>JAWHQI010000056.1:230000-1432500 GCA_033032865.1 Dactylorhiza incarnata
ACACACACATGAACACACACACACACACACACACACACACACACACACACAACATTTTAAGAATATAACACACAACACAACATACACACACACATGAACACACACACACAGCACACATGCATATGAACACCATAATACAACACAACAAAACATACACAACACCACCACAACATACACAACACCACAAAACATACACAACACCACCACAACATACACACACACAACACAACATACACACACACATGAACACACACACACAGCACACATGCATATGAACACCATAGTACAACACAACAAAACATACACAACACCACCACAACATACACAACACCACAAAACATACACAACACCACCACAACATACACACACACAACACAACATACACACACACATGAACACACACACACAACACACATGCATATGAACACCATAATACAACACAACAAAACTTACACAACACCACCACAACATACACAACACCACAAAACATACACAACACCACCACAACATACACACACACAACACAACATACATACACACACACCACCACCACAACATACATACACACACACACACACACCACAAAATACACACAGAACACAACAAAACACCATAGATACACACCATAATAAACACACACCATAGAAACACAAAAACACACCATAATACACACACACATACATACACACACCAACACATACACACACACACACAAAACACATGAAACCTGCAACCTCAAATAAAAAAAAAAAGAAAAGGATGGATTACCCTGTAGCTGCTCAACCGGGTGGAAAACTGCCGTTCAGTCCTGGAATGGGGCACGGTAGAAAACCCTCTAGCTGCTCAACACTGGAGAACCAAAATCAACCGCCTATAGCTGCGACTGCCTATAGCTGGAAGGAGGAAAAAGAAGATGAGAGAAGGCTATCGGATGAGGAAAAAGAAGATGGAATGGGGCCGTCGATGTCATACCTAGGCGACGGGAGAAGGCGTCGAAGATGAGCGAAGGCTATCGCAGGTGCACACCGGCAGGAAGAATCGTCGCCGGGGGAGGAATCGTCGTGGGGAGGAATCGTCGACCTAGTTTTGCGATTGCACGGGAACGGGAGGGAAGAAGGCGCGCTGCGGGAGCGAGATGAAAAAAATGCGATTGCGGCTGGACGGGGCTTTCGAGCGCGGTTGGGAAATAGGTCAAAGGTGCGGCATTTAATAAACGCCGGTCTTGCAATAATCCAACCCAAACGCAGCTTATGACATAAATTGCGGAGTGGTTCAGCCGCACCACAGGCAAAAAGCCCAACCAAACACCACCTTCGTATCTTGTGCTTTTCATTGTTTGGAATTGTTGTTGCAAAGTTTCGGGCCGAAACTTTTTGTTAGGAGGGGTGGCTGTAAAGCCCCGGGTTTTTCTTATAATTATTTTTAATAAAACATATGAAATTAATAATAATTATTTGAAAACGAGATATTAATTCACGGTGTCGATGCGAAGGGGCGTTACCGTTGCGGGAGCGTCGTCGCCATCCGACATTTTTGTTTCTAGGAAGAGGCTCTTTTGCGGGTATATATATACGTGTATATGGGTTCCTGTATGGGTAAAGTTATACAATCATGTTTTCGTATAGGGAGGCATATGTAGGTGGAGATTTTTATGCGTGTATAAAGGTCCTTGCATAAGCCTATATAAGTGTTCATATATGAATTTTTATAAATATATATAAGTTTTTTTTTCATATATAAAGGTTTATATATTATAAACATTTATATATATAAGTAAACTTTGGAACCTTGAGCGATCCTGCTCCTCCCCCTCCCCGATGCCTTCAGGTTGCCGAAATGGAGAGGGTGGCGAATTAGGGTTTCGTCGGGCGTAGGCCGTCGTGGGAGGTTTAGGGGTCGCCGGAGCTTGGCTTCTTCGTCGGATTAGAGGATCGGAGAGCTCTTGTCGAGCTTTCCTCGGATTGGGAGGTGTTGCGGCCTTGGATCTCGCTTAAGGCAAGAAAACTCTTCATAATCCTCCCCTCCATTTCTTCTCTTATGGCTTAACTGAAATTGGTTTAGTATAGAGATGATTAGCCTGCTAAATGTCTGGATTCCTTGGACATTTCCTTCTTGCATCTGTTGGCCAAATCTTGAATTTTTTTTTCTTGTTCGATGAACTGTTGGGTTTTATGTTGGAAGATCCTGATGGTTTGGGGTTCTGGAGGCTAAAATTTCTGGGCATTCTTCTCCCCTGTTGCTTTACCGACCGAGGCCCTGCTCTCTTGGACTAAATTTTCCCTACGCTCAGCGCATATGGAGCATCATGCGGAAAATGGTTTAATTTATTACGTTTTTTATTTTTTCATAAAATAATTTACGGAATATTAATCTATGTATTATTATGATCATTTTAAGTACTCATTTGTATATATTTTGAGGTGAAAATACACTTTTTTTTAACTATATTTTACAACTGTATTTACAACTAAAAATACAGTCTTGTTGCGAATCGCGCACGGCTCTTCCGCGGTCTGGTCTAAATCGACCGCCTTAGCTCGAGAGTCGGGCCGGCGCGTGCAAGCAGTCAATGTGGACGGCAATGGACAAGGAGACTTTTTACCGTGGAAAACCCCAAGGCGGGGTGAAAAACCACGTCGTCGGAGCTGTGCCGACCAAACTTCACTATTTTGCTGGAGGTTACAACCTTTTGAGAGATAGAGGGCGACAGGCCGCGCCTCTTTACAATTTTGAGTGTGAGAGAGAGAGAGAGATGTTCGGAGGGTGACAGGCCACCTCTCGCGATACTGAGCAACTTGGGAAAATTCTCTAAGTCCTGAGTTCCTCTGTTTCTGAGATGGACTCGACCAGGATAGAGGCCTCGCTCGCACTCTAAGCTTTGTCTTGGGCGGGGGTCTTGAAGCACACTGGGAAAGTGCTAGCCTTGGGAAGAGTGCACACGTTGAGAGTGTGCGCTTGCTGGAGCGGAGCGTGGGCGGCACTCACTTTGGCGGAGCGAGAGGTGCTCACTTCCGCGGAACGGAGTAAGCACGTAGGAGAATTCCTTGGCGGCAGAGTTCCTGTAGAGAGAGAAAGAGAGAGAGGGATTTCCCAAGAGAGAGAGAGTCTGGATCTAAATGAAGACCCCTGGGGTCCTATTTATAGGATTCCAGGGTAGTTATGGTGGTTATGGTGTGCGGATAGCGCCTTCTATTTAAATAAATAATAATAACAATTAAATAAATAGGAAAATAGAAAAGATCGGACGGCCCACATGCGTCCCTCCCACGATGGGGCGGTTGGGTAACCGCCGGGTGGTTACTTCGCCGGAGCGGCGACGCCGGCCACCGCCGGACTCCCAAAAATGGGCGGCGGTGGCGGCGGCCTTCTTCCTCGCGGGGAAGAAGGGCCGACCGCCACCCTCCTTCGAGGAGGGAGGGGCGGCCGGCCTCCTCCCTTGAGGAGGGAGGGGCGGCCGGCCTCCTCCCCCGAGGAGGGAGGGGCGGCCGACCGGGCCGACCCCCTCCGAGGAGGGGGCGGCCGGCCTCCTCCCTCGAGGAGGGAGGGGCGGCCGGCCGGGCCGACCCCCTCCGAGGAGGGGGCGGCCGGCCGGGCCGACCCCCTCCGAGGAGGGGGCGGCCGGCCTCCTCCCTCGAGGAGGGAGGGGCGGCCGGCCGGGTCGACCCCCTCCAAGGAGGGGGGCGGCCGGCCTCCTCCCTCGAGGAGGGAGGGGCGGCCGGCCGGGCCGACCCCCTCCGAGGAGGGGGCGGCCGGCCTCCTCCCTCGAGGAGGGAGGGGCGGCCGGCCGGGCCGACCCCCTCCGAGGAGGGGGCGGCCGGCCTCCTCCCTCGAGGAGGGAGGGGCGGCCGGCCGGGCCGACCCCCTCCAAGGAGGGGGGCGGCGGCCGGCGGCCGGTCCCCTCTCGAGAGAGAGGAGGCGGCGGTTACGGGCAGCGGGCGGTTGCGCCGTAGTGGGCGGTTGCGCCATTCGACCGGACATGATGGAGAGAGAGGGGTTAGTGAGGGTTTGGAAAACCGTCCACTAACCACCCTGGACCGGATTGCTAATATGAGGACGCATCAATTGCCCCCCAAGACCTTTGACGGGGAGAACGCTCGGCTTAAGGAGGAAAAGGTCTTTCCCTTATGAACGCTTGTTTCCATCATGGCAGGATGCGAGGAGATTGCTCGCGAGGTAAGTGAACCCATCACGGGGATAGGTCGCAGGAGAAGGAGCGGAGCACCCAAACGATTGCGGTGAGCGGAGTGTTGTCGGTGCGCAAGCGGGTGCGCCTCAGGTTGCCGCTTCCGACAGCGCACACGGGCGTGCGCGCCCCGAGAAAGTGTGCGCGGGAGCGCGCGTGTCCGGGGGGAGCGCGCACGGGAGCGCAGGCTCCGAGCGAGCGCGCGCGGGCGCGCGTGCCCGAGCTGGGCGCGCGCGCCTGGGGCGACCCTTTGACCGACCTTGCCTCCAAGGGAGGACCGAGGGTCCTGCCACTCGTCTTAGACGAGGACCGAGGGGGTCCGGTCGTCTGTTGGGATAGGTGTAGGTTCGATCCTTTGACCGGCCTTGCCTCCAAGGGAGGATCGAGGGTCCTGCCGCTTATCCTAGACGAGGACCGAGGGGGTCCGGTCGTCCATCTTCTATAGGTGTAGGTGCGATCCTTTGACCGACCTTGCCACCAAGGGAGGACCGAGGGTCCTGCCGCTTGTCTTAGACGAGGACCGAGGGGGTCCGGTCGTCCGTCTTCTACATGTGTAGGTGCGATCCTTTGACCGACCTTGCCACCAAGGGAGGACCGAGGGTCCTGCCGCTTGTCTTAGACGAGGACCGAGGGGGTCTGGTCGTCCGTCTTCTACAGGTGTAGGTGCGATCCTTTGACCGACCTTGCCACCAAGGGAGGACCGAGGGTCCTGCCACTTGTCTTAGACGAGGACCGAGGGGGTCCGGTCGTCCGTTACGATAGGTGTAGGTACGATCCTTTGACCGACCTTGCCTGCGTTTCGACTCGCCTACTTTACTTTGGAGGAAGTGGGAGGAAAGGAGAATCGCATTATATGCAATAGGTGCTTTAGTCGGTGATTACATTGCCTCGTATCACTAATGCAAATTCGAGAGATAGTTGGTTCGAGTTTTGCCTACTGATAGAAACGGCGCAAGTTGCTTGCGTTCCACGTCCGAGGAAGTGTCTTGCCCTCTGGTGATCGTAGTTTGTACGTCCCAGGTTTTACCGCTGCGGTTACGACATATGGACCTTCCCAAGCTGGTGAGAGTTTGTCCTTTTGAGGTCCTTTCCCTGCTGACTCCACTGTCCGGAGGACCAAGTCCCCAACATTGATGGGTCGGGGTTTCACCCTTCTGTCGTAGAGTCGGGCTATGCGTCTTTGATAGACAGCTGCGCGTTGTGCGGCCTCGTCCCGACACTCCTGGACTAAGTCCAGGTTTTCACGTTGCAGTTGATCATTTTCCGCCGGATTGAAGGCTTGTACTCTGGCACTGGGTACTCCAATGTCTACTGGGATTATGGCTTCCGTCCCATAACACAGGTTGAAGGGCGTTTCTCCGGTTGGGGTCCTCTCCGTTGTTCGGTATGCCCATAGTACGTTGAGGAGCTCTTCCGCCCATTGCCCTCCCATGTTTTGTATGCGTGTTTTCAACCCCTTTAGTATTGTACGGTTCGTGACCTCAACCTGGCCGTTGGTCTGGGGGTGCGCTACAGCTGTATGGCGCAAGTTGATCTTCAGGTCCTCACACATCTGAGTGAAGGACCGCCCTGTGAACTGCGTACCGTTATCGGCTACGATTACTGCCGGTACCCCGAACCTGCAAATGATGTTCTTCCAGACGAATCGCTTTGCGTTTTCTTCTGTGATTTTGGCAAGTGGCTCAGCTTCGACCCACTTAGTGAAATAATCAACTGCTAGGATGATGAACTTTCTCTGCCCAGATGCCACCGGGAGGGGACCAAGCAAGTCGATGCCCCACTGCGCGAAAGGCCATGCCCCTTGCAGTGCGGTGAGGTTCACCGGCGCTTGACGAGGGATATTAGCGTGGAATTGGTAGCTTCGACATTTCTGGACGAAATTGATCGCATCTTTTTTCATTGTGGGCCAGTAGAATCCTTGGCGCAGGATTTTTTGTGCTAGGGCCCTTCCTCCCAAATGCTCTCCACATACCCCCTCGTGCACTTCTTTTAAAGCGTATTCGGCGTCTGCATCTGCCAAGCACTTCAGGTAGGGCCCAGAGTATGCACGTTTATACATTTCTCCGTCTATGATTGTGAAGGTGGCCGCTCTTACCCTTAGCTTTCTGGCCTCCATAGGTTCCTCAGGTAGGGTTCCCTGCTCGATGTAAGCCTTGATGGGGGTCATCCAGCACGGGCCCATCTGTCCTATGGTTGTGACTTCCCACGGTCCCTGAATGCTTGGGACAGCGACTTCTTCGATCCTTCTCCGGCGGGACTGGTATTTTGTGGTTGAATTTGCCAATTTTGACAGTGCGTCTGCCCGTGCATTTTGCTCCCGGGGGATATGCAAGATTTGGTAGGTCGGGATTTTTTGGAGGAGCGACTTTGCCAACCTCAGGTATAGCACTAGCGGTTCGCTTTTGGCCTCGAAGTCCCCCTCTACCTGCGACACCACTAACTGTGAGTCTGTATAGATGGTGAGGTTTTCGGCGTTAAGGTCTATGGCGAGTCGCAGTCCGGCGATCAGCGCTTCGTATTCGGCCGCGTTGTTTGTGGCCGAGAATTTCAATCGCAGGCCGTATTCTAGAGTTATTTCTTCTGGGCTGATTAGAAGGATTCCTGCCCCTGCGGTGTTTGCGCTTGAAGCTCCGTCTACAAATAGGACCCAACGGGCCTTGGTTTTGAGATCTGGGGGTGTCCTTTCTGGTGCTATTGTACTTTCCACGACGAAGTCGGCAAGTACTTGCGACTTTATATCCGGCCTCGGGAGGAACTGTATGTCAAATTCCCCTAGCTCCACAGCCCACTTCACCAACCTTCCTGAGGCTTCGGGCCTTTGGAGGATTGCCTTGAGCGGAAGTTGCGTGAAGACTTTGATGGTATGATCCTGAAAATATGGTCGGAGCTTTCTGGCTGAGAAGACGAGGGCCAAAGCCGTTTTATCCGCCGTGGGATACCTTGTCTCAGTGTCAGTGAGAATCTTGCTGAGGTAGTATACCGGCCTTTGGACACCTCCCTCATCCTTGACGATGACGGAGCTGAGAGCGGTGGGAGACACTGCCAAGTACATGAAAAGGATATCCCCATGAACTGGTTTTGATAGAAGCGGCGGAGATGCCAGGTATTTCTTCAAACTTTCGAAGGCGGTCTGGCACTCATCAGTCCATTGGAAACCGGAGTTGCGGGCTCCTCGAAGAATCTTGAAGAAGGGTAGGTACTTGTCCCCGGTTCGTGCCATGAAACGGGATAACGCGGCTATCCTACCGTTCAACCTTTGGACCTCTTTAATGGAGCGTGGCGGAGCCATCTCCTCCAACGCCTTAATTTTTTCCGGGTTTGCTTCGATCCCTCTTTGAGTGACCATGAAACCCAGGAATTTTCCTGCCGTTACTCCGAACGCACATTTGCTAGGATTGAGCCGCATCTGGAAGCGACGCAGGAGACAGAAACACTTGTCCAAATCCTGAAGGTGATTACTGCGGAGAGTGCTTTTGACTAACATGTCATCTACATACACCTCCATCGTTTGCCCGATCAAATCTTTGAAGACGTTGTTCATCAGTCTTTGATAGGTGGCTCCTGCGTTCTTCAATCCAAACGGCATCACCTTGTAACAGTAGGTTCCCCTATCCATCCTGAACGTCGTGTGCTCTTCATCTTTTGGATTCATACGGATTTGATTGTAGCCAGAGTATGCGTCCATGAAGCTGAGAAGCTGATGCCCGGCAGTGGCGTCGACGAGTTGATCGATTCGAGGGAGGGGGAAACTGTCTTTTGGACAGGCCTGATTAAGGTTGCTGTAGTCTACGCACATCCTCCACTTTCCGGAGGCCTTTTTAACTAGGACCACGTTTTCCAACCACGTGGGGTACTCTACTTCTCGGATGAATCCGGCTCCTAAGAGCTTTTTCACTTCTTCTTCAATGGCCTGAAGGCGCTCTGGGGCGAAGCTCCGTTTCTTTTGAATGACGGGCCTGCACGCAGGGTTAATATTCAAAGAATGAGCGATGACCCCTGGATCCACCCCTGGCATGTCCTCCGGGCTCCAAGCGAAGACGTCAACGTTAGCACGCAGGAAGGTTATATACTCCCTCTGCTCTTCCTGCGTTAGGAGGGATCCAATTTGCACCACCCGGGACGGGTCCTGGTGTGATAGCGCGACACTGATAAGTCCTTCGACTGGGGATGCACGTTGCAAGGTCGCCTCGTCGCGCAGGTCGAAGTCGTCGATGCTCAAGGCAGCCCCTGCTGTCCTTCGAGTCTGGTTGAAGTTGCAGCTACGTGCAGCTCCTTGGCTCCCGCGGACCGTTCCGGTCCCATGAGCAGTAGGGAACTTCAAAGAGAGATGCGGCACGGAGGAGATTGCCCCGAAGATGATTTGAAGGGGCCTCCCGAAGATGGCGTTGTAGGCGGAGTCAGAATCCACGACCACGAACAGGATGTTGTGAGTGGCCTGCTTGGGGAAACTCCCCAGTGTCACCTGGAGAGTTATCGTCCCTTGAACTCGTACTGGGCGGTTGTCGAAGCCATAAACGGGTCCTGCTGCGGGGCTGAGATGCTCTTTAGTGAGCCTCATGCTTTGCAGGGTCTTCATGTACAGTACGTCGACCGAACTTCCGATATCAACCAGAATTCTCTTGATGCTGTAACATGGGGTTCCTATTATTGCTGTGATAACCAAGGGATCTTGATGGGGGAGCATTAGTTCTTTGAAGTCCTCGCTCCCGAAGGTGATACTAGTGTCCTGGCGCGGTTTCTTATCCTCGCGCTCCCTGCTTGATTTTGCTATGGAGAGAACATGATCTGCCAGGATTGGAGGTCCTGCGATTGTTTCGACTCTCTCCCCAACGGTCATTAGCCCTTTGCAGGTGCTGAGGCCTGGAGGACTGAACTGGGGCGGAACTGGATTCTCAAGGTCCGCCTCCGCTAGTTGTGACGCGCCGAGAGCGGGGCGGTGCACGTCTTTATCATCATGCCCCCCGAGTTTCTGCTCTTTCCCCACCTCGCGCCTTAAATCTCTCTGTGCGGGTCTGGCGCTCCTTCTTGTCATTTCCGTCGGTCGAGTATCACCGTGCTGGGATACTGTCCTCTAAATTCTAGAGCTTTTGGGAACGATTTCCCACAGACGGCGCCAAACTGTTGCGGATCGCGCACGGCTCTTCCGCGGTCTGGTCTAAATCGACCGCCTTAGCTCGAGAGTCAGGCCGGCGCGTGCAAGCAGTCAATGTGGACGGCAATGGACAAGGAGACTTTTTACCGTGGAAAACCCCAAGGCGGGGTGAAAAACCACGTCGTCGGAGCTGTGCCGACCAAACTTCACTATTTTGCTGGAGGTTACAACCTTTTGAGAGATAGAGGGCGACAGGCCGCGCCTCTTTACAATTTTGAGTGTGAGAGAGAGAGAGAGATGTTCGGAGGGTGACAGGCCACCTCTCGCGATACTGAGCAACTTGGGAAAATTCTCTAAGTCCTGAGTTCCTCTGTTTCTGAGATGGACTCGACCAGGATAGAGGCCTCGCTCGCACTCTAAGCTTTGTCTTGGGCGGGGGTCTTGAAGCACACTGGGAAAGTGCTAGCCTTGGGAAGAGTGCACACGTTGAGAGTGTGCGCTTGCTGGAGCGGAGCGTGGGCGGCGCTCACTTTGGCGGAGCGAGAGGTGCTCACTTCCGCGGAACGGAGTAAGCACGTAGGAGAATTCCTTGGCGACAGAGTTCCTGTAGAGAGAGAAAGAGAGAGAGGGATTTCCCAAGAGAGAGAGAGTCTGGATCTAAATGAAGACCCCTGGGGTCCTATTTATAGGATTCCAGGGTAGTTATGGTGGTTATGGTGTGCGGATAGCGCCTTCTATTTAAATAAATAATAATAACAATTAAATAAATAGGAAAATAGAAAAGATCGGACGGCCCACATGCGTCCCTCCCACGATGGGGCGGTTGGGTAACCGCCGGGTGGTTACTTCGCCGGAGCGGCGACGCCGGCCACCGCCGGACTCCCAAAAATGGGCGGCGGTGGCGGCGGCCTTCTTCCTCGCGGGGAAGAAGGGCCGACCGCCACCCTCCTTCGAGGAGGGAGGGGCGGCCGGCCTCCTCCCTTGAGGAGGGAGGGGCGGCCGGCCTCCTCCCCCGAGGAGGGAGGGGCGGCCGGCCTCCTCCCTCGAGGAGGGAGGGGCGGCCGGCCCCCTTGAGAAAGGGGCGGCCGGCCTCCTCCCTCGAAGAGGGAGGGGCGGCCGGCCGGGCTGACCCCCTCCAAGGAGGGGGCGGACGGCCCCCTCCCTCGAAGTGGGAGGGGCGGCCGGCCGGGCCGACCCCCTCCAAGGAGGGGGCGGCCGGCCTCCTCCCTCGAGGATGGAGGGGCGGCCGGCCGGGCCGACCCCCTCCAAGGAGGGGGCGGCCGACCTCCTCCCTCGAGGAGGGAGGGGCGGCCGGCCGGGCCGACCCCCTCCGAGGAGGGGGCGGCCGGCCTCCTCCCTCGAGGAGGGAGGGGCGGCCGGCCGGGCCGACCCCCTCCGAGGAGGGGGCGGCCGGCCGGGCCGACCCCCTCCGAGGAGGGGGCGGCCGGCCTCCTCCCTCGAGGAGGGAGGGGCGGCCGGCCGGGCCGACCCCCTCCAAGGAGGGGGGCGGCCGGCCTCCTCCCTCGAGGAGGGAGGGGCGGCCGGCCGGGCCGACCCCCTCCAAGGAGGGGGCGGCCGGCCTCCTCCCTCGAGGAGGGAGGGGCGGCCGGCCGGGCCGACCCCCTCCGAGGAGGGGGCGGCCGGCCGGGCCGACCCCCTCCGAGGAGGGGGCGGCCGGCCTCCTCCCTCGAGGAGGGAGGGGCGGCCGGCCGGGCCGACCCCCTCCAAGGAGGGGGGCGGCCGGCCTCCTCCCTCGAAGAGGGAGGGGCGGCCGGCCCCTGCTAGGGGGGCGGCGGCCGGCGGCCGGCGGCCGGTCCCCTCTCGAGAGAGAGGAGGCGGCGATTACGGGCAGCGGGCGGTTGCGCCGTAGTGGGCGGTTGCGCCGTAGTGGACGGTTGCGCCATTCGACCGGACATGATGGAGAGAGGGGTTAGTGGGGGTTTGGAAAACCGTCCACTAACCACCCTGGACCGGATTGCTAATATGAGGACGCATCAAGTCTATATACAGTTGTATTTGACGTTACAACTGTATATAGAACTGAAAATACACACCCACAGGAAGGCATCATGCGATCAGCGCAGGGAAAATTCTCTCGCTCTCTTGGGGCTGTATGCTAGCAGTTTTTCTTCTTTTGGTCTAATTCCTGATTAGCAATTGTTGGGGTATGCTAGCAAGTTTTCTTTTGTTCTAATTCCTGATTTGTAATTGTTGGGGTATACCAACAGATTTCTCTTTTTGGTTCTAATTTTTTTGTATCAAGCTTGGACGATTATGCTAGCAGATTTCTGAGTTTTATGTTAGAAAAACCCTGGATTTACGCTCGGGTGGGGCAGTTGCTTGGGGTACCCTTCCAGAAATTTTATTTCCTTTAATTATGGCGGGCTGATGTCTGTTGGTTATCCTTCCAGGTTATGATAGTAGGAAGATTTCGTTCTTTTCTTGGGAAATTAAGGGCTGGCGGCTGTTTGGTTACATTGTTAGGATTGCTCTTTTTTTGTTAATTTGGGGGTTTGATTTCCTTCCTGCTGCCGTATATCTGCTGCTATGTGTGAGCTCTGTTGGTTTTGTTAATTTGAGGGTTTGGTTTCCTTCCTGCTGCCGTATACCTGCTGCTATGTTTTTCTATTGAGGGCTGGGGTTGCTGCTGTTATAATATTTGTTTGGAGCTGATTCTCTTATAATTGCATATTTGGAGGCTGCCTCTTTGCTTTGGGGCTGTTCCTTTCTTTGTTGATTTGGAGTGCTGTTATGTTTTGGTTGGGGCTCCTTTCCTTGTTGAGTTGGGCTGCCTTGCACCACTCTTGTTGGGTTTCATTACTTGCAAAATAATTCTACGCGCTTCGATTACAGGTAGCTAGAAATGGCCAATATTATGGTGGTTCTATTTGCTAACTCCTCGGCACCCTTAGTTGGCTCTGTTTTATTATATGCTAGCTGCTATGTTTGGGTGAATCCTTCTATCCCTCTTTTATATGCTAGCTGCTATATGTTTAGCTTTGTCCCGATCCTGGGCTACTCCTAGATGGTTTATTCTGGTTGATTTTGTTCCGGATCATGTTTTACTTGGCTACTTCTGCATATTTACTTGGCTAAATATTGATGGACTTGTTTGCACTGGAATGATGGGTATAGGGAACAATGGGGTCCTTCATCATAATTATGTTAATAGTGGTTGGTGGGGCGATGCGACCACCACCACGGCGCCTTTATTTAGTTGGGGTGAATGTCCCCTTTATGTGAGTGGATAGTGACATTGTTTTGGATCCGCCACCACCTGTCCATTTTTGCATTATATGCCAAGTTTAGTCATGCTCTTGCTTATCGGGCTGGTTCTATGCGGGATCTTCCTAACCTTCTATTACTGAAATCTTTATATAAGCGTATATATAGCTATATATATGGGTATATGTATATATATATGTATTTATATACCCCTTTCAGCTTGGATATGTCACTTGTTACTTCTCCTGCTCTTACTTTTAACTATGTTGTTTTCTTGCACCCTTTGGGCTGAGTCATTCTTTTCTTATGGATGCCTCAGGTTCAGGTTCGTAGCTGTCGCAGGTTTTAGAGCAGGGTTGTTCAGTTTCTCGGGTGGAGGGCTTTCCTCCCTATTAGGTAAGGATTCAGTTCCTTTTGTTGTAGCTTGTCTTTTGGCTGTTGACTCTTTTCCTGCGGGTTCGTGTCAGTTGTTGACGCCCGTATGGCTTTTTTTTGGTTTACTTGCTGATGCTGCTGCTAGCTTCCTTTACTGCTATTTAGTTATTTTGTATTCGTACACTCTGGGAAAAGCTGATTTTACTGAATATTAATGCAGTTCTTTTGGCATTATAAAAAGTTAACCTTTTAACTGTTTGTTGCATTTACTATTAAGTATCACCTATTTGCAAATCGTAAAACAGAATATAACGATACTTCTTTATTATATACTAAATGTAGATCGACGATCGCCCTGGAGACGTCTCTGGTCTTCAGCGCCGTTAGGTATAAAGTGAACTTATTTTCTTCCGTTGCGTATGCTTGTCTTTTACAAGGTGCGGCTAGATAAACCGCAGGGCCGAGGGACACGGCTTCCTAACCTAATGAAAATAATCTTAAAAGATGATGCTTTTATTAATTCATATCTTTTATCATGAAAAAGTTCGTTTGAGTGCTCGCCTGAACGTCTGTAGTTGCCCCCTACAGGACGTGGCATCATGACGCGTGTTTTCCCCTTCGCTCTGATAATATAATTTATTTCGGGAAAATACGGGTTGTGACAGGTACGACTACAGTGGAGAGTTTGGGTACAGGTTCTTTGATCCAGTCGAGAAGAAGCTTGTACGTAGCTGTGATGTTGTTTTCTGTGAGGATCAGACTGTTGGTGATCCTGAGGGGACTGTTGAGTTTGAGGTTAACTCTCGTACTGCTGCAGAGTCTCCTATGGTTGGAGATGATGACACCGAGGAGGCTACTGAGCCTGAGCCAGCACAGGGTACTGATACCCTTCCGGATCATGATATCACCACTGATGGTGAACCAGAAGTCGTTGAGGACATTACTGATGATGTGCCTGCACCGGGCCCTGAGCCTGCCCTGCGGAGGTCAGACCGGGCCAGGCACCCGTCCGCTAGATATTATGCATCAGAGTTCATACTGCTAACTGATGCGGGGGAGCCTGAGAGCTATGACGAGGTTGTGGAGAGTGCTGAGAAGCGCCAGTGGATGATTGCTATACAGGAGGAGATACAGTCGCTGCAGAAGAACCACACATATGACTTGGTGAGATTGCCTAAGGGCAAGAAGGCCCTGAAAAATCGTTGAATTTTCAGGGTGAAGCAGGGAGATTCCTCCACACCTCCCAGATACAAGGCCAGGCTGCTGGTGAAAGGTTTTGGACAGTGACAGGGCGTTGACTTCGATGAGATCTTCTCACCTGTGGTGAAGATGTCATCTATTCGTGTTGTCCTTGGCCTCGCTGCGAGGCTTTATTTGGGGATTGAGCAGATGGACGTCAAGACGCCTTTCTGCATGACGATCTTGACGAGGAGCTATACTTGGAGCAGCCTGAGGGCTTCAGTGTTAGAGGGAAGGAAGGTCTGGTGTGCCGCTTACAGAAGAGTCTATATGGACTGAATCAGGCCCCGCGACAATGGTATAAGAAGTTTGATTCTTTCATGGGGGAGATCGACTTCAGGAGGACCACCCTTGACCACCGCGTGTTCATCAAGCAGTATGCTCTAGAGGATTTCATCATTCTGCTACTGTATGTGGATGACATGTTGATCTTCGGGAGGAACACTGCTCGCATTGCTGAGTTGAAGCGGCAATTGAGTTCTACTTTTGTGATGCAGGATCTGGGTGCTGCGAAGACCATTTTGGGGATGCACATTCGCAGAGACAGGGGAGTCAGATTACTCTGGTTATCACAGGAGCGGTACATCCGCAAAGTGCTGCAGAGATTTGATATAGATCAGGCGAAGAAAGTGAGCGTGCCTCTTGCAGCTCACTTCAGGCTCACCGCTGATCAATGCCCCAGCACACCCGAGGAGATTGAGGCGATGCAGAAGATTCCGTATGCATCTGCAGTTGGGAGCCTCATGTACGCGATGGTGTGTACTCGTCCAGACATTGCGCATGCCGTTGGGACAGTCAGTAGATTTCTCTCCAATCCTGGGAGAGAGCATTGGAGCGCAGTGAAGTGGATACTGAGATACCTGCAGGGGACGTCCGACTTGACGCTGAGATTTGGGGACAGTGAGCCAGAGCTGTTGGGCTACACTGATGCAGACATGGCTGGAGATGTGGATTCCAGGAGGTCGACGTCCGGGTACTTGATTCTGTTTGCAGGGGGAGCTGTCTCATGGGCGTCGAGGTTGCAGAAGTGCGTTGCACTGTCCACCACGGAGGCTGAGTTTATTGCGGTTACTGAGGCTGGGAAGGAGTTGCTTTGGATGAAGAGGTTCATCAAAGAACTTGGTTTCACTCAGGACCAATACACACTCCTGTGAGACAGTCAGAGCGCAATTCATTTGGGAAAAAACCCCACCTTTCACTCGAGGTCCAAGCACATTGATACGCGGTATCATTGGATACGCGACATTCTGGAGTAGAAGGAGCTGGACTTGCAGAAAGTGCATACTGATGACAACGGAGCAGATATGCTCACGAAGCCCGTGCAAAGGGGGAAATTCGAACACTGCTTGAGAATCGCTGGGATGGCGGTTTCCTCCTCATCGATGTGAAGGGGGAGAATTGTTGGGGTGTGGTTCCCATCCGATGCGGAGAAAACCACCGGGCTCGTGCGTGACAAGTTCGTGACGCATGATATAATTATTTTTCCTCTCCTCGTGACTCACGCAAATAGCCGCGAGTCAACTTCGCCGGCTACGCATTTTCTTCCTCCCCTGACACGAAGAAAAATTATATATATATATATAAAGTCAAAAAGGCTATCATAATTTTTGACAAATGATTTATGCATGTCAGAAGAAAGAAAAAGAAGGGGAGAGAGAGAAAGAGAGAGAGAGAAGTATTGTTTTTTTTCTTCTCTCCCACGTGAAGAAATTAAAAACAAGGAGAGAATAGGTGGCAGAGAAGGAAAATAAAACCCGCAAGCTTCGGCTATAAAACCATCAAACTCTCGGCAGGCTATGGTATATAAGAGAAGCGAAGGAAGCAGTGCTACGTACAAGAGCTCAGAAGATCTCGCGTTCGCCGAAGTTGCGGCGTACGAAGGAGGAGCGTCGAGCTTGCGACATCCGTGGAGAAGTGCCGCCGACGCTAAAGTTGGTGCTGACGGCCGTTGTCGGCCGCGAGAAGGAGGACCTTGATCGACTCTGTTCGGGTCAAAGGGCAGCTTCGCTACAGACTCATTTTGGAAAAACGCAAGTTACGCGCAAACTACATCGGAGAGAATTTTGATATGTCTCGATAAATTACTGTGATAACTTGTATTTATTTATTTGTAAAGCGAAGTGGAGGTGATCCTTTGTGGATCAAGGAGGGAAAGCCTGTAAATTTTTTGCGTGTATTTTATACACGTTTTAGTGGAGGCTTTCCGGGTTGGACTCCGACCGTCCCGTGGTTTTCACCCATTCGGGTTTCCACGTTAAAAATTCTCGTGTACTATTTTTTTGCTTTCTTGTGTTTGCATATCCGCTAAAACACTCGCGCAGGTGCTCTCGCCGAATTAATTTGCAGGTGCTCAGGTCGGGTTTGCGCGCTCTCAAACCCAACAGTAGAAGGTGGAAAAAAACCATTGAAATCGTGATGAAGAATACCACATCTTTGAACGGCAAAGCCATGACGAAGACGAAGCTTAATCGCGATTCCAAGGGAAAGGTCTAGTCGATTTCTGTCGTACCCGACGGATTGTGCTTGCTGGGCGACGAAATCGGTATTCCTTGAGATGCTTAAAGGAGTCAACGCAGGCGTCATTCCTAGACGAATGTAGACGTCGTTCCTATCCGGGAAAGCCTTGAGATGCTTGAAGGAGTCGACAAATAAGTGGCTTGGAATAGTGATGCAGTACTGCGAGCGATATTGGGATGAACCCTAGTAGAGCGGCCTGGAGTGATCGGGATTTAGGAGAGAGAGGGCGTAGAATTGAAATGAGCGCGGTATTAATAAAAGCCGTAAATCATATGAGGAGATAAGAATATAGGGCCACGATTACTCCAAATGGATTTTAAATTCATGGCTTTAAAAAGTCATCTCATACTTCTTTTTAGAATAAGAAATCATCATAAGAAATCAAGTTTTGTAATCGTATATTTCAAGTTAATATAATCATGTCTCTATTTTATTTCACTTGATTTGATTGATTTCTCTCTATTTTGATCGCTTAGTTTTTCAAGTATTTCAAAATATAACACAAGTTTTTAAAACTCTTATTCACCCCCTCCCCCTCTAAGGGCGCCTACAGATCCAACATATATATCTTCCAAGGTTCTTGTTTTGATGGGTGATGATGAATCCTGATGAGAATCTTCAGTTGTGGGCTCAGCACTGCTGGTATTGTCATGGATTGGATTTGGAGGAGACTCCTACTCAACCGGCAATAGCAGGGGTGCAGGGTTTTGATGAAGTTGATCCTAGACTGATACCTAATCCCACTTATCATCTTCATGAAAAATTTCATCTCGGGAGAGAAGTAATCAATTGCTGGTTGGCTCCAAAAGACGGCAAGCCTTGCTTGCAGGGTTTTGATGAAGTTGATCCTAGACTGATACCTAATCCCACTTATCATCTTCATGAAAAATTTCATCTCGGGAGAGAAGTAATCAATTGCTGGTTGGCTCCCAAAGACGGCAAGCCTTGCTTTCACTGCTGTATCCAAGGAGAATGCATTTTATGCTGCTTTCAACAAGTTTATCTCTTTGTTCTAACACCTTATGAGCATAGACTATTGACCCAAAAGTTCTAAGATGAGAAATTTCAGGCTTTTGCTGGTATAAGGCTTCATATGGAGTCATATCTTCAAGAGCTCTTGTGGGAACACAATTTTAGATGTATATGGCAGTGGAGACGGCCTCACCCCAAAGGAATTTGGGGCATGATTTGTGAATCAACATGACCCTAACCATTTCAACAACTATCCTGTTGCGCCTTTCGACAACCCCATTCTATTGGGGTGTGTCGGGAGTGGAGAGCTCACGCCTGATTCCAGCAACATGGCACATTTTATTGAAAGCATTGGATAGGAATTTCCCCCTATCACTCCTGATTGGCTTAATTTTTCTATCAAGAGAGTTTTCAATTTGAGCCTTGAATTTTTCAAAATGGTCTACATACTTTTGTGCCATGTGAAAGACCCACATAAATCTGGTGAAGTCATCAACGATCAAAAGATAATCCCCCCCCCCCCCCCCGGAAGATTGCGGCACGAAACGGCAGTGTACCGATCGTTCAAGTAATATAAAATGGGAATGAATCCCCAAGTATCGATCTCAAAGGAACACAGTAAGGTGGAGCTATATATCGAGGAAGGACTTGAGATTGAAGTCCTTTAGTCGGATGGGTACGAAAGTGGGTGATTTGGTTTGTGGAAAATAAAGAAAAACAACTATAACTACTCCTATGCAATGCCGCTATGCAATGCTTCGCTTGGCGGGATGGAGACTAGGCAGGCCTTGAGCGCACTGCGTCGCAAAGGCGGATGGACGAGTAAGCAAGCAGAATCGAACTGTGCACCATTTTGAGAGCTGTGGTCAGACCACTGACCCAAATGGTGTGGAACAAATTTTAAAATAAAGTAGACAACAAGGGCTACAAGTTTGGTGTTGAACACTTTTCCATCAGGAGGCTCTAAGTATTTTCAATATTTATTTCTAAGTACTGCATAAAGTGTGACAAAAAATACAATATATAAACATTTATATAAAATCAATCCTGCACAGATCTTGGCGCAGATCGAATGGCCCCTGGATTTCTTCCTCCTCCAGCCAAGGGATGAGATCAACCCGTCCTGGGGATGCTTTCAACCTCATTTTCCGGCCCCCCAGGGATATGGTGCTGGCAGGTCCCCATAGGTCCATATGAAGAAGATCAAGTGGCCCAGTTGCTCTAGAATTGGAGGATTTTGGAAATGCTAGTCAATGAGTTTTACCTTTTGCACATGTCTCACGGTTTTGATTTGTAATTTGGAAACTTGACATCCCATTTACCAACTGCTTGTTTTGGATGGTGCGGAGGGAGGAGAAATTGGGATGGCCTAGCCGGTGATGCCATAAGGAGGAGTTCTGAGAGCAGGATAGGGCACAAGATCCCGCAGGTGGTATATAAAGAGTGAAGAGATTGCTTTCATTCACAGGGGCTGAAAGTATGGTTGTTTTGTACTTTGGCTCCTTGATCAAACATGATTTTTCATCAAAAATAACTTGGAAAACATCTTTAACAGCTGACCAACACTAATGAGGTTTTGTGAGAGGGTTGGTACATATTGCACATCAGAGATATACTTAGGTTCTCCTTCAGGTGAGATTACTTGGATAGTTCCTCTTCCTTCTATTTTCTTTTCTTTCCCATCACCCAAGATAACAACAGATTTGTATTCTTCATCAAGAGTGGTGAAGAATATCCTATCCTTTGCCATGTGTCTTGAACACCCGTTGTCAATTACCCAGGAGAAAAGAGGTATGTGAGCAGTCAGGTAGACTGCAGGTCAAAAGAAAGGAGTCTGGGTTGGTTTCAGTCAGCTTTACTTCTTCTTTTTGTTTATATCGACAATTTTTTGTAGAGTGATTGAGATTTTTACACCTTCTGCATCTCCAAAAACAGTCTTTCACTTTATGATTATGTTTTTTTACAAATCATGCAAGGTGGATAGAGTTTGGTTGGTGTAATGTTGCCTCTACCAACTCCATTCTTTTGTTTATCAGATGTTTTATTTTTAAAAACCATTTTGGTTTGAAACGCTTTGTCTAGAACTGGTTCATCCTGAAACAGAAGATCTTCATGAGTTTGAAGTGAGCTCATAAGTTCTACCACAGTTAATTCGTCGAGGTCGTGGGCTTCAAGGATAGCTGAGACAATATGTTTGTGGGTTTTTGGTAACGATCTGAGGATTCTCTCCACAATTTGTTGTTCCTCTAGCACCCCTCCCAGGCTTCGAATTTGATTTACAAGACTAGTAATTTTGGCAATGAAATCTTGTGATGTTTCATCTTCTCCCATAAGGATAGAATCAAACTGACGACGAAGAGAGTAAATTTTGAGTTTAATTACCTTTTTCGAGCTTTTATATTCATTTTCGAGTCTCTGCCATGCATCTTGAGCTGTTTTTGATCCCATGATGCGAGGATAAATGGAAGTGGTAATGCCTTGTTGAATTAAGTGTAGAGCCAGAGCATCACACATTAATTCTTCTTTGCTGAACTTGGGAGTTTCTTTTTCTATTGCTGGTTTGTTGAGTTGTGGCCCATTTTGACAACATATCCCAGAGGTCCTTAGATCTAAAAAGTGTTTCCATCTTATCACTCCAAAAATCATACAACTCTCCAGTGAATATTGGAATGGAGGAGTGTGAGTATGAGAGAATCAAAGAGGTAGATGATGATGTTATCGGAGAAGGGTTATAGAAAGAAAATGAAGACAACAGAGATGGCTCTGATACTACTGTAGGGAAAATATTTCTAATATGTTGTTTTAATTTGTAGTAGAAAATCAGAACAGGAGAAGGAAGAAGAGCAGAATAACATATAGAGAATTTCAGATTTGATTACATTAAGCTTTGAAGAATACAAATGTTTAAATAGAAGCACAAAAGAGGCTTCTCGAAATAGCAATAAAGACAGGGGGCTGGTAAGTGTTAGATAAAAGATTCATTAAAGCAAATTCTAAATACAGTCCACATTTATTTGGTGCAGATTTCAACAACCGTTTACATTGTCCCCGTTCAGTTCGCTTAATTACCTCTACAGTTTGGGTTCGTGAAGAAATGCAATGGCCACTGGTGCAGGAAGGTTTGTTGCAGGAAGAAAATAGATTTTGGCCAATAATGTACATAGTTGTATGCTATTTGGCCTGTAATTTAACATTTGTAAAGCCATGTATTCCGATTATAAATCGAGTTTGTTTATTTATTTATTTTTTGATATTATATTGTGCTGATGTTGTTTCGGTTGTCATTGATGAGTTATTGTTTTATATGCACACCAATATATGCATATACTAATTTTAGGCGTGCATCTAACAATTTTATCTAATAGCCTAAAAAGTGTTATATGCACACCAAGATGCACACTTAAAGTTGTTATAAGCACACCAATTTTTCTTCAAATCTAATTTTCTCTACTCAAGAACACCCAAAATTGCAATATATCCCTAAGGTTTGGTGATGGAGGAAACAATCTTCGCTCATGAGCCAAGTCCGTAAGTTCAGTAGACATTACATATCTCACTCGAAACATCTACACTATCAAATTCGAGGTCGTAAAACATAAATGGGAGTAGCGACTAACTGGAGGATGCAGTGACGGAATTGAGTCAAGTGGTTTTGTGCTGTAACGGCTAATAAATAATTAATTAAATAAACAAGTTTATTGTTTTCCTTACTATTGTTTATATTATATATATTTATAACATCAAATTTTGTTATACTATTGTTCTACCATTGTTGCTTAGTATATCGTGATTTGATTATATTGCACAAGAGCTAATAACCAACCTACTTATATCTGATTACATTGAATCCACAACAACAAAAATAAAATTGGCTTTGCATGTATTGTTGTATTATCTTTGTGCATTTCTTATGGAAAAAAAATACATTTTCACTTAAGACTCTTTTACTACTTCTATAATATGTTTTATATGAAATAATGCTATTTGGTAATGATCACTTCATCGCATCATTTGCTTAAACTTGTTAATTAGAAGCTACCACATTAGCGTCTTGACAAAGTGGTATTAGAGCATAATTTAATTCAATTATAGTCTTAGCCGATTATAACAACAAAATATAGAGGGTGTGCGGAGATCATATAAAATTGGGACATAATGGAACATGATGCGATAATAGCTTAGATTATAGTTTAGATTATTTACCAATGCTACATTTCAAGAGACCATAGATAATGGTGTCATGTTTGGTCTGAATTCGAACGACTCACACGTGACTAACAACGCAACCTTTTAGTTTCAGATACCGTGTTTGATCTGAATTCCTAAACATGGTTCGTATAACCTAAATCAATCAAAGACATTGAATATTCTCAGCACCAACGCGGTGGAACTATGTGCATGCATTAAAGCAAAAAACTTGTCTCGAAGAAAAAAATGTGAATGAGGACAGCATATTTATTGCATCATCGCATGAAAATAAAACCAAGATTTGTGGAATTGCTAAAAAGGGAAATAATTTTATGAAATTTCATTACTTGGATTGTTAAATCTTTAGGTACAATATCACCGCTTCTGAAAAAACATTAAAAAAGAAGAGAATAATTCAAGTCAACAGACATCCATGTACCAAATTAATGAGTTGAGGGTCAAGTACTAGAAGCAACAGGCACTTTCAAAAGAGCGCGATCCTCTCTTACTTTATAACGGACCACGGTGAAATTAGGTCCGACCAAAAACATTACCACAAAGACCAATGGCATGAAAAAAGTGATAGGCAGGTCCATGAAATTTCCTCGGTGGGAAGCAAGGATGATTCGCGTCCGGTAGAACGGATTCATCCCATAGAGAGAATAGGGGCTGGAAACCATAGCGATAAAGAGCGCTATTACAACGGGGATGACCTTTTCTCTGAACGGGATCCTGCGAATCTTGACCTCGAAAAAGCTCGACAGAAATGACCTCAGCAGATGTAGCACCCTAAACTCTCCCGTCATATTTTTGTTGATGGCGAACACGCAAGTGAATGTAACAAAAGAAATGCACCACCGGCCAAACCAAATCGGAAGGTGGGAAGAAGAAAATATGAGAGGAAGACAGTAGATTGAGTTAAAACATGGATTGGAAAATCCGGAAAGGGACAAAATAAATATTTTTTTTATATTTTTCTAAACACAACTACACCCTATTTATAGGGAGACAAGACTATAAACAAAGTTCTAATAGACTAACAAATAATACATAAACAATGGATCGTGCTTGTCGAAAATCATGCAGGAAGTGGCCGTAAATTGTGGACACGTGGATGGCTGTCAAAAGAAAGTTAAATTGCATACCACTTAGTTTTATTAACTGTTTTTTTTGTGTGATTGTAATTTCATTTTGTATAACCGCAGGTTTGTAGCCGTAGGGATGGTAGGCTATTTAAAGCATACGATGTTTATGTTTTAATCAGAGTAACGATATTTATGTTTTAATACAACTTTTAAAATGTATTTTTAAAGATATGGCTGCCAAGATTTGAAGCATGACCTCTTGTTTAAGAGGTTGAGGCTAAATCAGCAGGCTGTGTGTGCGCGTGCGCATGCTTGCGATCCCCAAGCATGCTTGGTTCGGGTTTGTCGCATGTCTGGTTCGTGGGCGTTCTCACTTGGTCGATACGGCCCATCTCGGCGATCCGGTCGGTGACATGCGTTCTCACTTAGAATATATATGTGTAAATCTGATGATTTAGAATAGTTATGAAACATCAGATTTAGCCCTGAAACATCAAATGTTGATGGATTTTCTATGGGAAAATTATGGTGTTTTGTTTAGGTTTAGAGTGTCTCCCCGCACCCCGCACCCGCAAGGGATCTGCCCCTTAACCCCGCTTGTCGATCGATTAACAAGACCACCGCCAGTAGCGCTGCCTCTTGGACCCCATTAGGGGCTCTGCCCCTAAGACACCACTAGGGGCGCAACCCCTTGGAATCCCGCCAGGAGCGCCTTATATTTTTCTAACTGGGCGCGCATTTTTCGCCCGCTTACATTTTTGCCCGGGCGTGCATTTTCCCCTAGGTCGCGAAAAGTGGGTGTCGGGCAGAAAAATGCACGCCCTGGCGGAAATTACGCGCCCCTGTGAAAAAATGTGCGTCGAACATAGATTTCTTCATTTCCGATGACCTTGAAGAAAACTATATTTTGGTGTGTGTGTGTAAATATCAATTCCATCAACTGAATTTCAATATGCAGCTGAATATTGGAATTGCTAATTCCAATTCCTTTGACAAAATTTCTGCATCCAGTCGAACAACAGAAATGGAATTGACTTCAATTCCAATTCTTACGGGAATCCGAATTGACTTCAATTCCAATTCCTACGGGAATTCCTATTGGAATTGTTGCTTAGTATTTGCTTTAAGTACAAGAACACCAACGATGAACAAAGACGAAGAACTCTTATAACTAAGCAGATTACAACAACAAGACAAGCTGGCAACAAGGTGCATACACCTTGAATCACGTCAGCTGAAAATATATAAAAACAAAAAACTTGTCGCGGACAAGGTCCGCTTCTCCACTAGGTGTCGTTGAGCTTGTCAATGCACTCTCCACTTCAACTCACACAACCCTGCACTCTTCTCCTCACAGTGCACTCTCCACCTCTCGCTGAGGTGCGGGTTGGGGTTGGACCTCTTGGGGTGTAGCACACTCCCACTCGGTAACTCTTCTCTTCTCCTCTACTCTCTCTCACTCTCTCTCTCTCTTCACTTTCGCATTGGCTCTTACATAAAGGGGGGGGGGGGGGTATTTATAGTATACACACATAAGGGGGGGGGGGGGGGGGGGGGGGGGGGGGGGGGGGTAAGGGGGTGCACTCACCTCAACACATGCACTACCCCCTCCCCACAAGATCCACTCGGCAACCCCCAAGGGCAGCAGACACCAACCCCCTCATGCTCCACTCGCCAACTTCTCTTGCTGGACTCGCCTAGGACATTAGGAAGCAGCCCTCCCCTATCTCCACTCGCCTACACAAGGCAGCTCCCCCACTTCCAAACCATGCACAGCACTCCACCTTCACAAGGCCCAACTCCTCACTCTTCTCCCTCACATGCACAGCCCACAACATTGGCCCACTTCCTCTTGCTGCACTCGCCCCCATGCACACTTCCACTCGCACAAGGTAGCAGCCCTCCACTCGCCTATTCCAGCTCCAAAGCTCCACTCGGCAGCCAAACAAAGCAGCAGCCCACTCTCACCATCTCCACTTGGAAGCCCAACTCAACAAGGCCCACCAACTTCTCCAACACAGCACACATGCAGCCCACTCGCCTCATATTGGACTCGCCTGCACAAGGCTTCCTCCACTCGCCTGTACATTCCACTCGCACCCCCTCCTACCTCACTTCACAACTTCAACACTCCCCCTTGAAGTGAGCTTCAGGGACGACTCCAAGGCAAGCGCGAAGTTTCTTGAACGGCCCCGCAGATAGGGGCTTCGTGAATATGTCTGCGAGGTTCTCTTCACTCCGCACGTGCTCCACCGCAAGCGAGCCACCCAACACCTTCTCTCGGATGAAGTGGTGTTCGATCTCTATGTGCTTCGTTCTTGCGTGACAAACTGGGTTGGTTGCCAGTTTTAGCGCACTCTCGTTGTCGCCACGCAGCACAGTAGGTCCTCTGACCTTCTCATCCACATCTTCCACCAGCCTCCTCAGCCAGACACACTCCTGAGCTGCTAAGGACGACGCCTTGTACTCGGCCTCAGTGGTGGAAAGGGAAATGGAGTCCTGCTTCTTGCTGCACCACGAGATGGCAGTAGCTCCACACATGAACACATAACCTGATGTCGACTTGCGGTCATCAACGTCACCTGCGTAGTCTGCATCTGTGTAACCATGCAGCTTGAAGTCGGTCCTCCCTCCATAGAACAACCCCATCTCCAGGGTGCCCTTCACATACTTCAGTATCCCTTTGGCTGCCTCCAGATGAGGCTTCCGCGGCTCCTGCATGTACCGACTCACTCGGCCGACAGCAAAGGCGATGTCCGGCCTTGTGATGGTCAGATAGATCAAGCTCCCCACCAGTGCCCGGAAGATCTTCGGATCAGGAAGAATCCTCCCTTCTTCCTTCCGAAGCTTCAGCCCAACCTCCAGTGGAACGGAGCTGCTCTTCCCCTCCTTCATGCCGAATCTCTCGACGATCTTCTCGGCATATGCCTTCTGGGTCACGAGCAGCCCGCCACTTCTCTTCTCAACCTGAAGTCCAAGGAAATGGTGCAGTTCACCAAGATCCTTCATCTCAAATCGGATGGCTAGCTGCTGTCTCAGCGCCGCGACCTCTTCACCGTTGTTCCCGGTCACGATCATGTCGTCGACGTACAGCAGCACCAGCACGTGAAGATCTCCACTCTTCTTCACGAACATACTAGAGTCTGAGTCTGAGGCATCGTAACCATAGAACTGCAGATACTCTGCAATCTTCCCATACCAGGCTCTCGGCGCCTGTTTCAACCCATAGAGGGCCTTCTTCAGCTTGCAGACGTGACGCGGCTGAGACTTGGACACGTATCCAGGTGGTTGCACCATGAATATGTCCTTGTCGATCTCTCCGTATAGGAACGCGTTCTTCACATCAAGCTGCCACAGCTTCCACCCTCTGCACGCTGCTAGGGCAATGACCGTCCTCACCGACGTCATCTTCGCCACAGGACTGAACGTCTCCTCGTAGTCCTCTCCATAGGTTTGGGAGAAACCTCGAGCGACAAGCCTCGCCTTGTACCGCTCCACTTCTCCGTCAGCCCACTTCTTCACCTTGTACACCCACTTGCAGGTGACAGGCTTGATTCCCTCCACCATGGGAACAAGGTCCCATGTCTCGTTCTTCTTCAGGGCCTCCATCTCCTCATCCATGGCCACGTCCCACTCCTTGGTGCCAACAGCATCCTCAAAGCGGGTAGGTTCCCTCTCGTCGAGTGGTCCTGCAAAGAAGCAAGAGACCAAGCTCACAAAGTTCCCCTCCTTATAGCGAGCAGGCGGGACGATGGTCCGCTTCGACCTCCTCAAGGCTTGGCCACTCTCTACCGCTCTGGTAGACTCCTCCTCTCTAGCTCCTCCTTCAACTTCTCTTGAAGCAGCGCTCCCCCTGCTTCTAGAGCTTGAAGCTCCACCTGAGCCAGAAGCTCCCCTTGAGCTAGATGGCGATGGGGCACTTTGAGATACCTCCAACTCCACAGTAGAGTCCTCAGTGACTCTCTCTTCTCCCCTGCTTGATTCTCCACTCTCCGGCAGCACCACAGAAGAGACTCCCTGATACGAGATCAGTTCGTCAAACACAACGTCGCGCGAGACAACGAACTTGTGGGTCTGCGGGTTCATGCACTTCCATCCCTTCTTTCTCTCGTCGTAGCCGATGAAGACACACTTCCTCGCTTTCGGCTCCAACTTGGTTCTCTCAGCCTCTGGAACGTGCACGAAGCAGGTAGAGCCAAACACCCTCATGTGACTCACATCTGGCTTCTCCCTGAACATGAGCTGGTGCGGAGACACCATCCTGTTAGGACTCAGAGGTAGCCGGTTGATCACATGGGTGGCACATGCCATTCCCTCCGCCCATAGGGCTTTGGGAATCCCCTTGGCATGTAGACAACTCCTGGTAGTCTCCACCAGATGGCGGATCTTCCTCTCTGCGACCCCATTTTGCTGAGGGGTGTGGGCGCAAGAGAGCTCTCGCCGGATGCCGAACTTCCTGCAGAAAGAGTTGAAAGCGTTAGAGGTAAACTCTCCCCCGTTATCACTTCTCAACTTCCTCACCCTCAGGTTCAGCCTCCCCTCCACTAGTTCCTTCCACTCCTGGAACTTCTCAAACACCTCCGCCTTCTCCCTCATGAAGTACACCCACGTGTAGCGAGTGTAATCATCCACCAAGACCAGCGCATACTTGTTTCCTCCATAGGTCAGGGTGGAGCACTGTCCCATCACATCAGCATGTACGCACTCAAGAGGTGCCCTACACCTGGTCTCCGACTTGTCAAATGGAAGTCGATGTGACTTTCCAAACTGACAACCCTCACAAACATGGCCGTCGCCGCAAGAAGAGAGATTGGGCAGGCCAGTCACTAGGCCCTTCGCCGCTATCATCTTCAGCTTGTCCATCCCTACGTGACCTAGCCTCTCATGCCAGATCGCTGCGCTGTCGTTGGTCTTCAGCTTGTCCACATAGGCACTTGCAGAGAGAACGTACAAGTCCTTCACCCTTCTCCCGGTGAGTGTGACATCAGCATCAACTGAAGACAGGTTCTTCAGGAACTTCACCTCCTTCGGTCCGAACAGCACGTGGTATCCTGCATCCACTGCATTCGCAACCGAGAAGAGGTTCTTCTTCATGCCCGGCACGTGATACACACTTTTCAGTGTCACGGGCTTCTGTTCACTTCCCAGGGACACCATCCCTTCTTGCTCAACTGGATGCACTGTATCATCCGCCGTGATGATGGCATCAGTTCCTCCATACGCCTTCATGGAGGCGAACTTCGACACATCTCCAGTGAGATGGTGCCCGCAACCGGAGTCCACTATCCAGTCGTTCTCGAAGCTGACCGAGGCTAAGGCATCGACTGACGTTGCCGTCATCTCAGCCAAGAAGCAGTTGTCACCGCCTTCACCTCCCTGGTGACCTCGACCTCTTCCTCCTCTTCTTCCACCTCTCTGATGGTCACCACCTCTCCGGTGGTCTTCCTCTCTCTCAGCAACATGCCCGGCCTTGAGATTAGACCGGCACTCCTTTGCCATATGCCTGTACCTCTTGCAGGCAAAGCAGAGGGGTCTCCCCCTCTGGTCATAGGGAGGGAGAAAGTTCTCCCTAGCTCCCTGAGATGACGTTGAAGGTCCATCTCCGGAGTTCTTCTTCTTCTTGTCCCAAGGCTTCCTCTTGCCTGAGAACAACGCCTCGCTATCTCCACCTGAGATAGACACTCCTGCCATCTGCTTCGCCAGGCTCTCCTGTGACGACAGCAGGTTCTCCAGCTCCAGTAAGGAGGGCTGAGTAGCCCATCCTTGCACAGATGTGACAAACGGCACATACTCCTTCCGCAGGCCTCTGAGTATGTGCCTCTTCAGCTTCGCCTCAGAGATCGGCTCTTCAGGATCCAAGGCCGAGATCTCTGCACACAAGTTCTTCACCTTCAGGAAGAAGGTGGATATCGACAACTCTCCCTGAGTTGACTGCGCCAACTCATTCTCCAAGAACTGTAGCCGCGCTACATTCTTCTTGTTGAATAGCCCATCCAGGGCACTCCAGATCTCTGATGCTGACTTGCACCCCACGATGTGGTCGAACAAGTCAGGAGCAATAGCTCTCTTCAGGGTGAACTCCGCCTTGGCATTGGTCTTCCTCCATGCCCTCACAGTTGGACCGTTGTCCTCGGCCGCAGCAACCTCCTCCTGCTCATCTCCCCCAACGACCTCCCATAGGTCCTCTCCAAGAAGGTAGCTCTCCATACATGACTTCCACTTCTTGTAGTTTATTTGGGTGAGCAGCTCAATGCCTAGTCCTCTCGCATAACCTCCTCCGCCGTCCATCTTGGATGACAATCTTGAACCTCGATAGCACGCGCCGCTTCAGCAACCTCCCTCTGATACCATGTTAAATTTTTGTGTGCTTTAAGTACAAGAACACCAACGATGAACAAAGACGAAGAACTCTTATAACTAAGCAGATTACAACAACAAGACAAGCTGGCAACAAGGTGCATACACCTTGAATCACGTCAGCTGAAAATATATGAAAACAAAAAACTTGTCGCGGACAAGGTCCGCTTCTCCACTAGGTGTCGTTGAGCTTGTCAATGCACTCTCCACTTCAACACACACAACCCTGCACTCTTCTCCTCACAGTGCACTCTCCACCTCTCGCTGAGGTGCGGGTTGGGGTTGGACCTCTTGGGGTGTAGCACACTCCCACTCGGCAACCCTTCTCTTCTCCTCTACTCTCTCTCTCACTCTCTCTCTCTTCACTTTCGCCAACTTCTCTTGCTGGACTCGCCTAGGACATTAGGAAGCAGCCCTCCCCTATCTCCACTCGCCTACACAAGGCAGCTCCCCCACTTCCAAACCATGCACAACACTCCACCTTCACAAGGCCCAACTCCTCACTCTTCTCCCTCACATGCACAGCCCACAACATTGGCCCACTTCCTCTTGCTGCACTCGCCCCCATGCACACTTCCACTCGCACAAGGTAGCAGCCCTCCACTCGCCTATTCCAGCTCCAAAGCTCCACTCGGCAGCCAAACAAAGCAGCAGCCCACTCTCACCATCTCCACTTGGAAGCCCAACTCAACAAGGCCCACCAACTTCTCCAACACAGCACACATGCAGCCCACTCGCCTCCTATTGGACTCGCCTGCACAAGGCTTCCTCCACTCGCCTGTACATTCCACTCGCACCCCCTCCTACCTCACTTCACAACTTCAACAGGTGCTTCATCTTCCTCAGATTTCTCACCGACCGGTTCCCTTCTCCTTGGCCGACATTTCCACTCATTTTCGATTTTCTTCAGATCTCTCACAGGCCTAGCAGAAGCTTTCGCCAGGTACATTTCCTCGCTAGGTATATTGAAAGTATGCGAAATCATTTATTTGTTATGCGGAGCTGCAATGCTTCTCTGCCATTTTTTTAAAAATAAAAACAAAAAAGTTCGCGGCGCTTTTCTGTAAAAAAAACGCCGCCAAAGACGGGTTTTTTATTTTAAATTATGCCAAAATCCGTGGCGTTTTAGTTCAGCAAACGCCGCGGAAAGTGCTTATATACAACTGTGTTTTCCAATAAAAACGCCGCCATATATTTTGCGGCGCTTTTTTGAAAAAGCGCCGCAGAGTTTTCCGCGGCGATTTAGCGGCGCTTTGAGAAGCGCCGCTGTAGCTACCGCTGCGTTTTAAAAGCGCCGCGGAAAGTATTAAAAAACGCCGCGGAAAGTGTTTTTTTTGTTGTAGTGGCAACAGTATTGTTGCGGTCTACTTGAGGCTCCTTGAACCGGTCTAAAATCGACCATCTTAGCTCGGGAGCGGACGAGCCGCAAACAGTCACAGAGAAACGAGACGGCTGGCAAGAGGATCTTTTTAGCGTGGAAAACCCCGGAAAGGGATGAAAAACCACGTGGCCGGGACGGTGCCGACCGAATTTCACTATTTGATGGCTCTTTACAGGACTTGTTTGAGAAATCAAGGGCGACAGACCGGGTCTTGTTACAATAATGGGGGTGATAGAGAGAGTTGCTCGGAGGGTGACAGACCACAGCTCACGAAGCGAAGTACTTTCTTCGGCCGCAGTGGGGAGCACTTCGTTCTGGAGTCTGGATCGTCTTCTGTGCGCTCTGGGAGTTTAGAGCTTCGTGTTCTGAGTGCTCGAGCGTCTTTGTCGTTCACTTGGCGGGGCCCAGAGTCTGGCGTCTCCTTGGTGGCAATGATCACTGCACGGTCCTGCGCGGAGGAAAATTGGGAGGAAGTGAGGTAACTCTAAGCGATCTTCGAAGATCTTGAAGGATCTTCAAGAGCGGCTTCGAAGATGAGGGAGATCTCCAAGGGAGACTCTCTCTTTTTCACTTATGAGGGAAGGAGGGAGAAGGAGAGAATGAATAATGAAGAGGAGCCTAAGATCTATTTATAAGTCTCAGGGGTAGTTACGGTGGTTACTGTGGATAACTATAGACCGTAACCACCAACAATACTAAACGCAGACCGATTTTATAAGGTTTGCGATGCGTATTAATTAAATATTTCTCTATACGCAAACCAAGATAATTTCGGATATCCGCACCCGTCCACTTTGGGTGGTTACGCCGGCGGTTACGCTGGTGGTTACTCGCTAATCGGAGGGTGGAGAGATCGCGGAGCGATCGTACAGCCACGACGGAGGACCCGGCCGGTGGCGGACTTCGGCCGGCGAGGAGACCGGACGGCGAGGGGAAACGACCGACCGACAAAGAGAGACGGCCGGCCGGAGAGGCGAGAGGGAGGCCGCCCCGGCGGGGGCGGCGGCCGAGATTGGGCAGCCAAGTGGCCGCCTGACCTGGGCGAGGGGGAGGCGCGCGCGGCCAGGCGGGACCGCGTGCGAGCACGCGCATCCAGGATCACGTGCGGGCATGCGCGGCTCTGGCGGTTTATGCTTAAAAGATCTCTGGGTCGATCCGACCTATTTTTTGGGGAACCCCATCAAGTATTTTATCTTATATACTCTGCAAAGACAGATGTTGTAGACATGCTTCACCTTACTATCAACAATGCAGTAAATTCATTCATGGTAGATGATTTCCTGAATAAATCGTCACATTTATATTGAAGATATCAACAATAAAGGTAATAAAAACATAGTAATTTCTAATTTCCTACTATCAACTATGATCAAGTTAGTTGATATGGTAACTATGATAAGCAGTAGAAGAAGTTATGATCAGCAGAAATCATGTTTTATAGTAAACCATATTACAAATTATTTCTGTTAAGCAATTGAAGAAGCTATGATCATCACAAATTAATTGTGCATTTCCAAAGTGGCGCATGAATGAAGATGTAACGTTCAACTAACATAGTTTCTAATAAGTAAGGAGGAAAAATGTACAAAACTTCATAAATCATTTAGCATGAATGAAGTTACTGCATAGTGAGGATTAAGTTCATACCATCCAAATGGATTTACCTCTGTGTCTTCAACATTAGAAATACACAATTAATTTGTGCTGATCATAGCTTCTTCAACTGCTTAACAGAAATAATTAGTCATTGAAAACGCAGCGTTTGGATATTTATATACAGTCTTAAGGTAACAATCATTTGCACGCAGTTAAAATCTGACGTTGCTCTAAAAGTGGAGGTTATGAAAGGTTTACAACCCCATGTTCGCCTAGAATGGGTAACACTTTTGGATGAGTAGTCCGGCGCGAGAGCGAGAATAGAAGGTTTATGCTCGCCGCTCCGCGCAAAGGGGTCATGCCGGCGAGTGGCACCCCCAAGGGTTACTCGCAGCGAGTAATGCGCTCTCGGATGGCTCGCAGCGAGTACCTCCCTCCCGGAGTACTCGCGGCAAGAGACTTGCGAGAGGGAACTTGCCGAAGGGTTGGCGAGCGATACCCTAGCGAGCGGCTCGCCCAAGAAGGCTCGCCGGCGAGTGGCACCCCAAGGATCACTCGCAGCGAGTAATGCGCTCTCGGATGGCTCGCAGCGAATTATGGAACCTTTTGAGTAGGCCTGTAACGGTTCGGTTTGGTTCGGTTTTCAAGCAAAACCGCAGCCCGAACCACCCCTATGTGGTTTCAAAATTTTGGAACCGAACCGAACCACTCAAACATTGTAACCGAACTGAACTGAACCGAATGGTTTGGTTCGGTTCGGTATGGTTTTTGCGGTTTAAATAATATGTAATCTAGGAATGTTTTAAAATCAAAACTACATTCACAAACAAGAGTTTATATTTAGAAATAAACATAAATGAAAAACTTGCAAATTACTCTATATGAAGCACAACATGTCAATTTAAATGATATGCAAAAGCTCCACAAAGTCCGGGATTCTCTGCAATAGCTGAAAATATAGAAGTTAAAAATATTAGATATATAAGTAGTCAAATATTTAAAATAAATAATAAGACATAAAATAATTTTTTTTGTTATCTAACATGACTCAAACTCTGTCATATCAGTTAATCTTGCCTCAATTTTTTGTGGAATTGGCGAAGCCCGCAACCAATTTTGAGCACAAATCAAGCACTCGACAAATCAATTTCTTGTGGAATTGGCGAGGACCAAGCGGCGAACGGGGATGAGAAATCCTAGTTGAGCGTCTGAGCGAGAGCAATCGAGCGATGCTTATTTGGTATTTGCTGTCCTCTAAAAGCCGTGAATTGAAATAGAGATATAAATATATAATCAATTAATCATATAATAAAAATTTAAAAACACTAAAACAATGACCAAAATATTATATATTATGGACATAATTAAATCAAAATATGGATATAGTAAATTACAAAAAATATATATGTAATTACATATTATTATACACTACGGTTTGGTTCGGTTCGACTCGGTTCAGTTTTGCCATGCAAAACCATGAACCGAACCGAACCGTATGATTTTTCAAAAATCAAAACCGTGACCGAACCGTGACATATTGAAACCGAACCAAACTGTGCGGTTTGGTTCGGTTCGGTTCGGTTTGGCGGTTCGGTTGATTTTTTTCTTACATGCCTACTTTTGAGTTGTAAACTTATCTTTTTAAATAAATTCCCAAATATAGCAAGGTTACTTTTAAAAATACACCAAACTTTTTCAAAGGGTGCGATCCAGCCTCCCAAGCTTCCATAATTTTTGGAGACATGTTGGAGGAGAGCATAATTCATTATTAATTTATAACATAGGTTTTAAGCATCTATAAATAGTAAACCTATTTCAAAAATTCCAAAATAATTACAGTAAATGTAGGTGAGTAGTAGGAAGCTTCCCAAATTTTATCAGAATTTTTCATCACTATAAGCCCCTCTGATAATTCAAAAACCCAAAATATCACAGTATTTTAATTTCTAAAAATACTCAGGCTCCTCCAAAAATTATGAATTTTTTATAGAAGCTAGCCCTTGCCAAGATGAGCAACTTTGATGTTCAAAGTTTTTGCATTTGAGGTTCATATATGGCCCAGAAAATTTACATAACAAATTAGATTATAAAATTATAAAAACTTTATAAATTTATAAATTTTGTTAAGTCTTCCTCCGCCGCCTGTGTTGAAGATAACCTAAGCCAACCTCTGATGTCAACGACAGAACTCAGACCCGATGAAGATATACTCAAAGTATCAAGTGGGCTTTGTTTAGTATTAAAACTTTATGTGTTCCTCAAGCTACCGCTTGAGTTTGCCCTATATAAAGGCACATCCTGTACACTTTTAAATAATGTAAAACCCAACTCTTTTAATAGAGCTGCAGTAAAATCTCTTTGTGCTTGTGTGTTGGTTAACTTCTAAACTCCTCAGTTTTATCAATTTAACATCACTGGTATCAGAGCGTTGGGTGTATCATTTACAAAACATCATTGGAGTTTATGGCGGCCACTTCTACGTTCTCTCTCTCGCATACTTCAATTCCCATTTTCACTGGCGACAAATATGACTTCTGGAGCATACATATGCGCGCGGTGTTTCGATCTCAAGGCCTATGGGACATAGTCTCTAATGGGCTCAGTCTGCCCAGCAAAGGTAAGACATCTGAACCTACATCTGAAGCAAAAACAAGTGAAGATGAAACACGGAAAGATGCGCGTGCAATTTGCATGATATTCCAAGGAGTTTCAGAAGCTGTTTTCCCAAGGATAATGGGAGCCGAGTCGGCTAAAGCAACTTGGGACACTCTAAAGGAAGAGTATAAAGGAGATGAGAAGGTAGTAGCCTTAAAATTGCAAAATGCATGGAAGGAGTTTGAAAACCTTTCCTTGAAGCCTGGAGAGAAAGTTGATGATCTCTTAGCAAAGACACTTCATATAATGAATCAAATAAGAAGTAATGGAGATACTATTGAAGATAGTAAGATTGTACCCAAATTATTACGAAGTTTACCTTCAAGCTTTTATCCTGTTGTTACAACAAAAGAAGAGTCAAAGAACTTAAAAACTCTTCCTTTAGCTGCACTTATGGGCTCTTTAAAAACCCATGAAGAAAGGTTGTCCCTGTATAATCAGCCTTTAGATCAAGCTTTACAAGCTAAAATCCAGCAGAAATCAAATCCTCCACAAAATAAAAAAATGGAACACTAAACCTCCCTTCCAGCAGAAGCAAGGTGGAAAAGGATTTGATATAAAAGGAAAAGGAAGACAGCAAGGAAATTATTCAAGGGTGACCTCCCAATCAGAATACTCTTGCATCATTTGCAAGAAAAATATGTTGGCCGATCCACCCCGCAATAGTCATAGTGGGCGGTGTGGTGTCTCCTGCCATGGTCAGGGTCGATACCCCGTACTCGATTGTATCCAGCATGTGCTCTTGTTCTCCTCCTTCTACATCTGGCATCTGATCGTCCTGCATCATGTAGACCTGAATCATCTGGCATTTGTGGCCTGGGGTGAACTTCTCATCACAGTTGAAGCACAACCCCTTTTCCTTTCGTGCCTGCAGCTCTGTCCATGTTAATTTCTTCACCGTCGCCCGTTCTGTAGTTGCTTGATCCTTTTTGGTGTCGGGAAGGTGTGTAGCGGTTCTCGTAGTGTCCCCCCTGAACTTCTGTCGATTGAGGCGCTCTTCTTGAATTCGGGCCAAGCTGATAGCATGTGTCAAACTGCGCGGCATATAGGCATGTACCTCATCTCTGATGTCCTCCTTCAGTCCGGAAATGAAACAACTCGTTAATGTCCTCTCGCCCCACTGCACCCTGTTGGCCAATCTCTCAAACACTGTTCTGTACTCCATCACCGTCCCTTTCTGGCGCAATTTCTGAAGAAGAGCCTCGACGTCCTCATACTCGAGTGGACCAAAGCGGGCGGTGAATCCGTCGACAAACTCGGGCCACGACGCATGATCCCGTCCCCGAAGGAACCATTGTGTCCACTGGTATGTGTCATCGTCGAGGTGGAACGACGCTAACTTGACCCATTGTGCCTCTGGAATCTCCTGATAACTGTAGAACAACTCAGCTTTTTGGATCCATTCGAGCGCATCTCCTCCTTTGAACTTGGGGTAATTCATGCGGGTAACCTTCGGCGCCATATAAGCTCGTGGTAGTTGTTGCCCAGGTCCACCGTACTCTTGCCCGTGTCCATGCGGTCGTCGTCGGTCAGCGGCCACGTTCGGGTATCCCCAATCCTCTCCATAGGGGTTTCCCATTACTGGCGGCCTAAACCCCCATCTGCCTCCACCTCTGCCGCCTTCGGTGTGTCCCGGTCCTCCTGGAATGGGAAGGAGTCCATCCCGATGTGGGTATCCCACCCCTCTGAGTCGTCGGTCCTCCTGGGGCCCCTCCCGATAAGGGAGAAAGTCGTCAATTCGACCTATCTCGGTTGGCTCGGGCCCGAAGGGCGGTCGTCGTGGGCCTCCTGTCCTTTCGATGTCGATCCCAAGCCCCCCATTTACGCTGGAGGCCCGATCATGATTCTCCCTTCCCCCACCGTCTACGTATCCCACAGTTGCGGGCAACGGGGGATTTGGAGCTGCACTGGTTTCGTTCACAGCACCTTTGCCCTTAAGGTGTTGAGTCAACAGATTCTTGATTTCGTCCAGGCAATCATCCAATTTGCCCTCCAGTTGTTTTTCCGAGGCTTGTAACTTCCCTTCAAGGGCTGTCACTGCGTCGGATAGCCTGATGTAGTTCTCTTCAAGAGTTGCTAGCCGAGTAGATTCCTCCTGGTTGCGAGTCACCATGGATTTGGGGTTGGCGGAACCAGACGCTGGAAGCGCTGGAACACAGAATCCCGAGGAGCAAGCGGCGGCCTCTGGAGCAGGCGAGCAGGCGGCGGTGGCCCTGGAGCAGGCGGCGGCTTCTGGAACAGCAGGCGGCGGCAGCGTCTGGAACAGCAGGTGGCGGCGTCTGGAAGGAGACGCTGGGTGCGGCGGACTGGAGTCGGGATCGGCGGAACAGTCCGGATGCGTCGCTGGATCAGCTTGCGGGATCGGGCTCGGCGACGTTGACGGGATCGGCTGACGGGATCGTCGCTGGATCGGCGACGCTCCCTCGATGCGGGATCGGAATACGGGTAAGAATAGCAGCGTCGGGATCTAAATCCGGACGGAATCGGGATCGCGACGACCCGCGGAATCGGTGTGACTGATCCTTGTTCGAGATTGATGAGCGGAAAAAAAAATTGAAGGACGAATCCTCTGATACCAAATGTTACAAACTAGATAGATTTGGAGGAAGAACTAGAGAGAAGCTAGGGTTTCTAAGAGGAAGGAGAAGAATACCTGATAATATTTCTTGCATGCCCATCAAGGAGGGGTTTCGGGTATATTTATACCCGGACCCGAGGCCGGCCGACCAAGGGGGTCGGCCGGCCCAATAGGGGCTGAACCGGGTGGGTTCAGCCCCCGAGGGCCGTTCTTCAGAGAGTGGGGGCTGAAACAGTTGGTTCAACCCCGTTGTCGCCTTCGGATCCGTCCGGGGGCGTAACAGTTTATCTCTCTTTCCTCCTATGTTACTGTTCACTCCCTAAGCACAGCTGACTTTAGAGAATTAAACTTGAGATTTAAATCTTAATTATATCAGATTATCATATCCCATCATTACAAAAGTGTCGAGGCAAAGAAAATGAATTAATATATATAAAAAATTACCAATTATTGACTTAAACAACTACAAAATATTACATAGGTCGTAGGGTTATCAGGACGTTTATGTTGAGTTTGTGAAGTGAGCTGTCGCCCAGGCGACAGTGACTGTCGCCCAGCGACAGCTGGCGAGTATCATACTCGCCGCCGAGTAGGCTTTTGCCTATAAATAGAGGGGTACCCCCCCCCCCCTAAAGAGGATCAATTATGAAAGTGGCGAGTAGAGGCATCAGAAGTGGCGAGTATCATCAACTCTGAGCGAGTTAGAGATACCAGATCGCTACCCGGCGAGCATCGGACTTGGAGTAAGTTCGGCAGCCGAGCATCGGACTTGGAGCGAGTTCGGCGAGCTCTCTTGAGCGAGTAGCGAGTAGAGGAGATATCGCCCGGCGACAGTGGATATCGCCCAGGCGACAGCGAGAAGGAGAGGAAGCGCGCGCGGCGAGCGTGCGAGTATCCTAGAGTGCGAGCAGTGAGCTTGCGAGTATCTGGAGCGCGAGCAGCGAGCTTGCGAGGATCGGAGCTATCGCCCAGGCGACAGTCAATATCGCCCGGCGACAGCGAGAAGCGAGCTTCTGTGGCGAGGAGCGAGTATTGGAGCGAGTATCACCATCCTGGTGTGCACGGGAGGAGAAGCGGACCTTGTCCGTGACCAGAGTTTTACTTTCTATTGGCTGTTGTGATTCAAGTTGGATGCAACTTGTATTCAGCCGTGTGAATTTGTAATTAATTGCCTAGTTGAGAAATATATAACCTTCTTGTCCATCGTTGGTTCTCTTGATCGGTAGCAGCCCCAAAAAATCCAACATGGTATCAGAGGCAGGTTGCTGAAGCAGCGCCTGCTATCGAAGTTCAAGGTTGTCTTCCAAGATGGACGGTGGAGGAGGTTATGCGAGAGGACTAGGAATCGAGCTGCTTACTCAAACCAACTACAAGAAGTGGATGTCTTGTATGGAGAGCTACCTTCTTGGAGAGGATCTCTGGGAGGTTGTTGGTGGTGGGGAGCAAGAGGAAGTTGTAGCTGCCGGCGATAATGGTCCAGCTGTGAGAGCTTGGAGGAAGACCAACGTCAAGGCGGAGTTCACCTTGAAGAGAGCCATATAACCTGACTTGTTCGATCACATCATAGGTTGCAAGTCAGCGTCTGCGATCTGGATAGCCCTCGATGGGTTATTCAACAAGAAGAATGTGGCGCGGCTACAATTTCTGGAGAATGAGTTGGCGAAGTCGACTCAAGGTGAGATGGCGATATCCACCTTCTTCCTGAAGGTGAAGAACCTATGTGGGGAGATCTCGGCCTTGGATCCTGAAGAGCCAATCTCAGAGGCGAAGCTGAAGAGGCACATACTCCGAGGCTTGAGGAGGGAGTATGTCCCCTTCGTTACTTCCGTGCAAGGATGAGCTACTCAGCCCTCTCTTCTGGAGCTAGAGAACCTGATGTCATCACAGGAGAGCTTGGCGAAGCAGATGGCGGGAGTATCCATCTCAGGAGGAGATGGCGAGGCGTTGTTCTCAGGAAAGAGGAGATCCTGGGACAAGAGAAAGAAGAACTCCGGAGATGGACCTTCAATGTCCTCTCGGGGAGATGGGGGGAAGTTCCTTCCTGCCCGCGATGAGAAGGGGAGAACCCTTTGCTTTGCCTGTAAGAAGTATGGGCATATGGCAAAGGACTGCCGGTCTAATCTCCAGGCCGGACATGTTGCTGAGAAAGGTGGAGACCATCAGAGAGGTGGAGACCATCGAAGAGGTGGAGGTCACCAGGGCGGTGAGAGGGGGGACAATTGTTTCCTGGCAGAGATGACGACAACGTCAGTCGATGTCTTAGCCTCCATCAACCTCGAGGACGGCTGGATAGTGGATTCCGGTTGCGGGCATCATCTCACAGGAGATATGTCGAAGTTTGCCTCCTCGGCAGCATATGAAGGAACGGATGCTATCATCACTGCGAATGATACGGTACATCCCGTGGAGCGAGAAGGGAAGGTGTCCCTTGGGAGTATAGAGAAGCCAGTGACACTGAAGAGTGTGTATCATGTGCCTGGCATGAAGAAGAACCTCTTCTCGGTGGCTAACGCCGTGGATGCTGGATACCACGTGCTGTTTGGACCGAAGGAGGTGAAGTTCTTGAAGAACCTTTCGTCTGTCGATGCTGACGTCACGCTCGCCGGGAGAAGGGTGAAGGATTTGTATGTCCTGTCTGCAAATGCCTACGTGGACAAGCTGAAGACAAATGACAGCGCTGTGATCTGGCATGAGAGGCTAGGTCATGTGGGGATGGACAAGCTGAAGATGATGGCGGCAAAGGGCCTAGTGAACGGCCTACCTCATCTCACTTCCTACGGCGACGACCATGTGTACGACGGATGCCAATATGGAAAGTCACATCGACTTCCATTTGACAAGTCGGAGACCAGGTGTAAGGCACCTCTTGAGTGCGTACATGCTGATGTGATGGGGACGTGCGTCACCCGTACTTATGGAGGCAATAAGTATGTGTTGGTTCTGGTGGATAACTATACCCGCTATACGTGGGTATACTTTCTGAGAGAGAAATCAGAAGTCTTCAACAGGTTCCTCGAGTGGAAGGAGCTTGTGGAGGGGAGGTTGAACCGCAGAGTTAAGAAGCTGAGAAGCGACAATGGAGGGGAGTTTACCTCCAATGAGTTTGCTTCTTTCTGCAGAAGGTTCGGCATTCGGCGGGAGCTCTCCTGCGCTCACACCCCGCAGCAGAATGGGGTGGCAGAGAGGAAGATCCGCCATCTGGTGGAGACTACCAGGAGTTGGCTACATGCCAAGAGCATTCCCAAGGCCTTGTGGGCGGAGGGAATGGCGTGTGCTACTCATGTGATCAACATGCTACCTCTGAGTCCTAACAGGATGGTATCTCCGCACCAACTCATGTTCGGGGAGAAGCCCAATGTGGGCCACATGAAGGTGTTCGGTTCTACCTGCTTCGTGCACGTCCCGGACGCTCAGAGAACAAAGTTGGAGCCAAAGGCGAGGAAGTGTATCTTCATCGGCTACGATGAGCGGAAGAAGGGGTGGAAGTGCATGGATCCGCAAACTCACAGGTTCATCGTCTCGCGCGACGTTGTGTTTGACGAACTGGTCTCATACCAGGGAGTCTCTTCAGTGGAGCTACCGGAGAGTGGAGAATCGAGCAGGGAAGAGGAGTGGGTCACTGAGGACCCTACTGCGGAGTTGGAGTTATCTCCAAGTGCTCCCTCGCCATCTGGCTCAGGGGGAGCTACGAACTCAAGAAGCAGGGAGAGTACCGCTTCAGGAGGAGTTCAGGGAGGAGTTCAGAGAGGAGCTTAGAGAGGAGCTCAAGCAGAGGAGTCTACCGGAGTGGTAGATAGTGGCCAAGCCTTGAGGAGGTCAAAGAGGACGATCGTCCCGCCTGCTCGCTATAAGGAGGGGAACTTCGTGAGTCTGGTTTCCTGCTTCTTCGCAGGACCACTCGATGAAAGGGAACCTGCCTGCTTTGAGGATGCAGCTGGCATCAAGGAGTGGTACGCGGCCATGATCGAGGAGATGAAGGCCCTAGAGAAGAACGAGACATGGGACCTGGTTCCCATGGTGGAGGGCATCAAACCTGTCACCTGTAAATGGGTGTACAAGGTGAAGAAGAGGGCTTATGGAGAAGTGGAGCGGTACAAGGCGAGGCTTGTCGCTCGAGGCTTCTCACAGACCTATGGAGAGGACTACGAGGAGACCTTCAGTCCTGTAGCGAAGATGACGTCGATGAGGACGATCATTGCTTTTGCAGCGTGCCGAGGATGGAAGTTGTGGCAGCTTGATGTGAAGAATGCGTTCCTGTATGGAGAGATCGACAAGGACATATTCATGGTGCAACCGCCTGGATACGTGTCCAAGTCTCAGCCACATCATGTATGCAAGCTGAAGAAGGCCCTCTATGGTCTAAAATAGGCGCCGAGAGCCTGGTATGGGAAGATTGCGGAGTACTTGCAGTTCTGCGGCTACCATGCCTCAGACTCGGACTCCAGCATGTTCGTGAAGAAGAGTGGAGGTCTTCACGTGCTGGTACTGCTATACGTCGACGACATGATCGTGACAGGGAACAACCCTGAGGAGGTCGCGGCGCTGAGGCAGCATCTTTCCATACGCTTCGAGATGAAGGATCTTGGTGAACTGCACCATTTCCTTGGTCTCCAAGTAGAGAAGAGAAGAGGCGGACTGGATGTTTCCCAGAGGGCATATGCCGAGAGGATCGTCGAAAGATTCGGCATGAAGGAGGGGAAGAGCAGTTCCGTTCCTCTGGAGGCGGGGCTGAAGCTTCGGAAGGAAGAAGGGAGGATTCTTCCTGATCCGAAGATCTTTCGGGCACTGGTGGGGAGTCTTATATACTTGACTATCACGAGGCCGGACATCGCCTTTGCTGTCGGCCGAGTTAGTCGGTATATGCAGGAGCCGCGGAAGCCTCATCTGGAGGCAGCCAAGGGGATTCTGAAGTACGTGAAGGGCACCCTTGAGATGGGGTTGTCCTATGAGGAGAAGTCTGACTTCAAGCTGCACGAGTACACGGATGCAGACTATGGAGGTGACGCTGATGATCGCAAGTCGACATCAGGGTATGTGTTCTTGTGTGGAGCAGCTGCTATCTCGTGGTGTAGCAAGAAGCAGGACTCCATTTCCCTTTCTATCACAGAGGCCGAGTACAAGACGTCGTCCTTAGCAGCTCAGGAGTGTGTCTGGCTAAGGAGACTAGTGGAGGATGTGGACGAGGAGGTCAGCGGACCTACTGTGCTACGCGGGGACAATGAGAGTGCATTGAAACTGGTAACCAATCTAGTGTGTCATGCAAGGACCAAGCACATTGAGATCGAGCATCACTTCATCAGAGAGAAGGTGCTGAGTGGCTTGATCACTGTGGAGCATGTGCGGAGTGAAGACAACCTTGCAGACATATTCACAAAGCCCCTATCTGCGGGGCCGTTCCGGAGGCTTCACTCCTTGCTTGGTGTTGTTCCCGGAGTTCACTTCAAGGGGGAGTGTTGAGTTTGTGAAGTGAGCTGTCGCCCAGGCGACAGTGACTGTCGCCCAGCGACAGCTGGCGAGTATCATACTCGCCGCCGAGTAGGCTTTTGCCTATAAATAGAGGGGTACCCCCCCCCCTAAATAGGATCAATTCTGAAAGTGGCGAGTAGAGGCATCAGAAGTGGCGAGTATCATCAACTCTGAGCGAGTTAGAGATACCAGAGCGCTACCCGGCGAGCATCGGACTTGGAGTAAGTTCGGCAGCCGAGCATCGGACTTGGAGCGAGTTCGGCGAGCTCTCTTGAGCGAGTAGCGAGTAGAGGAGATATCGCCCGGCGACAGTGGATATCGCCCAGGCGACAGCGAGAAGGAGAGGAAGCGCGCGCGGCGAGCGTGCGAGTATCCTAGAGTGCGAGCAGTGAGCTTGCGAGTATCTGGAGCGCGAGCAGCGAGCTTGCGAGGATCGGAGCTATCGCCCAGGCGACAGTCAATATTGCCCGGCGACAGCGAGAAGCGAGCTTCTGTGGCGAGCAGCGAGTATTGGAGCGAGTATCACCATCCTGGTGTGCTCGGGAGGAGAAGCGGACCTTGTCCGTGACCAGAGTTTTACTTTCTATTGGCTGTTGTGATTCAAGTTGGATGCAACTTGTATTCAGCCGTGTGAATTTGTAATTAATTGCCTAGTTGAGAAATATATAACCTTCTTGTCCATCGTTGGTTCTCTTGATCGGTAGCAGCCCCCAAAAATTTAACAGTTTATATGCCTAGGCAAACTTGGATGGATCAGGCTACTATTAGGACCTTAATACATCTATCATGTTTAGATAGGTGTTGACCTAGCCCAATAAGACATGACATAGTTTTACACCTCCACCATGCGAGGTTTCCCTGCTTTGTGAAGTGGAGCGCTTTCGCCGGCCCTCAATGACGGCGACTCGGGTGCGAAGATCATCATATTGTGCATCCAATTGATCAAACTTCTTATGAGCTATTTGCAGAAATTCGGCTTCCGTCATGTCCGCTTTCGGAACAGTAGGAAGGTCACTACGTGTGGTGTTACCTCGCTGAGGGTGACCTCTATAGGATTCTTGAGGGTAATCAGGTCGTGCTCGTGGGTGGACGTGAGTCCTACGAACGTGCGATGGTGGTCGTGCGTATACAGACTCAGGTTCCTCAAATAGAGGAGATGTGTAACGACGATGACCTGAACGATACTCAGCTCTACCATCATAAGGTCTTGTCGAAGGATCAACGGGATCCATTCGAGTGCGGGGATAAGGGCGACGATAATCGTCATAATAATGTGAAGACCTCTCTGACGACACTCTATGAGATCGAGTGTAGACGGATGATGGTTCCTCAAATTGAGGATCAGTGTAGTGACGACCACTATGATAAGACATTGGGTGGCATAACATGTAGTCCCGCATATTTTAAAGAGCCCTAACCTGGGCTCTGATACCAAACTAACGCAGGACGAGCTGTGAAGAAACTGGCGGTGCTGACACGCTAATGCAATCTTACGTGCATGTGTGAAATGAATGCGCTCAAGCCCAGTCTAAATGATGTGTGCATGTTTTCAATTTATCCGGAATTAAACGTTAGCAACAAGTTTATAAGCGGCTAGCAAATCAACACAGTGTTCACAATAATTTTCGTGCATGTAAGCAAACAATCACGCTCTTTTCATAAGTGGCGCTTTCCACTACAACGTGTACAAATGAAATATAGAATTTAAAAGAAAACAAAACTATAGCACTAACAATTTCAATATCCAAGCACATATAACATGTCCATCCAAAATCCAATACGAAAATAAAAACAACACATTAAATTAATACTCACAAGCATGCGGAATCTGGAGATGGGGCCAAGCGCGGCTCCACGAGATGAATGCGACTGCTGTAATAATTAACAATTTCAAAACTAATAGGAGGTATGAGTAGAGGTGCTACTTGATTGGGTCTTCATGAATGGAGGGGGCAGAACTGCTGGACTGAAAAACTGGTGGCAGAGGGAATACAGGAAAGGCTTGGCTTGACTGGAAGTTATGGGAGGAGACAATTAGGGCTGGTGGTTCCACAACTGAATAGGGGAAAAGGGAGGAAGAAGAACAATAATTGCACGGGCTGGGACTGCTTGCAGGTGGTGGAGGGAGACATGAGAGGACGCTGGAAGATGAGGCGTGGCTTCCGGCTCACTTACGTGTAGAAATTGCACGAAGAACGTGCTCGTCGATCTGCGCAGGAAGAGGGGAATCGAACGACAAAGAGTTTTCGATCTGCGACAGATTCCTGTAGTCGGAGCCAAGGACGACGACGGGTGTGGCAGTAGAATCAGCGGCAGTTGGCAGAAGTGGAGTCGTTGGAGACTGACGGGGATGGGATCGAGCAGGGGAGGCTTTTCCGGCATAGATGTCGTTAAGTATTTCGATCATGACGTCGATGAATGGAAAGATGTACAGTGGAGTTGCGGTTTTCTGCTTGTGCTGGATGGAGATCGTGGGTGGGATGTTAACGACAGTAGTTCTAAGGATTACAGGAGAATTAAAGAAAGGAAACGGAAATTTTAGGAAGAAAACTGAAAATAACTGAAAAGGATAACCGGGACGTCGCACCCCGGGGCTAGCAGCGTCGTACCATGAATGATTGCCGGTTTGGAATCTCTCACAAATCAACAATGAAATGAAAATCAGAACACCCGCCCCTATTTATAACGAGAGGGGCGGTTGGGCACCTGGCATGAACCACTATGATCGTCTGTTACGCCTGATGCCCTAAAACACTAAATACAAGCAAAATAAAATAAATACATATAAAATGTAAAACGACGCTCCGAACGCGCTCGCGGTCTCGGATCGCCGATCCGATCAACGCATCTCCGAGACAAATCTGCAAAAATGGGTCCCGCTGAGTGGTGGCCCAATCTCCTCCGATCACGAACATGCGGCCAATCCCCATCCCCTTGCGGCCTCAGGACATGTTGGATATGTTGCTCACCCTGACTTCAAACACTTTGCTTATCTAATAACTCAATTGTTCTATCCATTCATCCTCTACCTCTCTGCTTAGGCACATTGATGATGTAGAATTGATTAAGATTTATTTTATCCTATCAAAAAACTTTATTTTAAGCTTCATTACTTAGCTCAAGTCAACATTTTTAATGAATTATTAAATCATAATCTTTAATTTGATTACTAAAGAGGGTCTTGGTAAAGTTAAAAGGAGAGATTTTTAATTTGTTCGCTAGAAAATTATAAGGTCAGGATTTTCCACTTTAAAAATTTGAACACTAAACATGAAACAAAAATTTTAGTGGAGAGGTTAACTGACACTTAAGCTAATTTTTATTAGCAATACTGTGGATGGATAAATATTTGATGGAGGGAAGTAATGAGAAAGAATTCAGATAAAATACCGATAAAGCAAGATTGATCCTCGAGCAGTTTGTCCTGAATCTGATATTGTTGTTGAAACTCTTCTTCATGAACAATCCTTTGTCATTGCTTGGATCTCAAGCATGACGGTTTTTTTCTCCTTACCACACACCCAAAGAAGGCACAAAATAATATAAAACAGATTAGCCAGCTATGGAGGGGGAAGCAATTTTATGGGGAAAGCCAAAAGTCATGAAAGGCTAAAATATAGGTTTCAACGGCGTGTGTACAAGTTTTAAAGGTGAAGATGGAAAGGTAATTTAAAAACATATATTAAATGGAGTAAATAAAGTGAAGAGAGGGAGGAATAACAAGCCACGGGAGTGAAATAGATGGGCAAAAAATGAAAAGTACAAGTTTTCAAGGAGAAGAAAGGTAGTTTAAAAACAGATATTAAATGGAGTAAATAAAGTGAAGAGAGGTAGAAATAACAAGCTACGGGAGTGAAATAGATGGCCAAAAGTGAAGATTGAGGAAAAAGATGTTGGAATATTTACTTCTATATTCCTATATTAATATACAAAATACTGTAATTTTTGGTTTTAAAATTTTGCAGAAAACAGCAGATCTCTCTCTATATATATATATATATATGAATAGCAATACTAATAAAATTGCATGGAGGAGATGCGAAATAAAGGAGATAAAATATATAGTTTAGAATCGAGCCTGGGTAAGGCGTGTGATCACTGCCCTAAAGAAGTTGCACCACCCTCCGGCAGGGCTTTCAACCGATGCTCACTCCTCCAAGGTACAACACCCGTCTAGATCCCGAAACTCCGATGTGCGCGGACACCGAAGAAGCACAGAGCACCCGAACAACCACTTGATGAAGCAAATGTGAAGAAAAGGAATCACGTAGAAGATCGTCGGAACAGAGAGAGCAGAAGAGCATCTGAGAGCGATTCAACGTGTAATCTTTCTGAGAAGAACGTCAATATATAAAGACAGTAAATCGCCGGAAACGGTATCTTGAAAAATGGCAATATTAAAAACCGTAATAAATATTTATGGTTATAGTTGGAAGGATCATAATCGGGAAGATAAACGTTGAATATTTCCAACGTAAGTAATGGCGTAAAACACGCGTAAAAAGAGCGGTTAAGAAAACGCGTAAAACGGCGGAACGCGTGAAAGCAAATCGACGTACGTCGACATCATATCGACGCTACGTCGAGCTCTATCGACGCAGGACCTAACGACGCAAGGCTTGTCGACGCAAGCGTCGAGTTCTATCGACGCATGCGTCAAATTCCATTCGACGCCACGCCAAATTCAGCGGCTTGACGACGCTACGTCGAAATCTATTCGACGCAGCTCCGAATTCTAATCGACGCAACTCCGAGTAAAAACTCTGAAACTATTTTGAACAAAAATACAATTCAATTCAATTATTCCCCAAATCCCAAATCCCAAATCCCAAATCTGGATCCGGTCTAGTGCGGTGCGTGCGTGCGCGCGCGCATGTGGTTCATAGTTTCTCATTATGTTCTTTTGAACAAATAAGAAGGTGTGAAAACATATATAAACTCTTTGGCTAGAGAGCTAATAAGCAAGGTGGGACTAAAGGTTCACTCTTTCATCATGAAAGGTTTCCCTCCAAATAATTTGGATTTCCTCCAATTTGATTTTGGAGTTTTTCATCTATAATGAGGAGCCAAACATCATACAAGGCTCCAATAAACATTTATGAAATGAATGTTTATAAATAAAATTTCTAACAATCCCCCACAAAAGCGAAAAACCAAAAGGCGAACTTCATAAATATGATATTACTAATAATAAATAAAATCAAATACAAATTTGCTTCATCAAGTTGTATCTAATGCAATGGGTATAGATGGAATTGTTACCTTGAATCTATACTTAGTACTTACTTCCTCTACCGAAGAGTATAATATGCCAGAGGCTTTGAATTATAAACTTTTGACCGGTAAATTAGATAAGCACACAAAAGATTGGTTGTTCTTGGGTTATGGCGGTGGGCGCGTTAATGGTCATGCGCATTCCTTGATTTTTCATGAGAGTTATTTTGGGTTCAGCCCGGATCCCAAAGTTGCGGCCTCACAACAACCCCCACATAGGTGGTGCCTCAAGAGATATTCGTAGCCAATCTCTCGCAAAGAAATATGCCTTTGGCAACCATTAAGAACTTAATTAAGTTTATCCTAACTTGTTACGTAGAGCACAACATCATAGGAATGGGGAGAAGGATTTCTCAACCTTATATTTTGTGCTCCCAACTACGCTACATCAACGGCTTCGTTTCTACCACATTGAACCCACTTCATGGGATCTCCAATCACATGGGTTGGGTATCCACCGTTGACAGCAAATCATGTGGGCTTAAGCCTCATTCCCCTCGATGACAACAATATCTCCCTTCGGGACAATCCCTTGGTAAGATTATCAGCCAGATTCAATTCTGACTTTACATAGTTGAGTGATATCACTTCTTTTCTTCTTAACTCTCGGCACATAAAGCACATCATGCAAGGCTAGTGTCTTCCCGGATGTCAACCTAAGATCCACTCGCCCACGTCCAAGTATTTGTGCCGATGAAACATCTCCTAAGATCACGCTTCCTCCACCGATGTCCTGAAAGGTGGCAAAGCAAGAACGATCAAAATAAGTATGAACATTTGCTCCGGAATCAAGCCACCAATCTGATGAACAAGTGAGATGAAGACTTGGAGAATAATCTAACCTGAAGGTAGGTTGATCCGGTGCTTGGATCATGTTGGCTTGAGGCTTGTCTCCACGAGACTTACCAACCACGGGTTCTGTCTTCTTGTAGAAGCAGTTGGTAGACAGATGGTTTGTGCGACCGCAGATGAAGCACTCCCTTTACCTAGGTTTTGGTTAGAGGAACTAGGTTTGGAATGATTGGGTTTTTGATGGCGGGAACCTGGACGGAAAGGTTTCTTATGATTCTTTCCTTTGGCTTTGAAGTGATGGTGGCAAGAATGATTGTCTTGCGATTCGGTGAGGTTTACTCTTGGAGCAAGGTCTTTGGGAACTTTAGAGTTTTTACTCTTATGTTCCTCCTCAATGCGGATTGCATTTTGGATTTGAACATAAGTAAGGTTTGATTGGTCATGCCTTAGTCTAGTGCTAAAGCCGGACCATGAATCGGGAAGAGAATCAATAAGACATGCCACAAGATAATTTTCGGAAAGGATTGAGCCATCGGCTCGAATCTTGGACAACATCTCATCAAGTTGATGGAGTTGAGGATTGATGGGCTTAGAAGCATCAATCTTGAATTTGTGGAGGCTGGAAATATTGTAGCGTTCTATACCCGCATTGTCAAGGTTATAGCGCGCTTCAAGTGCATACCACAATTCCTTAGCCGTACGATATTGTAGGAAGACATCGTAAAGGCTATCGGACAAAGCACTTAGGATTCGGTTACGACAATGATATTCAACATCTACCGAATCTCTATAAGGGAGACGTCTTACGTAGGTTCTAGTGGTGTTTGCAGTTGAGGATGAGGACGATGGTAGAGTTGAAGCGACTGCATTTGCAGTGCTAGGGATTTCAGTTTCTACATCGGGGGCATCGAAGATGGCAGACAAAAGGCCTAACGTATTAAGCCAATATTTTATCTGAGCTTGCCAACGACGAAAACCATTTCCGTTAAATTTCTCGGGTTTGATCCCGGCGGAGTCCTCAGATCTGGATGTCATTTTAGTTTTCTGAAAATTTAAATACATACAATAAATAACAATATTTGTAAACAATAAAACAGAGATAATCATTTTGATTATTTGATTTTATTTATTCTTTTGATGTGAAATTACAAACTTTTTTAGATTGTTGGAATATTTACTTCTATATTCCTATATTAATATACAAAATACAAAAAAGAAAAAAAAAATATTAATATACAAAATACTGTAATTTTTTGTTTTAAAACTTTGCAGAAAACAGCAGATCTCTCTATATATATATGAATAGCAATAATAATAAAATTGCATGGAGGGGATGAGAAATAAAGTAGAGAAAATATATAGTTTAGAATCGAGCCTGGGTAATGCGTGTGATCACTGCCCTAAAGAAGTTGCACCACCCTCCGGCAGGGCTTTCAACCGATGCTCACTCCTCCAAGGTACAACACCCGGCTAGATCCCGAAACTCCGATGTGCGCGGACACCGAAGAAGCACAGAGCACCCGAACAACCACTTGATGAAGCAAATGTGAAGAAAAGGAATCACGTAGAAGATCGTCGAAACAGAGAGAGCAGAAGAGCACCTGAGAGCGATTCAGCGTGTAATCTTTCTGAGAAGAACGTCAATATATAAAGACAGTAAATCGCCGGAAACGGTATCTTGAAAAATGGCAATATTAAAAACCATAATAAATATTGATGGTTATAGTTGGAAGGATCATAATCGGGAAGATAAACGTTGAATATTTCCAACGTAAGTAATGACGTAAAACACGCGTAAAAAGAGCGGTTAAGAAAATGCGTAAAACGGCGGAACGCGTGAAAGCAAATCGACGTGCGTCGACATCATATCGACGCTACGTCGAGCTCTATCGACGCAGGACCTAACGACGCAAGCGTCGAGTTCTATCGACGCATGCGTCGAATTCCATTCGATGCCACGCCAAATTCAGCGGCTTGACGACGCTACGTCGAAATTTATTCGACGCAGCTCCGAATTCTAATCAACGCAACTCCGAGTAAAAACTCTGAAACTATTTTGAACAAAAATACAATTCAATTCAATTATTCCCCAAATCCGGTCCGGTCCGGTGCGGTGCGTGCGCGCGCGCGCGCGTGTGGTTCATAGTTTCTCCTTATGTTCTTTTGAACAAATAAGAAGGTGTGAAAACATATATAAACTCTTTGGCTAGAGAGCTAATAAGCAAGGTGGGACTAAAGGTTCACCCTTTCATCATGAAAGGTTTCCCTCCAAATAATTTGGATTCCCTCCAATTTGGTTTTGGAGCTTTTCATCTATAATGAGAAGCCAAACACCAAACACCATACAAGGCTCCAGTAAACATTTATGAAATGAATGTTTATAAATAAAATTTCTAACAAAAGAATCAATCCAATGCAATAACCCAATGTATATCCTATGACCTTATAATGCCTTAAATTACTCATAATACATAAAAGGACTCGAGTAAAAAAAAGCATAAAAGTATCTCTTGTATGGACCAATGATATTCAGATGCCTTGCTTCAATTGTTCGCCTCGGTTTTAAGAACTCAGCTTAGCCGACAACTCATACTCTTTATCCACTCATCCTCAAGCCCCTTGCTCATAGATAAGACTTATCGGGTGCATTGCCATATCTATGCTTATCCCATAGCTCAGAAGTTGTCCCCTCAACAACAAGACATCCTTAGCGTACTTCCCACCTTGGCTTCATGCACTATTTTTAGAGAACATCTAGAACACTTTGGCCTGGAATCTCTTGTTCAGCTACAAATCAACTCAAACCCCATGTTATTATAAAACAATCCCCTCAACTCTCAAAAGACGACCACCAAAAGAGAATGAAGGCTGCGCACCCAAGGGCAAAAAATTTCAAAAGTTACAAAAAACATCAAGAGATTAATGAAAATATTACAAGAGATATGAATAGGAAATTTATTACGGTGATTCAACTTTTTTCTATAGAATGTCAAACTTTAAAAGTTACATTAACTATTGCAAGCAACATAAAATAAGATATCGCCAAATTCATGTTTTGCAAAGGTAATGCTTGTAGTAGAAATATTCCTTGTGGTGGAATAAACAAGATAAGTTGGGTGTGTGGCAACACAATTGTTTCTGGCAGGGTTGACACCTTCTTTGGAGATCCTTTACTAAAGGATTGCAGACTCTCTCTTTAGGAAGCCTTTTACTAAGAGGGAAAGAGCAAAAAGAGGAAAAGGCATTTACTAGAAGACGAATGAAATTCATGTGTCTATGTAATCATGCCCTAAAGAAACACTAATGATTTGGTGTTAGTGTGGTGATATCGGGTATTCAAAAATGATGCATTGTCGTGCAAGTGTCCAACGAATCAAATAACAATAAGCTCTAAATATAATAAAGGAAATTACAAACAATCACTATTGAAAGTAGCATATTAGATAAACAAACAATTGCTAGTTGAATTTGAACAAAGAGTGTGTTACGGCCTCGCCGTAGCACGTCAATGGAGTTGTCGAAGAATGATCGGAGGCGGGGATGACAGAGGCGGAGGATACTACGGCGCTGGAACCGCGACTGCCTAAGCGGGGTGTGCTCAGAGAGAGAGAGCTATCACAATCTCATACAAGACAAGGAAATAGATTAATTTCTTGGATGGATTCATTGCACACAACATTTGCCTTTAAATAGGCTACAAGACCTATAATGACAATCATTAACTAATAACATCTTAATGACTTGACATTTAATACCTAAAAGACAATTGGACTTGAATAAAAGATGACTGGGCGCGACACCCTAAACGACAGCTAGACTCGATACATATAAAAAGACGTGGTACGACATTTATAAAATAACATTTAGGGCGACTAGCCTATGCCCATAGCATACCATCCCTCCTTTGAGAGATTGTCCTCAAGCTCGGAACCATGGTAAAGACTTTTGGGCGGGAAGTTGTGATTGGACAACGGGTGCCTGAAACTCTCGCCAAAACAATGTCGCGTAGCAGTGTCTTGTCAAAAATATGTCGTTGTTGTAACTGATGAAGGGTGGCGAATAATCTGCACATGCTCGATGACTATTCGGAACCATATCGATTTGCATGCGTGCAAGAGGAGAGTGACCGATTATCTTTGAACAATCGATGTATGGGGAAGTGTCCTTCTGAATGTGAACAACAATAGGTGACTGTTGGTGGAGGACTGTTGCATTGGATGGAATATCAACATATGACACATGTTCGGGTAAGGGCGCCGGTCGTGCGATGAGCAGTAGTTTACTTTGTATGCATCGATCATTTCGTCGAGTTCGGCGATGAGAGAAGTTTCTACTTGTGAGCGAGCATAGTTACCTCCAAATCATTTTGTCTGGTCGCTTCAGATGTTATTTGTTAGGATACAAATATAATTAATTAATTACCAAATAAAGTAATCAATTATATATATATATTTGAGAAATTAATGAAGTAATAATTAGTTTAAAAGAAGTAATTGATTAAGCAATTAAATTAATTCATCAATGCTTTTGGAGGCAACCGGCTAAAAAGAATGCACATGGCTCCAAAATAAAAAGTGGCATAGGTCTCGATGGGGTCCCGGTTGCTGGGCTCGATAAGCTGTGGTGGGAGGCTCGAGCGGCGTGTGCCGACGGGAACAAAAAGCAGGGTCCTGTAGCATCATAGTTGGGGCTGCTTGGTCTGGCTACGACGTAGGCGATCTTTGTAGGTCGATGCGGCAAAGAAATGTTGTGTCGTGCGATGAAATTGACGTGGCGAGAGTTTGTTGGCGTCGACCGCGGGGTCAAAAGCGCGCATGTCGACAAAAAAGTAGTTTGTAGGTCGACAAGGACGTAGATCGACGATGCTCGACGACCATGACGGTGTTCGCGAATCTGCAGTTCGTCGGTTTCTTCCTCTGAAGGGGCCGCTCAGCCTTAGCCATCTTTCTGGTGGTGTAGGCCCTTTGACGGCAGTGGAATGTGGAGGGAAAGTCGAGGAGATTGGTAGCTCTAATTTCAAGTTGTTACGGCCTCGCCGTTAACACATCGATAGAGTTGTCGTAGGATGGCCAGAGGCAGGGATGATAGATGCGGAGGATACTATGAAGCCGGAACCGCGGCTGCCTATGCGGGGTGTGCTCGGAGAGAGAGCTACCACAATCTCATACACAACAAGAAAATAGATTTATTTCTTCGATGGATTCATTCCACACAACACTTGCCTTTAAATAGGCTACAAGACCCATAATGACAACCACTAACTCTTAACTAATAACATCATAATGACTCAACATTTAATACCGGCTAAAAGATAATTGGGCGCGACGCCCCAAACAACAACTAGGCTCGATACATATGAAAAGACGCGGCACGATATTAATAAAATAACACTTGGCGACTAGCCTGTGCCGATAACATAGTGTTTTCACGAAATGCTCAACGAATACTCTTTTCAAATAGAATAACGATTGGACTAATTTGTACAAATTTAGATCCCAAACAATATGTTCCTTCACCGAATAAACAGCAAAGAGTAATAATAACTTCTAATTAGAAGTTACATGACTAATTCGGGCCTGGAAAGGTGGTAAGAGGCTGATTTGGGGGCTGGGCTGCACCAAAACTCCAAATCCTGCTGTGAATTCTGAGCTATGCCGCTGTTTTTTTGCAGTAATTAGGAGTATCCAGGGGAATGTGGGACTTTAATGGTGGTGGGAAGGCAATGGAGCAGAGGGAATTATGTGGGGATGCAGGGAGAGTGACTGTATGGGGACGGGAATGTGATTACGAGGGCTGGACTGGGTGCAGGAGGCATCCGGCGGCAGTTATGAAATGTGAATTTCAGTGGAGGTAAATGTTATGCTTTGTAACATTCAGGAGAGGTTTTTGTAATTTCAATAATAAGAGGGGTGCAATCTGTAATTATGCTAACTTCCAGGGGAAGTTTTGGTAATTATTAGTATATAGATATATATATACGTATATCATGTCTAAATAGCAGTACCAACTACCAAATATAATATAGTACATCAAATATTTGTCATAATCCACTATTCTAAAAGAATATCACACTCAATAACATGACTAGCAACTCTCCCTATACATTCTGAAGACAATGGTTTCAACCTTAATGTGCAAATGACAGCTTCCACTAATAATATATTTTGGTGCAACGCAGGCTCTATGCAAGTATGCAAAAGGGACGAATCCAATGACGGGGGTGAGCACGAGGACCAGCCTCGGTTGTGGGAATACCCGCCGAAGTGCATACGGGAGTCCATCTTCGCCCCTGCTCAGCACCAAAGCTGCTCGACCGGGACGGTTACTGTGATGAAGCCACAGGCCTTTGCAAAGCTAATTAATCTGACTTACAACTCTCAAATTTAAAATTATGTTACAAAGGATTCGTTGACAGCATTTTTGAAATTGGCACTCTTCTCACCCAAATAGGTTTTTTTTCTTAAAACAAATTAATTTTCCCATTTGACATCAAATATTTGGGCAAATAAAGCCAGGAATACCAAGATTTTAAAAATCGGACCGGTCGGACAATTTTTATCTTACAACAAATATTAAATGGTATGATAAAGTTTAATAAATATTTGTAATATATAGTCTTCAATACATATTTTACTATATAGAAGTATTTGATTATTTAAAAGTTATTTGCTTCAATAAAATGCTTATATTGACGGTATTCTAATAGAAAATATTTAATATTATTGAATCTTGTATAAAAATTACTATAATATATATTAATATATTCATATTTATTTGTATGAATATTATAATTAATATTATTTAGTTACATTTGAGCTTAATTTGATATTTATGTTGTGAACTTATGACATCACAGTTCAATCCAGGTTTGATTGCACGGATCAAGAGATTACCCCTCAATGCATCAGGATGCAATTGTTTTCTTGTCTCCAAGTTTGAAGAGAGATCTGAATCCTGACTCATCGTCAGCCTTTCATGTAATTGTTTGCGATGAAAATTTAGCTCGATTGATGACTCAGCGTCAGCACCATTAGATCTTAGTTGAAAAAAATGATGTCAATGAAGCTAAAAATTTCTGAATATTGAAAAAAAAAAATCAATATGCAATGCCAAAAGTGCTCCAAAAGGATATCAAAACACAATATCATAGTGGTGGCCCCTGTAATCTATTAAGAAATAAAGAAAAGTAGATGGGCGCAATATAGAAGCAATAAAGAAAAAAAGAACAGAGCAAAATAAGTTAGCGCATCTCACACCATTCAATTGTGTAACAATTAACAAAAAAAAAAAGACAAAATGACAGGCGGATAGAGATAAAAGTATATTAAGTATGACCGCCACGCCACCGATAAATATTTTGCAATATTCATAAGCAGGTCAAGAGAGTTGGACCCAAAAAAAACAACTGCCAATATTCATGCAAAAGAGAGGGTGGAGGAGAGAGAGAGAACGTACATACAACAAATAGCAGTGGCAAAACATAACAAAAGAGCACAAAACTGGCATATCATTAAAATGTCTGTTCAGATAACTTCAATACCAGCCCACCAGACAAAACGTTTCTATCTCAACAGAATAACCCTGAAATTAGGAGAGAGAGAGAGAGAGACAGCAAAAGGGAGAATCCCTACAAATCCAAGTCCATAGGAAACAGCTTTATCACCTCCACAGGAAGCAGCAGCGGAAGCAAGCTGAAACAGAATGAAGGTGGCAAGAAAAAGAAAGGGCAAAACATGGTTGGAAGTAATTTCTCTTTCAAATGGAAAACAGGCCGGGGAGCACGAATACTCACAAAGCCGCAAGGATCTCGCACAGCTAGCGGGAGAGGGACCTTTCAGAGCGGTGGTACTCGTAGGCATGATCTCTCGGCGCCTCCCCCTCCTCAGGTGGTTCGGACTCCGCGCGGCCTTGGTAATTGCCTCCAAGTTCCTTGCCATAATGCTCAGGCTCATGATGATCATACTGCTGCTCCTCTTCCTCTTGGTAGTACTTCCCCCCATGTTCACCTTCATGGCCATGCTTGCCCGAGCTCTCATAATAATCCCGACCCCATTTATTTGGGCCAAAATGATCCGCTTCCCTCGACTTGATAGCCCCCTGAGGATCCCGGTCATGAGCCACCTCCATGTGATCGTACTCAACATCTCTTTCTTGGGTATGGCCGCGATCCCGCTCATGGCTGGCACGCCCGTAATCTCTATCCCGCTCTCTCTCGCGCACCCGGTCCCTCTCGCGATCTCGGTCACGAGGGCGCTCTTGCTCACGGCTGTAGTCTCTATCCCGCTCTCGATCACGAACTCGGTCGCATCCGTGGTCGCGTTCTCTGTCCCTATCTCTGTTCCTGTCGCGATCTCTGTGGTGGTGCCTCTCTTCCCGGGGCTCCCTATCTCGTGTCCTGTCATCCCGGGGTTCCCGGTCCCGCGTCCTCTCATGAGAGAGCTCGCGTACTTTCTCCAGGCGGTCCCTAATTCGGGGCCTATCGCGGGACTTTTCTCTTTCCCTGAATCAAAGGAAATCAAAGCCCGGTGTAATCGCAACAAAGATCGAAACTTAAAAGCTCACTTGGTTGCTTTTAAGTTAGATAACAAGACCAATTCTGTTCATGCAGTTACAAATTAATTAAGAAATGCAAGGATGCAGCTAGGCATACCGCTCAACGTGTCTTTCTTCCCGAGCTCTAGGCTCTTCCGATCTGGGACGACCTGATGCTGCCTGTGGTTGGTCCCTGTTTCAATTTTACAAAAAAGTGCGTATAATGGATGAGGTTATTCTTTTTCCTGTTTTTATTTTTCAGGTAAAAATTATTAACCAGCAGGCATTGCAATAATTATAAGCTAAGTATGCAGCATGGAGAAGGTAATGAGATTCTAAATATTATGATTTGTACACTCACTTGCCATACATACTGGGAGCATGCAATAATGAAATAATGATGGCCGTTTCAGCACATAATGCATCTACAATGGCTGTAGTCCTATATAGTAAGTTTGGTTGATTTTACCAACCCCCATTCCCAGTAACTAGACACGGTTAAAAATCAAACTTATGATTGAAAATTATTCACATTTTTTCAATATGAACAAACAAGTACAATAACAAACAAACAAAAAAAGCAATTGCACAAGTATTTAAACACTAAATAATGTCGTTTAAAAATAAGAACTACCAGACATGACTATTTACCTTCCAGAATGCTTCTGGTTAACTTCTTCGCCTCCAACCCTTGTAGATCCAAGACCACCACCCAAACTCCTAGGCCGCCAATTAGGAACAGTTCTACCACGCTCAACATCAACCAATACCCTCCTATTATCAAGCTTCCTACCATCAGCTTGCCTGTAAGCAGCTGCAAAATATCAACCCCCAGCACATAAAAATAATAAACAATGTATCATCAAAAAAAAGAAAAAGATGAGATCATAACATACATTTCATATCCCGTGTATGCATATACTCGATGAAGGCATATCCTCTAGGTTTATTCGTCTCCTTGTCCGTAACCAGACGAACCTGAGAAAAAACAGAAGAAAAGATGATATCAAATATCTGTATCAAAAATATAGAATTGCGAGTACGTGGTGTGTTTTGACTCTTCGGTTTGCACATCTCTAATTTTGCTTCGAATACTAAAACCTAAATAGCACGACAGACAGGCAGCAAGCCTTGCTAGCCGTGCTCACCTTTAGAGGTGTGCTGCTGCGCCACGTGAGATGCATCGCCACCTTATCAATTGGGTTGGAAGATATATCCATGTTCAAGATCGTTTTTGCCGGATGTTGATATATATATATATATATCCCCCTTACCAGGGTAGTTTAAAATTAAAAAAAAAATAGTACAGTTTTAGAAAGATACCATGACATCTTCAGAATCAAGGAACTTGACTTCTCTAATCAAAAAATAAATTGTAAGTTGCAGGAGAAAAAGGTTGCAAAGAGCACAAAAAAATATAGAAGGAAATCTGCTAATACCCCCTTGAAATATACCTATCCAGGATGGGATCTGAAATCAAGAAGAGGGTGGTCATTTGTTCAACCTTTGAATGTGAAGATTGCCTCAAAATTGCAGCACTAACGACGGGCCCAAAATGATAATTGCAAATAACCATATTTTGGAGTTAAATTCCTTACCCACACAATTTTCTTTCACCATTTCTGCTATCTTTTAATGAAATCACTTCTCATGATCGCAATGATAGGGCCAATATATGTAGAATATTAGAATAGAGGTACACACTAATTAGATGTTAACGCTAATGAGAGCATACCCGTATACCTTCTACGGAAATTTGGCATAGAACAAGCCCCACTGAATCGGCATCGAACAAGCCCTAAAACAACCTCCATGGACACAGAAAAATATTTTGCTACAAAACACATGTATTTCCTCAAATTTTACCTGATTGCTTACCCAGAAACCTTTATGGACAATAACATGTTTTATCAACGCCAAATTAGATGCATTGTTTGTTTGGAGAAAGATCTAGATTAGAGATCAAATTAACCTGCCATGATTCCTTAGTTCTCTGCTAGAGAATAGCTTTTTGAATATCATCCTCTGACAACCACCTTAACAAAAATCCAACTACGATGAAAGTAGACAGCTGGCTCAGAGCAGAATCATTACGAAGCATATCTCAAAATACCTTTAACCGAAATGTTGAGCAGCTAAAGGAAACTGAAGTTTTTCTTGCCAAGAAAAGAGGGACATTCACAGTTAATGCATAGCTCAAAAAATTAAGAAAGTTCACATGCACAAAACCGCACTTCCAATTGAGAATTCAAGGAAGGAAATAAAAGATTTAGGTTGAGAGAATATAAAATAAAAGAAAGAATTTATATCTTTTCCGTTTGATTGAAAGTCATACGGGAGAAGATAATTATTCTTCACATACTTGATTGGAGAGGAAAGAGAAGAAATAAAATAATATTTAAAAATAATTTAACATATGTATCCTCACAGGAAGAAAGATAAATGAGGAATATATTTATTGTTTTATTAAATAATGGTACTTTAGGCTATATAAAAAGTTTATTTACGCAAATCACTCCTCTGCTTTCAGCTCATTTTAGGAGAGAAACAAATTCCTCCAAACAGAGGAAAGTCTTTCCTCTAGCTTCCTTTTTTCAACTTAAACTAACAATCAATAGAAGTATTCACTTACTTTATATTTCCTTCGCTTTATCTCTTAATCCTAACTCCCAATCAAAGGAGAAGAGAAATACAAAACCACAAAACACATGAACAGGCTTAGAAAATTGCAACCAGGAATGCAGGAAAGTATGTACATAATTTACCCTACCAAAAAATGATAAAAAAAATTAAACATGCAATGGGGAAGGAGGCTGAGATGAAAGTGCTTTTAGTACATAACACAAAAAACTGGGCTTATGCCCAAATTACACAAGAAACAAAAAGATGAAAAAGAAGAATCTTTAAAAAAGTATCACCAAACAAAACTTGATACAGCCAAATTAGCAGAATCATTTTTTACTAAAAATGAAAATATTATGTCTAACCTTTTAAATTTTGAAGAAGTATGGGTCAGACTTTCAAGGCACACCATAAGTATGAACTTAAACAGTAATCTTACCCATGTTAAGAGCATTAAACTGCCCCAACATAAATGTTCTAGCATACTTACACGTTTAATTAGGCCATAAGCTTCAAACTCCCTTTTGATCCTAATGTTCGGTTGATTCATAACTCTGCAAGGAGATAGAGAGAATCAACATATACCTACTAAATGTGTATGCAGATGTTCATAAATGCATGCAATTGAAGAACTTATAGAAAACTGAAATGAATAATAAATATAACGACTTACAAGTCTAGCCACAAATAATGTTTTGTACGGATCCCCAGTGGCATTTGGGTCTTTATGCAGATCATCTGCATTAAATAAGTAAAGTTAAACACACCTCAATGAAACAAAAAAAGTAACAAGTTGCTCCTAAATAAAACACAGCTGTACATTTCTCAAGTTCTTCAGCAGCCTTTTGTGCTCCTTTCTCCAAACGAAGCAAATGGATTCTAGCTCTTCTTTGGGCCTGGGCCAAGAAGTGCAAAATAAATAAATACATGGATAACAATATGCCCTCGGCTATGCCAATGTGTTGGGAGAAATATAATGGCAATGTAAATATGGATGTGCATGGACTACTTAATATGAGATTATAGATTAACTATACACGCAAAAGAACAATCTAAGTGTTAGGGGCTTCGTGCCCGGATATTAGGTTGTTCGTCTTAGGGTTGTATTATGTCATCTCTTATTATGGTGTCTTATTATGCTGTCTTTTATTTATCGTTATGTCGTAGTCCAAGTGTTGTGGGCTTAATTACATGTATGCCCTTGTATCCTCTTTAAAGGACCCCTTGGGTCTTGTAAATGCATGGAAGAAGTATTCTCTATTCTCTTGCCTTTTGTATGAGATATTGGTAACTCTCTCCTCCCGAGCACGCCCCGCCAAGCAACCGCAGTTCCAGCTCCATAGTATCCTCCGCCGTCGTCATCACCGCCTCCGGCCACTCCTCCAGTGACGCTACCGCTATTACTGGAAAATCCCATAACAGTAAATTCTTAATTTTAACTATACAATAATATGAGTTATTTTTTGCCCTGTGTTCTCGATGCCAACATCAGTCAATAAAAATAAATTGCAATATCAAGTTGGATCAAACAATTACATCTTGCAGAAACTGGTCAAGGAATGAGACTTTTTATGTCAATATCCAAACTTGCTGGTGGAGACAAAGGCTCTGTTTGGCACACCGCCATTTTTCGAAAAGCCGCGCCAAACAATGTTTTAAGAAGGGTGGTGGTAAAATAGATTAGGAAAATATTGGGTTTTTTGACCTCTTTTCCCGCCATGGTACACCACCCACGATTGCCTATTCAGAAATCTATTTCCCGCATCCGCCTATCGCCTCTTTCCGAAACCCCCAAGCCCGTGATAAACCCTCCTCCCTCGACGACGTGGAAACCTTTTTCCCGATCGCAAAATAGAAAAGATCGAATCCTTTCTCCTCCATCGACGACGCAGAAGCCTTTCTTCCCGATCGCCGGCGCGGAAGCCTTTCTTCCTGATCGACGGCGCGGAAGCGTCAGTGACGCATAAGTCTTTCTTCCCGATCGCTGACGCAGAAGACTTTATTCGCCATATGGCACAGATTTTTTGTGCAGGTGAGTGTCTTCTACCAAATTTCTTCATTTTTTTCCCCTAAAATCTCTAGATCCACATTTGGAAAACAGAATCGTTGTTTTTAAAATCTGTAGATCCACCTAAACTTGTAGATCGATTCCTAAAATCTGTTGTAGATCTTTTTTTTTTGAGGTTTCCAGAAATCAATATTGTTGAGGTTTTTAGTATTGTTGAGGTTTTCATAAATCGACAGTATTCCAGAAATCGACAGTATTCCAAAAATCGACAGTATTCCAGAAATCGACAGTATTCCAGAAATCGACAGTATTCCAGAAATCGACAGTATTCCAGAAATCGACAGCATTCCATAACCTCATGTCAATGTGAACCTGGAAGCGCTTTGAATGCGCTTAGAGGCGTTCTGAGCGCCTGCGAGCGTGGAGGCGTTCTGAGCGCGCTTAGAGGCGTTCTGAGCGCGCAACGAACATGGAAGCGCTCTGAGCGCGCTTAGTAGTGTTTTGAGCGCGCATAAGCGCGGAGGCGTTCTGAATGCGCTTGGAGGCGTTCAGAGGGCGCACGAGCGCGGAGGCGTTCTGAGCAAACAGTGGAACGGGAAGTTGTCCCTCAAAGGGGAATTGGGATCCGACGCGCCCGACGAGGGGGCGTGAATACGGCGGGGTCCCCTACGAGCCCCCCTATGGAGAAAGCGCGGGGAGGAGGCCTGACCGCACCCTAAGGGCGGCGCGGTTGGGCCGCATCCTGGGGGGATGCGGCTAGGCCGCACCCTAAGTGGGTGCGGTTTGGCCGCACCCCTCAAGGGGGGTGCGGCTTGGGCCGCACTCCCCAAGGGGTGCGGCTAGGCCGCACCCCTCAAGGGGGGTGCGGATAGGGCCGCACCCCCCAAGGGGTGCGGCTGGGGCCGCACCCCTCAAGGGAGGTACGACTTGGGCCGCACTCCTTGAGGGGTGCGGCTGGGGCCGCACCCCTTGAGGGGTGTGGCTGGGGCCGCACCCCTTGAGGGGTGCGGCTGGGCCGCACCCCTCAAGGTGGGTGCGGCTAGGGCCGCACCCCCAAGGGGTGCGGCTGGAGCCGCACCCCTTGAGGGGTGCCGCCGGGGCGCGGCCGGGCCGCTTCCCCGCGATGGGGGGTGCTGCCCGCGTGCTGCCGCGTGCTACCGTGCACGCGGTGGTGCATGCACCTGCGGTTTGCTCCGTGCGCGCCTTGACTTTGGCGGATGGCGGCGGGAATGGAGGGCTCGGTCTTTTTAACTCGAGCGTTTATGCGTTGTCCGTTGCCCCCACCTTTCTTAAGCGGGGTTTCCTTTAGACGCACCCCAAGGCCTTTACGGGTGGTATAACATAAGCCCCCAAACCTTCGGAGTCCGAGTTTCGGTGCGAGGTGTTCGGAGGTTTTAATTTTTCTGTGGCGGCCATTCAGACCGTCGTTATCTTCGCGCGTCGTGCCGTGTCGGAGGTAAGTTGTTGCGACTTGCAACTATGAGCCTGTCGTTGTGCGTGCTTTCCGGAAGTCGTTGCTTGGCTCTATTTGTGGGAGAAATTTATATCTCGCCTTGTTCGGTTGCGAGCTGGTCGCCCTGTGATTGTGTTGGAGATTGTGACGAGCTTGCCGTTCAGCGTTGAAACCTGAGTAGCTTGGCGGCTTTTCCCCAAAGTAACGGGTGAGTCTGCGCGGGTCTGAGCCCGCGACTTTTACATGATAGGAAGTCAGTTCGCGTGAGTCTGAGCTTGCGACTTTTTATAATAGAAAATTAGTTTGCGCGAGTCTGTGCTCGCGACTTTTTTATAACAAGATAGGTGTACGAGTCTGGGCTCGCGGCTTTTACATAAGGAATTATTTCGCACAAGTCTGTGCTTGCGGCTTTTGCACGAGTCGGGCTCGTGGCTTGGCCGGTGAATAGCGGGTGTATTCAAACCGTGTGCGAATGTAGGAGGGGCAAACATTTACGACGTCGGGACCTTACTGTGGTGGAGAGGGCGAACCTTCAATCAACGGCAATGAGAAATTATTGTGAGCGCGCTGCCCGGAGGCAGTTGCCGTTCATTAGCGCACTGCCCGGAGGCAGGTGCTGTTCATTAGCGCACTGCCCGGAGGTAGGAGCCGTTCATTAGCGCACTGGCCGGAGGCAGGTGTCGTTCATTAGCGCACGTTCATTAGCGCACTGCCCGGAGGCAGGAGCCGTTCATTAACGCACTGCCCGGAGGCAGGCGCCGTTCATTAGCGCACTGCCCGGAGGCAGGTGCTGTTCATTAGCGCACTGCCCGGAGGCAGGTGCTGTTCATTAGCGCACTGCCCGGAGGCAGGTGCTGTTCATTAGCGCACTGCCCGGAGGCAGGTGCTGTTCATTAGCGCACTGCCCGGAGGCAGGTGCTGTTCATTAGCGCACTGCCCGGAGGCAGGTGCTGTTCATTAGCGCACTGCCCGGAGGCAGGTGATGTTCATTAGCGCACTGCCCAGAGGCAGGTGCTGTTCATTAGCGCACTGCCCGGAGGCAGGTGCTGTTCATTAGCGCACTGCCCGCAGGCAGGTGCTGTTCATTAGCGCACTGCCCGCAGGCAGGTGCTGTTCATTAGCGCACTGCCCGCAGGCAGGTGCTGTTCATTAGCGCACTGCCCGGAGTCAGGTGTTGTTCATTAGCGAGTGGACGTCTTTACGTAGTTTTGATGACGCAAAATATGACATGTGTGAAATGACTAACTTTAAAAACGATTAGTAGTGGAAATTTGCACAAAGTTTTCAAAGTTGATAGAAACAGAGTTGACAGAATATTTCAGCGGCGCTGGTAGGGCCCTGCTGATGGGTATGAAGCTTTCTCCTGGGATGACTGCCTTAAGGGTTGCTCCCGGTCCTTCCTGGCGGGCCGCTAGCTGATCTCCTGCTAGCCGAATAGTCGCCTAGTCTCGTAGGAATTTCCCCAGTAGGCCTCGTTTGACGAGTTGCTCGATTTCATCCTTAAGCTTGGAGCAATTTTCCGTGTCATGTCCTTGTCCACGGTGGAACTCACAATATTTTGTCTGGTCCCCTGAGTTTTTAGCGAGGGGTCTGGGCTTGCTGAGCGTCTGGTTGTCTTTGATTGCGTACAGTACGTTAGTCCTGGTAGTGATCAGGGGAGTGTAGTCCTGACGTTGGCGAGATCCTCGGTCTCGGCTGGGGTTGTCGTGATGCTTGCTGTTCTTATTGGGAACTGCCTGTGGCAGTGACTCCTCTTTCTTCCTCTTCGAGCTCCCCTCGAACTGCCGGCGGTGCGCTTCAATTGCCTCATCTACTGCTATCTGGGCCTCGATTCGCTGAACGAGGTCAGGATAGCTTGGTACAGTTTCTCTCATTAGAGCTGAGTAGAAGCCACTTGGGCAGAGTCCTCCAAGGAAAACTCCTCGCAAAAGCTCGGGGTCGACTCCCGGGATCTGTCGCGCCTCAGAGGTGAAGCGTCGGAAAAAATCCTTCAGAGTTTCTCCGTCGTTCTGGCGGATTCCCGAGAGATGGGAAGGATCTCGGACAATCCTACGATTTGCGATGAACTGGTCCACGAACTGCTGCGTCATTTCTGCGAAGTTGTTGATGACCCCATCTCGCAGGGAGTGGAACCAAGTGCGTGCTTGTCCTTTCAAAGTTGCCGGGAACACTTGACAGAGGAGTTGGTCGGGGGCGCTGTAAATCCTCATGATGGTGGTGAAGTGATTGACGTGTTCCAGCGGGTCGTCCGTCCCGTCGAACGTTTCGATGTTGGGAAGCTTGAAACCGTTTGGAATTGGATGGTCCAGGACTTGAGGTGATAGTGGGGAGCCGTGGCGCGCGGGATGATGGGCGAGAGCTGCGCGTCGCCCAGCTTGGGCATACTCATCCTCTATCATGTTACGTATTTCTTCTCGCGTAGCTCTTTCCACTGCTTGCTCAGGGGCAGCTCTTCCGCGGTGGTGGTGGTGGTCAGCTTCCGGGCCTCCAGCTGGTGGGCCAAGGTGAGCGGTACTTGCCGCATTGGAGAATCCTTCTGAAGCTTCGTCTTCTTGGACAGCCTCCCCGTTCGGGGCATGATTCAGAGCCGGGGGCGGCGGTGCGTTCAAAGCTGGCGGTTGGATCGGAACTTGAGGAGCCCCAAGATTCCTCACGAGGGCCAATATCTCAGCTTGATGTTCTTCGATCTGCTGCATGCGCACCTCCAAACCTGCTGCAGGTGCAGGCAGCGCCTCCTCTGCGGGAGGTGCATTGATAAGTGAGTGGGAGGGAGCTGGGTCGACGCGTCCTTCCGGCATCGATCCTTCAGTAGTGCGAGCACTCTTTCTTGCCGTAGCAGTTGGCTCTCAAAGAGTTTTTCGGGAAAGGTTCCCACAGACGGTGCCAAACTGTTGCGGAACGCTTAGGGCTCTTGGTAGACCGGTTCACTTGAACCACCTTAGCTCGTGAGCGAACTAAGCGCGCAAACAGTCAATTAGAGATTCGTTGATTGCACTGAGACTTTTTAGCGTGGAAAACCCGGAAAGGGTAAAAAACCACGTGATCGGAGCTGTGCCGACCAAATTCCACTATCTTCAGGGGGGTTACAAAGTGAGACTTAGAACTCGAGTGCGACAGGCCGCAACTCGTTACAGTAGTAGAGAGATAGAGAGATCCGAAGGCGACAGGCCGCCTCTTGGAAAAAACTAAGTCCTTTTCTCCTTCTGAGAAAGGTGGAGAACAAAAGTGAGCTGCTCCGGGGAACAAAAGTGAGCTGCTCCTGGGAACAAAAGTGAGCTGCTCCGGGGAACAAAAGTGAGCTGCTCCGGGGAACAAAAGTGAGCTGCTGCGTCGCTTTTCGGGATGAAGGAACTCTTCAAGTCCGGAAAGGAAATCTTCAAGCTCCGAAGGAGAATTCCGCAAAAGTCTGCAAGGAGCTCTCCCAGGTCCAGAAGTCCAGGTCCTTTCAAATGAAGCCCTGGGGCTCCTTTTATAGCTTTAGCCGGGGGCGGCCCAGTAATTTTGCCGTTGGCAGTTTCCATAAATGCTTGGTGGACGAATCATATTTTCCGATTTGGGGCACACGGATCGCCATTTTTCGTAAATGACCACCTTGCCCTTCGAGCAGCCTGGGCGGCTTGGGCAGTTCGGGCAGTTCTGTTGGAGGCGAAAGAGGCGACTGACCGTTCCTGAAAAGTGAGAAGCCTGAAAGACAAAAAGTGAGACAGTCGGAAAGACAAAAAGTGAGAAGCCTGAAAGACAAAAAGTGAGATGCCTGAAAGACAAAAAGTGAGACAGTCGGAAAGATAAAAAGTGAGAAGCCTGAAAGACAAAAAGTGAGATGCCTGAAAGACAAAACGTGAGAACGCTCCCGAACGTGTTCGGAAGCGTTCTGAGCGCGCGTGAGCGCTAAAGTGCTCCGAGCGTGTAACGAACCTGGAAGCGCTTTGAACGCGCTTAGAGGCGTTCTGAGCGCCTGCGAGCGTGGAGGCGTTCTGAGCGCGCTTAGAGGCGTTCTGAGCGCGCAACGAACATGGAAGCGCTCTGAGCGCGTTTAATAGTGTTTTGAGCGCGCATAAGCGCGGAGGCGTTCTGAATGCGCTTGGAGGCGTTCAGAGGGCGCACGAGCGCGGAGGCGTTCTGAGCAAACAGTGGAACGGGAAGTTGTCCCTCAAAGGGGAATTGGGATCCGACGCGCCCGACGAGGGGGCGTGAATACGGCGGGGTCCCCTACGAGCCCCCCTGTGGAGAAAGCACGGGGAGGAGGCCTGACCGCACCCTAAGGGCGGCGCGGTTGGGCGGCATCCCGGGGGGATGCGGCTAGGCCGCACCCCTCAAGGGGGGTGCGGCTTGGGCCGCACTCCCCAAGGGGTGCGGCTAGGGCCGCACCCCTTGAGGGGTGCGGCTGGGCCGCACCCCTCAAGGGTGGTGCGGCTAGGGCCGCACCCCCCAAGGAGTGCGGCTGGGGCCGCACCCCTCAAGGGAGGTGCGGCTTGGGCCGCACTCCCCAAGGGGTGCGGCTAGGGCCGCACCCCTTGAGGGGTGCGGCTGGGCCGCACCCCTCAAGGGGGGTGCGGTTATTGCCGCACCCCTTGAGGGGTGCGGCTGGGCCGCACCCCTCAAGGGGGGTGCGGCTAGGGCCGCACCGCCCAAGGGGTGCGGCTGGAGCCGCACCCCTTGAGGGGTGCCGCCGGGGCGCGGCCGGGCCGCTTCCCCGCGATGGGGGGTGCTGCCCGCGTGCCACCGTGTGCTACCGTGCATGCGGTGGTGCATGCACCTGCGGTTTGCTCCGTGCGCGCCTTGACTTTGGCGGATGGCGGCGAGAATGGAGGGCTCGGTCTTTTTAACTCGAGCGTTTATGCGTTGTCCGTTGCCCCCACCTTTCTTAAGCGGGGTTTCCTTTAGACGCACCCCAAGGCCTTTACGGGTGGTATAACACCACTAAACTTTCTAATTAGATGCCATGGCTGGAAGGATGTCTTCCCCGAGGAGTTTCTGTTTCTTCATTCCCTGTCGTAAAACAAATTACATGATCTCAGACGAAAGATATCGCTCATCCAACTCAGCAATTACATGATCTGCTCATCCAACTCAGCAATTACATGATCTGCTCATCCAACTCAGCAATTACATGATCTGCTCATCCAACTCAGCAATTACATGATCTGCTCATCCAACTCAGCAATTACATGATCTTTTCAACGTGAGAAAATGTAGAGGATTTACAAACCTATTTGGGGTCATATTGTGCCACTTTGTTGATTGACTGGTAGAAAACCTGAGATCTCGATATAGTGCCAAACCAAAAATAATAATTGAAACATATCAAATGCCGTAGAAGCATATTATCAAACAAAGCATTTCATTGACAAAAAAAAGAGACCAAATTATGAGCTAATCTGAGTGTACAACCCTTATTCTCCGAGGGTAGGATCCGCTCAAGGCCACGTAGGCAGAGGTCAAAGTCAACAAGACAAGACAAGACAAAGCAGCCAGCAGGAGCAAAAGAAAGATGGCGAGTATTGGCTAAATACTCGCCATAAGGGCGACTATGGTCGAAGATACGTGCCGAGTATCCCGTATGTCGCCCCAGGCGTCCGGCAAGCTTCAGAAGCCCTGTGCGAGTATCGGCCCGGCTTGTGCGAGCAGCAACCAATACTCGCCAGATGGGCGACTATGGTCGAAGATACGCGCCAAGTATCCCATATGTCGCCAGGTTAGGGCTGGGCTATAAAAACCCCCCCTAATCCTTGGTTGCCTATAAATAGGACCCCAGGGGTACTTGGATTGGCACCTGTGCTTGAGCTTCTGGAACTCAATTTCCGAATTCTTGAGCCCGTCACCCTTGCTTGCTAGCCAAGTCGGTGCCTTCCTCGTACCCTGCTCGGCCACTTTTAGTTGTGGAGGGGAAGACTCCTTCGAGCTTCCGGGTACGTGGTGGGACCTCCCTGCCGCAGCACTTGGGGTCCTGTAGTTGCTCTCCGAGCTTCTTCTTAGTCGCCATCTAGACCATCTCGTCGGACAGCTGGGCAAGTAGCCTCCGGCTGCAAAGGTCCGAATTTTGGGGTCAGGGTTTTCCTGGCGTCAACACTTTGGTGCGGTGAGCGTGGATCGCAGCCAGAGGGAGAAAGTCTGGTAGGAAGATAAGATGGTTGTCGAAGGCGAGCATGAAGAAGTGGTCGGCAATTCGTCAGGACCTAGCAGGTTCGTGACGATGGAGGTTTTTGAAGCCTTCGCCCAGCGAATGGAAGCGGCTATGCGAGTGGTGATCCAGCAAGGAGCGGAGGTCACGGCGACCTCACCTAATCGCCCGGTGTTGACCGAGGGCGATGATCGCGGTCAGCGAGTAGGCAAGGAGCACGCTGATCAAGAGCCCGAGCGACCAAGGAGGTCGCAGCCCTTCCCGCAATCCTCGCAGGGTATTCGTTTCCGCGAGGTGGAAGAGCAGGCGAGGTACCAGGATGCTCGGCCTTATGGCGAGTATGGCCAGGATACTCGCCAGCCTGAAGATCGTCGTCCAGCGAGTGGGAGGAGCCCATTCTGTGAAGACATCCTTCCCGCGCCCGTGCCGGAAGGATTCAGAGACCCGGTGTTGAAATATTACACCGGGAGGGACGACCCTGTGCGTCACATCCAATGGTTCGAGGATATTATCTTTATCCGAACCATGTCGGATGCGTTTAAGTGTCGGCTGTTCGCCATCACTTTTACGGGGAAGGCCAGGGATTGGTTCCACCAGCTGCCTCTGGGCTCGATCTACTGCTTTGAAGACCTGTGCCGTGGAGTGACGACTCGGTTCGCCACGGCCCAGAAGCTGAAGAAGGAGGCGACGGCGCTGTTCCTGGTGACTCAAAGGCCAGAGGAGCCGTTGGGTGCCTATATCGAACGTTTCCAGGAAGAGGTGCTGCAGATCGAGGAGGTGGATCGCACCATCCTGCAGCTGGCTCTAACGTTCGGGATAGGGCAAGGCCTCTTCAAGCTAGAACTCGGCAGGAACCCTCCCTACTCCTACGACAACCTCATCGTGAGGGCTAACAAGTTCGTTCAGGGGGAACCTTCCAACCGAGACTTCTTGGTCAGGCTCGCGGAGCTGACCAAGGCAGCAGAGGAGGGGAAGGAGAAGGTCCCGGAGAAGAGGAGGAAGGAAGAGCCCCCGAGGGAGGAGAAGAGGAAGCCAGAGCGGCAGGAAGAGAGGAGAAGAGAGGAGCCAAGCCGGGATGACGAGAGGCGACTCGTCAGGGCTCCGGAGCGTCGAGAAGAGGAGAGGCGCTTTCAGGTTCCAGCCAACCGGCCATCGTGGAGGCAGGCTGGCCAGAACCAGCGTCAGGACCAGCGGGGGAGATCCCCAGAAAGGAGGCCCTACCACCAGCAAGGTAGGCGCGGTGATAGAGGAAGAGACGAGGCCATGATGGTGGCCAGGCCAGGGCACCATCAGGGCAAGAAGAAGAAGAAGAAGAAGCAGCCGAGGAGGGAGCAGGTAGAGGAGGTTCCACTCTACTGTGACTTCCACCAGACGGCGGGGCACGCCATGATGGCCTGCCCAGCCTTTTGGGAAGCCAGGAGGAAGCTGGCCGCAGGAGAAGCCGGAGGAGAGCAGCGGAGGGTGGAGGCCCCAGCTGAGCCGCAGGCAGGGCAGGCTGCCCTCGTTCGGAGGAGGAACGAGGATCGCGTTGACAATGGAGGTCGTGGAGAGCTAGGCCAGTGTAGCCGAGGTGGAGGAGGAGTAGGAGTAATTCATGGGGGAGCCGGGCTGGGAGCTTCCCGCAAGGGGAGTCTCCATCAGATCTACCGTCGGAGCGTCGCTTCGACCTCACAGGCCCCGCCCCCGCTGGAGGAAATCACCTTCTCCGAGGAAGACATGCTGGGGAATGAGAATCCCTTCCATGACGCCCTCGTCATCCAGGCCGCAGTAGAAGACTTCACCGTGGATCGAATTCTGGTCGATAATGGTAGCTCCGTGAACGTCATTTTCAAATAGACGTTCGATGGACTGGGAGTCAGGCCCGACAGGGTTCGAGCAGCAGATGTGCCCCTCTTTGGCTTCTCCGGCGAGAAGAAAGAGGTGGAGGGAGGAGCGGATCTCCTTGTAACCCTCGGCGGCACCTCCATCAACTGTCGATGCGTAATCGTCGACGCCCCGAGCTGTTACAAGGCCATCTTCGGGAGGCCACTTCTCAACACCTTCAAGGCTGTCCCGTCCTCCTACCATCAGTGCTTGAAGTACTGCCAGAGAGATGTCCAGGTGAGGATCAGGAGCGATCCAAGAGCCGCCAGGGAATGCTACCTCAGCGCCGTCAGTACCATCAGCTGGATGGCTGATGCAGAAGAGTTCGAAAGGGCGATGGAGAGCCCAGCCAGGCTGGAGGTAGCTGAGGAGGTCGAAGAGATCGAGGTACTCTCCGCCACAGGAGTGCCTGGATTGATGAAGATCGGCGGGTCCCTGAAGATCGAGGAGAAGATAAGGATGGCGGCGTGTCTTCAAGAGAACGTCGACATCTTTGCTTGGAGCGCAGCAGAGATGTCGGGGATCGATCCTGAGGTCGCTTGTCATCGCCTTAATTTGGATCCCGCGGTCCAGCCCGTCCGCCAGAGGAAGAGGAGGAGTGCCACTATCCTGGCCGAGCCAATTCGGCAGGAAGTGAAGAAGCTGCTACACGCAGGCTTTGTGTCAGAGATCCAGTATCCAGGCTGGGTCTCGAACATTGTAATGGTTAAAAAAGTAGGGGGCAGCTGGCGCATGTGTGCAGACTTTTCTTTGATGAATAAAAGTTGCCCGAAGGATTGTTATCCCTTGCCTCGAATCGACGCGCTGGTTGATTCAGCCGTCGGTTTTTCTGTGATGAGCTTTCTTGATGCGTTTTCAGGATACCACCAGATCCGGATGCATCCTCCCGACTGCCGCGATGTTTCCTTCATCACTGATGATGGTTGCTACAGCTACAAGATGATGCCCTTCGGGTTAAAGAATGCCGGAGCCACCTATCAGCGGATGATGGATCACGTTTTCAAGGAGCAGAAGGGAAGGAATCTGGAAGTGTATGTAGACGATCTCTTGATTAAAAGCAAGAGCGTCCAAGAGCACATTGCGGATCTGGTGGAGACCTTTGCAACGTTGAGGAAGTTCAAAATGAGGCTCAATCCTGCAAAGCGCGTCTTTGGAGCAGGAAGGGGCAAGTTCCTGGGGCATCTCCTTACCCCGAAAGGAGTAGAGCCTAACCCCGACAAGGTTAGGGCGATCCTGGAGATGCCTTCCCCAAAGACGATGAAGGAGGTGCAAAGGTTGATTGGAAGGTTGGCGGGCCTTAGCCGCTTCCTGTCAAAAGCCGGGGAGAAGTGCTCTCCATTCTTCAGAACACTCCGCAAATCGGAAAATTTCGAGTGGTCCGAAGGATGTGAGACGACATTCGAAAAGCTCAAGGAGCAGTTGACTCAGACACCTCTCCTTCAGAGCCCGAAAGAAGGCGAAGACCTACTCATCTATCTGGGGGTGGGAGCAGAGGCTGTGAGCTCTGTGCTAGTCCGAGAAGAGAAGAAGAAGCAGCTTCCCATCTACTACGTCAGCCGGGTGTTGAAGAAGGCGGAGCTGAAGTATCCAATCCTAGAAAAGCTTGCCTTCGCCTTGGTAGTATCGGCACGGAAGCTCCGACCTTATTTTCAGGCTCACTCCATCCGAGTGGTGACTGATCATCCTCTCCGGAATATCTTGGAAGGGGTGGAGCATTCGGGGAGATTAGCAAAATGGTCGGTAGAACTCAGTGAGTTCGACATTTCCTTCACACCCCGGGTGGCAATCAAGGCCCAAGCGGTAGCGGACTTCTTGGCGGACTTCTCGGTAGAAGCGGAGCCAGGGGAAGAGGTGTTTGACCCAATCCCTTGGAAGATGTTTGTTGACGGAGCTTCGGGAAGGAGTTCTGTGGGAGTAGGCATCGTTCTTGTCAGCCCACAGGGAACGAGGATCGAGCAGGCCGTCGAGATCCTCTTCCCCGTCACGAACAATCAAGCAGAGTACGAGGCCATAGTAGCAGGCTTACGTCTTGCCAAAGAGCTAGGGATCCGTGATGTTCGGGCTTTCTCAGATTCGATGGTGGTCGCGTCACAGATCAGAGGAGAGTTCGAAGTGCGCGACACCATCCTGCAGAAGTATTTGGTGAAGGTCAAAAGATTGATTGGAGGCTTCCAGTCTTTCTTCGTCGAGCACGTCCCGAGAGAGGAGAACTCGGCGGCGGATCGTTTGGCCAAGTATGGGCCGAGATCCGGAGGAACCATCACCGAGTTGTTCAGACCGTCCATCGAAGAAGGAGAGATGATGGAGATCGAGCAGCGCCCTTCGTGGACGGATCCATTCGTGGCATTCCTAGCCACCGGCCAGCTTCCAGCAAGTGAAGGGGATCAGAGGAGGTTTCGGTATAAAGCGGCGTACTATCTTTTGCAGGATGGGGAGCTATACCGTAAGACCCTCTCGGGCCCCCTAGCCAGATGTATCTCCGAAGACGAAGTACCCCGAGTGTTGGAAGAGATCCACTCGGGAGAGTGTGGAAGTCATTCTGGGACTCGCACTTTAGAGCAAAGGGTCTTGAGGCATGGTTACTTCTGGCCCACTATCCGAAAAGATGCTGAGATCTTCTCGAAGAAGTGCCAGAAGTGCCAGCTCTTCGCCCCCCTCCAGTTGCAGCCCGCCCAGCAGCTCCGATCAATCACCGCCCCGTGGTCGTTCGCCATTTGGGGAATGGATTTGATTGGCCCCTTTCCCCAAGCTAGTGGTCAGAGGAAGTTCATTCTCGTCATGATCGACTATTTCTCCAAGTGGATCGAGGCAAAAGCTTTGGCCAAGAACACCTCTCAAGTCGTGAAGAACTTCATCTGGGGGGAGATTGCCTACCGGTTTGGGATTCCTCTCGCCATCATCACCGACAACGGTCCCCAGTTTGCCAGCTTGGAGCTGGAAGATTTCTGCAAACAACTAGGAACCGATCTTCGATTCGCCTCCGTGCATCACCAGAGAAGCAATGGCCAAGTGGAGGCCGCCAACAAGCTGATCATCAATCTGCTGAAGAAGAAGGTGGAGAACCTGAGAGGTAATTGGGCAGACCAGCTCCCCTCGGTCCTGTGGGCTTTGAGGACCACTCCTAGCTCAGCTACCGGGGTGACACCGTTCAAGCTTTCTCACGGGTCGGAAGCTCTCATCCCAGCAGAGTTTGAAGTCAGAAGTCCAAGGGTGATCGCCGCCGAGGGCGGAAGCGAAGAATGGCGGTTAGAGAATGAAGAGGCTCAGAAGCTATCTCTTGACTACATCGAAGAACTCAGAGATTTAGCTTCAGCCAGGCAAGAGGAAATCATGCGACGAATGGCGAGGCATTTCGATAAAAATGTACGCCTCAAAAGCTTCCAAGAGGGTGACCTGGTCCTAAAGAAGGTAGACGCGACGGGGAGATCAGCGGCCATCGGAAAACTTCATCCGAACTGGGAAGGGCCCTTCATCGTCCACGAATCACTCCTAACCGGAGGATACCGCCTGCAAAACCAGGAAGGAGAGCTGCTTGGGAATACTTGGAGCGGTGATGACCTGAAAAGGTTCTACCCCTAAGGGGGATGTGTATGTCCCGCCCTTGTCACCCGTATTTGTTTTATAAATAAAACCCTTCCTCTCCCTGAAACACGGGACCGGGAAGCTTCTTCTGACACAACGAAAATCTTCAAAGAAAGCCGGTCAAGTTGGTCCACATGCTGGTTGGAAAACGAGCCTCCGACTTAAACCTCGTAAAATCCCGGAACGAATGATGGGACAGTGCCTCGGTTCAGCAACCCTGTAAGCCCAAGCCTCTGCATTGACGGTCGAGATCAGCTCGCCCCTTGCATGTTGGCCACGGTTCGTATCGACTGCGCTTCTCATTCGACTGGAGAGATTACCAGGGAGAAGTCTGGACGCCAACCTTCCGATCTGGCAAGGAGGCGATCAATTTAACGAGCTTAGGGGACCCTTGAATAAAGGCGTCGCATACCCTTGAGAGTTGTACGCTCCTAAAATAAAAAGAAAGCAGGTGGAATTGGTCCACGTGCAAAATTGGAAAACGAGCCTCCAACTTATACCTCGTAAAATCCCGGAACGAATGATGGGACAGTGCCTCGGTTCAGCAACCCTTTAAGCCCAAGCCTCTACATTGACGGTCGAGATCAGCTCCCCCCTTGCATGCTGGCCATGGTTCGTATCGACTGCACTTCTCATTCGACCGGAAAGATTACCAGGTAGAAGTCTTGGCGCCGACCTTCCGATTGGGCAAGGAAGAGATCAATTTTACTAGCTTAAAGCAGCGCATTTTCATTTCCAGCTTCTTCTCCGCTTATGTGAGTTAATATGCTTACCTGTGTTTAAACTCCCCTTGCGTTGTTGAGCAGCAGGAGACAGGTTTGGTCGGCATTCATCATCCAAGTAGGAAGAGACCTCGGGACGGTGTGTCCCCTTGGAACTCCCCGACTGTCGTTCCCGAACCGGATGATCTGCCCATCGATATCCGTCATCACCAGTTAAAGAAACTGGCCTCCGACTTGAATCTCGTAGAACCCCAGAACGAATGATGGGACAGTGCCTTGATTCAGCAACCCTCTAAGCCCAAGCCTCTGCATTGACGGTCGAGATCAGCTCCCCCCTTGCATGTTGGCCACGGTTCGTATCGACTGCGCTTCTCATTCGACTGGAGGGATTACCAGGAGAAGTCTGAGCGCCGACATCCCGACTTGGAAGGGGAAGATGACCGATTCGACCAACCAAAAAATGGAGACGTCCAAGTCAACGGAGGCCCTGGGAATATGTGTCCCTATGGGACCTGCCCGGCTGCCATCCCTCACTTGACGTTATCCTTTGAAGACGTCCAAGTCAACGGAGGCCCTGGGAATATGTGTCCCTATGGGACCTGCCCGGCTGCCATCCCTCACTTGACGTTATCCTTTGAAGACGTCCAAGTCAACGGAGGCCCTGGGAATATGTGTCCCTATGGGACCTGCCCGGCTGCCATCCCTCACTTGACGTTATCTTTTGAAGACGTCCAAGTCAACGGAGGCCCTGGGAATGTGTCCCTATGGACTGGCCCGGCTGCCATTCCTTACTTGACGTCATTCTCCGCCAAACATCAGGTTTTCAAGTAGGAGGGAGTCCTCGGGATGATGTCCCCCCTGGCTTCCCCGACTACTAAACACTACTTCTTCCTTTACTTGAGGAGCTCCGTTGATTATTGCATAAATCCTAACGAACTCTCCACTAGGTGCAACTCAAGGCCTCAGGAGCTAGTCCACAGGTGCGAGTATAATGGGTGCGAGCATGTATTGGCGAGTATGCCGGAGCGAGCATCCATCCTCGCCAAAAATCCTAGGAGCCTAGCGAGCACTCAACCTCGCCACGAGCCTAGGAGCCTAAAGCGACATATAAGCAAGGAAGTAAAAGTACAAAATGAAAGAATAGGCGAGTAAAACTTGTCAAAATTCCTTTTCATTTCTGCAAAAAATTTGTATATGCTACAGGTGTACAAAAGGTCGCCAGGCGAGCAAAAAAGGAGCCTAGGCGACTAGGCGATGTCCTCGCCTTATACCTCTATGTCGACATCCTCAGCATCATCATCATCATCATCATCATCATCATCGTCGTCCTCATCGTCATCATCCTCGGCATCGCTGAGTTGCGGCGACGATGCTCGCAGGGGGGAGGTGGATTCCTCGGCGAGTATGGCCGGGATAAGGTCCCCCACTGTCAATCCCATGGCCTCCGGCTTCAGAAGACCATCTGCCTTGAGCTGATTCAGGATGACCTCCCCTGTTGCTCGCGCGATCTCCCGGCGAATAAAGGGCATGTCATCGCCATGCATCCTAACCTGCTTGACGAATCGATGAGGTTCCGCCCCCGCCGGCTGTTGCTCGGCGGGCCGAGTTTCCAGCTCGGCAATGCGAACTTGGGAAGCTTCCAGGGCCGAGCGAGTATCCTCCAGCTCCTTCTCGGCCTGGGACAGCCTCTTCGTCGACTCCAGCTCGGCAGCCTGTAGAAGACAAAAAGAAAAAGGTAAGCTGGACAGCTTGCAAAGTGGCGAGTATTCCAGGAAGCGCGGAGAGTCGTAAAAACAGGTACCTCGAGCCCATTGATCCTCTCCGCCATGGCGATCATTTTCGGGCCCTGCACCTTGATCGTCTGCTCATACTCGAGCAGTCGCCTTGCTGTTGCGTGAGCCAGCTCGGCGGATCGCAAGAGGGAGCGCGAGGTCTGGTGAGCCAGATCCTCGGCAGCGGTATCCTGCAGGACCTCGGCATCCGCGCGACCATAGAGAGCATAGGTCACGTTGAATGCCTCCCCTTTGTCCTCCCAATCTTCCGACCAGGCAGGGAGGTTGGAGCTAAGGGTCACCTCGTGGGCGCGCTCAGCCCAGGTCACCAATGGGCGACCATAGGCATCCTCGCTACGAGTGCCCTCCTTGAAGAGCGGATGGTCGCTCGGCTCGCCAGCCTCCGACGGATCCGCCTTTTTTCCCAAGTCCCGATGGGCAGTCTCCTTCTTCTGCCTCTTAGGCCGAGAGGCCTTTGCTTTGACTACTCGCCTCTTCGTGGTCCCAACCCCGCCACCGGCGACATTCAACTCATCGCCTCCTGGCGACAAGTCGATTGGGGAGGAGCCCCCAACCTCGCGCGCCGAGGTTCCCACACCCCCTTGGGTGGCAGCCGTCGCCTTCACCGCCAGGGGAAGAGCGTCGCGCGGAAGAGTTTGCACGCCTGCAAAAAGAAGACTAAAGATTAGTCGCCTAAAATCAAAAGGTCGCAAGGGCGAGTATGACTGATGCTCGCGCAAAAGGTACCTTCCCCTAGGCGAACTTCCGTGAGCTCGTCTACTCGCCTCCTCCAGAGCATCACATCAAAGCGACGATTCTTGAAGGAAGCGAGCAGCTTCTCCTGACTCTCCTGAAGCGAGGGAACTGTGAAGACATTTTCTGACGGTTGAATAGGCGAGCTGGAGATGCCCGTGAAGTCGCCCTCATTGGCGACTATTCGCTCGACCCAGCGATGATTCTTATTTGAAGTCCCCGCCAGCGTGCAGACATGGCTGCACAAGAAGATGACGCCCTCACCGGTCGCCATGATGGTGAATATTCGCCTAAAGACCGCAAGGTCGAAGACGATATTCTGATCCCGAAGATAGCACAGGAATCCCATGATCATCGCCACCCCGTTGGGATTGATCTGGGCGGGCACTATCCCATAGAACACGAGTATCTTCCGAAACTCGGGCCATATGGGAAGTCGCAGGCCGACTTCAAAATGTCGGATTGGAAAAATATACGTTCCTGGTGAGGAGGTGTTTAGTCGCTCAGTCGGGCGAGGAAGCCTGGCGACATATCCCGGAGTCTCGAACTTGGAGTTGAATTCGTCCAAGTCCTTTTTTTGCGTAATCGGCTTCTTGAACGAGGTTTCCTCGAAGTTTCTCGCGTGATGAGCTCGCCTAATAGCCGCCTCGTCGGTCATTTTTGAAGAGAAGGAGAAGAAGAAGGCGAGGATTGAAGAAAAGGCGAGAAGAAAAGATCTGGGAGATATTCGCTCGAGGGGTCAGGAATCGCTAAAAGCGTATTTAAGACTCACCCACCCCCTATTTATAGTAGTCGGGTAGTCTGGCTTGTCGAACACGACTCCGCGAGCACGACTTGGGGTGGCGAGTATCCGAGCAAGTCGTCAAAAGTCTAGAACGCGCCAACTGCCGACCTTCAACTGGCAAGTACCTGCATCACAGAAACACGAAGAAGCTCGCCAAGATGTAGGCGACATTCAACCAATGCTCGGCATAAAGAAAAAGAAGACAGGCAAAATCCAAAGTTGTAAAAGAAAAACCAGACAAACAATAAGAGGCGAGTAATCGGATACTCGCCCAAATTAATGTTACATCATCAAATAGGGTTCGAAATACAAATAATGCTCACCAGGAGCTACAAAGCGACAAAGAAGATAAAATGAAGAAAGGCAGCAGCTATGGTTGCGCCTGGGGATCCTGAGGCTGAGGATGTCGCCCGACCCAGCCCATGCTGCGAGCACGCTTGAAATGCTCAGAGGCCACAGACATTGCATCCTCGCCTTGCCGCAGCTGGTCCTCGATCCTCGCCAGCCTCCCTACCGAGCCCATGCTCGCGCGCATCCCAGTCAGCTCGTCATGATGCAGCTGCTGCCGATGCTCGATCCTTGCCACCCTGCGTTCCAGGTCGCTGATAGACTGGAGGCGAGTTTTGGTAACCGACAGGCGAGTATCGAACTCCTCCAGCCGAGATACTCGCGCCTCCAGGTCCGTTAGGCGACGATGAGGGTCGCTAGCCGATAGGCGCTCAACCCGCGACTCCACCTCAGTCAAGCGACGATGAGGCTCGCAGATCGCTAGTCGCTCAATCCTGGACTCCAGGTCCATGATGGCGCGAGTAGCTTTTTCTTGATACTCGCGAGGGGGGAGCCCAACGGCGTCAATCAAAGCCCCTATAGGAGTATGGGCGCGACCTGCAGAATAAGATAAAGAGTCAGAACTCCAGATGAAGTCAAAGGAACAATGGCGACTATCCGAAGGTAGCAACCGAATACCTGGCCGAGGACTACGAGATCGTCGGCGACCAGGGCTGCGAGATCGACAATGAGGAGAAGCCCTTCCTCGGTGCGGGGAGGGAGAGCGATGAGTGCCATCCCGGCGAGTAGAGTGGCCACCAGGATGATCCCGGTTGAAGGACATGTTCCCCCGACCGCGACCATCTCCTGGTCGCCCTCCAACCCTTGGAGCGAAGAGACCTGAAGACCCTCCGGTCCCGCTCTTGCGCGAGGACTCCCCTTGGTGGGTTGAGGGAGCAGTTGAAGTAGAAGGGCAATGATCGCCAGGAAGAGTCGCTGAGGGCGGAAGTCCAGGAGGAAGAGGCGGCAGCACGACCCCGGGCAGATGCGAGCTGCTCGCCGGCTCTGGTCGCAAGGCAGGTGGTGGCGGAGGAGGATTGATGTTCGACAGAGGAGCCCCATGCTCGCTCATCGGCCTCTTCTCCACAGAGGAGCTGTAGAGGATCCTTACCGAGCGACCACACTGAGACCCACCCTCAGGCGAAATCATCGGAGATGATCGCAGCGGTATCGCAGCCAGAGGCTCCTCCCGAGCCTCAGTATTCGGCGGATCTGAAAGAAAAAAGCAAAAGCGTCAGAAATCTCGCATAAAGTCCTCAGCACAGCGACTAAGAGGCTCACCTCGAGCAGGAGGAGGGTCCGGTTGGGTTTGAGTTTGGATCTCATCCCTGCTCGCCTCCGGAGCGACCTCTGCCGAAGGAGGAGGAGGAATGGGAGCAGGCGAGTTCCCCTCATGAGAGAGGCCCAAGTCGTCCAGCAGTTGCTGGCGACGTTCCCCCAAAGAATCGGCGACCTTCTTCGCGGTCGCCTCCTTCTTCTTCTCTTTTCTCTTCTTCTTAGCCTCCCTCTTCCTCTTCTTATTGGCGAGGAAGGCGTCAACCTCGGCATCCATGCGAGGAGGATGAATGGGCACGCCGATCAGATTCGCGAGATCAGCCTGGGCCTTTTTTGCAGCCTCGGCAAAATCAAGCGACATTGTGAGCGAGTACAAAAGGACGGTTCCATCAGAGACCCCCCCCCCCCCCCCCTATATATAGGGCCCAGGCGTCGGACAGTCAAGATCCGAGTACCCCCCAATACTCGCCAAAGACAGAAGCTCGTCGAATAAAAGTTGGATGTTTCTTTCTGAGCAACCATGTTACTCGCAAAGAGCGGGGATTGTGTACAACCCTTATTCTCCGAGGGTAGGATCCGCTCAAGGCCACGTAGGCAGAGGTCAAAGTCAACAAGACAAGACAAAGCAGTCAGCAGGAGCAAAAGAAAGATGGCGAGTATTGGCTAAATACTCGCCATAAGGGCGACTATGGTCGAAGATACGTGCCGAGTATCCCGTTTGTCGCCCCAGGCGTCCGGCAAGCTTCAGAAGCCCTGTGCGAGTATCGGCCCGGCTTGTGCGAGCAGCAACCAATACTCGCCAGATGGGCGACTATGGTCGAAGATACGCGCCGAGTATCCCATATGTCGCCAGGTTAGGGCTGGGCTATAAACCCCCCCCCCCCCCTACCCCTTGGTTGCCTATAAATAGGACCCCAGGGGTACTTGGATTGGCACCTGTGCTTGAGCTTCTGGAACTCAATTTCCGAATTCTTGAGCCTGTCACCCTTGCTTGCTAGCCAAGTCGGTGCCTTCCTCGTACCCTGCTCGGCCACTTTTGGTTGTGGAGGGGAAGATGTTAGAATTTGAAGTGAGCTAGCGCCAGCGCTAGCTCATACTCGCCACCCCCCTTGTTTTGCCTATAAATAGAGGGGTACCCCCCCCCCCTTAAAGAGCATCCATTCTGATAGAGGCGAGTATATACTTCAGAGTTGCGAGTATATCATCAGAAGTGGCGAGTATCCTCAACTCGGAGCGAGTTAGAGATACCAGAGTGCTACCAGGCGAGCATCGGACTTGGAGTGAGTTCGGCGAGCTCCATAGAGCGAGTAGCGAGCATTGGAGATACCGCCGGCGCTAGTGCTAGCGCGCGTGGTAGCGAGAAGAGGTGAAGAGGCGAGCAGCGAGCTCGCGAGTATCTACTCGAGAGATAGCGCCCGACGCTAGTGATAGCGCTCGCGCTAGCGAGTATTGGAGGAAGTGTCGCGTGGCGAGTACGCGAGAAGCTTGGAGTGCGAGCAGCGAGCTTGCGAGTAGCAGAGCTAACGCCCGGCGCTAGCGATACCGCCGGCGGTAGCGACGTGCGAGCATCACCTGCGCGGTGTGCTCCGGAGGAGAAGCGGACCTTGTCCGTGACCAAGTTCTTTACTACTATTGGCTGTTGTGATTCAAGTTGGATGCAACTTGTATTCAGCCGTGTTCAGTTGTAATCTTATTGTGATATATATATATTACTGCTGTCCTTGTTCCGTTTTGGTATCCTTGATTGGTAGCACACAAAAAAATCAACATGGTATCAGAGGTAGGTTGCTGAAGCAGCGCGTGCTATCAAGGTTCAAGGTTGAGAGAAACCAAAATGGACGGCGGAGGAGGGTATGCTAGGGGACTTGGCATTGAGCTGCTCACCCAGACCAACTTCAAGAAGTGGAAGTCATGCATGGAGAGCTACCTTCTTGGAGAGGACCTATGGGAGGTCGTTGGTGGTGATGAGCAAGAGGAGGTGAAAGCAACTGAGGCCGGGGATAACGGTCCAGCTGTGAGGACGTGGAGGAAGACCAACGCCAAAGCGGAGTTTACTCTGAAGAGAGCTATTGCTCCTGACTTGTTCGACCACATCGTGAGATGCAAGTCAGCTTCAGAGATCTGGAGTGCCCTTGATGGGCTATTCAACAAGAAGAATGTAGCTCGGCTACAATTCTTGGAGAATGAGTTGGCGATGGCCACCCAAGGCGAGATGTCGATATCCACCTTCTTCCTGAAGGTGAAGAACCTGTGTGGGGAGATCTCGGCCTTGGATCCTGAAGAGCCAATCTCAGAGGCGAAGTTGAAGCGGCACATACTCCGAGGCTTGAGGAAGGAGTATGTCCCCTTCGTTACTTCCGTGCAAGGATGGGCTACTCAGCCCCCCTTCTGGAGCTAGAGAACCTGTTGTCGTCACAGGAGAGCTTGGCGAAGCAGATGGCAGGAGTATCCATCTCAGGTGGAGATGGCGAGGCGTTGTTCTCAGGCAAGAGGAAGCCTTGGGACAAGAAGAAGAAGAACTCCGGAGATGGACCTTCAACGTCATCTCAGGGAGCTGGGGAGAACTTTCTCCCTCCCTATGACCAGAGGGGGAGACCCCTCTGCTTTGCCTGTAAGAAGTACGGGCATATGGCGAAGGACTGCCGGTCTAATCTGAAGGCCGGGCATGTCGCTGAGAGAGAGGAAGACCACCGGAGAGGTGATGACCACCAGAGAGGTGGAAGAAGAGGAGGAGGAAGAGGTCGAGGTCACCAGGGTGGTGAAGGCAAAGACAACTGCTTCTTGGCTGAGATGACGACAACGTCAATCGATGCCTTAGCCTCGGTCAGCTTCGAGCACGACTGGATAGTGGATTCCGGTTGCGGGCACCATCTCACTGGAGATGTGTCCAAATTTGCCTCGATGAAGGCATATGGAGGGACGGATGTCATCATCACGGCGGATGATTCGGTGCATCCGGTGGAGCAAGAAGGGATGGTCACCCTTGGAACTGAAGAGAAGCCCGTGACACTGAAGAGTGTGTATCACGTGCCGGGCATGAAGAAGAACCTCTTCTCGGTGGCTAACGCCGTGGATGCTGGCTACCATGTGCTGTTTGGACCGAAGGAGGTGAAGTTCCTGAAGAACCTTTCGTCTGTCGATGCTGACGTCACGCTCACCGGGAGAAGGGTGAAGGACTTGTATGTTCTGTCTGCAAGTGCCTACGTGGACAAGCTGAAGACGAACGACAGCGTTGTGATCTGGCATGAGATGCTGGGTCATGTGGGGATGGACAAGCTGAAGATGATGGCAGCGAAGGGCCTAGTGAGCGGCCTGCCTCATCTTTCTTCTTGCGGCGACGGCCATGTGTGCGAAGGTTGTCAGTTTGGAAAGTCACATCGACTTCCATTTGACAAGTCGGAGACCAGGTGTAGGACACCTCTTGAGTGCGTACATGCTGATGTTATGGGGCCATGTGCCACCCTTACTTATGAAGGCAATAAGTATGCGCTGGTTCTGGTGGATGACTACACCCGCTATACGTGGGTATACTTTCTGAGAGAGAAGTCAGAAGTATTCAAGAAGTTCCAAGAGTGGAAGGAACTTGTGGAAGGGAGGCTGGATCGCAGAGTGAAGAAGCTGAGAAGCGACAATGGAGGGGAGTTCACCTCCAATGCGTTTGCTTCCTTCTGCAGAAGGTTCGGCATTCGGCGGGAGCTTTCTTGCGCTCACACCCCCCAGCAGAATGGGATGGCAGAGAGGAAGATCCGCCATCTGGTGGAGATTACCAGGAGTTGGCTACATGCCAAGAGCATCCCCAAGGCCTTATGGGCGGAGGGAATGGCGTGTGCCACCCATGTGATCAACCGACTACCATTGAGTCCCAACAGGATGGTGTCTCCGCACCAGCTCATGTTTGGAGAGAAGCCGAATGTGAGTCACATGAGGGTGTTTGGCTCTACCTGCTTCGTGCACGTTCCAGAGGCCGAGAGAACTAAGTTGGAGCCGAAGGCGAGGAAGTGTGTCTTCATCGGCTACGACGAGAGGAAGAAGGGTTGGAAGTGCATGAACCCGCAGACCCACAAGTTCGTCGTCTCGCGCGACGTAGTGTTTGACGAACTGGTATCTTACCAGGGAGTCTCTTCTGTGGAGCTGCCGGAGAGTGGAGAATCGAGCAGGAGAGAAGAAGAGTGGGTCACTGAGGACCCTACTGTGGAGTTGGAGGTTTCTCCAAGTGCCCCATCGCCATCTAGCTCAGGAGGAGCTTCTGGCTCAGGGGGAGCTTCGATCTCTAGAAGCAGGGAGAGTATTGCTCCTAGAGGAGGACAGAGAGGAGCTGGAGAAGAGGATTCTACCGGAGCGGTAGATAGTGGCCAAGCCTTGAGGAGGTCGAAGAGGACGATCGTCCCGCCTGCTCGCTATAAGGAGGGGAACTTCGTGAGTTTGGTTTCTTACTTCTTCGCAGGACCACTCGACGAGAGGGAACCTGCCCGCTTTGAGGATGCTGTTGGCATCAAGGAGTGGGACGAGGCCATGAAGGAGGAGATGGAGGCCCTGAAGAAGAACGAGACATGGGACCTGGTTCCCATGGTGGAGGGCATCAAGCCTGTCACCTGTAAATGGGTGTACAAGGTGAAGAAGAGGGCTGATGGAGAAGTGGAGCGGTACAAGGCGAGGCTTGTCGCTCGAGGCTTCTCACAGACCTATGGAGAGGACTACGAGGAGACCTTCAGTCCCGTGGCGAAGATGACGTCGGTGAGGACGGTCATCGCTCTGGCGGCGTGCCGATGGTGGAAGCTATGGCAGCTGGACGTGAAGAACGCGTTCCTATACGGAGAGATAGACAAGGACATATTCATGGTGCAACCACCTGGATACGTGTCCAAGTCTCAGCCGCGACACGTCTGCATGCTGAAGAAGGCCCTCTATGGTCTGAAACAGGCGCCGAGAGCCTGGTATGGGAAGATCGCGGAGTATCTGCTGTTCTGCGGTTACGATGCCTCAGACTCAGATTCCAGCATGTTCGTGAAGAAGAGTGGAGGTCTTCACGTGCTGGTGCTGTTGTACGTCAACGACATGATCGTGGCAGGGAACAACCCTGAGGAGGTCGCGGCGCTGAGACAGCAACTCTCCATACGATTCGAGATGAAGGATGTTGGTGAACTGCACCATTTCCTTGGCCTCCAAGTGGAGAAGAGAAGAGGCGGGCTGGATGTTTCCCAGAGGGCATATGCAGAGAGGATCGTCGAGAGATTCGGCATGAAAGAGGGGAAGAGCAGTTCCGTTCCTCTGGAGGCTGGGCTGAAGCTTCGGAAGGAAGAAGGGAGGATTCTTCCTGATCCGAAGATCTTTCGGGCACTGGTGGGGAGTCTAATCTACTTGACTATCACGAGGCCGGACATCGCCTTTGCTGTCGGCCGAGTTAGTCGGTATATGCAGGAGCCGCAGAAGCCTCATCTGGAGGCAGCCAAAGGAATTCTGAAGTAGGTGAAGGGCACCCTTGAGATGGGGCTGTCCTATGAGGAGAAGTCTGACTTCAAGCTGCACGGATACACGGATGCAGACTACGGAGGTGACGCTGATGATCGCAAGTCGACATCAGGTTACGTGTTCTTGTGTGGAGCTGCCGCTATCTCGTGGTGTAGCAAGAAGCAGGACTCTATTTCCCTTTCTACCACAGAGGTCGAGTACAAGGCGTCGTCCTTAGCAGCTCAGGAGTGTGTCTGGCTGAGGAGACTAGTGGAGGATGTGGATGAGGAGGTCAGCGGACCTACTGTGCTTCGCGGGGACAATGAGAGTGCATTGAAACTGGTAACCAATCCAGTGTGTCATGCGAGGACCAAACACATAGAGATCGAGCATCACTTCATCAGAGAGAAAGTGCTGGGTGGCTTGCTCACTGTGGAGCATGTGCGGAGCGAAGACAACCTTGCGGACATATTCACGAAGCCCCTATCTGCGGGGCCCTTCCGGAGGCTTCGCTCATTGCTTGGAGTTGTTCCGGGAGCTCACTTCAAGGGGGAGTGTTAGAATTTGAAGTGAGCTAGCGCCAGCGCTAGCTCGTACTCGCCACCCCCCCTTGTTTTGCCTATAAATAGAGGGGTACCCCCCCCCCCCTAAAGAGCATCCATTCTGATAGAGGCGAGTATATACTTCAGAGTTGCGAGTATATCATCAGAAGTGACGAGTATCCTCAACTCGGAGCGAGTTAGAGATACCAGAGTGCTACCATGCGAGCATCGGACTTGGAGTGAGTTCGGCGAGCTCCCTAGAGTGAGTAGCGAGCATTGGAGATACCGCCGGCGCTAGTGCTAGCGCGCGCGGTAGCGAGAAGAGGTGAAGAGGCGAGCAGCGAGCTCGCGAGTATCTACTCGGGAGATAGCGCCCGGCGCTAGTGATAGCGCTCGCGCTAGCGAGTATTGGAGGAAGTGTCGCGTGGCGAGTACGCGAGAAGCTTGGAGTGCGAGCAACGAGCTTGCGAGTAGCAGAGCTAACGCCCGGCGCTAGCGATACCGCCGGCGGTAGCGAGGTGCGAGCATCACCTGCGCGGTGTGCTCCGGAGGAGAAGCGGACCTTGTCCGTGACCAAGTTCTTTACTACTATTGGCTGTTGTGATTCAAGTTGGATGCAACTTGTATTCAGCCGTGTTCAGTTGTAATCTTATTGTGATATATATATTACTGCTGTCCTTGTTCCGTTTTGGTATCCTTGATTGGTAGCACACAAAAAAATCAACAGAAGACTCCTTCGAGCTTCCGGGTACGTGGTGGGACCTCCCTGCCGCAGCACTTGGGGTCCTGTAGTTGCTCTCCGAGCTTCTTCTTAGTCGCCATCTAGACCATCTCGTCGGACAGCTGGGCAAGTAGCCTCCGGCTGCAAAGGTCCGAATTTTGGGGTCAGGGTTTTCCTGGCGTCAACACTGAGAATTAAGGAAATAGCTGGATATAACTTAGTATTAAAATTCATGGTGCAGTAGGTTATTCATGGTTAAGACGATGAGCAGTGCCTTGCAATTTGATTAAAAAGAAATTGCTGGAGGGCTTTGCTTGCTTCAGGAAATGAACGGCACCAAAACGAAGGTGCTCATGAAACTGCAAGCTACCTGTGGACCCATCTTCTTCCTATCATAGTATCTCTAAATAATTACAGAAAAAACTCTCATCCCCCTATACATAATTAAAGATATCTCTATAAAATTCCCTTTAACTTTATTATGTAGTACTGTTAATAGGATAAGTAAACAGTACACCATCAAATTAATCACAACAATTCAATCTATTTTAATTTTTTTATTTTCATCATAATCTTTATGATTAACAATAAAGCGTGCTCCAATCTTTTTTGCATCATGCTCCAATGTCCTCCCCTTCAGATGGATCGTCTTCCACAGCTCTCTGCTACCCTGATTTCCTTTTCTAATCAAAGCAAGGAACTGCCCGCATCTATGCCTTTCTAACGTCTACAAAAACAAATGAGGTAAGCTTTTTAATAATGCTTCACCATAATGTTTAAGGCTTCGTTTGGCTCGGCTTATCTGCTCTGATGAGTTTGGATAAAAACGTCATTGTCATAAAATGTATGTTTGGTATGACAAATGTTACTACCGTCACCAAGAAAAGAAACTAGTTTTGAGCATAAAATGTTTGGTATGACAATGACGTTTTTGTCCAAACTCACCGGAGCAAATAAGCCTCGCCAAACGATGCCTAAGTCGTACAAGTATAAAGCAACAATAAAATCAAAATAGTTCATATAGGTGCGGTTTATGAGACAGCTCACCGAAGTCAACCTTAGAATCATCACAACCAAGTTTGTAGTCTTAGCAAATTTGAGGATGATATCCTCACGCGTTTGCTTGGCATTCCCATATGGGTTAATTGGTGACTGAACGATGAATACATAAAAATTTACCAATGTGCAAGTATTAGATTCAATAAAAACAGATAATTAACCTGAGGAGTTTGTGCAGTTAAGGGCTCCCTGTGCCTTTAATTTTGTATCCGCATTCGGTGTCCTTCTCATGCATCTTCGCTGCTTGTTGCATGTACTCTCAACTCCACATTTGGAGTCCGCTAGTGAATCCTGGAAAAACCAAATTTAAACGAAGTTCTAAACAAATCAAATCTAAACTAATGTAAAAATGTCATTTAAAACTGTTTTTTAAAACATGTAAATGTTTCGTGAAGTATTAAAAGAAAAAATACGTAATACATGAAGTATTAAACTACTCGATGATAATTTTTTTTTAAAACTGTGGCCTGCATATAGCTAAAATTGGCCTACGCCTTTTTTAAAAAACCGCAGCCTGCATATAGCCAAAACTGGCCTGAGTTTAACATCGCTCTATTCTTATCTCCTCATGATTTACGGCTTTTATTAATACCGCGCTCATTTCAATTCTACACCCTCTCTCTCCTAAATCCCGATCTCTCCAGGCCACTCTACTAGGGTTCATCTCGATATCGCTCGCAGTACTGCATCACTATTCCAAGCCACGCCTTCATCGACTCCTTCAAGCATCTCAAGGCTTTCCCGGATAGGAACGACGTCTACATTCGTCTAGGATTGACGCCTTCGTCGACTCCTTTAAGCATCTCAAGGAATACCGATTTCGTCGCCCAGCAAGCACAACCAGTCGGGTACAACAGAAATCGGCTAGACCTTTCCCTTGGAATCGCGATTAAGCTTCGAAGACACGATTTCAATGGTTTTTTTCCCACCTTCTACATTTTCAGAGATCTGTCCTTCTTCCTACTCTTCCATCAAACCATCGAGCCTTCCTCTCTTTGCTCCTTCAAGAATTTAGGGCAAAGACTGCGACCTCCCTTCCTCTTCTCGCGATAAAGATTCTTCGTTTTACTCTCGCATAATGTCATCGAGGCTTCTCCCTTTTGCTCCTTCAACAATCTAGGGCGAACACTACAGCTTCCCCTGCTCCTCTCACCATCAAGCAAACATGGAATGAATTTGACATTGGTAGCCAGCTTCCCCTGCTCCTCTCACCATCAAGCAAACATGGAATATCAGGTAGCCAGCTGAACTGATGTGATTTCATTTACTCTCAACATTATTTTATTTTACATTGAAAAGTATTTGAATCTTAATTGAAGGAACCAAATACCAAACCTAGGATTTTCACTAGAAGATTAAACCCTTTCACTATGACTTGATATGGTGTCCATCTGAGATACAATTTCTCTATTAGAGGCAAACCCTTTCACTTTGAATCTTAGCAACGGTTATTATTTCCCCTTCGATTTCCATCAGAGCAACCACATTATTCTCTGTTCTCGTATTGCATGTGTTTGTTGTTTTGTCCCAATGGGATTACTGAATATGTTGGTCTTACTTTCACTTCCATATTTGAAGTGTTTGTTATTTTGCCCCAATGGTAAATATGTTGGTCTTACTTAGAGTGAATTTTTTCATCTACTAGATCCATATTCAAGAAGTAAAATGAAATTTTGGTTTATATAAAAAAGTTTGGCTTTTGAGACTTTTTACAATTGCTCAGAAATTTATGATCATCAAATAAAATTCAGATTTTTTTTTGATATACCGATCCATAAATGAAAAGCGATTTGGACTTCATCATCAACTGAGGAGGTCTTATGGGAGACCAAAGTTAGTCATGTCCTCAATGAGTATAGATTTTAGGTAATTACCTTAATTTTATTAGAGTTTTGGGAAGAGCTGCTAATTATTTTCAATTATGTAAAACATGTCATAATCGTGGTTTCACTAGCTTGAAAGGTATAGGTCTATGGCCTTAAGCAATGGCTTGGCTGCCTCCAATATGGCTTGGAGGTCTTGGGTTCAATGTGTTCATTATCTGCTTCTATATTTTTCTTATCCCTTTTATATTTTTGCAATGAAAATTAGAATATAGTGCCGGCAAATGCCAATTTTTTGGAGAATTTGGAGGCTTCTATGCAACAGTTTGCGAAGCATTGCTTATTAATAATTATATCTCTGTCTTCAATTTCAACTATTTGTCATTGCTCAGTTTTCTTTTCAGAGGGTAGAAAAAGGGAAGAGAAGAAGTTGAAATCATGAATCAACATCATACTAGAGGGAGGAAGAATATTATACAAACTGCTCAAGTGTGTTTTAATCATAGGTAGATTAATTGATAGTTAAGATTTCGATCGAAACTTGGATGCATCCCGTCGCCGCTTCCGCAGCCCGCCGCAGCCCATCACAACTCCTCTTCCCCGAAGTCCTCCTAACCATCGCAACCTCTCCTACCACTGACGATCAATGATAGATCCTCACTGTAAGCTCCAACCCTAACTTATTTGATATTTTTTATTGCCCTTCTAATTATTCCTGTTATTTGTCTGATCAAGACGCCTTCTTCTCTGATCAAGACGCCGCTGCCGCCCCCGCGTAGATTGAGATGCCTCCCCCGTTTTGTGAACTCTCATAGTGTTCATGTTGTTTGTCTAAATTGGGAGGAAGCGGCACATACCAAGGTATTTTTTTCATCTCTTCATAGTGTTCCTGTAATGTTAGAAGAGTTGTTCATTATGGTTGTCCTCATGTGTGTAACTTGAGCCAAACATCTTCAAGTATTAGTTGATTTATTTGCTACACAATCCCTGATACCCTACCTAATTAGTTAAAAAATCTAAGGTTTTCCTTTCCTTGACAAGAATGGATTATACAAATACTATGTCCCGATCATCATCATTTTCCCATCTGTTCACTACTAAGTTTTGCATTTTAATTATGATTGTGCAGGCACGGTTCACTCCTTTCTTCTAATTATGAAGCGAAAAACATAACCTTCAATTTTATTTATTGTTTTCAAACCTATTTAATTGATAATATAGGATTTTCTTCTCTCATCTCTTTCTGTCTTTCATTTCATAAATGATTTGTCTTCTGTTTTTAAAGATATTTCAGAATTGCCAAGAGACTTGCATTTACACTCGGGGAATGATTCATTCAAAAGCCACTCACTGGATGGAACAAAGAGGGTGAGTTTCTAGATGTCTGATGTTAATCGATCTAGCCCCCTTTTAATAGATTAATAGTTGTCCTATTACCAATGAGTTCTTTCCATGTATATTTGCACAGACGCAAATCCAATAAACAAGCATACCTGAAGTAATAAAGAAGATGAATTTTTTAAGGTACCTTTCAAATGAAAATGTATTTTGTTCTCTATTTTGTGATCTATGCGAGGCTTCTGCTAAAACAATAGTTATGTTGTGTGTCAAAATTGATATTTTCAATTTTAACTTGAGGCTTATTTTCTTTATCATATATCAGATTATAATTCATGTTTTCGACACGTTTTGCTAATTTAGAAGGTGTGCACAAAAGCATTTTCCTTTTATTACACTTGCCCTTTCAAAAATTATTTTTATCTTCTCTATGTTTTAGTATTGTGTAATTTTTTCAATTGCATTTGGCACTTCTATCATCCTGTTAAAGCTACTTGCATGCATTCAGTAGCTTCAGACCTATGAGAAGTTTATATATACATGCTTTTAATTCATTAGCCTCAATGTTATACACTAAATACATAGTTTTTGTGTGTACTTTGGATAGGAAATAAGCGCTCTCAGTAGTTTTCAGGTCATTCTCCTTCAGGGTTCATGCAGAGTTAGGATTTATAAACCACATGCGGCAAGAATATCTCCACACTCGCACCAATGTCGCCGTCCTCGGACAAATGTCGCCGCCCTCAAACAAATATCACCACACTCGCACCAATGTCTTCGTCCTCGCACCAATGTCGTCACCCTCGCACCAATGTCACCACCCCCACACCATTGTCGCCACCCTGACACCAATTTCGCCGCCCTCGCACCAATATTCCCACCCTCGCACCAATGCCACCGCCCTCGCAATGTCGCAGCCACGACCAATGCCGCCGCCCCTGACGAATGTCTCCGCCCCTGACGAACGTCGCCACCTATGACCTATGTCGCCGCCCACGACCAATGTCGCGTCCAATGACCAATATCGCCGCCTAGGACCAATCTTGCCGCCCTCGACCAATGTCGCCACCCACAACCAATGTCACTGCCCCCGCTGATTGTCGATGACACGACAAATGTCGCCCACCACGACAAATGTCGCCCCCACGACAAATGTCGCCCCCACGATAAATGTCGCCCCCATGACAAATGTCGCCCCCCCCAGAACAAATGCTGTCTTGGATCGGGCCGGAGGCCCGTGCCTGTCACTCGTATATATATACTGTCGTCATAAGAAATCAAATTTTGTAATCGTATATTTCAAGTTAATATAATCATGTCTCTATTTTATTTCACTTGATTTGATTGATTTCTCTCTATTTTGATCGCTTAGTTTTTCAAGTATTTCAAAATATAACACAAGTTTTTAAAACTCTTATTCACCTCCTCCCCCTCTAAGGGCGCCTACAGATCCAACATATATATCTTCCAAGGTTCTTGTTTTGATGGGTGATGATGAATCCTGATCAGAATCTTCAATTGTGGGCTCAGCACTGCTGGTATTGTCATGGATTGGGTTTGGAGGAGACTCCTACTCAACCGGCAATAGCAGGGGTGCAGGGTTTTGATGAAGTTGATCCTAGACTGATACCTAATCCCACTTATCATCTTCATGAAAAATTACATCTCGGGAGAGAAGTAATCAATTGTTGGTTGGCTCCAAAAGACGGTAAGTCTTGCTTTCACTGCTGTATCCAAGGAGAATGCATTTTATGCTGCTTTCAACAGGTTTATCTCTTTGTTCTAACACCTTATGAGCATAGGCTATTGACCCAAAAGTTCTAAGATGAGAAATTTCAGGCTTTTGCTGGTATAAGGCTTCATATGGAGTCATATCTTCAAGAGCTCTTGTGGGAACAGAATTTAAGATGTATATGGCAGTGGAGACGGCCTCACCCCAAAGGAATTTGAGGCATGATTTGTGAATCAACATGGCCCTGACCATTTCAACAACTATCCTGTTGCGCCTTTCGACAACCCCATTCTGTTGGGGGGTGCCGGGAGTGGAGAGCTCACACCTGATTCCAGCAACATGGCACATTTTATTGAAAGCATTGGATAGGAATTTCCCCCTTATCACTCATGATTAGCTTAATTTTTCTATCAAGAGAGTTTTCAATTTGAGCCTTGAATTTTTCAAAATGGTCTATTGTTTCAGACTTTTGTGCCATGTGAAAGACCCACATAAATCTGGTGAAGTCATCAACGATCAAAAGATAATATCCCCCCCACAGGGATATGGTGTTGGCAGGTCCCCATAGGTCCATATGAAGAAAATCAAGTGGCCCAGTTGCTCTAGAATTGGAGGATTTTGGAAATGCTAGTCAATGAGTTTTACCTTTTGCACATGTCTCACGATTTTGATTTGTAATTTGGAAACTTTACATCCCATTTACCAACTGCTTGTTTTGGATGGTGCGGAGGGAGGAGAAATTGAGATGGCCTAGCCGGTGATGCCATAAGGAGGAGTTCTGAGAGCAGGATAGGGCACAAGATCCAGCAGGTGGTATATAAAGAGTGAAGAGATTGCTTTCATTCACAGGGGCTGAAAGTATGGTGGTTTTGTACTTTGGCTCCTTGATCAAACATGATTTTTCATCAAAAATAACTTGGAAAACATCTTTAACAGCTGACCAACACTAATGAGGTTTTGTGAGAGGGTTGGTACATATTGCACATCGGAGATATACTTAGGTTCTCCTTCAGGTGAGATTACTTGGATAGTTCCTCTTCCTTCTATTTTCTTTTCTTTCCCATCACCCAAGATAACAACAGATTTGTATTCTTCATCAAGAGTGGTGAAGAATATCCTATCCTTTGCCATGTGTCTTGAACACCCGTTGTCAATTACCCAGGAGAAAAGAGGTATGTGAGCAATCAGGTAGACTGCAGGTCAAAAGAAAGGAGTCTGGGTTGGTTTCAGTCAGCTTTACTTCTTCTTTTTGTTTATATCGACAATTTTTTTTAGAGTGATTGGGATTTTTACACCTTCTGCATCTCCAAAAACAGTCTTTCACTTCATGATTATGTTTTTTTACAAATCATGCAAGGTGGATAGAGTTTGGTTGGTGTAATGTTGCTCCATTCTTTTGTTTATCATATGTTTTATTTTTAAAAACCATTTTGGTTTGAAACGCTTTGTCTAGAACTGGTTCATCCTGAAACAGAAGATCTTCATGAGTTTGAAGTGAGCTCATAAGTTCTACCACAGTTAATTCGTCGAGGTCGTGGGCTTCAAGGATAGCTGAGACAATATGTTTGTGGGTTTTTGGTAACGATCTGAGGATTCTCTCCACAATTTGTTGTTCCTCTAGCACCCCTCCCAGGCTTCGAATTTGATTTACAAGACTAGTAATTTTGGCAATGAAATCTTGTGATGTTTCATCTTCTCCCATAAGGATAGAATCAAACTGACGACGAAGAGAGTAAATTTTGAGTTTAATTACCTTTTTCGAGCTTTTATATTCATTTTCGAGTCTCTGCCATGCATCTTGAGCTGTTTTTGATCCCATGATGCGAGGATAAATGGAAGTGGTAATGCCTTGTTGAATTAAGTGTAGAGCCAGAGCATCACACATTAATTCTTCTTTGCTGAACTTGGGAGTTTCTTTTTCTATTGCTGGTTTGTTGAGTTGTGGCCCATTTTGACAACATATCCCAGAGGTCCTTAGATCTAAAAAGTGTTTCCATCTTATCACTCCAAAAATCATACAACTCTCCAGTGAATATTGGAATGGAGGAGTGTGAGTATGAGAGAATCAAAGAGGTAGATGATGATGTTATCGGAGAAGGGTTATAGAAAGAAAATGAAGACAACAGAGATGGCTCTGATACTACTGTAGGGAAAATATTTCTAATATGTTGTTTTAATTTGTAGTAGAAAATCAGAACAGGAGAAGGAAGAAGAGCAGAATAACATATAGAGAATTTCAGATTTGATTACATTAAGCTTTGAAGAATACAAATGTTTAAATAGAAGCACAAAAGAGGCTTCTCGAAATAGCAATAAAGACAGGGGGCTGGTAAGTGTTAGATAAAAGATTCATTAAAGCAAATTCTAAATACAGTCCACATTTATTTGGTGCAGATTTCAACAACCGTTTACATTGTCCCCGTTCAGTTCGCTTAATTACCTCTACAGTTTGGGTTCGTGAAGAAATGCAATGGCCACTGGTGCAGGAAGGTTTGTTGCAGGAAGAAAATAGATTTTGGCCAATAATGTACATAGTTGTATGCTATTTGGCCTGTAATTTAACATTTGTAAAGCCATGTATTCCGATTATAAATCGAGTTTGTTTATTTATTTATTTTTTGATATTATATTGTGCTGATGTTGTTTCGGTTGTCATTGATGAGTTATTGTTTTATATGCACACCAATATATGCATATACTAATTTTAGGCGTGCATCTAACAATTTTATCTAATAGCCTAAAAAGTGTTATATGCACACCAAGATGCACACTTAAAGTTGTTATAAGCACACCAATTTTTCTTCAAATCTAATTTTCTCTACTCAAGAACACCCAAAATTGCAATATATCCCTAAGGTTTGGTGATGGAGGAAACAATCTTCGCTCATGAGCCAAGTCCGTAAGTTCAGTAGACATTACATATCTCACTCGAAACATCTACACTATCAAATTCGAGGTCGTAAAACATAAATGGGAGTAGCGACTAACTGGAGGATGCAGTGACGGAATTGAGTCAAGTGGTTTTGTGCTGTAACGGCTAATAAATAATTAATTAAATAAACAAGTTTATTGTTTTCCTTACTATTGTTTATATTATATATATTTATAACATCAAATTTTGTTATACTATTGTTCTACCATTGTTGCTTAGTATATCGTGATTTGATTATATTGCACAAGAGCTAATAACCAACCTACTTATATCTGATTACATTGAATCCACAACAACAAAAATAAAATTGGCTTTGCATGTATTGTTGTATTATCTTTGTGCATTTCTTATGGAAAAAAAATACATTTTCACTTAAGACTCTTTTACTACTTCTATAATATGTTTTATATGAAATAATGCTATTTGGTAATGATCACTTCATCGCATCATTTGCTTAAACTTGTTAATTAGAAGCTACCACATTAGCGTCTTGACAAAGTGGTATTAGAGCATAATTTAATTCAATTATAGTCTTAGCCGATTATAACAACAAAATATAGAGGGTGTGCGGAGATCATATAAAATTGGGACATAATGGAACATGATGCGATAATAGCTTAGATTATAGTTTAGATTATTTACCAATGCTACATTTCAAGAGACCATAGATAATGGTGTCATGTTTGGTCTGAATTCGAACGACTCACACGTGACTAACAACGCAACCTTTTAGTTTCAGATACCGTGTTTGATCTGAATTCCTAAACATGGTTCGTATAACCTAAATCAATCAAAGACATTGAATATTCTCACCACCAACGCGGTGGAACTATGTGCATTAAAGCAAAAAACTTGTCTGGAAGAAAAAAATGTGAATGAGGACAGCATATTTATTGCATCATCGCATGGAAATAAAACCAAGATTTGTGGAATTGCTAAAAAGGGAAATATTTTTATGAAATTTCATTACTTGGATTGTTAAATCTTTAGGTACAATATCACCGCTTCTGAAAAAAACTTTAAATTAGGAGAGAATAATTCAAGTCAACAGACATCCATGTACCAAATTAATGAGTTGAGGGTCAACTACTAGAAGCAACATGCACTTTCAAAAGAGCGCGATCCTCTCTTACTTTATAACGGACCACGGTGAAATTAGGTCCGACCAAAAACATTACCGCAAAGACCAATGGCATGAAAAAAGTCATAGGCAGGTCCATGAGATTTCCTCGGTTGGAAGCAAGGATGATTCGCATCCGGTAGAACGGATTCATCCCATAGAGAGAATAGGGGCTGGAAACCATAGCGATAAAGAGCGATATTACAACGGGGTTGACCTTTTCTCTGAACGGGATCCTGCGAATCTTGACCTCCAAAAAGCTCGACAGAAATGACCTCAGCAGATGTAGCACCCTAAACCCTCCCGTCATATTTTTGTTGATGGCGAACACACAAGTGAATGTAACAAAAGAAATGCACCACCGGCCAAACCAAATCGGAAGGTGGGAACAGTGGCGGATCTAGGAATGTTAACAAGGGGGGCCGGACATCAACTTTCTCTAACAACAACAAAAATTTATACGTCTCCATCTTACTAGAGTCGTTTCTCTCCCTCATCTGGCCACTGTTTTTGACGTATAAGTAGTCAAAATTCATTGCCTTGACGAGAGGAATCCAAATCCACTAACCATTTTGCAAAATTCTGGGGGGGGGGGGGGGGGGGGGGGGGGCGGGCCCAGCCCCCCCCCCCCCCCCCCCCCCCCCCCCCCCCCCCCCCCCCCTTAGATCCGCCCTGCTCTATGCAAACTTCTTTGTAACTGGAATGACGTGTGCCTTGATTACCTTCTCTACAAACGTACCCAAGAGTTTAGAAAAAACTTCCACTCCACAACCAAAAATGGCCGAGCAGGGTACGAGGAAAACACCTACTTGGCGAGAATCTAAAGTGGTGACCAAGGGGGATGGTCAAGATCTCACGGTCCGAGTCTTCGAAATCGGTGTCTAAGAACTCAGCCAAAAATGATATTCCAAGTACCCTTATGGTTCTATTTATAGCCAAATCCAGGGGGTTTATAACCCGGCGAGTAGGGGATACTCGCCCATGCTTGGCGAGATACCCGCTAGTCTCCCCCACCTTGCGAGTATGTGGGATGCTTGCCCATTGTCGCTCAGGCCTTCAAGTGCTCCTGCTGGCTTTCTCTTTGACTTTGACTTCTGCTTATGTGGCCTGACTGAGTCCAACCTCGACGAATATGGGTTGTACATCTGAAATTTCAGTTTAATCTCAATTGATAGGGAAGTGTGCTAATCGCTTGCATGTGGTATCATGCTCCGTTTGTCGCGGTGTTTTTGTTCCGGCGAGTTTGGACAAAGACACCACCTTCATAGGATGTATGTTTGGCATGACAACAGTTGCGACCACCACCAAGAAAAAAATACTAGTTTCGAACATAAAAACAGATGAAGTTTCTTAGGGAGGTTAATTAGGTGTTCACGAACGATGATTCATAACCACTACATTCATGACCACCACCACCATGCCAACGGAGCCTAAGGGGAAGACATCAAATGCAATTTAAATTTTAATGAGTTGAATGGCTTTAAAAGGCGATGGTAAATAAAGACATGTGGATCCATCTAAAATGTCTTTCATATAAATGTAATTTATACATCTTTTCCAGTAAATATAAAGAAGAGGTGTGTTGTGAACTTGTGCAGATATTTTACCTTTTGATGAAAAGTTAGATGATCTGATATGATAATTATAGGGCACATGATCGTCATCCATGGTTTTGTGATTATATAATTGATGCCTTAAATTAGATGGATGAGTGTGTATTAAGTATAAAATCAATTTGAAATTACCCCATCTTTTTTCCTGTTTGTTCGACACAAATTGTTATGTATATGCTACAGTGTAGTGATCGTGCTAATCAGGCCGCCACACCGTTTTCCTTAACTATGCCTATGTTGTTGCATGATGTAGAAAACAAGCGCAGCCAGATTATCTATCAGGGTCCGTTCGTTTGAACGGAATTGGCTTTCTTGAATTGTCTTTTCGACGAAAACCAATATCTACATGAATTGGCTTTGTACAGAATTCCAATTATGTTGTTCGGCTGTAAGATTGAATTCAGTCAACAGAATTGAAATTAAGGTACAAAAGTTGTTCGGCTGAATGATGGAATTGGTATTGGAATTGACCGGATGCGTTTTTTTTCGCCGGGGCGCGTTTTTTCGCCGGGGCGCGATTTTTTTGCCGGGGCACGATTTTTCGCCGGGACGCGATTTTTCGCCGGGGCGCGTTTTTTTAGCCGGGGCACGATTTTTTCGCCCGGGCGCGATTTTTTCTCCCGGGCGCGATTTTTTCGCCCGGGAGCGATTTTTTCGCCCGGGCGCGATTTTTTCGCCCGGGCGCGTTTTTTTTCACTGGGGCGCGATATGTTCGCCGGAGCGCGTTTTTTTCGCCGGGTGCGATTTTTTCGCCCAAGCGCGTTTTTTCGACCGTGCGCAATTTCTTACAAAAAAATTGCGCCCGGGGGAAAAATCTTGCCCAGGCGGAAAATACCGCGCCCAGGCGAAAAAAAAAACGCGCTCGTGCGAAAAAAGCGCGCCCGTGCGAAAAAAACGCGCTCGGGCGAAAAAAGCGCGCTAGGGAGAAAAAACGCGCCCGGGAGAAAAAAGTGCGCACGGGCGAAAATAATGCGCTCGGAAGAAAAAATCGCGTCCGGGCAAAAAATATCGCGACCGGCCAGAAAATTCGCTTCCGACCAGAAAAATCCCGTTCGAACGGAAAAACCGCGTTCGGCCGGAAAAATCGTGTTTGGGCGAAAAAATAGCGCCCGGGCGAAAAAATAGCGCCCGGGCGAAAAAATAGCGCCCGAGCAAAACAAACGCGCGCCCGGGTGAATATTGCCCGACCGGTTAAAAAACACACGACCGACCGAAAAAACGCGCGCCCGTGCGAAAAAACGCCAGCCTGGGCAAAATGAATGCCCCGCCGAAAAACACGCGCCGACCGAAAAACACGCGCCTGGCGGAAAAAAAACACGCATGGCAGGAAAATACGTGCGTAGATCGAAAAACTATGGCAAAAACACTCGATTATGCGGAAAACTCATGGGTGGAGGTAAGAATTGGCGATTTGATTTTTTAGTTCAAAGTAAAAGCCATGTGTTTTCATATAAAAGCCAATACCTCGTAAATTTCGTTGCGCCGAACATTAGAATTGGATTTCTAATCACCAATACCAATTCCAGAAAGCCAATTCCATCCAAACGAACGAACCCTCAAGGATTTTTGTTACTTAGTTGGCTGTTCGAAAAATTCAAGGTTGCATTTTTTTTACTGAACCATGTAGCAGTAAATATAAAAAATTAGAGTTAAAAAATTACATGAAGAGAATATGAGAACATGTGCAGGCCGAAATTAATTGCAAGATAATTTAATTTGTGAAATAGAAAGCAAGGATATATATTTCCTGTGGAGGTATCCACCAGCGAAAATTTGTGGAGGTACATTTTTTGTGTCAACACGGGACATCATAATTATCCACTTGCACCCTGCTAAGATAGATTGATGTGCCTTGCTTTGGCAAACCTAATATTTCATACATCGAAAGACATCCGAAAACATAATATTTTTTAAGAAATTTTTTTATGAAAATATGATTAACTTTTAATCGTGCATATGTTTAAAATTTTTAAAACAAAATAGATGATTAACATTTAATCATTCTTCTTATTTAAACCATTTAAATATAAAAACGCTGGTCATGCGCCGGAACAAACGTTGGTCATGCGCTGCCGGAACAAACGTTTCCTCCACCGCCACTATTAACATGTGTTTCAAACAACGCTCATCATCCATCCACATGCCAAGCGCAACATAAATTATTTCGGATGGAGAAGAGATGGGAAGGAGACGTGTGGGCGCTGAAGCCAGAGATTTCTCGTCGATCCAGTGTCCCCCTCTTCATACCTTCATTTATCTCCCTCCCTCCTACCCGACTGCTGCCTCGCAGCCATGGCGGTGCTCGCTTGCGCCTCTCCTCTCACCGCAACAGACGCCGGCCGGAAACTCTCCTCCCATCCACCGCGTTGCCTCCCTTATCCTCCACCTAGACCCTGCGTCTGCCATCTCTCAGTTGCTGGTAGGTTATCCTTTCTGGATGGCATGCCATCGAAATCTTGAGAGGGTTAAATTTAATGCGTTTCTTTTGAGGGATAGAACCGAAGAACTGGCGGGCTCTCGTCTCGACGGCTCTCGCCGCTGCGATCGTCAGCTTCGGCGGCGTGGGAGCGATGCCCTCCATCGCTGAGCTCAATAGATTCGAGGCAGACATGAGGGGAGAATTCGGGATCGGCTCCGCCGCCCAGTTCGGCTCAGCGGATCTCAAGTAAGCAGATTACTACAAATGTGCGTTTACTTTACCTATCTAGGGTACGATTCGATGGCTTGATATCTTACTGCCCCTCCCATTGTCATGAGCAGGAAAGCAGTGCATGTAAACGAAAACTTCAGGTTCGTTCTTGTTCTTCTTTACAACTGCATCTCGGGATTGATTCGTTTCATATTTATCATCCGTAGTATATAAAGGAAATTCCCCTTCATAAGCTTGTGAATTATGATGCAAATTAGTGTTTCCATTGGATTGTGACCCAGGTGTGGAGTTAGAAGCCTGATATCAGAAACGATCTGTCAGAAATTTCCATCCATATAGTATTCTCCAAATATTATCTGATCTTTGCCAATGGAACTTAGAATCCCTTCTTAATCTGGCAGATAAAGTTCTTGCTTGCATGGACAATAGTAATCTAGCAAGCTTTTAGGATTTTCTATCTAGTGTGTCAGCGTGCCAGTTCAAATAAAAATGAGTCCGTCTACAGTCCTGGAATGTAAGCCTATTTGACTCGGGACGAATCTATAAGCGGCGAATAAGTGATGCCCTAACCCTACATGCAATGCAAGTAATCATGTGATGAATGCAATGAACCTAAATACCAAACATAGAATGACGTGAAAGCAAGCACGCAATCCGATGAATAAAATAACGACTAGTGTAGGGTAGACTAAGTGACGCAGGACGAATCTATAGGCGGCGGAAAATCCGCGACATAACCCTACATGCTATGCAAATCCGACGGCGTGAATCCAAATTAGATAATAAATTTAAACATCCCACGCGCAATTAATTCACGGCAAAGCACAAATAATTTTATTAGGGCAAACAAGCTTAGGCTTTCCTCCGCGCGGAGGGCCAAAGCAAGAGCGCGCGACGAATAACTCCTTCCTGCAGTTAGAGACTAATCTAGGCACAAATAATTATAATAAAATGAACATCCAAGCAAGCATGTAATATTCCAAATGATAACACTGTTTTAATACCTTTAACCAATACAAAGCATATCACAAATCTGAAATAAACTAGGGCTGCAGCAATTTGAACAAATCTGAAGTTTGGAGGCTAAATAGGATTTTTCCGGGTGGTGGGAGACTAGATCGGGCAAGGGGGAAGGTGAATCCACGGAAGGGAGGGGCTGTTGGCTGCGAATATGGAGGGTGAGGGGCTGATTAGGGCGGCGCCAGACCGGATCTGGACAGACAGTCCAGATCTGGACAGACAGTCCAGATCTGGACAGATCTCCGCTCGGCAGTGAACAGGGAGGCGGCGGACTGGTGTGGTGGAGGGCAGTGGTGGCTGAATTGGGCAGTCGGCAGCGGGCTGAGAGGGCTGCTTTGCTGGACAGTAAACAGGGGTGTCGGTGGATGGGCTATTGGAAGGAAGGAGGAGAGGTGGCTGGCTGAGGCTGTAGGGAGTCCGGCGGTGGAACAGGGAAGGGGGGAAACTATAGGTTAGGAATAGTGTTTTTAATTTTTGAATAGTAACATTGAATTGGAAAAGTATGGGAGTTCTGGACAGCAGAAACTTGGATGGGGGGTGGCGGCAAGGAGGTTGGAGGGTGGCTGTTTGGTAGAGGAGAAGGGGAATAAAGGGAAATGAGATACTTACCCAAGGAGTCGTCACCAAGGGGGCTCCACGGAGTCGGCACCGCGGAGGAGATCACCGGAAATGAGGAAGAAGACTCTCCAAATTTCAGCAATGAAAATTCCTGCAGCCCTAAAGACCTATTTATAATAAAACAATATTAGGGCAACCGAAATCGACGGCTATGATTGGCCGGCGGTTCCGATGCCATAACTACATGAAATGAAACTCAAAATACATAATGCTATATATGAAAATGATTCGCAACACGCGTCCGGACGCATCCACGGAGTCGGATCGTCGATCCGGGCACGCCATATATGGTAAGTCGCCAAGTCAGCCTGAGTGGGCCCAGAACTCGTCTTTCACTGCTCCGCATCATTCTCCCCGGCTTGAAAGAATTCATCTCCCGATGAATAGGCGCCAGAATTCTCTCGCCGCATGCCAGGTAAAACTCGAAGAGGTCCGCCAGAGGTCGTCCAAGTGTTGACGCAGAAAAGTGGCCTCGCCAATCAACTCCTCCGGACTGAAAAATTTCCATCCCCGATGAGTGGAGACGGACGTACTGAAGTCGAAGTCCGGGGGGCGAATCGATCAAGCTCATCTCTCAACACACAAGTAGAAGGATCCGGTGGAATCTGAGGTGTCAATGGTGAAACCGTTGGGGACAACATCCCGGGCAAATAAGGGTCAGAGGTGGGCTGAGAACGGGGCAATGAATGTGGTGGCAAGGGCTCGGGGGTAGACTGAGTGGTGGGTGGTAAAAACAGTGGTAAAGGCTCGGGAGGGCCGCCAAGATGTGGGCCTGAATACTCGTGAAGTGCAAAGTATGGCGTCAAGTCCTCGACATTGAACACAGTATGGGTACTCATGCTCGCGGGGATGTTCAACTCATAAGCATTAGTTCCGATGCATCTCAGGACTGAGTAGGGACCCATTCGCCTAACGCTCAAGCTTTTAGCAAGCCTCGCACGGAGCCTCACAACGCAGATTCTCACCATCACCTGCTCGCCTTCATGAAGTACCTGCACTTGCCAGTGAACATCCGCATGTGATTTACAAAATTTATTATCATTATGGATTCTTCGTCGGACCGACTCATGACACACATGCAAACGATGAACAGACAACACAACAAACTCATGTAAATGATGACGACACGACTCAACAGACTCATGCAAATGATGTAAATGAGACATGATGGACACAACATACCCATTATGGAAAAGGCTAATAACCACTTGAAAATCTACCAAAGGAGGTGGCCTATCAGGAGGCTCTCTCGGAGGAGTGTAGAAGAACTCATCTCGAGTGTGACGAGTGCTCAGATGATCGTGAGAGACAACTATACTCAAATATGAGCTCATAAAGATCCAAGTGCCTCTCAGGGAGCGTGACGCATCAGGGGGCTCACCAGGAGGTGTGTAAGAAAACTCATCGCGAATGCGACGACCGCCTAAGTGAAAATCATGTGCACCGACCAGAAGACGTGACTCTATAGTGTAGTGAGTGTCCCCGAAAAGAAAGAGCTCGTCTGGTGGGTCAGCAGGTGGTGCATCCCAAAACTCAGCGAGAGTGCGATGTGTCAGCAGGTGGTGCCTTAAATATTGGATGCTCCTCACAATATTCATCCTCTTGAGCGGGGTCAGGGATGATAATGGAAGAGGCTTCCATGAATCGATACTCATACATGCGGGGCTCACCTGAATCTCATACTCACCAGGTTGTGGTGGATCATCCGGAGGCTCAACTGGGGGTTCATCATAGAACTCGTCACTAGGGTCATGGTCCTCCAGATGAGTACCATCGTGAGGGGTAGTGTCCCCGTGAATGGATGACATAGCCACTATGAGATCAACACCAGACTCAGATCTCTCGGTCGTGATGTGACTCGGGGTAATGACAATGGGAGAGCGACATAGATCTACGCTCAAGAATGGGTTTGTGGGTGCGGTGTCAAGACATGAGTCCAGAGTAGGGGTGCTAATCAACCCATGACATGCCAGAGGTGGTGGTGTGGGTGAGGGGCACGACACTATAGGCTCAGGAGGTCGCTCAGGCTCACTCTCAGTCGGGGTCGCGGGAGACGGGTCAGAAACAAGAGATAGGTCACTCACTGGGCTAAGCACCTCACTGGGGTAAGAGCAATCTGCATCAGGTATCACTTCTGCCATGTCTGATGGAACAATGGTAGGCGGAGTGGTGTCCTCGGAGTGGGAGGAGCTCGTACTGCAGAGGTCAAAGTGAGGATCCAACCGACCAGCTCTTGTGGATCTCAAAGACTGTTCGTAACGAAGGGCAAGCTGATAGGTCTGCTCGAAGGACTTCGAGCTATGATAAACCACCTCAGTACGAATGTCTGATCGAAGGCCAGACCGAAATCTGCAAGAGGTCATGGTTGAGTTCTCTCGGATATCGCTCCTCACAACTAACTCATCAAAGCGATCCCTGTACTCAGCGACGGACATGGATCCTTGCTGAAGGGAAAATAATTGGTCGAGCAAGCGACTCCGATATGACAAAGACATATACCTCTGACACAATATACGCTTCATATCCACCCAACTAGTGATGCGATGAAGACGGTCTCGCTCACGGGTCCTCTCACCGCTAGACCAATATGCTCTCGCCTGATCTAAGAGTCTAAGCTTCGCAAACTTCATGCGACGCTCACCGAACAACTCAAAATGATCGAGATAATACTCCATATCCACGAGCCAATAACTGAAAGACTCGGGATTCGATGAGCCGTCAAAGGAAGGGGCAGCCGTACGAAACTGACTCTCAAGATCTCTCTCGGAATGACGCTCATAATAATCGTTCCTAAGGTAATCGAGTCGTGTCGAAGGATCGACACGATCCGCTCGCGTGTACAGATAAGAACGATGACAACCAGCATACTGATCGTCTCTAGTGTAGTGATCTCGTGTCGGTGGGCCAACACGACCTCTAAAAATGGTGTGCTGCGATCGAGAATGATCGTCGTAGTATCGTGAAGATCTCCCCGACGGGGCTCTGTGAGAGCGGGTGCTAGTGGACTCGAGGCCTCCAAAGTGAGGGGATGCATAATTTTGACACCTAGACATAATGAAAATTCCTATAGACTCTACGACTGCGTATCGAAAAGTGCGCGCAACCTGGCTCTGATACCAATTGACGCAGGACGAATCTATAGGCGGCGGAAAATCCGCGACATAACCCTACATGCTATGCAAATCCGACGACGTGAATCCAAATTAGATAATAAATTTAAACATCCCACGCGCAATTAATTCACGGCAAAGCACAAATAATTTTATTAGGGCAAACAAGCTTAGGCTTTCCTCCGCGCGGAGGGCCAAAGCAAGAGCGCGCGACGAATAACTCCTTCCTGCAGTTAGAGACTAATCTAGGCACAAATAATTATAATAAAATGAACATCCAAGCAAGCATGTAATATTCCAAATGATAACACTGTTTTAATACCTTTAACCAATACAAAGCATATCACAAATCTGAAATAAACTAGGGCTGCAGCAATTTGAACAAATCTGAAGTTTGGAGGCTAAATAGGATTTTTTCGGGTGGTGGGAGACTAGATCGGGCAAGGGGGAAGGTGGATCCACGGAAGGGAGGGGCTGTTGGCTGCGAATATGGAGGGTGAGGGGCTGATTAGGGCGGCGCCAGACCGGATCTGGACAGACAGTCCAGATCTGGACAGATCTCCGCTCGGCAGTGAACAGGGAGGCGGCGGACTGGTGTGGTGGAGGGCAGTGGTGGCTGAACTGGGCAGTCGGCAGCGGGCTGAGAGGGCTGCTTTGCTGGACAGTAAACAGGGGTGTCGGTGGATGGGCTATTGGAAGGAAGGAGGAGAGGTGGCTGGCTGAGGCTGTAGGGAGTCCGGCGGTGGAACAGGGAAGGGAGGAAACTATAGGTTAGGAATAGTGTTTTTAATTTTTGAATAGTAACATTGAATTGGAAAAGTATGGGAGTTCTGGACAGCAGAAACTTGGATGGGGGGTGGCGGCAAGGAGGTTGGAGGGTGGCTGTTTGGTAGAGGAGAAGGGGAATAAAGGGAAATGAGATACTTACCCAAGGAGTCGTCACCAAGGGGGCTCCACGGAGTCGGCACCGCGGAGGAGATCACCGGAAATGAGGAAGAAGACTCTCCAAATTTCAGCAATGAAAATTCCTGCAGCCCTAAAGACCTATTTATAATAAAACAATATTAGGGCAACCGAAATCGACGGCTATGATTGGCCGGCGGTTCCGATGCCATAACTACATGAAATGAAACTCAAAATACATAATGCTATATATGAAAATGATTCGCAACACGCGTCCGGACGCATCCACGGAGTCGGATCGTCGATCCGGGCACGCCATATATGGTAAGTCGCCAAGTCAGCCCGAGTGGGCCCAAAACTCGTCTTTCACTGCTCCGCATCACTAAGTTTATGTGAATACTAGAACGCGTTCCTAATGAGACGTGTTGAAACCCGGATACCGGTTCAACGGAGTTCGGACCAAGAAGGGGTAGCTTGGGTTACTTAACTTACAGTCGGACACCTAGGACTGAGTATCCTGAGCCTAAATCTGACCCTCACCGATGATTAGGCCTGAAACTGGTGCGGTTTGGTGCGGTTTGATCCCAAACCACAACCAAACCGTAGGGGGTCATTTTTTACCGAAGAAAACTGCACCGCAACCAAACCATGCGGTGCGATTTGACATTGATGCGGTTTGGAGTCGGTTTTTGCGGTGCGGTTTCGGTTTTTGTACAGTTATATTATGCATTTTCAATTTTAAGCACATATTTGTATGAATTATTTTGTGTTATATATTTTCAGAGCATAAATTCCTTCCAACTACGGCGAAATTCATGTGTATGAAACATTTCACTAATGATATTTATGCATATTCCACTAATTATAAACACTAAACTTACGAAACATTTTATTGGAGAGGTTCAAAAATGAATCATAAACATAGAGTAACGAGACACTCTCCTATATATAGGAGAGATATACAAGGTTAAATAAATGCGACATAAGAACTCCTTTTCCAACACTCCCCCTCAAGTTGGGCGTGTGATATCTTGCATGCCCAGCTTGCACATAATTTTTCCAAACACGTTCTGGCTCAACCCCTTGGTGAGAGCATCCGCTAACTGTTGATCTGAAGGGACAAAAGGTGTGCTCACAGCTCCTCTTTCTATATTCTCTTTGATGAAGTGACGGTCAACCTCCACATGTTTTGTGCGGTCATGTTGGACAGGATTGTGAGCAATGCTAATGTCGGCTTTGCTATCACAGTAAAGCCTCACGGGCTCCTTGTTTTCCATGCCAAGAGCTTTGAGGAGGGATTTAATCCACATTCCCTCGCAAATCCCATGAGCCATGGCTCTGAATTCTGTCTCAGCACTAGACCTGGCAACTACATGTTTTTTACTCCTCCACGTTACCAAATTACCACCAACTAAAGAACAATAGTCAGAGGTGGACCTCCTGTCGTCAACTGAACCGGCCCAATCAACATTAGTATAAACTTCAACGGCCAGCTCTTTGCCTGGGGAGAATAGGATACCTTTTCCAGGAGAGGACTTGAGATACCAGAGGATTCAATGAGCAGCTTCTATGTGACGAGTTCGTGGTGAATGCATAAACTGACTAATAACACCAACAACATATGAAATATCCGGGCGAGTATGAGATAGATAGATAAGACGCCCTGCCAATCGTTGAAACCCAGTGATATCATCTACCAATTCCCTATCATTTCTACCCAATCTGTGATTAACTTCAATTGGGGTATCATCAGGTCTACACCCACTCATCCCACATGATTGGAGCAAGTCAAGAATGTACTTTCTCTGAGATATGAATATGCCATGATTTGATCGAGCGACCTCAATTCCCAGGAAGTATTTGAGATTTCCCAGGTCTTTTACTTCAAATTTCTTTGCCAGTCTTTGTTTCAGAATTTGAATTTCTTCAGTGTCATCACCCGTAATAATGATATCATCCACATAAACAATAAGAGCAGTGAGTCTCCCATGTTTGTGCCTTACAAATAAAGTATGATCGGCATTGCTCTGAGAATATCCAAACGCAATCATAGCTCTGTGAAATCTCCCAAATCATGCCCGAGGAGACTGTTTTAAGCCATATGAGGCTTTCTTTAACCTACATACCTTTCCACCAGATCCGGCTAGGGTAAGACCAGACGGTAACGACATGTAGACCTCTTCTTCCAAGTCCCCATGAAGAAAGACATTTTTCACATCTAACTGGGTCAAAGTCCACCCTTTGCAGGCAACACACGAGATCAAAACTCTTAGGCTCCGTTCGTTTCGCAGGAAATGAGATGCAGGAATTGGAATTGAAGTCAATTCCGATTCCCGCAGGAATTGTTCTGCTGTTCGGCTAACTGCAGGAATTCTGTCATCAGAATTGGAATTGGTAATTCCGCTGTTCGGCTGTATGTCAGAATTCAATGGACGGAATTAAAATTTAAAATTTATAAAATTAAATTTTAAACACGATTAAAATATCAGAATTAAAATAGAAGTCCGCATTAACGTCATACAAAACATAAGTCCACAACATAAAAATAGTTCGCATCATACAAAACATAAGTTCATATATAATCAATCGAGTAAATGTAAGCGGAGACAAGTCCTCCTAATTGGCATCGGTAAAGCGATGAACACGTCGCTCTTCGTGTCGTCAACACTCAGCATATCGATAGCCTGTATGACCTCAGCCTCAGTCAGATCTGTAATAGCTGCAATGGCCGCATATATCCTGTCTGCCTTTGAGATCGGAGGCGGTGGCTGAGAAGGCAAACTGTTTTCATGCTCCATGTTCCTCGCTATAGCAGAAACTGCATCTGCAATAACATCTACCGCAGATGTTTTCTTCTTCTTCTGGGGATGTGGCTCGACCTCCTCAACCACATTGTCTTCCACCGAATCATCAATGTGGATCTCGTTCATTGACTCTGATGCAGTAGCAGCATGAGCTCCAGTAGCTCTATCAACCCCACATATCATAGCTACGTCGCCCCAATTCACGATCACTTTGCCCCGATAATGTTTTACTGTCGGGTGTGCCTACAAGTTTAGTTTAAATTAGACTCGTAAATTTTCAAAATTTCTAAACATGCAAGTAATTGTCAAATTAAAATATTACCTGAACGTAGTTGGCCCAGACATCTTCACTGTCTACCTTCACCACATTGCGCTCCCAATCCCAGCCAAATCCACTTGTATCTAGCATTGCTGATATCTCTTGGTAGTACTTATTCCATGTTTTTTTTCGAGCCATTATCTTCTCCTTACTTATTTCGACGTTGCAATCCTCCTTTAATGCTTGAATTACCGCTGTGTAGGCAACACTTTTCCATCCACTAGCCGCCTTGTTCCCCAAACTCTGTTGTTGGAGGAGAGCTGTGGATAAAGCACAATCCATCTGTGATGTCCAGGGAACATAAGACTGTTCACTAGCTTTGACACCTCTTCCTTTGCTTTTATCCATCTACTGTCTGCACTTTAGTCATGCATATAATAAAACAAATTGAACAAATTACAGTAATCAATAAAATTACACCATATTTGTGTTGCACGATATCATATTAGAAACAAGAATACATCAAAAAAAAAACACCAAAAAGGACAATATGATTTAAGAAACACGAAAATATCAAAAAAGCATGATACTCATATCCCACGGCGAGCACGATACTCATTGAACATGTTTATAGCCATAGTATCTCTAAATGTGCTCCACTCGGGTGTTGCTTGAACTGCACCAACTGCGTCCACGTACTCAAAACTTTCCGAACTTGCATCTTGCGCTAATATCTCAGCATCTACTTCGGCAAGTAATCTAGCATGATTTTCCAGTCTCCTCTCTATGAGAAAATTATGTAGAATGCAACATGCGTTTATAATTTGAACCTGTTTAAAATTGTAAGCAATTTATATTTCAATACAATTTAAATCATAATGATGCATACAATGTAATAGTCATTTACCTGCACTTTAATATCAAAGAAAGAAGCTCCCCGCAAAATTGCCCACCGTTTTTAAGGAGCCCGAATGTCCTCTCAATAACATTTCTCCCCTTTGAGTGTCAGAGATTAAACAACTTTTTATAATTTGTGGGATTATTGCCCTGTGCGGACCACTCTTTTAGATGGTATCTAGTTGACCTATAGGGAGCAAGATATCCTGGACCATTGGTGTATCCAGCATCCACAAGATAGTATTTTCCTACTGGCACCTCGAAACGATCTGTCCTTTCAAGTGCATTACGTAACACTCTAGAGTCCGATGATGACCCTTCCCATCCAGGCAAGACGTACAAAAACTTCATATTTGAATCACATACCCCCATTACGTTTGTTGTAATAGCTTGTTTCCTGTTCCGATACCTACCCTGATCTTTAACTGGCACTGTTACTTCAATATGAGTGCCATCAATGACGTCAATGCAATCCTATAATAAGATAATACAATATATATTAAAATAATTTAAACTTTACAGTAATAAAAATGCTTACGGGAAAATGACGTCATCTTTGTGTTGTTGATGCATTATGGAGCTTTATAAACTCGGGGCCTAGCTTTAGAATAGCCCACAACACCTTGTTGAAATGACGGCTGATCGTATCAATTGAACGAAGATATGTTCCGCCGACAACCCGGAATTTCTTATTGTGAGCTAAGACATATAAAAAGATACTAACTGACTCTCTAACTGCAACATTCTGGGTGTCTCTTAAGAATCTACGACCGATTAAAATGTTACATAAAGTTTCAAAAGAGCTTTTATTCATACGAAGTTGGTTAAAACAGTTGACATCTGTTCCACTATATAATCGAGCATACAACGTCCTCCTTAAAACAGTCTTAGCATCGGCCTCTATACTAAGATCTCTTGCAATCCTGGGTTTCATCAAAACTACAGTGGCCGCGGCAAGAGCCGCTGCCACTGCTCCTCTTCTACGTCTACGACGCTTCTTTAGTTCATCCATCTACATATAAACAAATATGCAATAATAATCAACCACCTTGAACAACACATTCATACCCACACACCACAAATTAAAAAAAAAACACACACCACACACATACACAATCATACACACACCACACCACACACAAAAAAAATACACCACACATACACATTTATACACACACACACACCACACATAAAAAAAATACACAGATCACACACACACATAAAAAAAATACACATTCATACACACACCACACACATACACATTCATACACACACCACACACACACACATTCATACACACACACCACACACACCACACATATACACATTCATACACACACCACACATACACATTTATACACACACACACACCACACACAAAAAAAAATACACATTCATACACACACCACACACACACATAAAAAAAAATACACATTCATACACACACCACACACATACACATTCATACACACACCACACACATACACATTCATACACACACCACACATATACACATTCATATACACACCACACACATACACATACACATTAACACACACATACACATACACATTAACACACACACCACACACATAAAAAAAATACACAGATCACACACACACACATAAAAAAAATACACATTCATACACACACCACACACATACACATGCATACACACACTATACACATACACATACACACACACCACACACATACACATACACCCATACAAATAAAACCTGCACACACACACACCACACCCATACACATACAAAAACAAGCACTGAAAAAAACAGACCTAGGGCAAGAAATCGTTGGTGAACGAGATAAAAAAAAAGCTCTACAAAAAAACCTGCATACACACACACGCCATGAACAAATCCATGAACAAATCCATGAACAAATCGGTAGCTCTAGGGCAAAAACGAAGCCAAAAAACTGTTACCTGCTGCCGGCGAGGAAGAACGACGACGGAAAATGGAGGCGCAAGCAGCGTATGGAGCAGGGAAGCAGTGCTGGAATCGCGCGAGTAAGCTAACGACGGCGAGCGAGAATGGAATCGGAGGGGGGAGCAGGGAGGCAGTGCTGGAATCGCGCGATAGCAGGGCAGCAGGGCGGGAATCGCGAACGAAGATGGCCAGCGGTGCGGGAATCGCTAAAGAAGAGGTCGAGAGGTCGGAAATGACGCTCACGAGAAATGACCTATTTCTATTTCCGATGGAATTCAAGTCAATTCCGATTCCGCCTTACTTTTTAGGGCTGCCGAACAACATATATTGGAATTGGCAAATGAATGCCAATTTCAAACCCCCAATTCCGATGATCCGAACGGGCCTTTATAGAATTCATCTTCGCCATAGGGGCAAAGGTTTCTTGATAGTCAATTCTCATGGTCTGAGTATAGCTCCTAGCCACCAAGCGAGCCTTGTGTCGCTCAACAACACCTTGAGAGTTCTGCTTGATGGAGAACACCCACTTACACCCTACCAAAGTCTTGCCAGGTGGCAAAGAGACCAAGTCCCATGTGCAATTCTTCTCCAGGGCCAACATCTCCTCACGCATAGCATCTTGCCACTTTCGGTGAGCGATAGCATCCTGCCAAGTTGAGGGAATAGAAATGGAGGAGAGAGAGACAATAAAGAGTTTATGTGAGGGGGATAATGAGTGATAGGACACAAAGTGGGACATCGGATGTTGTGTAGAGATACAGTTACCTTGAGTCGCCAAAGAAGGATCTGATGTTGGAGCGGGTAGCCTGAGAGATGTCGATGTACCTGGACCCCTTTTCCGCCGAGTATACACCTGTATAGGAGGAGCGGTCACAGGAGTAGGAGCAGGAGTGGGCAAGGATGTAGACATAGTCGGTATAGGCACAGGAGGAGGAAGATATGAAGGAGGAATAGGTATGGGAAGAGAGCTCACTTCCATTAGGTAAGACTCCCCCTTAAGTGAGGGCTCGTAGAAGGACTCAGACTCCCGAAACATGACGTCCATAGTAACGAAGATCTTTCTGGAAGCTGGATGTAAGCATTTATATCCTTTTTGGGTAGGAGAATACCCAATAAAGATACACTAAAGGGCACGAGGATCAAGTTTGGACGTGGGGTGAACATGGACAAAACACACACACCCAAAGATCCGAGGAAGGAGATGTGTGGGAGAGACAGAAAGAGACTCAAGAGGGGATTTGTGGCCAAGAACACGAGTCGGCAAGCGATTAATAAGGTACGCCACAGTAAGAATAACATCACCCCAAAAATACTTCAGAAGGTGCATCTTCCGGAGGAGGCAGCGAGCGACCTCTAGAAGATGTCGATTCTTGTGCTCGGCGACCCCATTCTGAGCCGGGGTGTAGACACAAGATGTCTGATGTATAATGCCCTGATCACTAAGATAACGCTCAAAGAAAGAGTCAACGTACTCACGACCATTATCACCGCACAAAACTTTAATGACATCATTAAATTGAGTAGCCGCCATCTTATGAAAACGTTGAAATAAGGGAAAGACATCATTCTTGTTTTTCATTAAGTAGACTCACGTAAAACGAGAAAAACAATCGATAAACGTAACAAACCAGTGGAAACCCGAAATAGAGGCAACAGGGCAAGGACCCCAAACATCAGTATGAACCACAACAAAAGGAGAAGTACTAGGAGTAGACACATGATTAAGAGAAGCACGATGATGTTTACCAAGAGCACACACATCACATTTAAAAGTATTCAAAGATACATTTGACATATTCGGAAATAAAAGATGCATAGTAGATAGAGAAGGATGGTCCAGGCGGCAGTGCCAGGAGTCCACAGAGGTCTGAGCAACAGAAGGAGCCTTCGGAGAAGAGGCAGAGCTGGAGGGATCAAACAGGTAGAGGTCATCACGCAGTCTACCAGAGCCAATCACCGTCCCCGTCTTCAGGTCCTAAAAGACACACGAGGAGGGGGAAAAGGTTACAGAGCAATTCATAGAATTACTAAGGTGATTAATAGAAAGCAGGTTGCGAGTAAACTTAGGAACATGAAACACCAAAGAGAGGGTGAGGGGGGAGCAAGGAATGGACCCTTTCCCGACAATGAGGGACAAAGATCCATCAGCAATGTTCACTTTGTCCCTACCAGACAAAGGGATATAAGACACAAAACCTGTAGCAAAACCAGTCATGTGGTCTGTGGCGCCAGAATCAATGATCCACTGGGTGGGAGAGCAAGCGGTGGCAGAGTGAGTACATGGAATCCCCTGGTGGGCATATGAAGAGCTAGCCGACTCAGATGAGTGGCCAAACATAAAGCGGCGGAAGACTTGAATCTCCTCAGCAGACAAGGCAGAAGGAACCTCAGGGGCATCAAGTCCTCCATAAGGAGCAGGATCATCAACGACATCGGAGAGATGAGCCGAGCGAGACGGAGAAGGTCGACCCAGAGTGCGACCAAAGCCACGGCCGCCACGAGGAACAGGACCACCGCGAGGAGGAAAGCCATGAAGCTTAAAGCTAGTGTCCCCAGTATGGCGGGCTTTCCCGCAATAATCGCACGTCAAATGGTCCTTGTCCATAGACTTGGACCTAGTGTCACGGATAGAGCGACCACCGGGACTGAACCGAGCGGCAAGGGCAGAGCCCTTAGCAACAGTGTTTGGTAGACGAATCTGTCGGCGATCATATTCTTGTTGAACCAAACTATACACCTCAGGTAAGGAAGACAGAGGAGAACGACCAAGAATCTGAACACTGATGTGATCAAGGTCACGGTGGAGACCATGAAGAATTGCCTGAATTCTGGCCAAGAATCTGCTCCACCTCCGGAGGCCCTTTCTGAACGCTGATGGTTTTGCCTGAATTCCAATTATGTTGTTTGGTTGCAGGAAGGTTTTGAGCTGCAGGAATTGGAATTTGACAATTCTGCTGTTTTGATGCAGGATGGAATTGGTTTTGGTTTTGCAGGAAATTTGAAATTCTGTTTCGAAGTACAAAAATGCATGCATATCATTTTTTTAAAGCCACATAACACAATGTGTTTTATAGACAAACACAACACAAAATAATAGACACACAAAATGTTCCAATACACAGCAACAACGCAAATAAAAAATGTTCCAATACACATCAACAATACAAATTAAAATGTTTCAATACACAACAACATAACACAAAATGTTTTTAAGAAAAACAACCCAAACTGAAGACTTCAAAACCTATCCCCATAAAATTGCAAGCGAAGCCATGCCGTCCTCATGTGAACGAGTAGAGTGATGAACCTGTCGAACTTAATGCAGTTATCACCGAGGAGATCCGTGGCTTTCAGTAATTCAAGGTCTGTCAGATCCGTCAGTTGACCTAGTGCTTCGTAAATCTGACCAGAACTTGCATCCATAGGCTTTGCAACTGCTTTTGTTATAGCGATAGTTGTCTGTTCCATACTTGTTGTCATTTGACTAATCACACTTGCAATTACTTCAGCAGGATTTGTCTTCCTCTTCCTCTGTCTACTGCTCCCTGCTATTGAAGTAGGTTCTCCCGCAACGCTCTCCTCTCTAAATGACTTATTAATTGTCTCAAACTCATTAATTGTCTCATTTGCTGTTGCTGCAAAACTACCTGTAGCTTTGTCAGTGTCATATAAAATGCCCAAATTTGACCAGTTAATGATAACTTTATCTTTATAGTGTTTCACCGTCGGATGAGCCTGCAAAAAAAATGATTTGTCTATAATGTGGTTGCAACGAAAAATTATTGGAAAAAAAAAATAATGTAAGCCCTGAAAATTACCGTTACATAGTTAGCCCATACTTCCTCGCTATCCACCTTGACTATATTCCGTTCTCAGTCTCATCCAAACCCACTTGTATCTAGCATCGCAGACACCTCCTTGTAATACTTATTCCATGTTTTCAACATTGCCATTATCTTCTCCTTAGTAAAAATTATATTATGGGCTTCTTTCATGCCATTGATTGCCGCTGTAAAGGCCACACCTTTCCATCCATTTGGAGTTTTGTGGTCATTCTCATGCTCTTCCAATAGAATGTTTGAAAGCGTTTGATCCATTTCACTCGTCCAGTGAACATATGTTTTCTCTTTGTTTGTGACGCTAGCCATTTCTTGTTGCCTATAAATAAAGAACAAATACATCCATAGATAATATTAAATGATAAGCTATTTTCAAATATAAAATACAGAAAACTATATCCGCATATATCAATAGGTCAAAAAACACTTACTAAATACAAAAAAACTATAATTCAACTAGATAATATAAAGTACATCCAAAAACACTTCAAAATATATCTATGACCAAATTATATGTCAAGTTCAACTAGATAATCTGATTGCGGTTCTGATACTCCTCGAACATTTCCATGGCTAAGTTGTCTCGAAAGGTTGCCCATTAATTGGAAGATTGATTTTGATTAATGTCATCGTCATATTCGAAGATCTCATCGTCCTCAGTCACCCTTTCAGCTAATAATTCAGCATCGACCTCAACGAGCAGTTGCGAATTACTAGCAAGTCTCTTCTGGATGAGAAAGTTGTGTAAGACGCAACATGCATTTATTATTTGAACATGTGTTGAAAATTTATATCAGGATGAGTCAATACGAATTTTTGCGAATTTTAGATTTGCCAATTTAGTACCTGAACTCTTATACTATAAAAAGATGGTTGTCGTAAAATTGTCCAACGCTTCTTCAATAAACCAAATGTTCTTTTTATGACATTACGTTCCCTTGCATGACGAAGATTGAATAACTCCTTGTAATTAGAGGGGTTATTTTCTTGTGTCGATCATTCTTGTAGATGATAACGTGTTGATCGATACGGTGAAAGAAACACAGGACCGTTGGTGTAACCAACATCCACCAAGTAATATTTACCTGACACTTTACATTAACATCAAAAGTAAATTAAATGTTGAGTACAAAATTTGTTTTACCAATTGGAACTTCAAATCGGTCAGTCCTCTCTAGTGCTTCTTGCAAGACTCTAGAATCAGAAGAAGACCCTTCCCAACCAGGTAGGACATATAAGAATTGCATCTGATTGTCGCAGACACCGAGTACATTAGTCGTTATGGCCTGCTTACGATTTCTATATCTCCCATGATCTGTTGTAGGCACAGTCACTTGGATATGTGTGCCATCTAGAGCACCAACACATTCTTCAAACCATCTCCACCTATGATTTAATCTCGCTTATGGTAACTTGATATAATCTCTAGCTAACTTCAACACCGCTCTAAGCACGATATTGAAATGTCGACTAACAATATCTGTCGATCGGATAATTGTACAGCCCATATCACGAAACTTCTTATTATGTGATATAATGTACAAAAAAGTTGCAACAACTTCCTTCACTGACACATATTTACTTTCACGTACAAATCCTCTTGCAGATAGTATATAACATAGCTCTCCAAATGGTTGTTTGTTCATGCACAATAAGTTAAAACAATTAATCTCCGGACCCTCATAAATGCGCTTTAACAATGAAGATCTTAGTACATTGTTAACTTCATGATCTACAGGCTCCAAGGGAATATATTCTAACGCTACATAAGCAGCGCCGAGTATTGTAAGATACCCTGCTTTTAATATGTAATTTTCTCTTGAATTTTTCGATCAACGGGTCTAAATCCATCACTAACCTATCAAAATGGAAATCAACCAATCAACATAATAGCAACAGTATTAATATGAAGAAATATTGCAGTAAATTATTCTAAAGCCACAGATTTAATATGACAGTAACCTGATAGGATGATCGCATTGCAGTAATAACTAGTTAAACATAGGGTCCTATCTAAATTATCATGACAGTCCTATGTTAAACTTGGCAGGATCCTATTTTGTATGTTAAACCTGGCAGGATCCTATTTTGTATGTTAAAGCTGACAGGATGCTGCCACTTACATATTTATTGACTCTCCATTTATTTCCTGAGATTGATGACTCAGTACAAGAACAACTAAACTCTGCAGATAACAGTCATGTTTACCTGGCAGGATCGGGGGGCTGTTTGCTGCTGGGAAGTAGTATGGGAGAAACAGTCATGTTTACTGGGTTTTTTCTAGGAAAGAAACATGGTAGGGGCGGGTTGTAGGAGGGGGAGGATTGGAAGCTAACGGTGGAATCTGATAGGGGAAGATGTGGATTTAGGAAGGGGGGAACTTTCATGCTTATTTTTGTTGGGAAATAAGAGAATTCCTGGACGTGGAGACTCATAAGTCTAAGGATCCAGAAGGCCTCTTGTTGGGATTCACGGCTGAATGAATTAGTGGGATGCAGGGAATGCTTACGGGAAGAAACTGCAGGCTTTGCTGCTAACAGGGAATGCTTACAGGAAGGCATAGTGGGATTCACGGGATTTAAGGAACCGAAGGCTGCTTTTATTGTTGAAACAGAGGAATTTCGGAGGGGTTTCTGTAGGAAAACAGGGGAAACTTACGGGAGATGAAAAGCGGAGGCTAGGACGTGGGAGGGGGCTGTGAGGGGGAAAAGATCGAGGAATACAAAATACAAACCTAAGGAGTCGCACCTTAGGGCTTCGCGGCGTTCGAAAGATCGCCAGATTCCGGGAACTTCTTTTCTGCAAAATCAGCAATGTAGAAGATGACTGCCCCTACTCCTATTTATAATAAAAGGACATTAGGGCACCCTGACATCAACTGTTATGATTGACAGAGAGTGTCAGGAGCCCGATTACACTAAATAATAACTGAAAATTCAAAAGTTATATATGAAAAAACACGTAAAGAAAAATTCGGACGCATCCGTGGAGTCGGATCGTCATTCCGGAGAAGCTAGATATGGCAGATGGCCAATCGGCCTCGAGCGAGCCCAAAACTCGTGCTCCACCGCGGGTTCGCGCCGTCGTTCCACATCACTATTGTGTGGTCTTTTATGTGTATATGTATAACTATATGCTTAATTTCATTTTTGGCATTCTTAGATGTGAATTTTCTCGGAACAATTTCATCCTATAACTGATGAGTAAGGAAACGCTTGTGAATTCATTTAAGATATTGTGATCCATATTTGTCTGTGTATTTGTTACGGGTCTCGTAATGTTGCCGGAGGAGAGGCTAAAGGTGGAGGAGATGACGGTGGTGGAGGATACCATGGAGCCGGAACCGCGGCTGCCTAAGCGGGGTTGCTCGTTAGAGGAGAGAGCCACCAAGATCTCGCATTCAAAGGATGAGAACTAGAATACTTTCTTGCTTGATTCATACAACCATCCCATGTCTTTATATAGACTACAACATATAATAAGACAACAATAATGATGATACCTAAATACTAGACCCAGAGCTCGAGGCTCTTACATAATGATAACACATAGACACCTAGATAATAACGATAATTATAATAATACGCGGTCCATAACATCACTCCCGTTGTCCAAAAAAAGCTTGTCCCCAAGCTCGAGGGAGATCACGAGAAGGCGAGCGTCATCCGATGCCTTCCTCGTCCGAGTCCTCGACGTCTAGGTAGAAAAGCTTTTTGCATCTGTGTCCGCCAGTGTACTGCTCGTCGCAATTAAAACATAAACCCTGAGCGCAGCGGTCCAACATCTCGGTCCGAGATAAGCGACGGACCGGCGCGGCGGGAGGACCCTCAAGACGTCCTTGTGGAGTGCCGAGGTCGGTGGGAAAGTAGGCCTCCCGGGCCAACTGCAAGGTTGTCAGGATCGAGATCCCAGGTAGGATCGTTTTTCGGTTGGATCGGATCAGATCGTGGGATCGGATCGAGGATCGTAAGATTCTCAAAAAATCATAAATTATGACGTAAAATATGTAAATAAATTTTTATCATCCAATTACACACAATTAACACATAAGAAACTATAAAACTAATAAACATTTGAGTGCTTATATAAAAAATAAACTAATGAACAACTAAACCAAAAAATAACATAAAATTCACAACTTCACATCAGCCATGTCCTAATATAAATCCTTAACATATGTTCGTCGGACCGATACAAAACCACTAATAAATCCTTAACAACTACTTCTGCCATGTCCTCATCATCAAGTTCTACATTCTCTGCATCGTCATCATCACCACTATCATTATGATCATCATACGATTCAGCTTCACTAATATAATCGCCAACATCAAGTTCACTGCGCCTTTTGGTGAGATCATATACTCCACCTAAAATTAAAAGGTTTTAATTATGATACAAGTAAAGAAGCAATCATCAAGGAAGCATAAAAATAGGACCCAATAGGCAATAGCCTTGAAAAACTGCTATGAGAATAAGATAACTCCAATGATAACCGAGGACTTGCAAGAATAAATGTCATAACTCCAATGATAGTAATCAAACAATAACCAATGATAGTAATCAAACAGTAACCATAAGTCATAACTGAGGACTAAAGACTTGCAAGAATAAATCCTAAGATAACTCCAATGATAGTTAATCAAACAAAAATTTCAAACAATACATAGCATAGAAAAACATCTAGGTAGCTCCCTTAACAAAAATTTCAAACAATACATAGCATAGAAAAACATCTAGATAGCTCCCTTAACAAAAATTTCAAACAATATATAGCATAGAAAAACATCTAGGTAGCTCCCTTAACAAAAATTTCAAACAATAACCTAATTCCTTCCCCTAGCAAAACAAATTTCATCATAACTGAAAGCTCAAAAAATCGGCATACACATTTCATCATACTGAAGAAAATATTAGGGCAAGAGGACTCTACGAAAGCTTACAAAGAACGTCGAACTGGAGGAGAGAGCAGTCAGATACCTTCAAACCGTCGAGCACGACTGGAGCCGTCGAAACGTCGAGGTGTGGAAATGCCGGTGCGGAGCACGACTCGAGCCGTCGAACTGTGGAAATGTCGGTGCGGAGAGAGTGGAGGAGTTGCCGCTGCGGAGAGACGACGACGCGTGACGCCGCTGGAAGAGGAATTTGTCGCGAGGAGACAGGATTAGGGCAAGAGCGGCGGAGTTGGGATCGGTAAGATCGCTGCAAGATCGCGATTTTACGATCCTACGACTTAGGAGCGCGATCCAGCGCACGATCCATATAAAACCGATCCAGCGAGCGATCCAGGTCGGTTTTAACATCCTGGATCGTAGGATCGTGCGATCCTACGATCCGGATCACGTTCCTGACAAGCTTGGCCAACTGGAGGCGGCAGTCGCATGGTCGGGCCAGACTCATAGCAGTCACTAAGTCTGACGGGGCCTCAAATTCGACATCCAGTTGGAGGCGAGCTTGAAGTCCTGTTGTGAAGATGGAGACTTGCATTGCTTGGGGAAGTGTGACGCGTGCCAGGAGGAGCTGAAACTGCTCCAGGTAATCATCCATTGTTCCCGTTTGACGGAGTGATGTAAGGGCACCGAAGGGGGTGGTGCGGATGGGAGGGCCGAAACGTAAGTTGCATTATCGCTTGAAGTCATCCCATGTTAGGCCTGGTTGGTCGGTGAGGAGACGAGCGGCCCAAAGCAGAGCTGAGTCGAGTAGATGAAAGGAGGCGAGAGGAAGTCGATCAGCAGTTGGAATTTGTTGGTGGCCGAAGAATTGCTCACACCTGGTGAGTCATGCCAATGAATCAGTTTTGCCGTCATAGGTGGGGAAGTCCAGCCTGGTGTAGCGCGGCTGCATAGCCACGTCTTGTTGAAGGAAGGCTTGCGGCTCGCGGCAAATAAGCAGCGGAGGTGGAGGCGGAGGCGCCTGACTGGAGCTGGCATGATCCGTAGGTGGGGTGGTGATTATGGGAAGAGTGACGGTCAACTCATTAAGCTTGAGGGTGTCGAGCTCAGTTGGAAGCAAAGAGCGCAGTTGGAAGCGGCCCTCGTCGATCAGAGCGGAAGAAAAGGCGATGGTGTCGAGCTCCGTCGGGCGCGACGACGACGAGAGCGACGTGGTTGGACGTCGGCGTGCCTGAAGAAAGAAGAAGCCGGTTTGCGGATGGAGGGAGTCGGCGTGACCGTCGATCAACAGTTGCTGGGCTCTGTTGCTGGGGTCGACGTGGGGTTGCTGGCGTTGACAGGAGGCTGAGACGATGGTTGTCGAAGAAGCGGAGCGGGGAAGATGATCCCGCAAGGGTGAAGCAGATGAGACGATCACGTCGTCGATGGGGGCTGTGCGGAAGCTGACATGGGAGAGGGAGGCTTGCGTTGGCTCGTCGGCGCTGAGCGGTCGATGAAGTAGAGTAGGGAGGGGATTCACTCGATGAAGATGAGCGGCCGATGAAGGGGAGGAAAGATCCTCTGATACCAAGTTGTTACGAGACTCGTAATGTTGCCAGAGGAGAGGCTGGAGGTGGAGGAGATGGCGGTGGTGGGGGATACTGTGGAGCTAGAACCGCGGCTGCCTAAGCGGGGTTGCTCATTAGAGGAGAAAGCCACCAAGATCTCGCATTCAAAAGATGAGAACTAGAATACTTTCTTGCTTGATTCATACAACCATCCCATGCCTTTATATAGGCTACAACATATAATAAGACAAAACAATAATGATGATACCTAAATACTAGACCCGGAGCTCGAGGCTCCTGCATAATGATAACACATAGACACCTAGATAATAACGATAATTATAATAATACGCGGTCCATAACAGTATTTCTCTTTGAATGATACAAAACTAGAGAGATTTTTCGAGAAATAGTAGAGATGGAGAATACTTCACCTGTTGATATTTCGAGATATTTGTGTCAAGTGCCAAGTGATGAGTATTTGGTCGGGCATGTTGCCAACTGTTTGGTGATGACATGAACACAGATAATTTTTTTGGCGGTATAGTTTATATCCCTTTGTTCAAGTACTTGAAGCTATTTAAAATTTTATCTGAAATTTTTGTAACTGTTAGAAAAGCTCATGTAAAGGCCCATATTGGAGCCCATGTAGCCTCTTATTGCTTAGTCTCACATCTTGTATAGGATTTATTTTCTCTTTCTCCCTCCTATATATCTGTATTCATACTCTGTATTTATGTCAAGAGGAAATATATACAAGGTTTCGTATTTCTTTACATGGTATCAGAGCATTCGGTCCAGACCTGCGGTCTCAAATTTTTGTGACCGTCAGCCCCCCTCCTGCGAGCTTCTTGTCTTGGCGGTCTCATTTTTTGTGACCGCACCCCACCCCCGCGACCTCTGCTACTCTGTTCTCCCCCCTGCGAATGCTCATCGGCTTCTTATAGCCTCCTTCTCTGTCAAGTGGGCCCCCACCCTTTTTTTTCTCTACGCTACTCGCTCAGCATCTTCTCCCTGCCGATCTCGCTCAGCGATCTCTCCCTTCCAGCGATCTACCGAGCTCGTGCGGCCTCCTCCCAGCGGCCCCTCTCGACGGTCTGCTCTTCTCAACGGTCTGCTCCTCCTGCGAGCTCCTCTGCGATCTCCTCAGCGACCTCTCCCTTCAAGTGGTCTGCCGAGCTCGTGCGGCCTCCTCCCAGCTGCTCTTTTCGACTGTCTGCTCGTACGAGCTCTTCTCTGTAGCGATCTCCTCTGCCGAGTTCCAGCGGCCTCCTCTACAACAACCTGCCGCTCCAGTAGGCTTCCTCCCAGCGGTCTGTCGAGCTTCCTGAAATCAAGCGGCCTCCTCCCAGCGATCAAGCGGCCTCCTCCCAACGATCAACATCCTCTGCAGCGATCAGCCTCCTGAAACCTAGCGGTCTGCCGAGCTCCAGCGACCTCTCCCAGTTGCGATCTTGCTCGCGGTCTTGACCCGAGTCCCCTCTCCGTTGTGATTCCATGGGATCTTCGATGGAATCCTCAGAGCTGCCCGCATCCTTTCCTGCAGGTCGCATGTCTCCTGCTCCGTAGGTGCGTGATGAGTTGCGGATCACCACCATCTCCCTTGCCGGGAAGAAGAACTTTGTCGAATGGGTGCATTCTGTCAAACGGGTCTTCCAATCTAAGGGACTTCTGCATCATCTCCAAAAGGATCCTCCTTCTGCACCTACGGATGAATGACTACGGGACGATGGCCGTGTTCAGACTTGGCTCCTCAACTCTCTTGATGGCGAACCCTATCGAATGGCCATGTATCACGAGACGGCCAAGGCAATGTGGGACGAGCTCCATTCTCTCTACTCCGGGAAGGACAGTCTCCAACACCTCTATGACATTATCACGGATCTTCAGACTCTTGACACTGGTGGTGCAGCTGACTTGACCTTCTTTGTTGCTCAGGCTAAGACACTGGCCGAAGCCTGGATCCGACATCAACCCGCTACTACGGATCTCGCTGCTCAACGTTCTCAGAAGGAAGCAGTTTGTATTATCATGATGATGGCTCGTGTCCCGCCTCATCTTCAGAGCATTCGAGCCGAGTTCCTCTCATCCGCTGCTACTCCTTCTCTCTCCGATGTGTGCTCCATGCTCCTAAAGGTATCACCTCCTCCTGATACTACGGGACCTCACTCACCAGCTTTACTTCAGAAAGCTTATGCACCATTACTCCCTCTACCTCCTCATGCACGTGGGGGACGTTCACGTTCTCAGGGAAGGGGTCGTGGTGGCCGAACACGTCCTAAGTGTTCCTTCTGTGGTAAGGATGGTACTTCGAGGCGACCTGCTATCGCAAACATGGTCTTCCTCCTCATCATGCTGCAAATATTGCTGTCGACAGTCCCTCTGCCACTCGTGCTGACCTCGAAGATGTCCGCCTCCAGCTCCAGCAACTCCATGGCATGCTCAGCCGCCCGCCCGCCTCCGTTGCCTCCGCCGCCTCCATCTCCAATGAAGGTATCACCTGTCTCTCCACTAGTCCACGCTGGATAGTGGACTCAGGTGCTACTCATCACATCAACTCCCTGAAGCCACCTCAATACTTGAACTCTCCGCATCCTAAATATATCACCGTGGCCAATGGCGACACTGTCCCTGTCTCCGGCTCCGCTGATATTCCTCTCAATTCCTCTCTCTCCCTCCGCTCGACTCTTCATGTCCCGGGCTCCCCGTTTAATTTACTTTACGTCAGTCGCCTCACTAAAGATTTGAATTGCTCTGTGACATTCACCTCCTCTTCCTTTCTTATGCAGGATCGACGAACGTAGAGTATCATTGGTAAAGGACGACTGCAAAATGGGCTCTACCTTCTTGACCCCCCCTACCATCCTCTCTTCCGTCTCCTCAGTTGATTGGCACCGACGTCTCGGACATGCTCCTCTTCCAGTCCTCCGGAAGGCTCTTCCAGAGATTTATCTTCCTTCTTTTAGTTGTGATTCATGTATTCTGGGTAAACAACACCGCTCATCGTTTTCTCCTCATTGTACTCGGAGCCCTGCTCTTTTTGTTTTAGTACATTCTGATATTTGGGGGCCGTATAAAATTACAAGTGTTTCTGGTTATCGCTACTTTATAACGTTTATTGCTGATTATTCTCGAACGACATGACTATACTTACTTCGTGATCGCTCCGAGCTTCCCCGTGTGTTCCGCACGTTCATCCTTGAGATTCGTACTCAGTTTTCCGAACCAATCAAAACCCTTCGAACGGATAACGCTCGCGAATACACTAGCCATGAATTTACCAACCTCTGCTCAGAATTTGGGATTATTTATCAAACGTCTTGTGCCTATACACCCCAACAAAACGGTGTTGCTGAACGCAAAAATAGACATCTTCTTGTTGTTACTCGCTCCATCATGATTCAAATGCAGGTGCCCAAGGCCTATTGGAACTTTGCGCTGTCAACAACATGCTACCTCATCAACCGTCTACCTTCCTCCATCCTTAATAATGCTACTCCGTTCAGTCTCCTCTTCCCAACTACTCCACCATTCTCTCTCACCCCTCGAATCTTTGGATGTACCTGCTACGTTCACTTACTTGGTCCGTCCACAGACAAATTGGCACCACGAGCAGCCAAACACGTGTTCGTTGGTTACTCCCATACTCAGAAAGGATATGTCTGCTACTCTCCTACTACCCGCAAGGTGACAGTATCGGTTGATGTTACCTTCCGGGAAGATCAACCTTTCTTTTCCAACCAAAACCCCCCTCTTCCACCACCATCCGTACCTAGACCTGTAATCCCAGTCACTTCTCAACCAAACCTCCCTCCTCTCCCGGCTCCCACAGCCAACAAGCCTCCTCTTCTCCGTGTCTACACTCGTCGCCCTCCTCGCTCCGCCGCCCCAATGCAGTCGGCTTCGACCTCTGACACTCTGCAATCTGCCGATCCGGCACCGGCCTCCACCGCTCATCCCATGGCGAACTATGTATCTTTACATCGCCTGTCCCCGCCACTACAAACCTTGGCTACTTCTCTGTCCTCTATTTCTATCCCTAACTCTGTGCAGGAGGCTCTCCAACATCCGGGCTGGCGGGCAGCCATGGACGACGAAATGATAGCTCTCTGGGCTAATCAGACATGGGATCTTGTTCCTCTCCCTCCAGGCCACACTACTGTTGGTTGCAAATTGGTCTTTGTAATCAAGCATGCTCCGGATAGGACAATTGACCGTCTTAAAGCCGGTCTGGCGGCTCGTGGTTTCACTCAACAATAAGGTCTCGACTATGAGGAAACATTTTCTCCGGTGGCCAAGCTCAACACAGTTCGTCTCCTTCTCTCCGTGGTTGTGCATCGTCAATGTCCACTCCATCAGTTGGATATCAAAAATTCCTTTTTAAATGGCGACCTACAAGAAACAGTATACATGCAGCAACCTCCCGGGTTTGAGACCACGGGGGAGTCCCGAGTATGTCATCTTAAGAAATCCATCTATGGTCTCAAACAATCCCCCCGAGCATGGTTTGATAAGTTCAGTAAGGCTGTCCGGGAAGTTGGCTTTACTCGAAGCTCGGCAGACTTCTCTCTGTTCACTCGACATCGAACTACAGACACGGTTCTTCTGTTAGTATATGTCGATGACATCCTAATCACAGACAATGATTCAAAGGGAATACAAGCGATCAAACAACATCTCAGTTCCGTCTTTCAAACCAAAGATCTGGGGAACCTTCGATACTTCCTTGGTCTTGAGATCGCGAGACGTCCTGATGGACTTGTCCTCTCTCAACATAAGTATTGTCTCGATCTTCTTCAGGATGTTGGCTACTCTGGATGCAAGCCAGTTAACACTCCTATGAATGTCAATCACAAGCTGTGTGCACATGCCTCGGATGATGATCTTGCTCTTCCGAATCCAGAATATTATCGGCGGCTTGTTGGAAAGCTTATTTACTTGACAGTCACGAGACCAGACATATCCTTTGCACTTGGGGTGGTCAGCTAGTTTATGCATTCTCCTCGGATATCTCATCTACAAGCTGTCGAGCGCATCATGAGATATCTAAAAACAGCCCCTGGTCAAGGGCTGGTATATAAAACCTCGTCTTCTACTCCAACATTGGTTGCATACTCAGATGCAGATTATGCGGGGTCCCTGGATGATCGGCGGTCTACCAGTGGTTTTTGTACTTACTTTGGAGGTCACCTGGTTATCTGGCGTAGTAAGAAATAAGCTGTGGTTGCTCGATCTTCGGCTGAGGCAGAATACCGTTCAGTGGCATCAGTTGTTTCTGAACTCACATGACTTGAAAGTCTCCTTGCTGATCTAGGAGTAAAACTTTCCTCACCTGCTATCTTACTATGTGACAGTCAAGCTGCTATACGCATAGCTAAGAACCCAGTCTTCCACGAAAGAACAAAACACATTGAAGTGGACTGTCACTTCATTCGGGATAAAGTTCAAATGAAGAAGATATAATTAAAGCATGTTCCGGGTACTGACCAAGTTGCTGATATTCTCACCAAGGCCCTACCAAGTACCCTATTTTATCAATTCCTGTCCAAGCTGGGTGCTTATGACTTATACGCTCCAGCTTGCGGGGGAGTGTTAGAAAAGCCCATGTAAAAGCCCATATTGAAGCCCATGTAGCCTCTTATTGTTTAGTCCCACATCTTGTATAGGATTTATTTTCTCTTTCTCCCTCCTATATATATGTATTCATACTCTGTATTTATGTCAAGAGGAAATATATACAAGGTTTCGTATTTCTCTACAGTAACTATCACCCATATATTGATTGTGCCTTTAATTTTCAGACACCACTTTTAAATTTGTGATTTTGGAAACTTGTGCCAATTTTTGGCTTTTTGTGCTAGAGTTTTTTCCCCCTTTCCTTTACAATGGATAGACTTGATTTCATGCACAATGAGCTTTGTCACTTGAATGCTCTTTTATATGTTTTACCGTTAATTAAAGGAATAGTGTACGAATTTGGTGTTAAATCTTTTGGAGTGCTCAACTGTCTACAAAATGTTGTTATTGGTGGCATATTTTATGTATGCATCTACCTAAATTTTCATAGTATTGATAGCCATTAATTTTGGCTCCTCAATTCTTGATACATTTAATTTGGCATCTATCAAGTTGCTTTCTTCCAATGTGGTTTGATTTTTTGTAAGTATGCGAAGTAGTCAATTTCTTCTTTCACTTTGAGAAGATATTTTCCTGAGGATATGGGCTTATGTTCAAATTCCTTTTAGACTTGTAGTATCGTAATCTAGGAATTAGTTAGCGTGTTGAGTTACTTGAACCCAAGTCGCTTTGCTAGCCATAGACCGACCATTAGAGTTTCATACTCAACCTGGTGCATCTCTCAAAAACTATGGATAAACAAGTTTAAAGAATTTTGGTTTTAGAGCTAAGTTTGAAGAAAGTAGGTCTTGCACCACAACTCTCCCATAAAACTGCTGTTGTACATGACTTTTGCATGACTACTTCCGAAAATGCTAACCACCTATAACAATTTTGATGGCAACCTTTATAGTTTCTCATTTTTTTGTGTTGTATTCAAATGTTCACACGGAATTATTTGCATTATAATCTTCATTAAGTAGTTGAAATTGTTCAACTTGTCTGTCCATTGTTTTTTATCTTCCTTTTTCCATGTAAAAAGTTGTCTTTATCTTATTGACTATTTGATTTTCATGTATGTGAGATCTACTGTTATGATAACCAACCTTAATCCACTCTCCAATTCTCTCGCACAACAGTATCAATAAGTTTTTTGTAGGAACTTAGTTGAAAGATGGATAATTTATTTGTTTGTTTCATAATAGATGTGTTTTGAAGACACTGTAGATTGAAGGGATTTGATTTTTTTTAGTCATAGATGAATGCACACTTTTTATGCCTCTATTATGCTTTGTAATCTTCTAACACATACAGACGAGCTAACTTCACATCTGCTGACATGAGGGAGTCTGACTTCAGCGGCTCCACTTTCAATGGTGCTTACCTGGAAAAGGCTGTTGCTTACAAAGCTAATTTTTCAGGTAATTAAATGGTACTTAACCAGTGAGCATAAGTGCTTCATTTATGTTTACTCCTTAAAGAGTTTCTTATCAGTACCTCAGGAGCCAAACATTTTGGTTTCTGTTTTCATTGGACTTTCATATTATTGCTATTTTTCTTAATTAAATGTAATATATTTAGCATTATTTTGCATTTTCTTATTTTGTTGGGTTACTCAGGTTTATAAACAAAAATGTTCTGTTGTTAATCTTAAGGTCTTCGTTGTTTTTTTTTCTTTTCTCTGATTCAAGTTTACTTCTGTTGATCATCATTGTTATGTAGTTGACATGATCTTACCGTTTCAACAAGAATTTGTATTTTTTTAACTATTACCTCAGAAAATGATGCAATGGATGGTAAAAGCTTTCATGCAGCTAACATAGATAACTATGCAGGTGCTGATTTGAGTGATACTCTAATGGATCGAATGGTATGGACATACTTGCCTTGCAGTATGTTTTGAGAATTTTCAGTTAGTCCATATGATGTTTGTGGCTCCCCATGAAATTTCTCTTGCACTGTTAACTTATGTTTTGCTTATTGTTTTTCTTAAAGTGTTGGTTTAGGATTTAAAATCTCTTTTCTTGAGAGTATGCTTGTTGTCTCACAACATTCCTTGTGTGATATATGGTTGCACGTAAGAAGTGAGGGAAGTGTACAACTTCATTTGTTTGGTTGATGGGAGATGTGGGAAGTGATTTCTTCTTCAAAATTGATGAGTGTACTGTAAAGAAATTCAAATCAAGGATACATAAATCAAATCTGGAGAAGAACACCGTAGTGAAATACAAGAGATACTTTGATATAGAAAATAAAGGTCCACTACAAACTACAACGCAAGACATACAATAAAACAAAGAGCCTAGCAGACAAGTGCAGGACAAGATCACCTTCTTTCTCCAACAAAAAGACAAACAAAAACTGGACAAGAAATGACCTTCTATGGAGAGATCCATATAGCTAGATTTGAAATCCTGGACGGTTGCTTGACTACTTGAAAATAGCAGATAATCACTTGGAGAGATGCATAGGCAGCTTCATCTTTCTCCAGGAGAAATAATTGAAATCTGTATTCTGGATAGAATCACCTTCAGCTTGGAGGAGAATACTCGATACAAATGTTAACGTGGAGCTGCTTGCAGTGTTATGGAAAACCCGACGCAGATAGAGGAATGTTGAACCTAGGCGCCGACTTGAAGTGAAATACACCCCCATTGATTATAATATAGAGCTGGATTTTTTCCCCTAATGGGCCACCCGACGGCTAACCCACTGAACGACTTCTAATGAGGGCTCTAGAGCTGTAGAGCAGGACCAGTTCATTGTACAATGTTGATGCAACTTGAAATATAAAAGCTAAAGACTAAATTGACCACAAAAAACGTTTGGTCAAAACCAAAATAATACAAAATGGATGTTAGTTAAACTTCTCTTATTCTAGAGTTTAGACAATCTAACCATTTCTGTTCTTCCATCTTGTGAACTGACCTGCTTCCGTGGTCATAGCCCATTTAATGGTGAATTACGCAACTCTCGTGTTTTGACTGTTATTTTGTCTCGTTTTGCTTAATTTTCTAACAGTGAATACAAGGCTAAAACAAAATGTACGGACAAACTTTAATAAATTTAACATGTAATGCTTATGCATTTGATTTTACTCTCCGATGCTGCAAACTCACACATTCAGAATTCATAGTGTGAAGCTCTCATCTTACTGTAAAATTATGATACAATTTGCGCATGCACACATACATACTTTGATGCTACATACAAATCATCATCATCATCATCATCATCATCAATTTCCTCCCTACTATTTGGTATTGGCTTTGGGAAGTCCCAATTTTCATTCATTCTTGTTGAGTTTAGCTTGAAGTATTAAAGTATGCAAATCATCTTGAGCAACTTTCATCGATGTTACCTTGAGTCCATCTCTTCTATCTTAGCTAATCTTTCGAGATTGACTCTATCTACTCTTGTAATTGGTGTATTTTCTAGCACTCATATATTCTCAAACCACCCAAGTCTCTTTTTTATTATCTTATTTTTGATAGATATTAGCCCGCCAATTTCTCTATTATTATCATTCTTTGTTTTCTTAGTCATCACACATTCATCTTCACATTCTCATTTTATCACACTGAACTTAACATCAACAATAATTATATTGCCAGCACTAAGTTTCATACAACATTGTTAGTATAATTGTGGTTTTATAAACTTTGCCTCACATTGTCTAGTATATCCTCTTAACGCATAGTACTCTTGAAATATTTTTCCATTCTAAGTTCTAACCGTCCAACTTTTAACTCGAAAGATTATATCATCATATACATTTTCATTTTTTTATTAACCATCTCTGTTCTTCCATCTAGTGAAATGACATGCTTCTGCATGTGGATGTAGCCCATTTAAGGGTGAATCACGTAAACTCTTGTGTTTTCTGTGTTATTTTGTCTCATTTTACTTAATTTCCTAACAATGAATACATGACAAACAAAATGCACAGACAAACTTTAATAAATATAACATGTAATGCTTAGGCATTTGACTTCGCTCTCTGATGCTCCAAACTCACACATTTAGAATTCAAGTGCGAAGCTCTCATCTTACTGTAAAATTATGATACAATTTGCATATGCACACATATATTTTGATTCATACGTACAAATCATTATCATCATCATCAATTTCCTTATCCCTACTATTTGGTATTGGCTTTATGAAGTCCCAATTTTCATTCATTCTTGTTGAGTTTAGCTTGAATTATTAAATCTAAAGTATGCAAATCATCTCGAACAACTTTAATCGATGTTAACTTGAGTCCATTTCTTTCCTCCTTTGTAATCCTTCGACATTGACTCTATCTACTCGTGTAATTGGTGTATTTTATAGCACTCATATATTCTCAAACCACCTAAGTGTATTTTTATTATCTTATTTTTTAATAAATATTAGCCAGTCTATTTCTCCAATATTATCATTCTTTAAATGTTTTTTAGTCATTGCACATTCATTATCACATTCTCAATTTTATCGCACTCAACTTAGATATCAACAAAAGTTATATTGCCAGCACTAAGTTTCATACAACATGGTTAGTATAATTGTGGTTTTATAAACTTTACCTCACATTGTCCAGGATATCCTCTTATTGCATAGTACTCTTGAAATATTTTTCCATTCCAACTGTTAACTCAAAAGATTATATCATCATATATGTTCTCATTTTCTGATAATCGATCCAAAGTAGTTAAAATTATCAGATAGACATACCTTCTATCTTCTAATAATATTGATTGATAATTGCTAATATCATCTCCACTAAAATTACATATTATGTTTTCCTTTTTTCAACTAGTTTTAAACTCTCTATCTTCTAAACAATATCTCGATTGTTCTGTCACTTAATTCTGTAAATTCTCATAGTTTATAACAATATCATTTGCAGAAAAAGTAAGGCATCTCACTTTGGATATTCTTGGAATGCATCTTCATAACTAATAAAAAATATGAGCTCAATATTGACCTGTGATGTAAACCTAATGTGTCTAAAAATCGTTGCTCACTATACTACTGCTTCGCATAATAGTTAGTGGTATATCATAAGTATTTTATTAATTTCATTGTTATGTAGTTTGCATTAAATCAAATCTGCGATACTCAATCATATGCCTTTTCAAGTTAAATAAAAATGATTTATTTACACTATAATTTTTCGTTTTCTTCCCTAATATATCTTCCTGATATGAAACCAAATTAGTTCTCTAAAACTAACATATTTATCAATGAAATCTAGTAATGTTTCTCATATTGCTTTTCTATCTCCTATTACATACCTTATCGTGAATCTTCTTATAGCACATTGTACTAGAACCCAGCGAGGTCTCGGCTCGCTCGTTCCTAACTATAGATCCAAGCAAGCATGAGACCACAACATCATATATTAATAATGAGAATTAAAGTTCCTTATAACAAATAATAACTCACAAGCATGGGGCTGCCATAGGTGAGTAGATCCGGCAAGGGCGATGGTTCGGATGCGGGGCTTGGAGTTATAGGGTTAGATCTGAGTGGAGGTGGCTGTTTTGGAAGACGAGGAACTGGTTTTGGGCAGATCGGGGTGGAGATGGCTGTTTTGGAATGCGAGGGACTGGTTTTGGGCAGATCTAGGTGGAGGTGGCTGTTTTGGAAGGTGGGGGACTGGTTTTGGGCAGATCTGGGTGGAGGGGACAGATTCTGGATGGGGTGGGGCTGGATGGCAAATTTGGGGCGGGTTTTGTAGGGGAAAACTGGCGGGCTGTATTGGAGATGGGCAGCGGGAGGTAGGGTGGCTGGAGGGAGCGGCGGCAAGCAGGGGGTGGCTGGATGGGCGGCTATAGGCAGGGAGGTGGCTGGATGGGCGGCTATAGGCAGGGAGGTGGCGGTTGTTGCTGGACAGCAGGGAAAGGGGAACGGCGGCTGCTGTTACAGCAGCGGCGACGACTGCTGTTGGGGGGTACGGAGGTGGTGGTAGAGGCTTGAGATGGTGGAGGAAGGTGGCTAAGGGTTAGGGTTACCTTTGGGGAGCAGGAGAGGGCCTAGGAGTCGTCACCTAGGGTTCCACGAAGTCGGCACCGTGGGGTGATTGCGGGATTACGGGAATTCACTTCTCCAAAATCTGCAATGCCTTCGAACATCCCCCTACACCTCTATTTATAATAAAGAGATACTAGGGCATCCCACCATCAACGACTATGATTGGTCGGAGATGGGGTAGCCCGATTACATCAAAATAAAAGCCAAAATAACAATATAATATATGAAATCATGTGCAAACGATGGGCCGGACGCATCTGTGAAGTCGGATCTGGATACGCCATTTATGGTAAGTAGCCAATCAGCCCCAAACGGGCCCAAAACTTGTCCTCCCTGCGGGTCCGCGTCTCCGTTCTGTATCAGTAAGCGTAGGGGAAAGTTCTCTTTAGATCTCGCCCATACGCGAGACCGCTATAGATCTCCCCATATAGGCGAGACTCCCGTAGTCCTCATCCATAGGAGAGGTCTCCTCTGAAGTCGCCCATTAGCGAGGCCCTTGACATTTCGGCGAAACGAGCTCGCAAGACAAATTTCTCACTGGCGAGGTCTTTTTAAGCAACACCAACCATCTTGTTGAGGTTTTCTTACCCGCTATATGGGCCAGGTATTTTGCGGGGGCGGCTATTCGCAGACCATTCCCCCTTTAGATTCTCCATAAATAGGACCCCATGGGTACAAAAAAAGGCACGTTGACCCCCCCCCCCCCCCCCCCAAGCTTCTCTTTTGCCAAGTCCGTGCCTTCCTTGTGCGGCTGTGCCTTGCTCAACTCTTGGTTTTAGGAGGGGAAGTTCCTAAAAACTTCTGGGTGTGTGGCGGGACCTCGCTGCAGCACACGGGCCTTGTTCGTAGACGATCCGGTCTCTCTCTCTCTTGCTCTTGCCATCAGATCTGTGGTGTTAGGCCGCATGATCAGTAACTTCGGGTTGCCCTCTAGGTCCGAACTCTTCTGAACCGGTTTCCAGATTCCAACACATGTAATATTATATCCAATCAATTTTGTTGTTCGATTGCAAGAAATAATTCAGTCACAAGAGTTTTACTTGTACTAAAATAAATTATTATTAAGTGTTACTCATAATATATCTAATAAGATCATAGTGATTAGTTAAACACTTAACCTTAAATTCATCATACGATTTATATTAGATCATATGTCCACCTAAGTTTTTCCACTTCCTCTCTTGAAATCTCATTAAGATTCTGACGCAGGACGGTCCTATGTGATGTAGAAATAAATGTGTGAAACTCCTACATGCAATCATACATATCCAACGAATTGTGACTTGCAATAATAATTAGTTTTATAAATCAAAATAAACTTATGCCACAATAGTTAAAGCTCTCAAATTATGAGACACGAGAAGTCATATAATTGCATGAGTGCTAGAAAATCAAATACTATTTAAATAGCAAATTACAAAGTCAAAACGACTGAAGCAAAAATTACAAACCACTATCTATACAAGTAGAGAATAAACACAAGACCCAATGATAAAGAAATCAACACACAAACCTTGATTACCACGACTATAAAGAGGGGAAGGCTGGAGGCGCTTTAAAAGGCTTGTCGGGGCTGTATGGTGGCTGAAATGGGGCCTGGACAGTGGCTGTAGAGGGGGCGGGAATGCAGGGCTTTACTGTCGGGAAGTTCCTACAGCAATAGGAGGTTGGTGGAGGGGAAGCAATGCAGATTTCTGGGTTGTATCAACGAAGAAGTTGCTGCCAACAACTGACTCAGCAAACAGACCGGTTAGATGGTGGCTCCACGTGGGATAGGGGGCTTGGGAGAAGAGAGGGAGGTGAGTAAATGATGTGGCTTCACGTGGGGCTTAGAGGGAGGGGGCTGTAGTTGGGAAGCAGAGGGGAGGAGAGGGGGAAGGGGGCAATCCGCCCAGCACTTTAGAAGGAGGGGCCGGTCAGGTTTCCTGCTAGGAATTGGAAGGGCTGGCTGTGAGATGTTTAAGGGAGTGGGGAGGGGTTCGGTTGACAGGATGAAGAGGGGTAGTGACGCAGGACGAATCTATAGACGGCAAGATAATCCGCGACCTAACCCTACATGCTATGCAAATCCGACGGTTAAGCCACAGTTAGATAATAATTAAAATATCCCACACAGATAAATTCACAGCAAGATACAAATAATTAATTAGGGCGAAACAAGCTTAGGCTTTCCTCCGCGTGGAGGGCCAAAGCTAGAGCGCGCGGCGAATAAACCCTGCAAATCACAATAATAATTTAGCAAACACTTACCATGCAAGATATTCAAAACAGGTACAAGATCCAATCTAATATAAATATGCTGAAAATAATAATCCAATACAAATACGACTCACAAAGTAGTGGGCTGATCCGAGACAATGAAGAATTCGGGTCCGGGTATGTAGATCGGCGACCGAATGTGGAACCGGAGGCGTGAAAATGTCGGAGGTGGCTGCCCTCGGCGGCGGATGGTGGAATCGGGCCAGAAATGGATAGATCCGGCCACGTATGGATAGATCTGGGCAAGGGATGGATGGACCCGATGTTTGGGAGCGGATCCGGGCTAAGGGGTGAAGAACGTATATGGGAAAGGGGTGGATCGGGGCTGAAAAAATCTAAACCTGGACTGTTTTGGACGGGGGTGGCTGAACTGTTTTGGAAGGGGTGGCTGTGGGGAGTGGATCCACGGAATGAGGGGCTGTTGTAGGTGGAGGGGGCGGCGGCCAAGAGAGGGGCGGCGTGAGGAAGCGGCGGCCTGCAGAGGTGCTGTAGGAACCGGCGGCTGGATGGCTACAGGAAGGGGGAGAGGGGCTCAGCAGGGGCGGTTGGCAGAATCAGCGGAAGGAGGAGAGGCGGCAGCCGGCGGTGGAACAGGGGGGAAAGGGAAAAAAACCTTATAAATGAATAGTGAATTTCATTTTTGAATAGTGCCAAAGAGTTGATTTTCTGCACAGCCAACCGTGGCTGTTTGGGGGCTGTTTGGGGGCTGCGGGAGGGAGTTTGGAAGGGGGAAAAGAGGGCTAGGGTTAGGGGGTACCTTGGGGAGGGAGATACAAGCCTAGGAGTCGTCACCTCGGGTTCCACGGAGTCGGCACCGTGGGATGATCGCTGGAATCCGGGATTTCTATTCTCCAAATTCTGCAATGCCCATAATCAGCCCACAAACCATCTATTTATAATAAAAGGAGGATTATGGCATCCCACCATCGACGACTATGATTGGCCGGAGGTGGGGCCACCCAAATACATCAAAACAAATGCAAAAATAATAAACTAATATATCAAATTGATTCGCAACGCGAATCCGAACACATCTGTGGAGTCCGATCGTCGATCCGGGCACGCCATATATGGAAAGTCGCAAAATCAGCCCCGAATGATCCCAAAACTCGTCCTCGTCTGTGCTCCGCATCAATCTCCCCGGCTTGAAAGAATTCATCTCCCGATGAATAGGGGTCAGAATTCTTTCGTCGTATGCCAGGTAAAACTCGAAGAGGCCCGCCAGAGGTCGTCCAAGTGTCGTCGCTGAAAAGTGGCCTCGCCAATCAATTCCTCCGGGCTGAAAAGTTTCCATCCCCGATGAGTGGAGACGGACGTACTGAAGTCGAAGTCCGGGGGCGAATCGATCAAGCTCTGCTGCAAGTGCCCAGATGTCATCAACGCCTGTAGTGGGAATGTACCGGCGGAATATGGTCTCCGTGATGCTCTCAACGCTCAACTTACGAGTGGTGGATCCCGGTGCGATCGGCGGCGCCGCGGGTAGAACCAAAGAAGACGAGTTCCCAGGTGGGTGGGTGTCAAAAGTAGGTGAGTAGCAGTGGCCATCAAACGTGAGTGGGCTATGAGGGTGGTAAGGCAACGGGGGTGGAGGTGTGGGCGGCTGGAAGTCCCCACTGCTTGGGTCCACATACTCGCGAGGCTCGTAGGACGACGTCATCTTTTCAACACTAAATACCAGGTGGATACCCATACTTGCAGGGATATCAAGATCGTAGATGTTTGCTTCGATCTGCCTCATGATTATATAGGGATCCATTCGCCTAACGCTCAAGCTTTTAGCAAGCCTCGCACGGAGCCTCACAACGCAGATTTTGACCATCACCTGCCCGCCTTCATGAAGTACCTGCACTTGCCAGTGAACATCCGCATGTGATTTACAAAATTTATTATCATTATGGATTCTTCGTCGGACCGACTCATGATACACATGCAAACGATGAACAGAAAACACAACAGACTCATGCAAATGATGACGAAACGATTCAACAGACTCATGCAAATAATGTAAATGAGACACGACGGACACAATATACTCGCTACGGGAAAGGATAATAGCCACTTGAACATCTACCAAAGGAGGCGGCCTATCAGGAGGCTCTCTCGGAGGAGTGTAGAAAAACTCATCTCGTGTGTGACGAGTGCTCAGCTTATCGTGAGAGACAACTATACTCAAATACGAGCTCATAAAGGCCCAAGTGTCTCTCAGGGAACGTGACGCGTCAGGGGGCTCACCAGGAGGTGTGTAAGAAAAGTCATCGCGAATGCGACGACCACCTGAATGAGAATCGTGTATACCGACTAAAAGACGTGACTCTATAGTGTGGCGAGTGTTCCCGAAAATAAAGAGCTCGTCTGGTGGGTCTGCAGGTGGTGCATCCCAAAACTCAGCGAGATTGCAATATGTCAGCAGGTGGTGCCCTAAATATTGGAGGCTCCTCACAATATCCATCTTCTGTGGCGGGGTCAGGGATGATAATGGGAGAGGCTTCCATAAATTGATACTCATACATGCGGGGCTCACCTGAATCTCATACTCACCAGGATGTGGTGGATCATCCGGAGGCTCAACTGGGGGTTCATCATAGAACTCGTCACTAGGGTCATGGTCCTCCAGATGAGTACCATCGTGAGGGGTAGTGTCCCCGTGAATGGGTGACATAGCCACTACGGGATCAACACCAGGCTCTGGGCTCTCAGTCGCGATGTGATTCAGAGCAATGACAATGGGAGGGCGACATAGACCTATACTCAAGAATGGGTCTGTGGGTGGGGTGCTAACTAACCCGATGGATGGCAGAGGAAGAGGTGTGGGTGAGGGGTACGACACTATAGGCTCAAGAGGTCGCTCAAGCTCACTCTCCGTCGGGGTCACGAGAGACGGGTCAGAATCAAGAGATAGGTCACTCACTGGGTTAAGCACCTCACTGGGGTGAGAGCAATCCGTATCAGGTATCACTTCTACCATGTCTGACGGAACACTGGTAGACAGAGTGGTGTCCTCGGTGTGAGAGAAGCTCGTACTGCGGAGGTCAAAGTGAGGATCCAACTGACTAGCTATTGCGGATCTCAAAGACTGTTCGTACTGAAGGGCAAGCTGATACGTCTGCTCGAGGGACTTCGAGCTATGATAAACCACCTCAGTACGAATGTCTGATCGAAGGCCAGACCGAAATCTGCAAGAGGTCATGGCTGGGTCCTCTCGGATATCGCTCCTCACAACTAACTCATCAAAGCGATCCCTGTACTCAGCGACGGACATGGATCCTTGCTGAAGGGAAAATAATTGGTCGAGCAAGCGACTCCGATACGACGACGGAAGATACCTCTGACACAATATACGCTTCATGTCCACCCAACCAGTGACGCGATGTAGACGGTCTCGCTCGCGTGTCCTCTCAATGCTAGCCCAATATGCCCTCGCCTGATCTAAAAGTCTAAGTTTCGCAAACTTAACGCGACGCTCACCGAACACCTCAAAATGGTCAAGATAATACTCCATATCCACGAGCCAATAACTAAAAGACTCGGGACTCGATGAGCCGTCAAAGGAAGGGGCAGCAATACGAAACTGACTCTCAAGATCTCTCTCGGAACGACGATCCTCATAATAATCATTCCTAAGGTAACCGAGTCGTGTTGAAGGATCAACACGATCCGCTCGCGTGTACGGATAAGAACGGTGACAATCATCATACTGATCGTCTCTAGCATAGTGGGGTCGTGTCGGTGGGTCAACACGATCTCTGGAAGTGGTGTACTGCGATCGAGAATAATCGTCGTAGTAACGTGAAGATCTCCCCGACGGGGCTCTGTGAGAGCGGGTGCTAGTGGACTCGAGACCTCTAAGGTGAGGGGAGGCATAATTTTGACACCTAGACATAATAAAAATATCTTATAGACTCTACGACTGCGTATCGAAAAGTGTGCGCAACCTCGCTCTGATACCAATTGACGCAGGACGAATCTATAGACGTCAAGATAATCCGCGACCTAACCCTACATGCTATGCAAATCCGACGGTTAAGCCACAGTTAGATAATAATTAAAATATCCCACACAGATAAATTCACAGCAAGATACAAATAATTAATTAGGGCGAAACAAGCTTAGGCTTTCCTCCGCGTGGAGGGCCAAAGCTAGAGCGCGCGGCGAATAAACCCTGCAAATCACAATAATAATTTAGCAAACACTTACCATGCAAGATATTCAAAACATGTACAAATCCAATCTAATATAAATATTCTGAAAATAATAATCCAATACAAATACGACTCACAAAGTAGTGGGCTGATCCGAGACAATGAAGAATTCGGGTCCGGGTATGTAGATCGGCGACCGAAGGTGGAACCGGAGGCGTGAAAATGTCGGAGGTGGCTGTCCTCGGCGGCGGATGGTGGAATCGGGCCAGAAATGGATAGATCCGGCCACGTATGGATAGATCTGGGCAAGGGATGGATGGACCCGATGTTTGGGAGCGGATCCGGGCTAAGGGGTGAAGAACGTATATGGGAAAGGGGTGGATCGGGGCTGAAAAAATCTAAACCTGGACTGTTTTGGACGGGGGTGGCTGAACTGTTTTGGAAGGGGTGGCTGTGGGGAGTGGATCCACGGAATGAGGGGTTGTTGTAGGTGGAGGGGGCGGCGGCCAAGAGAGGGGCGGCGTGAGGAAGTGGCGGCCTGCAGAGGTGCTGTAGGAACCGGCGGCTGGATGGCTACAGGAAGGGGGAGAGGGGCTCAGCAGGGGCGGTTGGCAGAATCAGCGGAAGGAGGAGAGGCGGCAGCCGGCGGTGGAACAGGGGGGAAAAGGAAAAAAAACCTTATAAATGAATAGTGAATTTCATTTTTGAATAGTGCCAAAGAGTTGATTTTCTGCACAGCCAACCGTGGCTGTTTGGGGGCTGTTTGGGGGCTGCGGGAGGGAGTTTGGAAGGGGGAAAAGAGGGCTAGGGTTAGGGGGTACCTTGGGGAGGGAGATACAAGCCTAGGAGTCGTCACCTAGGGTTCCACGGAGTCGGCACCGTGGGATGATCGCTGGAATCCGGGATTTCTATTCTCCAAATTCTGCAATGCCCATAATCAGCCCACAAACCATCTATTTATAATAAAAGGAGGATTAGGGCATCCCACCATCGACGACTATGATTGGCCGAAGGTGGGGTCACCCAAATACATCAAAACAAATGCAAAAATAATAAACTAATATATCAAATTGATTCGCAACGCGAATCCGAACACATCCATGGAGTCCGATCGTCGATCCGGGCACGTCATATATGGAAAGTCGCAAAATCAGCCCCGAATGATCCCAAAACTCGTCCTCGTCTGTGCTCCGCATCAGGTAGTGGGCTAAAGATTGGGAGTGACTTGAAGTGGATCCACGTGAAATGGGAGGGGATATTGAGGGGGGTTCAGTTATGGTAGGAGGAAAGGTTGAGAGTAAATTTAGGAATTAACTCCCTAAAATGTAGGAAAGTGGGGATGGAAGGGTAGTGGGAAGTTAGAATGTAGTTATGGTGGTTATGGGTAGTGGTGGAGGTGGCTGGTGGTGGACGGAGGAGGTTGCCGGTGGAGGTGGTGATCGCCGGAGACGTTTTCCGGCGATCGTCGGAAAACTCCAAAAGTAGGCAATATGTAGGGGAGGTGTAGGAGGATCATCGGAGGTGGCCGAAGACAAACTCCGGTGATCGTCGGAGCTGTTTTAATGAGAATATTGCGGCTGTTTTGGTGGGGAAAATGGAGGAGATATAGGTGGTGTTGAGGGGGCTTGTAGGGGGCGGCTATGAGTGTTGTAGAGGGGGAGATGGTTGGATGTATGATTGTGGGGGGAAGAAAACAGTGGCCGGTGATTGCTGGTGGTGGAAGGAGAGTAAGGCCAAGCTGCCTCAAAAGGAGATGGAGGAGGGTATGGGTTGGCTGCTTCCTACGAAGGGGATGAATGGGTGGGCTGCTTCTAGTGGAGGGTGGTGTGTGGCTTTGGTGAGGATGGCTGCCGGCCAATGTAATGGAGAGGGAGGAGTTGACCAGCCAAATGAGGAGGGGGGGGAGGTAGACCTGAGCTTCGCACCCGGGGTTCGGGTTCGGCACCGAGATGACCAAAGAATGGGCTTCAATAGTCCATTCTTCAATGCCTAAAATGAGAGCCCTCACCCTCTATTTATAGACTATAGGGGCAACGAACGGCTATGATTGTCCGATCATCTTGACTCAAAAATACATAAAAATACAACTCGAAACGAAAAATGAAAAGAACAAATAATGTGACGATCATCGATCCGCATAAAATGCACGGTTCCGATTCTCCATCAGATTCTCTTACTTAAAATTCTGTCTAGAAATGACATTAAGATTCTCTCTCCAAAGGTTCATCTTACTTGAATTATCTAACTAAAAAAATCGCTATAAACTCTTCTTTATATAACCCTTTCTCTAATATTTCACTAGAATTGCCGCACTCAAATTTTCTTATTCTAGAAATTTCATTATAATTCTTTCGCTAATTTTTTTTCTCGTATATTCTATTTTAGTATATTTCTGTCACTCAAATATTTTTTCTTTCTAGAAATTTTTCCTATTTTTATTTTTTCTCTAAAGATCTCACTACGTATCTTTCTTTTGAAATCTATCTCAAAGATTTTATATCATTTGAATTCTCTAACTAAGCGATTTTTTTTGGGTGAAAATACTGATTACTATTTTCTCTAAAAAATTATTTTTAAATGATTTTTGTACTTCACAAGATTGTAATTGCTGATGAAATTTCTCAGTTCCTTTCTTTCATGATAAGAATTGAGGAATTGAGTTTGTAGCCTAATTAATTTCAAATCCCATAGAATTTAGTTGGAATTCCAAAATTTCAAATTTATTTATGCAAACCGTACAATGGAATTGAAATTAGACATCTGTTCCAATTCATTGGGTACTCCTGCAAGTTTACTTGTCGAAGACCCACACAGGAGAAGGCCTGTTGTTAGTAGAGAAGGAAGACAACTTCCCTTCAAATCTCTACTAATCACTTAATCCATCGTGGTTTGAAATTGTTGGTAATTGGTGTGCGTTTAACATCAATTGGTGTGCGTTTAGCGCCCTCCTCCTTTCTATATTTAGTCCCACATCTCCAATCACGTATTTGGTTCCCCTCTTATACGTATATATAGGGGAGCAATGTAACCAATGTATATGCTGAAAATAAGAAGAATTACGTTTAATTCTTTTTCGACTTGGTATCAGAGCCAGGTTCGGAATCGATGCGGTGCGAGCAAGTGCCACAGGATAAACTCCGGAGGCCGCAGATCTACGCGTAGAGGATGCAGGAGCGCGCGACAGCTTTCCTTCCGCCTAGTTTGCAAGAGTGCGGAGTGCGACACTTGCGCAGGAGGGTACGGCTTCGCAGAGGGTGCGACACTTGCGCTTGCGGCAGAAGTGCGACAGGAGCGCGGAAGAGGCGCAGTAGGAGGTGCGCAGGTGCGGCAGGAGCGCAAAGCCTTGCCCAGGTGCGGCAGGAGAGTGCGGCAGGAGCGCAGAGCGTCAGTTGCGAAGCGCTTACGCAGGTGCGCCTGCCGGAGCACACGGCAGGAGCGCTTGTGTATTTGAGTGCTTGTGGGAGGAGCGCAGCTGCGGCAGGAGCGCCTGCGGGGGCACACGGCAGACGCGGCACGTGCGCAAGATGTGCGGCAGGAGCGCGTGCGAGAAATTGGGTAGGAGGTTCCTGCAAGTGCGGCTCTCGCGCATTTGAAGCGCGTGGTTCACACAGCTGAAGGAGCGGATACGATTTGACTTGCAGTTGAGACCGGGATTTGTGCCCTAGTGCCGCGGAGGAGCGGATATGCATTTGTGGCCGCAACTCGAAGAATAGTCAGGCCCGCAGAAGTTGCAAACTTCTATTCACATGTTAAATATGAATTACTAAATTGCCACTTCCAGAGGACGCGCGTGTTCACGTGAGGAGGCACGACACCACAAGGAGCGTGATACGATTTGCTTGGTAGTGTACGCGTGAAGAAGTTGCATAGCGTGTGAGTGCGTGCTTGACAAAATAAATAGTCTGTCAAGCGCGGTCCGCATTTATGGAGAAAGTGGTTGCAAAAATGGAGGAGGCAGATCTAAAAGTGTTCTTCGAGTTCTTGCGGATGTCCAAAGGCGAGGGGTTAGCTCAGTCGTCACCACCTCTGGTGAAGCTGGATCTTCCCCCTGTGGAACTGAAACTTGATGGATCAACTACATATTTAAGTTGGTCCCGTCGGGTGAAGAGGGCACTCTCCGGAAGAAACTTGGAAGGCTACCTAACTGGTGAGAAGGGGGAGCCAGAAAAAGGACTCGGATGGGGTACAATGAGTGGAAAACTACACAGTCTCTTACACACTTGGCTCCTCAACTCGATGGTCGTATCTATCGCCATCACGGTGGATGACATAGAAACCGTGAGTGATATGTGGGCAAAGCTGCAGAGGATCTATGTAGGAGTCGACAACAATATGATGGTATTTCAAATTGAGAGGGAGATAGAGTCCGTCACACAAGGCGATCACTTCATCCTGGAGTATGCCGCAGATCTGGAACGACTGTGGGCTGATTATGATCACTTCTCGCCAACTGCCTGTAGCAAAGACCCTACGTGCACGATGGGAGAGCGAGATGCTCAGAGACGAACTATGCATTTTATGAGGGTTGAACCCGACATTTGAGCCGAGGTGTGCAATAATGCTTGCTCAACAAAAAATTCCTTCCCTAGATGAGACGATCTCAGCTATGATGCAGGAGGAGAGCCGGATTAGGCTTCAATCCAGCGCAGCTGCATCTTTAGGTGTGAAATCAGCTCTAGTGGTCACCAATTCAGGGCATTCAGGATATAAGGGGGATACATGACAGTGTTACAACTGTGGTGAGATAGGTCATCTACGACATGCTTGCCCCAAGCCACCGAAGGAGCAACATGCAGGTGGAAGGGGAAAGTTTGGGAACCGTGGTCGTGAACGAGGGGGTCGTAGAGGTGGTGGAAGAGGAGGCTACCGGGCAAATCTGACAATAGCAAAGGAGGGGGCAGAAGAGGGCATGACATGTATGGTGTACTCAGAGGAGCAGGAGATTCTAGATGCTTACACCCAACTGATGCAGAGAAAGCAAAAGTGTATGATTGATGATGCACTCACCCCAGCTTCATCAAGGAGTAATGTTGTCTCTTTTGCTCACTCAACCACAGGTACTGTCGTACTGGTGATACACTTGCCCTCACATCTATATCCACAACTAGATCATCAGATTGGATAATCGATTCAGGTGTTTTTAGACATGTCACTGGGAATGCTAGGGAATTATGCTCGTATACTTCCCTAGCAGTCCCAGAACGCATTCAAACTACTGATGACGCTGCTCAGCCAGTGTTTGGTAAGGGTACAGTGCAATGTACCAACACCTTGACTCTGTCCAATGTTTTGCATGCTCCTTCATTTCCTATGAATCTCCTATCCATTAGTGTCATTATATCTCAACTAAGATGTGTTGTTTTGTTTGATATCTCGAAGGTGATCTTCTAGGAGAAGGAGATCGGCATGAGACTTGGGACTGACACATGACATAGTGGCTTGTGGTATCTGGATAGGAAAAGTACGGACTCAGCTCTTTAAACCGTTATAGAGAGTACTGTGGGAGACAAAAGGAGCACGAAGGACTTGCTACTACTTCATCAGCGGCGTCTGGGTCATCCATCTTTTGTTGTTTTGAGTCAAAATTTTCCCCTTTTGTTTAAGAAAGTTAATCATGAAAAACTTGTATGTGATGCATGTGAGTTAGGAAAACATACCAGAAACTCTTATTCCAGTTCTGGCAGTAGGAGTTCCTATCCATTTAATCCAGTGCATTCTGATGTTTGGGGACCATGTCCCACACTTACTGTGAATGAATTTCGGTATTTTGTATCTTTCATTGACTGTTTCTCTCATGTCACCTGACTTTATCTAATGAAAAATAAAAGTGATGTGTTTGTCTGCTTCAAGGATTTCCACAAATGGGTTCAAACCCAATACGGTGCAGTTGTGAAGGTGTTGCGATCTGACAATGGGACAGAGTACACGAACAGAATGTTTGGAGAGTACTTGTCCTCACAAGGAATCCAACATCAAACCACTTGTCCATACACACCAGAGCAGAATGGGGCTGAACGAAAGAACAGACACCATCTAGAAGTAACCCGGAGCATGATGATATCAATGAAGTTGTCAAAGTACTTGTGGGAGCAGGCCGTTCTAACATCGACCTATTTGATCAATCAGATGCCCTCGCGAGTATTGGATTGGAAGTCTCCGATTGAGGTGCTGCGAGGGAAGAATGAAGACATCCTACCCCTCAAGACCTTTGGTTGCGTGTGCTTTGTGCAAGACAACAAATCCAGTGTGGGAAAGCTGGATCCAAGGGCCCTGAAGTATGTTTTTGTTGGGTATTCAGCTACCCAGAAGGGATATGCGTGTTGGAGTCCGGTGGAAAGAAAATTATTCGTCAATATGGATGTCACATTTAGAGAATATGAGTTATATTATTCTTCTCCGACTGGCTCGTCACTTGAGGACCCACTCGTTACAAACAGTATGGTGCGAGAGGGGGAGGATAATAGTAATGGTGAGATGTGGATAATGAGTATCCCTTATCCTCTTACAAAAGGGCATAAAGTCGGATGTGATGTCGGTATATGAAGAGAATGATTATGTGGATAGCGGACCTCAAATTCAGGGGGAGCTAAGAGTGTATACAAGAAGAAGGCAACAGAGTGAGGCTACAGTACCTACAAAGCCCACAGTGTCACTTGTGCCAAGTCCCTTGTCTCAGCCTACTCTAACTCCTGTGACACTTACTCCATCCACCTCAATCTCCGAATTCACAGGTGATATAATTCTTCATCCCACTACTTTCAATTCCATACCGGTAAGGAGGAGTTCCCGCAGAAATGCAGGAGTCTCACCTGATCGATATGGCTTTCCCCGTGATATTGCCCAATTTGTTTCATACTCTCATATATCACCTATACATGGAGCATTCATTGCATTTTTGGACATTATTTCTATTCCTAAGTGTTGGCAGGTTGCTAAGGAAGATCCATAGTGGAAAACTGCAATGTTAGAAGAACTCGGGGCATTGGAAAAGAATAAAACCTGGGATCTCGTGTCGCTACCACCAGGAAAAAGGGCAGTTGGGTGTAAGTGGGTCTTTACTGTGAAACAAAACCCAGAAGGTCGGGTTGAGCGCTACAAGGCTCGATTAGTAGCAAATGGATACTGTCAGACTTATGACATTGATTACGATGAAACATTTGCACCCGTCGCAAAGATGAGCACAGCGCGGACACTAATATCCTTGGCGGCAAATGGGGGATGGAAACTATACCAGCTCGACGTGAAGAATGTCTTTCTTCATGAGGATTTATTGGAAGAGGTGTACATGGAGGTACCACCGGGCTTTGACACAAATCAAACTACAGGAATGGTGTGTAGACTCAAGAAGTCTCTATATGGGCTATAGCAATCTCCTCGGGCCTGGTTTGACAAGTTTAGGAGAGCTATGGTTAACATGGGATATCAACAGACCAATGTTGACCATGCGGTGTTCTTTAAACGATGTGAAGCTCATACTAGAGTTCCAGAGTGATCCTGTAATCGTGATGAGAAGGGTTGTTTCTGGCCTGTCACAGTCGTGAGGAGTTCACCCGTGGTCATAGGGAGAACTTTTAGACATGAGGGGGCCCCTGTAGTTCTATGTAAGGATTTGGCAGAATTACTCTCTTCTGGGGCTGGCTCCTCCTCTATTGGAGAACTGGTCGTTGGTAGTTATGGGGAGCTGCAGTGCAGTCAATTAATTAGTTCGAATCTCGTCAAAATGTCAATTATGGTTCTTCTTAAGCATCAAAAGTCTAGTTCACTCAATATCTAAGCCCTTCAGCGCCGTAATAAGGGTTGTTCTCACTACCTTCCTACGATTATGGAAGGGTACATCATATGCTTGAAAGCCTGTCAAAAATGGCATGGTTATTACTGGTGATGATGAGACCGAAATTGCTCAGCTGAAGGCGAGGTTGGGCAAGGAGTTTGAGGTAAAGGACTTAGGGCAACTAAGATACTTCCTTGGGATTGAGATAACTCGTGGTGCAAATGGGATCGTTCTATCCCAACGAAAGTATGTGCTATATCTGCTCAAAGAGACGAGAATGTTGGGATGCAGGCCTGCAGCTGCTCCTATTGATCAAAAGAACAAGCTCAGTGCTGAGGCAGGAGAGCCAATTGATAAAGAGAGGTAACAAAGGTTGGTAGGCCGTTTGATCTATCTGACCCACACACGTCCCGACATAGCTTTTGTCGTGAGTGTAGTGGCCCGTTATATGCAAGATCCTAGGAAGGGTCACATGGATGTTGTGTATCAGACCCTTAGGTACTTGAAGAGTGCACCAGGAAAGGCGCTGATCTTGCGGGAGAATGGACATTTAAACATTGAGGGCTATTGTGACTCTGACTGAGCTAGTTGTGCTGATGACAGGAGGTCCACATCAGGATATTGCATGTTTGTGGGAGACAACCTTGTCTCTTGGAAAAGCACGAAGCAGACTGTAGTTGTGAGATCTACAGCCGAGGCAGAGTACATAGTCATGGCCTTAGGTGTAGGGGAGATGTTATGGCTGAAGGCGCTGCTGGTTGAACTCAAGATGGATCAAGGTGGACAAATGGCATTGTGGTGTGATAGCAAGTCAGCTATTAGCATTGTAAACAATCCCGTCCAACATGATAGAACCAAGCATATAGAGATCGATAGGTTCTTCATCAAAGAAAAACTGGATGGTGGAACGCTAAAGCTGGGACATGTTGCTACGAAAGAGCAAGTGGCTGATTGTCTAACCAAAGGACTTAGCTCACTGGATTTATGTAGATTATGTGACAAGATGAGCTTAGCGAATGTCTTTCGCACACCTTGAGGGGGAGTGTTGGTAATTGGTGTGCGTTTAACATCAATTGGTGTGTGTTTAGCGCCCTCCTCTTTTCTGTATTTAATCTCACATCTCCAATCATGTATTTGGTTCCCCTCTTATACATATATATAGGGGAGCAATGTAACCGATGTATATGCTGAAAATAAGAAGAATTACGTTTTATTCTTTTTCGACTGAAATTCAACACAACCAACCTATTCATTTCTTCCCTTGCTGCCCGCTGTTTGACATGCTCCTGACCAAAATTCTTGGGTGCTTAAGTGAATTTTCTTGAAGTAAATCGGTTTTTCTAATACTTAAGGGATACTTTGTTGAAAAGCCTTCGATATTTATTAATATTATCATCAAGAACATTTCAAAGTGCCGTTAAATCTCTAAAGAACATCTTTTTTAAATGGTTTTTTTTCTTAAATTAACTGCATCTAAAGGTCAATCGAATCAGGCAATACCCTTGAGCACTCTGCATACAATCACAAATTGTCTTTAAATACAATAATACTGAACCAAGTATTCAGTATTTGACAAATAATATTGATATCTTGATAAGACTGATAAGAATAGCACTAATCCAAACTAACTCCTTAGTTTATTTCATTGATGGAATGAATATTTTTTCCGATAGGTTCTTAATGAGGCTAATCTCACAAATGCTGTTCTCGTGAGGTCAGTTCTTACACGCAGTGATCTTGCCGGTGCAATTGTTGAAGGTGCCGACTTCAGCGATGCTGTTCTGGACCTCTCTCAGAAACAGGTAAATGTATAAGCTTAAAGGATGTCTTTCTTTTATTCAAGGATTGTCTACTTGCATGAACTTAAATGAGGATGGATACATAGAATCATATCCATCAAAGTACATTGTTATGCACCCGCCGCGTCTTTTTATTATTATTATTATTGTTTTTTTAAATGTTATTAGGGTTGATGTGAGCCCCCTCTCCCTATATAAGGAGGTGGTTTTGGGAATTTATGATATATGGAGATCTATTGTCTTTTGGGCTCATTAGAGAGAAGCTCTTTAGAGGAACCAGCCTCCAGAAGTTGGCCGGAGCTTGCTCCGGATTGTATCCGTTGTTTCATTAATCCAAGCTATCTCTTTCTAGTTCGTATTATTTGGTCCGACCTGCCCGGACGCTTGCTCTAAGCTGACGGTTAGCTCCAGTCCGTCTCGCCGTTCGAATGCTGCATCCAACGACCGATCCCTCCAGCGTGCGCTCGCGTCCTGATCGATCAAGCGACCGATCCATCCAGCGCCGACGATCCAGCGCCTGCTTCCAACGATCCACCGAACGACGATCCAGCGCCTGCTTGCTTCACCGACGATCCAGCGTCGATCGATCCAGCGCTTGCTTGCTTCGCCGACGATCCAGCTTCGATCGATCCAGCGCCTGCTTGCTTCGCCGACGATCCAGCGTCGATCGATCCAGCGTCGATCAATCCAGCGTCGATCCAGTTATGCCTTCATCGGCCGCCGATCCCTACGCCTGCTTCTCCAGCGGTTGTTCCGCCCTAAACTGACCTTGATCAACGCCATCTGCTCCGTCTCCGGGCCGTCGCCGCTGCGCCCAAACTGCTTCCCACTCCTCGCCGCCAGCTCGCACCTATCCGCCCTCTCCGACACTCTTCGGCGACATCTATCCCTTGTGCATCCTCATATTCCAAAGGGGAGGATGGAATCCCGCGTGGAAGCCCTCGAACACTCCATCACCACCATCAACTCTCGCCTCGAGGCACAGGCCGAGCAGTTCGCCTCGCTTCTGACCATGCTCCAGAGCTTACAACCCAGCCAGCACTCCGGGCCTCCTACCGCCTCTGCTGTAGGATCCCCTAACACTGTGATCCCCGATACACCCGCAGTGGTGGAATTACCTACTCCACCGTACCGTGGACCTGACATCCCCACATTCAACGGGACTGACCTCCTCGGGTGGATTGCCCGCACCGAACATTTCTTCGACATCCACCAGATCCCTCCGATGCAACGGGTCTCCACCGCACTTATCGGCATGGAAGGGTCTACCTCCATTGGGTCCGTTGGCTCCGCCAGACCTCTCCCGACCTCACCTGGACAGATCTCACCGAGGCCCTCATTCAGCGGTATGACGACCGCTACTCCGGCCCCATGATCGAGCGACTTTGCGGGGTCCAACACACCGGCTCCATTGACTCGTACATTGATGCCTTCGTGGAATTGGTCACCCATGTTCCCGGACTCCCCCCAAATCATTACTTGAGGTTCTTCATGTTCCCGGACTCCCCTAAGACCATTACCCAGGGGAATTTTTTTTCAAAAGTTACAAAAACCATCAGGAGATTAATGAAAATATTACAAGAGATATGAATAGGAAATTTATTACGGAGATTCAACTTTTTTCTATAGAATGTCAAACTTAGAAGTTACATTAACTATTGCAAGCAACATAAAATAAGATATCGCCAAATTCATGTCTTGCAAAGGTAGTGCTTGTAGTAGAAATATTCCTTGTGGTGGAATAAACAAGATAAGTTGGGTGTGTGGCAACACAAATGTTTCTGGCAGGGTTGACACCTTCTTTGGAGATCCTTTACTAAATGATTGCAGACTCTCTCTTTAGGAAGCCTTTTACTAAGTGGGAAAGAGCAAAAAGAGGAGAAGGCATTTACTAGAAGTAGTGACACGTGACGAATGAAATGAATATGTCTGTATAATCATGCCCTAAAGAAACACTAATGATTTGGTGTTAGTGTGGTGATATCGGGTATTCAAAAATGATGCATTGTCATGCAAGTGTCCAACGAATCAAATAACAATAAGCTCTGAATATAATAAAGGAAATAACAAACAATCACAATTGAAAGTAGCGTATTAGATAAACAAACAATTGCTAGTTGAATTAGAACAAAGAGTGTGTTACGGACTCGTCGTAACACGTCGATGGAGCTGCCGAAGAATGATCGGAGGCGGGGATGACGGAGGCGGAGGATACTACGGTGCTGGAACCGCGGCTGCCTAAGCGGGGTGTGCTCAGAGAGAGAGAGAGAGAGAGAGAGAGCTATCACAATCTCATACAAGACAAGAAAATAGATTAACTTCTTGGATGGATTCATTGCACACAACATTTGCCTTTAAATATGCTACAAGACCTATAATGACAATCACTAACTATTAACTAATAACATCTTAATGACTTGACATTTAATACCTAAATGACAATTGGACTTGAATAAAAGATGACTGGGCGCGACACCCTAAACGACAGCTAGACTCGATACATATAAAAAGACGTGGTACAACATTTATAAAATAACATTTAGGGCGACCAGCCTATGCCCATAGCATACCATCCCTCCTTTGAGAGATTGTCCTCAAGCTCGGAACCATGGTAAAGACTTTTGGGCGGGAAGTTGTGACTGGACAACGGGTGCCTGAAACTCTCGCCAAAACAATGTCGCGTAGCAGTGTCTTGTCGAAAAGATGTCGTTGTTGTACCTGATGAAGGGTGGCGAATAATCTGCATATGCTCGATGACTATTCAGAACCATATCGATTTGCATGCCTGCAAGAGGAGAGTGACCGACTATCTTCGAAGAATCGATGTATGGGGAAGTGTCCTTCTGAATGTGAACAACAATTGGCGACTGATGGTGGAGGACTGTTGTACTGGATGGAATATCAACATATGACACATGATCGGGTAAGGGCGCCGGTCGTGCGATGAGCAGTAGTTTACTTTGTATGCATCAATCATTTCGTCAAGTTCGTCGATGATGGAGGTGTAGAGAAGTTTCGACTTGTGAGCGAGCATAGTTGCCTCCAAATCATTTTGTCTGGGCGCTTCAGATGTTATTTGTTAGGATACAAATATAATTAATTAATTACCAAATAAAGTAATTGTTAGAAGAGGAGAAATGGGAAATATAAGTGCATTTTCTTCTTCCACAGAGGGGCTATTTATAACATTACAACAAGACTTTTAAACCGGACTCACGATGTAGGACTAAACTCCTAAAGACTCTAATAGACTAATATAATAATAAACTCATAATTCCAACACTCCCCCTCAAGCTGAAGGGGGGACCCTTCAGCTTAGACATATCAAATAACGACAATGGAGTTAAGCGATGCGAGACAAAACATCAGACGAGCCACCGGGGGAAAATCTAAACCGGGGAATCAAGCCAGGGACATAGCCACACACGACGTTGACCCACACACGACGCAGGACCCACGCACGACGTGGACTCGCTGGTAAACCAGTCAACCAACATCATCTACACACACACAACATGCGAAAGAGAACGAAAGGTGTGGAGCAAATCATCAACTGGGCAACCGGGGATAATCCGACGGGGATAATCCGCACAAAAAACGGTCCCTCATGACACAATCCTGCACGACACGGTCCCACACGACACAACTCGTTGAGATTATAACAACCAACACAATCGTGTCCCAACACACGACCAAATGAAAGAAAATATGGGGAGACACATGACATAAGCCCGGAGGCCGTGTGGAACGAAGGCGAAAAGTCGGGAAAGATCATCCAAGTCACCTTCCTTCCGACACTCCCCCTCACGTGGATAACACGTGCATATATGCATGGCAAGACGATACGAAGCAAATACTAACAATAAACAATTAAAAAACCACATACAATGATCAAAAAACAACACAACTTCAACTTTGGCGAGAGATCAGTGCCCTAGAAGGGTATGCGGCCGCTGGAATCGACTGGAATATGAGGGCAACGGTTGGATCTGGAGCAGCGAAGTGGCCGAGGCATTACAGGCAGTTGCTGGAGGCGGCTGGAACACAGATAAGAAGGTTGGAGCACGTCTGGAGGAGGTTGAAGCCGAGAACAGCACAAGGAAAGGAAGATCTTTATCGTCGAGGAGCGAGCAACAATGGGATCGCCAAGAGCAGCAGCTGGAGGGGACGACATCGGGAGGAGAAGACGCTTCACGGGAGAAGAGGAAGCCCGACAGCAGTCGACTTCGACGGGAGAAGCAAGCGCCGACTTCGACGGGAGAAGCAGGCATCGACATCGACGGGAGAAACTGGCATCGACGCCGTCGTCGATGGAAGAGAGCGCAGCAGCAGGGGGGGCCAAGATCCGTTCCCGCCGATGGAATCAAATGGCGATTTCGTCGACGAGAGCGTGAAGCAAGCAGCTCGACGAGAGCCCTATCAGCGCAGGACGGGAACGAGAGGGAGAGCCGGAAATCAGAGAGTGGAAGCCACCGAGAACTTAGGTCGCCAAACAATTAGGACGGACCAAAATTCAAGGAGTCAATTTCTCCTCTGATACCATGTTAGAAGAGGAGAAATGGGAAATAAAAGTGCATTTTATTCTTCCACAAAGGGGCTATTTATAACATTTCAATAAGACTCTTAAACCGGACTCACGATGTGAGACTAAGGGCCTGTTTGGGAGGGCTTTTAAGCTCCTTTCCGTTTTCTGAAAAACGCCACCGCACCTAACAACCCATTTGGATTGTTTACCGGTGGGAAAAGCTACCGCGGAAAACTCTTTTTCTCCTCTTTTTGAAAACTCACTTATCTCCTACTTTTCATCCTTTTCGAAAAGCACTTCCCCATCCCGATACAAGGTTAGCGCATTTTCCGCCCGAGTGCAAATTTTTCTCCCGTGCCAACATTTTTCTGCCCAAGCGAGCATTTCTTCGCCCATGGGCGCATTTTAGGCCCAAACGTGAATTTTTCGCTCGATTGCGTATTTTTTTCCCGGTCGCACATTCTTCGCCCGGGCGCGCATTGTTTTGTTACGGGGCGCATTTTTCGCCTGGGCGCGCATTTTTCGTCGGGGTGCACATTTTTAGCCCCGGCACGCATAGGGCCAAAGGTTAGGTCTGTTTCTGGTGGTGGTCGTCTCATTAGAACCACAGTGGGAAAGAATTAAGCTCTTTGCCGGAAGTGGAATGTGTAGGGAAAGCCGAGGAGATCGGTAGCTCTAATTTCAAGTTGTTACGGCATCGCCGTAACACATCGGTAGAGTTGTCGTAGGATGGCCAGAGGCAGGGATGATAGATGCGGAGGATACTACGGAGCCGGAACCGCGGCTGCCTAGGCGGGGTGTGCTCGAAGAGAGCTACCACAATCTCATACACAACAAGAAAATAGATTTACTTCTTCGATGGATTCATTCCATACAACACTTGCCTTTAAATAGGCTACAAGACCCATAATGACAATTACTAACTCTTTACTAATAACATCATAATGACTCAACATTTAATACCGGCTAAAAGATAACTGGGCGCGATGCCCCAAACAACAACTAGACTCGATACATATGAAAAGACGCGGCATGATATTAACAAAATAACACTCGGCCACTAGCCTATGCCGATAACAGTGTTTCCACAAAATGCTCAACTAATATGCTGATAACAGTGTTTCCACAAAATGCTCAACTAATACTCTTTTCAAATAGAACAACAATTGGACTAAATTGTACAAATTTAGATCTCAAACAATATGTTCCTTCACCAAATAAACAAATAACTTCTAATTAGAAGTTACGGGACTAATTCGGGCCCGGAAAGTTGGTAAGAGGCTGATTTGGGGGCTGGGCTGCACCAAAACTCCAAATCCTGCTGTGAATTCTGAGTTATGCCGCTGATTTTTGCAGTAATTAGGAGTATCCAGGGGAATGTGGGACTTAAATGGTGGTGGGAAGGCAATGGAGCAGAGGGAATTATGTGGGGATGCAGGGAGAGTGACTGTATGGGGACGGGAATGTGATTACGAGGGCTGGACTGGGTGCAGGAGGCATCCGGCGGCAGTTATAGGAGACTGATGCAGTAATCCAGGGAAGAACAGCCGGTTAGTTATGGCAAACACCTGGATTCAGAGATGGAAAGGTGATTGGCTGGTAGAGAAGTAGAATTATAGGTGGCTGGGGGTTAGGCGTGACTGAAACCAGGGCCTGCCGGCCGTAGAGTTATGAACCGTAAAACAGTGGCTAGAAGTAGCGAGGAGCGGTTGGCAGTTCTTTTACAGGGAAGAGCTGAGAGTGGAGGTGTCGTCTAAGGCAGGAAAAAGCAGGGGAGTTCATGTATGGGCTGGAATGCAGGGGAAACAGTCAATAACTACCAGTTATAGGTTCATTTCAGTGGAATTGCTCGATGGTTGCAAGTATTGGGAGGGAGTTATGGTGGCTTTATGGGGGTGGGGAAATAGTTGATGAGTCCCGTTTATATAGGATTTTTCGAACTCATCTGGGTCTGTTTTCTCACTCGTGCACTGCCCTTTCAGCATTAAAACGCTCATATTTGCCTTAGTCATCACTTTACACAGTGCACTCTTTTCGCCTATCGGGGTGTGCAATTGCGCATTCTGTTCTGGGGTATGCCTTTGGGGGCTCCCCATGCCTGTCATGCTTGTTTTGTGGATGTTAGTCTTATTTCTTGTGTGGTTGGAGCTTTGGTTTTGATTGTGTACAGGTGGATTATGCCCTTGAGCTGAGCATTGCAATCTGGGTAAATCACACGATCGAAGCGATCGTGCGATTTACTCAGAGATGTTTGTGATGATGTTCATCATACGTTTTCCCTAACGCACGATTGAATCCAATCGTGCGTGAAGGAAAACGCACGACATGCCTGGAAGCGGGAAAAATCTGCAGTCTGTCTTACCCCGTGCGTTTTTGGTCGCGCACGAGCATTCCGCTCGTGCGTGAACAAAACGCACGACCTTCTTGTAGCTCCAGGCACTGTTTATCTCTGTAAATCGCATGTCCCAAAACGCACGGTCTTTTGATCGTGCGTTACTTAAAATTTACTCCTCTATTTAAGCGCGCATGATCGCTCGACCTAGGGATCGGCTTCTTTTCGGCCTTTTCATTGGCGAGCCGCCGGGAGGAGCGGGAGACCTCCATATTCGCCCTCAACTAAGCTCCACCTTGGGAGAGAAGCTCCGACCACCATTTCTTTGTAGAACTCTCGCGAGAGCTTCGTCTCCGACCACCACCATTGTTGCCAACTCTCAAGCTCCGTTTCCGGCCATTTCGTGCTGCGTTTTGGGAAGTTTCCGGCAAGATTACTACCAGCAAAGACCAGCGAAGAAGACGGGCTCAATAGAAGGAATTGACAACTCCTCTTCATACCCCGGACGTTAACCGTGGACCGAGCTCGGACAAGGACTGACAACCCTTGAGTCCGGCCGCGAATCCCGGCAAGCCTTCGCATGCTCGGTTGTATTTCTTCCCCCTTCTCTTTATCGTAGTATTGATAATGTGTTTTGAGATGTGACATGATGTATAAAAATCCTAACTTTGCTCTAGATGATAATCATGTTTGTGTGATTATGTTGGTGATTTTTATATAAGTGGTGTGCCTTGTTCTTCAATCTTGTGTTGCAGCGTGCTGTGATAGTGTCGTCCTAGCAATAGCTAAGGGCGTGCTTGGCAAGGAGGTGATTGCGACCCTCGTTTTACTTCTTGTTGATAACCTAGGAAACAAAATCAAAACCCCCGTTTAGCTCGAAATCACTCTTGCAGTTATTTTTCTGTTTAGGAAATCCACACACCCTACTTGCACTCCTCGAGAGATCGATACTCAGGGATTTGCTCCCATTTTATTACTTGTGCGACTGGTGCACTTGCCGTCTGCGCATCAAGTTTTTGGCGTTGTTGCCGGGGAGTGCAACTGTTGTGTGTATTTTTATCAGGAAGATTTTTGTGAGCGTGTTGTGTTCTTTTGATTGTTTTGCTTTAGTTGTGTTATGGACGGACAAAATCCAGGTGAACTTCAGGATGCTAATCTTGAGACTGAACGGGCGAGGAGAGCTCGTTTACGTGAAGAGGCTGCAAGGGAAAGAGAAAGAATTGATGTTATGGGCCAAGTTGCTAATGGTCAAGGTGGTCGAATTCCTGATGAACAGGAAGAGGTCCGTCCTCATGTGCGGACGATGCGTGACTTCACTACTCCTACGGTGGGAAGTGTCTATCCAGGGTTTGGCCCGGCTATTGTTAACAACCAATTCGAGATCAAGCCGGCTATCTTGAATATGATTCGAAATAACACCCAGTTTTCAGGGCTGCCAAGTGAAGACCCCCATTTACATCTTGCTGAGTTCTCAGAAATCTGCGGCACATTCCGCTATGCCGGGATCACCGACGATGTGGTTAAGCTCAGGCTGTTCCCGTTTTCTCTTCGGGATAAAGCCAAAGAATGGCTGCACACTATCCCTCCTTGGACCGTTGCTACATGGGAGGCTCTTTCGTCAATGTTCTTAGCAAAGTTCCACCCGGTGGATAAGATAGTGAATGCTCGGCGAGAGATAGCTACATTTAGACAGCTTGATCAAGAATCCTTGTCCGAAGCATGGGAGAGATTTGCTGAGCTGCTGCGTAGATGTCCACATCATGGTTGTGAGTCCTGGAATGTAGTAGAAATTTTCTATTTTGTCGTTGAACCAAACTATAGGGTGATGATCGACGCTGCTGCGGGAGGAACAATAATGAATTTGACTCCTGACGAAGCTTTGAGGATTATCCGTGATACTGCTTCACATAGCACTTACTGGACTGCTGGAAGGAATGCACCAAGGGGTGCCAGGAATTTATTTGAGGTAAATGCAGTCATGCCACCAAGGGAGACTACACAACAGGCCTCGGATAATATGGTGATGCTATCAAGATCAACTCCTCCTGCTCAAGTTATGGCGATCACATGTCAAGGTTGTGGAAACCCTGGGCATCATGCCTATGAGTGCCCCGCAGGTGAGCAATCTACTAACCTTTCTTATGATGAAAGTGTAAATTTTCTGAGTAGTCAAAACTGGGCGGTGCCGTTTAAATTTTTAATAATGCTTATAACCCGGGTGTGAGAAATCACCCGAACTTTTCGTGGAATCAAAACGCTCCTGGCCAACGATGACAAGGGGGCCAGCATCAATATGATGCTCAAGCCTCCGGTAGCCAGCCGCGGCCACCATGCCCGAGTTATGCGCAACCTGCACCGCCCCAAAGGAAGAGTGCTTTGGAAGAAATGATGGAGAAGTTCGTTGATTTGTCCCAAACTAATATGGCTAATCAGACTGCTTCCATGAGAAATTTGGAAACGCAAGTAGGCCAACTGGCATGGCCCAAGTGCTCTCCGAGCGCACTCAGGGTGCTCTCCCCAGTAATACTGAAAAAATCCCCGAGAGCAAGGAAAGAGCATCTGGGATGCGAATGGTTGCCATAAGGGCACGTGTGTTGTTAATTGCAAAATCAATGATGTTGATACTCCAACACTATGCGGTTCTGGATCGTCTCGCAACATTCTTGCTCTGCAAGATGTTGCGAAATTGAACTTGAATATGAAAACGTACGATCGGACTTCGCTAGTGTTGGCTAATGGTACTGTGGTTGAGACTGAAGGTGAGGTGAAAGATGTTTATGTTAGTGTGGATGGGACGGTTGTCATCACTGACTTCCAGGTTTTGGGACCCATGGAAAATGACTCTATCCCTATTTTGGGTGTTTCATTCCTGAAAGAGAGTGGGGCAACCCTGCATTTTTTTGATGGGCATGCAACCTTATCTCCTAAGGTTGAGCAACATTTACCCCCTCCCGGTGCCACTAAGGCTAGCAATGAGTCTGAATTAGTTCCTGATATATACTTATTGGTAGTTGATGATAGTTCTAGTGTTGTTGAGGACAGGGAATTGTGTCAAGAAGTGCAAAGGCGTTGAAGAAATCGTGGAAGAAACTGAGGTGGATAATGCTGTGAAGAGATGTGGAAGTCCGCGGGGGTGGAAGAATGGTGTTGCTACTGCCGCCGCCTATATGGAAATTGTTGAATCATCAGAAACTTCTTTATTTGTGAACAATAAATGTAAAACTGTAAAACAGGTGTGATGGGCAGATCATTCACCCACTGGGGAGGAGGAAATGAAGCCCCAATTTGAGAATGATGGCATTGAAACTTTTTCTGAGCGAGCGTCTGGTGCTCGTTGGCGACCTCCCTCTGTGGAGAAATTAAAGCGGTAAAGATTGGAGCACAGGGCTCGCAGGTTCGCCCTCCAGCGTGCGAAGGAAGAGGCGTGGGGCAGGGGAGAGAACTCTCCCTTGGGCCCAAAATCATTCACCTCTTCTCTTTCTCATGTAGCGGGGGAGGATCATCACAAATCAGCATATAGCTGAGGTGTGGCGGACCCTTGGCCGCCCTTCTATTTCTCTGTTGTTAGTTTTGTTGCTATGTGTTGTTTTTCTTTCTGTGATATCTTGTTTTGGTTAAAAACACTTGTTACTATTGCTTAATACAGGTATTTTGTTCAGCTTAAGGACGGTAAACAAAAGCGCTGCTGGGAGACAACCCAAATCTTTTTGTTTTATTGTGCTTTTATGCTATTAGTTGAATTTTATATATGTTTTGCTTGGAGTCTCTCTTTCCTGCAGGTGCGCGACAATTATCGTGTTTGGCTGATGCTGCGGCTTTATTTGGTTCTGCACGCCAATCTCCTGGTATGCTCACTTCTGAGCATTGGGTAACTTCTCTTCCCCTGGCTGTTATTTTAGTCTTTAATATATATCTTGTATTGGAATTTTTAGATTAAGTCTGGGGGAGAGCTGCTGTATTTGTTACCTACTGCACGCACTCAATGTCAATGCATGTTAGAAGTATATTTAGTTCATTTATTTAGTATTGTTCATATTTGTCGTACACCACAACACCCACTTGAGCGCGCACTCAGCCGTAGGCGCGTTACAAGTTCAACTCGTTTCTTTTTTGTGATTGGGAAAATTTCTGTGCTGGCTTAGGATTGTGAGTTGGAATAAAATGTCGACTCATGTAGTGCTCTTAGTCGAGTGCTCATGGTTTGCATAGAAATATGTGTAGAGTAGATTTCTCTTTATACTTTTAGTTTTATATTTTTTCTATTAGCGTAAATGTTGTTACTCTACTCAAAATTGGTGAATCTGGTGTGAATCAAACGGTAGCATAAGGATGTGTGTAGACTATTGCTAGATTCGTATTGCTCGAGTCGGGAGGAAGGATGGCCTTTCTCGGTGGCTAAGAACTTGCCCCAAGCGACTCTTGAAGCATTGGCATAGGATGATTCTAATGCTCGAGCGTGATGTAGGCCATCATTTTGGCCCGGTTGAGCTTGTTTACCTTACCTATTGCCTTACCCTCGCTAGCCCTTTTGTGCCTACCCCTTCTATTAATTCAGCTCCACCTTCATCTCACCAAAGCCTAAAAGTCAATCCTAGTCGCACACCCAAATATGAGCTTTCGTCTTGTTTTATTTTCTTTATTGGGGTGTTGATGTGGTGAATTGTATTTGTGAAGATTGTGGATGTGTTTATTGGAAATTTGATGAAAAAGAAAAGAAAAGAAAAAAATAAAATAGAAAGAAGAATGAAAAAGAAAACAAAGAAAAAGAAAATTTTTGTTTGAAAAAGTTAAATTGAAAAATGTTGAGCATATTTTTTGTGTTGGGAGTAGGCGGTGCACACACCATGTTGTGAATTTCAAGTCTGGGGTGTGGTGCACTCGCAAGTCTTTTGGTGCGTGGGTAGCTTTATTTGTGTGCTCATTTGGGTTTGGTGATAGCCCTCTCGTTTATCATTTTATATCATATCGTAGCCTAAGCCCCGTTTCTTACCTAAAGTCCTACTGACTCGCGCAGTGAACCGATCTAGTGTCGTGGAGAGAGTGCGAACTGGTGAGCTTATGGTCACCGACACTAATGGATTTCGGTGGAGGCTGTTCCGAACCCCGATCCTTGGCAATGCGCATCTTAGTAATCAGTCTATTTTCTTCCTATGCATGACCGAACGATTCTCCGTGATTCACATTTTGAGTAGTAGTAATAAACATTTACTATAGTAGAAATTTATAAACTATCTTGTATAATTAGAAATATATTCTACTGTATTTTTGTGCACGTGAGCGTGCGACTTCACATGGTATTCCGTGTCACAATTTCTGAGCTAGCTAACTGTTTTCCCCATCTGCATCGAATGGTTTGCTCGGGACGCGCAAACGGTTAAGTCTGGGGGTGTGAGGAGTCCCGTTTATATAGGGGTTTTCAGACTCATCTGGGCTTATTTTCTCACTCGTGCACTGCCCTTTTAGCATTAAAACGCTCATATTTGCTGTAGTCATCACATTACACATAGTGCACTCTTTTCTCCTATCGGGGTGTGCAATTGCGCATTCTGTGTTGGAGGTATGCCTTTGGGGGCTCCCCATGTCTGTCATGCTTGTTTTGTGGATGTTAGTCTTATTTCTTGTGCGGTTAGAGCTTTGGTTTTGATTGTGTACAGGTGGATTATGCCCTTGAGCTGAGTATTGCAATCTAGGTAAATCGCACGACCGTGCGATTATTGTTAACGCACGATCGAAGCGATCGTGCGATTTACTCAGAGATGTTTGTGATGATGTTCATCTTGCGTTTTCCCTAACGCACGATTGAATCCAATCGTGCGTGAAGGAAAACGCACGACCTACCTGGAAGCAGGAAAAATCTGCAGCATGTCTTACCCCGTGCGTTTTTGGTCTTGCACGAGCATTCCTCTCGTGAGTGAACAAAACGCACGACCTTCTTGTAGCTCCAGGCATTGTTTATCTCTGCAAATCGCACGTCCCAAAACGCACGGCCGTGCGTTTTGATCGTGCGTTACTTAAAATTTACGCCTCTATTTAAGCGCGCAGGATCGCTCGACCTAGGGATCGGCTTCTTTTTGGCCTTTTCATTGGCGAGCCGTCGGGAGGAGTGGGAGAGCTCCATATTCGCCCTCAACTAAGCTCCACTTTGGGAGAGAAGCTCCGACCACCATTTCTTTTTGGAACTCTCGCGAGAGCTTCGTCTCCGACCACCGCCATTGTTGTCAGCTCTCAAGCTCCGTTTCCGGCCATTTCGTGCTGCGTTTTGGGAAGTTTCCGGCAAGATTACTACCAGCAAAGACCAGCGAAGAAGACGGGCTCAATAGAAGGAATTGACAACTCCTCCGTACCCCGGACGTCAACCGTGGACCGAGCTCGGACAAGGACTGACAACCCTTGAGTCCGGCCGCGAATCCCGGCAAGCCTTCGTATGCTCGGTTGTATTTCTTCCCCCTTCTCTTTACCGTAGTATTGATAATGTATTTTGAGATGTGTCATGATGTATAAAAACCCTAACTTTGCTCTAGATGATAATCATGTTTGTGTGATTATGTTGGTGGTTTTTATATAAGTGGTGTGCCTTGTCTTCGATCTTGTGTTGCAGCGTGCTGTGATAGTGCCGTCCTAGCAATAGCTAAGGGCGTGCTTGGCGAGGAGGTGATTGCGACCCTCGTTTTACTTCTTGTTGATAACCTAGGAAACAAAATCAAAACCCCCGTTTAGCTCGAAATCACTCTTGCAGTTATTTTTCTGTTTAGGAAATCCACACACCCTACTTGCACTCCTCGAGAGATCGATACTCGGGGACTTGCTCCCATTTTATTACTTGTGTGATCGGTGCACTTGCCGTCTGCGCATCAATAGTCGTAGTTATTGGGATGGTAGGGAAAGGTAGTTAGCTTGGTTTTGGCACCAAGAGTTCACGGCGTCGGCACCGCGGAGTGATTATGAGCTCGAAATTTCTCTTCAAATTCTTTGATCTCTAAAATCAGTCCTTAGATCCTTATTTATAGACTTAGAACCCACTACGAACGGCTAAGATCGTCTGGAACATAAATTCACTAGTTTTACATGAAATAAAAAAAATACTAAAAATAAGGGTAGTTGGTTGGTGTGTTAGGAATGGGGGAGTGATGTCTTGACTCGTGACGGGATCTTAAAGGCTTAATGGCTTGAATTTCAGTTGGGAGTGAGGAATGGAGTTACTAGTGAAGGGAGTCGGCCTGACTCGGTCTAAGCAGAGGTGGATTTGTGGCTTAGATCAAGCAGATGTTGAGTTGGTCCACTCAGCTTGGATAAAGGGGGACTTGATGTAATAAAAGTTCAGGGATGATGCTATATGGAGTTTGAATGGTCAAAAAAGTTGGGTCAAAAAATAGTTGGTTAGGCTAACCAAGCTCAAAATGAAGCCCAAATACATTGACTCATGTTTCTCATGACTAGTGACATATATGAGTGATTCATATATAACTCAAACACATAAATTTGACTATACATTGAATCATTATTCAGGATAATAATGAAAACATAAAATAAGACATTACTCGTTAACAAAATACATAAGCCATAAATTCCATCAGCATGATAACATGTCCTACATCAAGTACACATTTACTTCAAAAAATTCAAACTCCTTCGCATAAATTTTCAAGTCATGTGAAGAAGATAAGAACAAGTTGCTAAGAAATTTTCTAGTCATGTGAAGAGGATAACAAGTTGCTAAGATTCATCCTTACACTTCTTCTAGAGGTATAAGCTTCACCAATGAACTAAACGGCCCGAGTGCTTCCAACAATTGTGGAACCTTTAGTAGTAGTGAAGTTGATGTTATTTTTAGTTATATATATATAGGGGCATGTACCCGGGACATCCCCTCTAAGTTTGAAAAATTACAGATTGCACCCCTTTTATTATTGAAATTACAAAAACCTCCCCTGAATGTTACAGAACATAACATTTACCTCTCCTGAAGTTCACATTTCACCACATCCATGCACAAAAATATCCCCCTCAAAGTACATTTTCAGGGGAGGTATTTTGTTCATGGATGTTATGACAATGTGAACTTCAGGGGAGGTAAATGTTATGTTTTGTAACATTCAGGGAAGGTTTTTGTAATTTCAATAATAAGAGGGTGCAATCTGTAATTATGCTAACTTCCATGGAATGTTTTGATAATTATTCGTGTGTATATATATACGTATACCATGTCTAAATAGCAGTACCAACTACCAAATATAATATTGTACATTAAATATTTGTCATAATCCACTATTCTAAAAGAATATCACACTCAAAAACATGATGCAACTCTCCCTATAACATTCTGAAGACAATGGTTTCAACCTTAATGTGCAAATGACAGCTTCCACTAATAATATATTTTGGTGCAAGGCAGGCTCTATGCAAGTATGCAAAAGGGACGAATCCAATGACGGGGGTGAGCACGAGGACCAGCCTCGGTTGTGGGAATACCCGCCGAAGTGCATACGGGAGTCCATCTTCGCCCCTGCTCAGCGCACCGCCACCAAAGCTGCTCGACCGGGACGGTTACTGTGATGAAGCCACAGGCCTTTGCAAAGCTAATTAATCTGACTTACAACTCTCAAATTTAAAATTATGTTACAAAGGATTCGTTGACAGCAATTTTGAAATTGGCCCTCTTCTCACCCAAATAGGTTTTTTTCTTAAAACAAATTAATTTTCCCATTTAACATCAAATATTTGGGCAAATAAAGCCGGTTGGACCGTTGGACAGCCTATAATCTATTTTTAATAAAAATGAATGTGCGGGGTATTGAACCCATTTAATTTTTAGCATAGTAGTGATGTTCGCCACGCGGCCAGCTGGTACTTGGTGCTTCGGTTGAAACTATTATATATATACTTAAAATAATAATGGCTTACACTAATATAAATTTATACATTTATAAAAAAAAATACATGTTGGCAACTGGGCGGGGCTACAGAAATTTGTTTACTAGTTATTTCATTAAAAAAATATGCATTTATACATTAAATAATTATTTTATTAAAATATATTTCATTAAAAATATTTACACCAAGTTTTTATCTTACAATAAATATTAAATGGCATGATAAAATTTAATAAATATTTGTAATATATAGTCTTCAATACATATTTTACTATATAGAAGTATTTGCTTCATGCTTATATTTACGCTATTCTAATATAAAAATTTTAAGAAAACATTTAATATTATTGGATCTTCTATAAAAAATACTATAATAAAGATGATATTTATTTGTATGAATATTATTTACATATTTAATATGTTTTGAAAGACTAATGATATGGAACATGTTATTATATAAATGCATGTCCGATCTTGAACCTTTGTTCCCACTGATTCGTTTTTCGGTCCAGTTCTTATAATCTTGAGAAATATTGTGCTTGGCAGGGATGAGCATTTATATCCCGGCCTAAGCCCAGGCCTCTGTCCGCCATGCTGGGACCAGGCCAGATTTAGCTGAAATCCGAGCCAGTTTAGGGCTCAAGGCAAGTGCCAGAATTTTAGCCGGGCCAAAAAGCCTTTATTTTTGGAAAGTCTAGCTCTAACAACTATACAGTAGAAACTACATCTCACGGTCAAGAGATGTATTAGGTTGCAATTGTTTAGCAGCTCTAAGCCTCTAACAACTATACAGTAGAAACTACCCCTCAATGCATTAGGATGCAATTGTTTTCTTATCTCCAAGTTTGAAGAGAGATCTGAATCCCAACTCATCGTCAGCAGTATGTAATTATTTGTGATGGAAATTTAGCTCGACTGACGACTCATAGATCTTAGTTGAAAAAAATGATGTCAATGAAGCTAATTTTTTGAAAATTGAAAAAAAAATCAATATGCAATTGCCAAAAGTGCTCCTACAGGTTATCATAACACAATATCATAGTGGTGGCTCCTGTCATCTATTATGAAATAAAGAAAAGTAGATGGGCGCAACATATAAGCAGTAAAGAAAAAAAAAGAACAGAGCTGTGCGAATAGAGATAAAAGTAAATAAAGTATGACTGCCACCGATAAATATTTTGCAATATTCATAAGCAGGTCAAGAGAGTTGGATCCAAAAAAAACTGCCATCACAAATGCCACCATGCTTTGATGCAAAAGAGAGGGGGGAGAGAGAGAGAACATACATGCAACAAATAGCAGTGGCAAAACAAAAGAGCACAAAACTGGCATATCATTAAAATGTCTGTTCAGATAACTTCAATACCAGCCCACCAGACAAAACGTTTCTATCTCAACAGAATAACCCTGAAATTAGGAGAGAAAGAGAGAGAGACAGAAAAAGGGAGAATCCTTACAAATCCAAGTCCATAGGAAACAGCTTTATCACCTCCACATGAAGCAGCAGCAGCAGCAGCAGCAGCAAGCAAGCTGAAACAGAATGAAGGTGGCAAGAAAAAGAAAGGGCGAAACATGGTTGAAGTAATTTCTCTTCCAAATCGAAAACAGGCCGGGGAGCACGAATACTCACAAAGCCGCACGGATCTTCGCACAGCTAGCGGGAGAGGGACCTTTCTGAGCGGTGGTACTCATAGGCATGATCTCTCGGCGCCTCCCCCTCCTCAGGTGGTTCAGACTCCGCACGGCCTTGGTAATTGCCTCCAACTTCCTTGCCATAATGCTCAGGCTCATGATGATCATACTGCTGCTCCTCTTCTTCTTGGTAGTACTTCCCCCCGTGCTCACCTTCATGGCCATGCTTGCCCGCGCTCTCGTAATAATCCCGACCCCATTTATTTGGGACAAAATGATCCCCTTCCCTCGACTTGATAGCCCCCTGATGATCCCGGTCATGAGCCACCTCCATGTGATCGTACTCAACATCTCTTTCTTGGGTATGGCCACGATCCCGCTCGTGGCTGGCACGCCCGTAATCTCTATCCCGCTCTCTCTCGCGCATCCGGTCCCTCTCGCGATCGCGGTCACGAGGACGCTCTTGCTCACGGCTGTAGTCTCTATCCCGCTCTCGATCGCGAACTCGGTCGCGTCCGTGGTCCCGTTCTCTGTCCCTTTCTCTGTTTCTGTCGCGGTCTCTGTGGTGGTGCCTCTCTTCCCGGGGCTCCCTATCTCGTGTCCTATCATCCCGGGGTTCCCTGTCCCGCGTCCTCTCATGAGAGAGCTCGCGTACTTTCTCCAGACGGTCCCTAATTCGGGGCCTTTCGCGGGACTTTTCTCTTTCCCTGAATCAAAGGAAATCAAAGCCCGATGTAATCGCAACAAAGATGGAAACTTAAAAGGTCACTTGGTTGCTTTAAGTTAGATAACATGACCAATTCTGTTACATGCAGTTACAAATTAATTAAGAAATGCAAGGATGCAGCTAGGCATACCGCTCAACGTGTCTTTCTTCCCGAGCTCTAGGCTCTTCCGATCTGGGACGACCTGATGCAGCCTGCGGTTGGTCCCTGTTTCAATTTTACAAAAAAAAAGTGTGTATAATGGATGAGGTTATTCTTTTTACTGTTTTTATTTTTCAGGTAAAAATATTTAACCAGCAGGCATTGTAATAATCATAAGCTAAGTATGCAGCATGGAGAAGGTAATGAGATTCTAAATATTATGATTTGTACACTCACTTGCCATACATGCTGGGAGCATGCAATAATGAAATAATGATGGCCGTTTCAGCACATAATGACCTCTAATGTATCTACAATGGCTGTAGTCTCTAATGAAATAATGATGGCCGTTTCAGCATATAGTAAGTTTGGTTGATTTTACCAACCCCCATTCCGAGTAACTAGACATGGTTAAAAATCAAACTTATGATTGAAAATTATTCACATTTTTTTAATATGAACAAACAAGTACAATAACAAACAAAAAAAACAATTGCACAAGTATTTAAACACTAAATAATGTCGTTTAAAAATAAGAACTACCAGACATGACTATTTACCTTCCAGAATGTTTCTGGTTAACTTCTTCGCCTCCAACCCTTGTAGATCCAAGACCACCACCCAATCTCCTAGGCCGCCAATTAGGAACAGTTCTACCACGCTCAACATCAACCAATACCCTCCTATTATCAAGCTTCCTACCATCAGCTTGCTTGTAAGCAGCTGCAAAATATCAACCTCCAGCACATAAATAATAAACAATGTATGATCAAAAAAAAAGAAAAAGATGAGATTATAACATACATTTCATATCCCGTGTGTGCATATACTCGATGAAGGCATATCCTCTAGGTTTATTCGTCTCCTTGTCCGTAACCAGACGAACCTGAGAAAATACAGAAGAAAAGATGATATCAAATATCTGTATCAAAAATATAGAATCGGTAGTACGTGTTGTGTTTTGACTCTTCGGTTTGCACATCTCTAAATTTTTGTTTCAAATACTAAAACCTAAATAGCACGACAGACAGGCAGCAAGCCTTGCTGGCCGTGCTCACCTTTAGAGGTGCTGCGCCACGTGAGATGCATCGCCACCTTATCAATTGGGTTGGAAGATATATCCATGTTCAAGATCGTTTTTGCCGGATGTTGATATATATATATATCCCCCTTACCAGGGTAGTTTAAAATTTAAAAAAAAAGTACAGTTTTAGAAAGATACCATGACATCTTCAGAATCAAGGAACTTGACTTCTCTAATCAAAAAATAAATTGTAAGTTGCAGGAGAAAAAGGTTGCAAAGAGCACAAAAAAACATAGAAGGAAATCTGCTAATACCCCCTTGAAATATACCTATCCAGGATGGGATCTGAAATCAAGAAGAGGGTGGTCATTTGTTCAACCTTTGAATGTGAAGATTGCCTCAAAATTGCAGCACTAACGACGGGCCCAAAATGATAATTGCAAATAACCATATTTTGAAGTTAAATTCCTTACCCACACAATTTTCTTTCACCATTTCTGCTATCTTTTAATGAAATCACTTCTCATGATCGCAATGATAGGGCCAATATATGTAGAATATTAGAATAGAGGTACACACTAATTAGATGTTAACGCTAATGAGAGCATACCCGTATACCTTCTACGGAAATTTGGCATAGAACAAGCCCCACTGAATCGGCATCGAACAAGCCCTAAAACAACCTCCATGGACACAGAAAAATATTTCGCTACAAAACACATGTATTTCCTCAAATTTTACCTGACTGCTTACCCAGAAACCTTTATGGACAATAACATGGTTTATCAAAGCCAAATTAGATGCATTGTTTGTTTGGAGAAAGATCTAGATTAGAGATCAAATTAACCTGCCATGATTCCTTAGTTCTCTGCTAGAGAATAACTTTTGAATATCATCCTCTGACAACCACCTTAACAAAAATCCAACTACGATGAAAGTAGACAGCTGGCTCAGAGCAGAATCATTACGAAGCATATCTCAAAATACCTTTAACCGAAATGTTGAGCAGCTAAAGGAAACTGAAGTTTTTCTTGCCAAGAGAAGAGGGACATTTACAGTTAATGCATAGCTCAAAAAATTAAGAAAGTTCACATGCACAAAACCGCACTTCCGATTGAGAATTCAAGGAAGAAAATGAAAAATTTAGGTTGAGAGAATATAAAATAAAAGAAAGAATTTATATCTTTTCCGTTTGATTGAAAGTCATACGAGAGAAGATAATTATTCATCACATACTTGATTGGAGAGGAAAGAGAGGAAATAAAATAATATTTAAAAATAATTTAACATATGTATCCTCACAGGAAGAAAGATAAATGAGGAATATATTTATTGTTTTATTAAATAATGGTACTTTAGGCTATATAAAAAGTTTATTTACGCAAATCACTCCCCTGCTTTCAGCTCATTTTAGGAGAGAAACAAATTCCTCTAAACAGAGGAAAGTCTTTCCTCTAGCTTCCTTTTTTCAACTTAAACTAACAATCAATAGAAGTATTCACTTACTGTATATTTCCTTCGCTTTATCTCTTAAACCTAACTCCCAATCAAAGCAGAAGAGAAATACAAAACCACAAAACACATGAACAGGCATAGAAAATTGCAACCAGGAATGCAGGGAAGTATGTACATAATTTAGCCTACCAAAAAATGATAAAAAAAAATTAAGCATGCAATGGGGAAGGAGGCTGAGGTGAAAGTGCTTTCAGTACATAACACAAAAAACTGGGCTTATGCCCAAATTACACAAGAAACAAAAAGATGAAAAAGAAGAATCTTTAAAAAAGTATCACCAAACAAAACTTGATACAACCAAATTAGCATAATCATTTTTTACTAAAAATGAATAGTATGTCCAACCTTTTAAATTTTGAAGAAGTATGGGTCAGACTTTCAAGGCACACCATAAGTATGAACTTAAACAGTAATCTTACCCATGTTAAGAGCATTAAACTGCCCCAACATAAATGTTCTAGCATACTTACACGTTTAATTGGGCCATAAGCTTCAAACTCCCTTTTGACCCTATGTTCGGTTGATTCATAACTCTGCAAGGAGATAGAGAGAATCAACATATGCCTCGCTACATGTGTATGTAGAAGTTCATAAATGCATGCACTTGAAGAACGTATAGAAAACTGAAATGAATAATAAATATAACAACTTACAAGTCTAGCCACAAATAATGTTTTGTACGGATCCCCAGTGGCATTTGGGTCTTTATGCGGATCATCTGCATTAAATAAGTAAAGTTAAACACACCTCAATGAAACAAAAAAACTAACAAGTTGCTCCTAAATAAAACACAGCTGTACATTTCTCAAGTTCTTCAGCAGCCTTCTGTGCTCCTTTCTCCAAACGAAGCAAATGGATTCTAGCTCTTCTTTGGGCCTGGGCCAAGAAGTGCAAAATAAATAAATAAATACATGGATAACAATATGACCTCGGCTATGCCAAAGTGTTGGGAGAAATATAATGGCAATGTAAATATGGATGTGCATGGGCTACTTAATATGAGATTATAGATTAACTATACACGCAAAAGAACAATGTAAGTGTTAGGGGCTTCGTGCCCGGATATTAGGTTGTTCGTCTTAGGGTTGTGTACTATGTCATCTCTTATTATGGTGTCTTATTATGCTGTCTTTTATTTATCGTTATGTCGTAGTCCAAGTGTTGCGGGCTTAATTACATTTATGCCCTTGTATCCTCTTTAAAGGACCCCTTGGGTCTTGTAAATGCATGGAAGAAGTATTCTCTATTCTCTTGCCTCTTGTATGAGATACTGGTAACTCTCTCCTCCCGAGCACGCCCCGTCAAGCAACCGACGCAGAAGCCTTTCATCCTGATTGCCGGCGCGGAAGCCTTTCTTGCCGATCACCGACGTGGAAGCCTCAACGACGCATAAGTCTTTCTTCCCAATCGCTGACGCAGAAGACTTTATTCGCCAGATCGCACAGATTTTTTTGGGCAGATGAGTGTCTTCTACCAGATTTCTTCATTTTTCCCCTAAAATCTCTAGATCCACATTTGGAAAACGGAACCGTTGTGTTTAAAATTTGTAGATCCACCTAAACTTGTAGATCGATTCCTAAAATCTGTTGTAGATCTTTTTTTTTTTTGAGGTTTCCAAAAATTAGTATTGTTGAGGTTTTCATAAATCGACAGCATTCTAGAAATCGACAGTATTCCAGAAATCGACATCATTCCATAACCTCATGTCAACGTGAAATCAGTGGTTGCTATTTTTTCCTGTCAGTATTGCCTATTCAGTACTGTTGCTATCAGCATTCCTATTAGTATTGTTCCGAAAATCAGCATTCCATAACCTCTATTTTTGGGTCTTTTGTTCATCTGAAATCAGTGGATTGTATAGTTGATATTGGTTGTATATAACTAATTTGTTTCATTTTTTTTAATGTATGTCGCAGTTGAATTTCCTGATGATCGCGATGATTGGATGACGACGTACATTGATGTTGGAGGAAAGGACTTCATCTATGCTATTTTGTTTTAATTTTGTATGAAAAAACATTGTAATTCGATATATTATTATGACTTTAATATTGTGATGCATTTTTATCTTCTTTATGATGAAAAAATTTGTTCATGGATTTTCCAACCATTGTTTCTTCCAAAAAGTTGAAACGGTTTTCTATTTCTGAACAGCACTGAGAAATCTGCTTTTCCAAACAGTTTCAGTGATTTTCCCACCATTCTGCATAAAAGCAGATTTTTCCATACTGCTTCCCACCACTGATTCTCTCATCGCTGCAGCCGAGCCAAACAGAACCTAACTGATCGAAAAAATGATATCCTTGTCATCCCAAGATTATTAAAACTCAAAAATTATTTTCTTATTCTCATAATTTTTTTTTCCTTTTTCATAATATAAGTATTCCCACCAGACTGTATGTATGGGTTCATGATGAGCAAACATTATAAACAAAAACAGATGTACAAGCAATAAATTCAATCAAGTATATATGATTCAAATAAATGTAATATCAAACAAGGAGCTAAACAAATATACAATCACGTAGACACATGACCATTTAGTACAGTAAATGTAGGGGGAAATCATCTAAATTATAGATGAGAAAATCAATTTGAAGAGCGGTAGAACATACCGGAGTTTCGCCTTTTTGAACTGGTGGTGCATACTCTTTGTCCCCAGGCTCAGCAAAATGACTGACAAACTGGGCCATTCCTTTAAAGTAGGGATTCAATATTAGATATTACCTATGCATTCACAGCCAGGGCATTTGAAAAAATATATTTACCTGAATATGATGGGCATTTCCTTTTTTCCGGGGGAGGTTTAAATTCCAAAGGAGGTCGAGGTTCAAAGAGCTTCAAAAGGTTGTTAGTAAGACCAGTTGGATGACTCTGCCCAATCTGCATAAGAACAAACCACCGCAAGGTATTATAAGAGGAACTACTTCCTGACGAAATGGAGGTCAAACATGGTACACAGATAAGCTACAGTAAAACAAAGCCAATAGATACACAAGTCATAAAAGACAACTCTGGAAAGCAAGATGCGTGAAGAATGGTTGTTTAACAGATTTCATATATTTTGCAGGCTGGCAGTAAAGCTTAAATTTCTAGATCAGCATACAGAAGTAAAATGCAAGTCATAAAAGACAACTCTGGAAAGCAAGATGCGTGAAGAATGGTTGTTTAACAGATTTCATATATTTTGCAGGCTGGCAGTAAAGCTTAAATTTCTAGATCAACATACAGAAGTAAAATGCAGTTTGTTCATTAATTGAAGCAAATTCATAAAGGAACATCAAAATCATCAATAAATCAAGCCTTGAAGATTTAACTAAGATAAAATTAACTGGGAAATATGAGCATTGAATGTGTTGGATACCAAATTAACTAAACAGAATCTACTGCTCCATCTTAAGAATGCCGGGCCAACTAAAACTTCAGGAAAATGGGATAATGCGGGACATTTTAAGGTTAATGTTTCTAATGCAATGCAATTGATATTATGAACTCAACAAACAAGAAAAATATTCATAAATCGCAAACGTTTAAATTAGGTTAATTAGCTCCTTTGATGGGGAATTAAAGTAACGAGAAATTTGTGCAACAAATAAGTTGATTTTTCCCATGAGAAATAAACCATAAATCAGCCCATTTATGGTCCGTTCGGCGCGCAGGCAATGACATTTTGGCATTGGCTCTGAGTAACAATAAAGCCAATGCTCGCGTTCGGCGGGACGGAAATGGGCAGGAAATGGCTTTTAACTAAAAACCGTCGGTTTTAGCCCTACCCTAAAAACGCGCAACCCCAATTCTTATATCCCGACTCAAGTTTTCGGTGATTTACGTCTTCTACAGCGCAGTCCCGACGGAAACTTTGCCTCCCGATCGAACGCGAGCACCGGTTCCTCTTCCTCCCGACCGAGCGGCGCACATGTAAACCTCCTCCTTTTCTTCTTCCTCCTCTTCTTCTTCCTCCTCCTCTTCTTCTTCCTCCTCTTCTCATCTTCTTCACCTTGCTTCATCTACCTCGTCTTGTTCTTCTTCTTCTTCTTCTTCCTCTTCTTCCTCCACTTCTCTTCCTCCTCCACTGGTTTTCTTCCTCCCCCTTTTCAGATCTGGGTTTTCTTCCTCCACTGGTTCCTCTTCCAGAAATTTCAGATCTGAAATTTCTTCCAAAAATTTCAGATCTGAAATTTCTTCCAGAAATTTCAGTACTGTTTTATTTGAGTAAACTGCTTTCATTAGTTGATGATGTAGTTCAATGGAGATACATATTTTATTTGAAGTTGTTCTATAGTTCAACGGTGATTTGGTCTTCAGATTTAGACTATAAATCCTTCTCAGTCAACATAGATTCGTGGAGATTTTAATGATGCTTTCAGTAAACTGCTTTTAAATGGTATCTTCTCGTGTCCAAATTGCTGTTCAAAATGCATGTTCAATGTTAGTATATATTTGTTACAGTTAATATTAGAAAATGCATGTTCTGTTCAAAATGCAAGTAGATAATAAGTATGTTCTGTTCAGTACATAATATGTAGATAATATGCATGTTCTGTTCAATACAAGTCTTATAAGGGTCGAGATCTCTGATCAATACATAATATGTAGATAATATACATGTCCTGTTTTGTTCAAATTTTGTATCCTGGATCATGAGATTTTAATTATTTTAGGTTTGTCATGGATCATGAAGAGTTGCAAAAAAAACGTAAGATGGATATTATTATAAAGTCAGCAGTTGTCGCGGCTTATTGTGCAGCGGTTGTTATGGACTACATTCCCAGACACCCAGTAGATGTTATAGACAAAGACGCTCTACGAATATCTTATTAAAATGGTTATATGATGGATATGAGGTTAACTGCGTCTGCTTTAGCCATTTACGCATGGGTAAAGCACCTTTCAATGAGCTTTGTGATATTCTCCGCTCAAAAGGGGCCCTGGAGCCTAGGCGCAAGACGCACCGAGGCGCAAAGGGGCCCTGGAGACTAGGCGCAGGCGCGCGCCTGAGGCACGTGAGGCGCAAAAATGGGAAAAAAATAAAATCAGTGAATTGGGCCCCCAATTCACGTGGAAAATCAGTGAATGAGGCGCCCAATTCGCTGAATTTCTGCGAATTGGGCCCCCAATTCGCTGAATTTCAGCGAATTGATTTCAGCGAATTGGGCGCGGAAATCGCTGAAATTCAGCGAATTGGGCGCGGAAATCGCTGAAATTCAGCGAATTGGGCGCGGAAATCGCTGAAATTCAGCGAATTGGGCACCCAAATCGCTGAATTTCAGCGAATTGGGCGCCCAATTCGCTGAATTTCTGCTGCCCAATTCGCTGAATTTCTGCGAATTGGGAGCCCAATTCGCTGAATTTCAGCATTTGGGTGCCTAGGTGCGCCTCGGGTGCGCCTCGGGTGCGCCTTGGCGCGCCTCAGGCACATCGCCCGCCTAGGCCTTGCTGGGGCGCAACGGGGTGCGCCCGGCGCCTCAGGCGCACCTAGGCGCGCGCTTTGATAACTTATTAACTACCAACTTAGAAGTATAGGAGTTTGAAAATCACTAGAAAGAAACTTGCAGATCCACCACCTGTACAAGGAAAGTACTACATCATCTAATCCGGAAGAGTTGAAAAGAGAAAGCTTGAGAACTCAACAACCAACCAAAGAGGAAGAAATTTCATCAATCAAGCAGGTGTTCCTTTTTATTACATCTCATAAAACCCACTGATAGAAAACAAAATCTTATGAATTCAACTTAAATATCCAAAAGAGATAGCTGTTGCTCTTGTGCAGAAAAATCAAAATTAGAGCACCCTGCAGAGTCATGGCTTGAGATTGCAACGAATTTCTCACATGCTTCAGTTTACAAATCACATTTTGAAATAACAAAATTGCTGTAAGCAGATTCAGGCTGTTTGTGATTGGATGTGAATACTAGTGAAGGGGCATCAAAAAAGGAAGGAGTTGTTAGGTGCTCGACATACTAGGGTCCGGAGGGTATAGTGGAGCCGGAACCGTGGCTGGCTAGGCGGGGTGTGCTTAGGAGGAGAAAGCTGCTAAGATCTCATAAACAAGACAAGGGAAGAATAGACTAATACTTGTTTACCATTACAAGACCCAAGGGGTCCTTTAAATAGACTTACAAAGAGGGATAAAATGTAAATAAGACATAGCACTTGGACTTACCAAAAATAACGACATTCAACAATAACACCTAATGAAAGATGACATAATAAAACCCTAGGGATAATAACCATCCGCGAAGCCCATAACAGTGTGTTAATGCTTTGGAAATGCCTCTAAATAACAGAGCCGTTTATGGCCTTGGAGAAGGAAGGAATAAGTAGTGGTAATACAAAGGGGCATCCTAATTATTGGGTGTCACCATAAGGGGTGGTCAAGAAAACAAAATGATAAGAATCAGACTAAATTTGGCTACTTAACACAAAAGTGAAAGGACATCACCCTAATGTTTCTTAGGAGTGGAAGGGTTGCATAGGTTAAAAACTACAATTAGTTTCCTGAAATTCATAAGGCTAATTGTTAAGGGCATATAACTATTGCACATGATTACTAAAAAGGGAATAAATATCTCATGTTTGCAAAACAAATAATGGATATGAGAAATTTCAAAGGTATTAGAGAAGGTTATGTTAGTAAGGTCATAGGCAAGAGATAGGATCATAGGAATAGTAGTCAATATACAACTAAAAAATAAGTGTAAAAGTGAACAAGATTAGTGAAATAATGGTTTTCTTAAGTTAATCATTGGAAAGACATTATGAATACAATTAAAGCTTAAGCTCATGGAGTTGGATTATTAATAGCATAATTATCAATATTTTTCAAAAAAATATTAAAACACCACATATGCTTCAGAAATAGTGGTGCAAATAAAGCCTAGGCCCGGTTGCTGATACCTCTACTTTATATAGTGTTTTTACCATGTATTTTGCATTGATTTCACTGCCATTTATCATATTTTGTGTGGTTTGATGTAATATTCATCCTTAGTGTATGTTGCATGAAATCGGGATATTCTTGAGTGCAAATGCAGGTGTGATTGATTTTTGAGTTACAAAGGAGGTTATGTGCAATTTTCTTCACGCACGACCGTGCGTCTTCTTGTGCACGTGCGTGCACTAAACATACATGGGCTTAATTTTTTGTGATCGGAGAGCATGCGTGCGTTTTTTCACACCCGCGGGTGCTCCTACTATTCATGCTCGTGCACGGTATATGCACATAATTTTAGTGTTCTGCGAGCGCACATGCGTTTTCTTCACACTATGCTTGATTGTGCGCGTTCATACCTTGGAAAATCACTACTCTGCAAGCGTGCATGCGTCTTCTTCCCGCACGCCCGTGCGTCGGGCGCAAACGCATCTCGTCACCTTCCAGTTCTTATCACTGTCGATCTCCGCGCACGCCCAGTGCGCCCTTATGCGCACAGGCGTGCGCGGTCATTTTCTTGTGTATAAATACTGAAACTTAGGTCGGACACTGGATCAGATTTCCTTTTGCCGTCATTTCCCTCCTTGCACGTCGCCAACTCCATTCCAAGGGAGAAATCCATCTTCCACTCCAACCTAAGCTCCATTGATGGAATCCTAAGTGAATAGAAGGTGATTTGGAGGTCTTGGAATCAACCACGTGGAGATTTGAACAAACGTGAAGAGAAGACGGGCCATTGGAAGGTTGGTGATAGCTCCTCCCTTATCCCGGAAGTCAGCCAAGATGTGCTTGAGGAGAAGGATTGGCAACCTGCGCTCTTCCCACTCCAAAAAATAGCCTCTTTGTTGCCTCCGTATTCGTAGTGCTACCTTCACCTCTTCCTCACTCTTTCCTTAGTTTTTTTATTTATTTCATGTTGAATGATTGTAATTGAATGTTATTTGGGATTGAATCTTGTTTTGTATTGGATAATTACTATTTGATATAAACTAGATTCTGCCCTAAATTTCTCTTGTGGTGGAATGATGTGGGATACTCTCTCGTTTGATGTTATCATTTGCATTGCTTGGTTAGTTTAGGTTAAGTAAATAGGAATTAGATAAAACCCTCAATTAAATGTTTGCTTAAATAGCTCAAGGTTTAGGACGTCCTCGTATCTTCACTCGCGCTCCACGTGATTCGATATTCGGTGTATTCATCGTCTTATATTACTTCAACTGGTGCACTGCCAACGTTAATCCGTGATGATAACGATCGTTGTAGTTTTAGCGGTCAGTTGCTAACTTCGGTTCTGCCTAAAACTAAGCCTGGTTAGGCTCGGGCTTGGCCCAGGCCTAGGATTCCATCAATGGAGCTACGATTAATTATTCGGTTCAGCCACTATTAATTATTCGGCGTTGGACGCCGTTTGGTAGTTATTGTCGTTTGGCAATAGCAATGGGCCTACCTAAACCGGTCTGCCTAGGCTAGGCTCAGGCAGGTCCCCGTTTTCTTAGGAGGGCGGGCCCGGTCGGGGCCCGATTTGAACATGGCCCGACAACAAATAAGCCCGGGCCCGCCAAGATTTTTTCACCCCATTTCAGAAAGAGAGACTGTTCGGGCTGAAAAAAACTAGTCTCTAGTAGATGGGTACTAGAAAATTCATTGTGCGAATGAAATAGGAAAATAAAAAATACGGAGGAAGCTATATACTTGACTACGTGGTAACATGGTCGTCACTCAAGTGATGGTTGGGTATCGTTGTCACACACTGCGCACGGAGGGGGCCGTGCGCAACTGCTAGTCCTTTTAAATGCAACAAAAAAGACTAAGTATCCATTTAGCATGGTCGTTTATGTACATAAATACTATGAAAAAACTATTGGAGAGTTGAGTTTATAAGACACTATAGTTTAAGTTATTGTTGTTATATGGAAAATTCAATCGCTAGGTGTTGTATCAGCGTGATTATTTGTAAATTTTGAAATGTCAAGCTTGTTGAAATTTTATAAATGGCAGACAACTAATTCCTTACAAAAGTGACCTAGAATAGACCTAATTGCAAAAAAAATCATTCGGCGGAGAATAGTTTGAAAAGAATGATGAAAGTTATAACAAAAAAAAAGTAAATCTATAACCTGCAAAGTAAAAAAAAGCTATCGCAAACTCACAATAAATGTATGCCAAATTATATAGAAAATCATTTGTATACATACACTTAGGAGTAAAATAGATGTTAAATTTTATTGTACTTGCCGAGGAAAACAACTAACAATCATAGAATAAAGTTATTGAAGAAATAAACATAAATTTGAAGAAACGATGTAAGCTCATTTATTGTACGCCATGAATATATATGTTCCTAAACCCTACTTACTTACAGATGCTAGAGTATTGACTAAAACTAAAGGGTAACAAAAAGTTCTTTATGACAGTTTCAATACATCAAAAATCATACGTCTGAAAATTTATAATCGATGAAACCATAAAAAATAAAGAAAAAACAAGAGATTTTTGGAAGATGAGGAGCCAATGATTTCTATAATAAATATTGAATATATGTTTCACAGCTTATGGAGTCTAAAATTAATAAAAATAGTTTTTTTGGAACTATAAGATCAAGTAATGCATATATACCATATTAAAGAACTTGTATCCATTATTGCGCATATAAACTTAGAGACTTGAGATTTCATGATTAAAAGGGAGAAGTTCCATGGGAGTTTTTGTACAACCCCTATTCTCCGAGGGTGGGACCCCCTCAAAGCCACGTAGGTAGGAGTCAAAGTCAATGATCAAATCGAAGATATCAGACAGCTTACCAGGGCTATGCAACCCCGGGCGAGTAGGGACTTACTCGCCCCCAAACTGGCGACAAGGAGTAGGCCCCGAAGCTATTCAGGCAGATGTGCGAGAAGGCCAGGGACCTGGACTTACTCGCCCATGGGCGACCTTCAACTACCAACTCGCCAGCCTGAGGCGAGGCCTTTACCTACTCACTCGCTCAAGACTTTGCTCAACCATCTCAAAGGAGGCCAGGCATAGTCGCCTATCCCCCCCCCCCCCTCAAGATTTATCTATAAATAGAACCCCAAGGGTACCAGGAAGGGCACTTGTAAAAATCAGAGCTCCATCCCCCATATAGGCGAGAATCCTCCCTAGTCAGTGTCTTCCTAGTACCAAGCTCGGTCATTCGTTGGTTTTGGAGGAGAAGACTCCTTTGAGCTTCTGGGTACGTAGTGGGACCTCCCTGTCGTAACACCTGGGGTTCTGTTTGTTGTTTTTCTAGCTCCTTCGTCGTCGCCAGTCAAGTCATCTTGTCGGACCGCTGAGCGAGTAACCTCCGGCTGCATTGATCCAAATTTTGGAGTCGAGATTTTCCTGGCTTCAACAGTTTTCATCATCTCATCTCCAATACCATTATCCCAACTATTTGGGTCGGGCTAATGAATCCATATCTTTCATTCGCTCCTAATGAGTGATAGCCAAAGTATTAAGCCTAAACTACACAATTCATCTTGAACATATATACTCCCAACTTAGGTTATATGGATCATATTAATGTGCAATAAGGAAATTGTTGATATGAAAATTGAGTATGACAAATGAGAATATTAACATGGATGTGCGATAAAACTATGAAATACAATATGCAAAGTGATCTGCTTATGTTGAAGAGACAATGAGAGTGACTACTTGTGATAAGATAGTACACAATGTACATCAATTGTAAGAAAAATACAAATAGAAGGAAGAGCATGCATTAATAAGATATATAGCAGCTTCAATTATTAAAAGATAAAAGAAATGGGGTAGAAGAAGCGATAATAAGATAAACAAATGATATTCATGTGGGAGGAATATGAAGAAAAAAAAAGGTAGATAAATGTACAATGACTAGTAGTAGGTGCAATATTTCAATAAATAAAGTCAAAATCTTGTGCAACATAAAATTATCAGAGAATGAGATTTCATAAAGCTAATCCAAATGTTTGGATAAGGCTGATGATGATTATGGGCTCGAACGGGTTGCCAAGCTTAATGTCCCTTCTCCCTCCCTTCTCTCACTAGGTAATGCTTAGGGCATATCTACAGCCCCATGGTAACATGTTCCTTCAAACAAGAAAAACATGAAAAGACAGAAGAAGGAAGTTCCAGCTAACAAGCATGACTTTAAAGACAATTTCAAACAATGTCATTATTCAAGCTTATCTCTGGGATCCGACAATACTTTCTGCCAAGCACTCACGCCACAGATACAACTAAACTTTTACTATACACGAATCCACCAAAATTCATAAATATAAGGATCAGAAACCCTTATCGCGCTTAGATCTGGGATCGAAATTGAAAAACAAGATTGATCAAGAGAAAGAAAAACAATTCAAATGAAAACGTATTAGATAATGACCGAAAATAATCTATCACTGGAAAGAAAAGTATATTGTGGGGGTCAAGCCTGTTTAGTGAAATCTGACGACAAATTAAGATCACCACAGCAACGAGACTACCACATAAGATCACGAAATAAGGGCGTGATGTTTGGCGAGTTGAAAGATCTAGGGTATTTTGGAAGTACCAGTTTTAGCTGGAGGACGTTAGCACGATTCTGCGCCTTCGTACGAGCCTGGACCGCAGCGTTGGGATTGCGCATCATCGGGTCGTTGAAGTCTCCCATCTTCGACGAAACGGAGAAGGTTGTGCCCGAAGGGAGAGGGGAAATTCTCTAGTACCTGATTCGGAAGCCCGCGACTGCCGAGATCTTGAAACTTCTTTAGGAAGCAGTGAATCCTAGCGGCGTGGGTAATCGGTAGTGAATCCTATTGCCTTCGACAATCGGCAGTAGAAGCCCTAGTGGGTACAGGAATCGACAGGGGTGAACCCTAGCGGCAGTCGCCAGACGCGAACGAGAGAACGAACAGAAGAGTATCGCGAATACAATTCACTTTTTTTTCTTGCACATGGCGGATATTGGATCGGCGCATCTCCCCACATTTTATATATGGGCGCTGATATTTGTATGAGCTATTACGTGTATTTTAGAAATATGTCTTGTACATGTATTTTTAGGAAAATTGCTCAACACGAAAGTTATAGATATCGTGCGTTAAACAATTTTTCTAAAAATGCAGGAACAAGACGTATTTCCAAAAATTCGATATAGTTACGCCAAGTTTCAATCACGAAAGACAAAAATACGCATAGACAAAAATACGCTAATATCAGCGCCCATATAAATCAAAACTGGTATGTGTGATCTGTCCAGGCTGGGAGCTAGCAGTGCTCCTTCGCAAGTGGATTTCGTCCACAGTAGCAACATCACGTTGCTACTGCATATCCAGACCAATGGAGCATGCGGGGTTACCTTTGTTAGAATTGAAGTGAGCTAGCGCCAGCGCTAGCGCCGGCGTTAGCTCCTTCTCGCCACCCCCCCCCCCCCCCCTCTGTTTTGCCTATAAATAGAGGGGTACCCCCCCTAAAGAGTATCGATTCTGAAAGTGACGAGTATCCTCTACTTTGAGCGAGTTAGAGATACCAGAGCGCTTCCAGGCGAGCATCGAATTTGGAGTAAGTTCGACAGAAGAGTTTCCTACTCGCATGATAGCGTCGGCGATAGTGGATAGCGCCTGCGTTAGCGAGAAGAGAAGGAAGGAGCGAGTACCTACTTCGGAGATAGCGCCCGGCGCTAGTGCTAGCGCTCGCGGTAGCGAGAAGTGGAGGAAGCGAAGTGCGGCGAGCGTGCAAGTAGCTTGGAGTGCGAGCAGCGAGCTTGCGAGTTGGAGAGCTAACGCCCGACGCTAGCGTTAACACCGGCGGTAGCGAGGAGCGAGTATCACCTGCGCGGTGTGCTCCGGAGAAGAAGCGGACCTTGTCCGTGACCAAGTTCTTTCCTACTATTGGCTGTTGTGATTCAAGTTGGATGCAACTTGTATTCAGCCTTGTTCATTTGTAACTAGCTGCCAGGGTTATTGAATTGTGGTAGTATTGTTCCTTTCTTGGTGTCTGATAAGTAATAAAATATATGTATTTTTAGTATAATTATTAGTATAGTTTTAATTAATATTGTGAATTTTCTATGTAAATTAATGAATAAATTGCTTCTTTATTATTTCTGGTTTCTAACTTAGTTTTATTTTTGTTTTTGCATTTTTTTGCAAAATTTTCCCAGGTCACGCCCTCAGTCACGCCCGTGACCAAGGGCGTATAATTTTAAAGATCAAATATCAACGGGACGGCTCGATTCAGATCAAATCCCGACAAATCGCTCAAGTCACGCCCTCGGTCACGCCCGTGACCAAGGGCGTGTAAATTTAAAGCTCTGCGCCCGACGAATTTCTCTTCAGCTCACTCCAGTTGACCAAGTCACGCCCGTGACTCTACAAGTCACGCCCGTGTTCCAGCAAAGTCACGCCCGTGAGCCGCCAGCGCGTCACGTCTCGAAGCCGCGCCCATGCTGCCGACATCAGCCACCCATAGTCACGCCCGTGACTCACAAAGTCACGCCCGTGACATACCAAGTCACGCCCGTGTGCAGCCATGTTTGACGGCCGGACCTTCCAGAAGACGGCGAATACAGCCGAGCAAATGTCACGCCCTAAGTCACGGCCGTGACATTCAAGTCACGCCTGTGACCTAGGGCGTGTAAAACTTAAATTTTCCCTATAAATAGAGGGGCTCGGCTTAAGTATTTTGGATCCAAATTTTGAGTAGTTCTTGTTGTATTGTGAGTTCTTTTGAGTGATTGTGAGCTTCTCTTATGCAATTCAGTTTAAGTTCGTTTTAAGTTTTTTTCGTCTTCTTAGTCTAGTTGTAATGCTGATTTCAGAAATAAAATGATGTTTTTCTCATTTGGATCATCTTCCTTTTTATTAATGTTAGCGTGTGTGCGTGTATGAGTTTAGCTTTATTGCTTTCATAATTTAGTTTTATTGCTTTTATAGTTAGGTTTATTGCTTTCATAATCTGGGTTTACTGTTTTCATAGCTTAGATTTACAAGCTTTCATAAAATAGTTTTATCGTTTTCTTTTTCGCTTTATTTTATCGCTTTCATTTTAAACGCTTTCTTTTCAGTTTTTTTTTAGAGTGTGTGCGTGTATGAGATTATATTTTTCTTTTTTTTTGTAACTTAGTTTTATTTCAGTCTTCATATAACTGCTATATACCACCCCCATCTTGAATAAGAGGCTAATTAACTTTAGCATTTATTTAAGTCGGTTGGGACGGATATTATTTCTGCACCTTTATAAGTCTTTTCATTTCTATACCACCCCCATCTTGAATAAGAGGCTAATTAACTTTAGCATTTATTTAAGTCGGTTGGGACGGATATTATTTCTGCACCTTTATAAGTCTTTTCATTTCTATACCACCCCCTTCTTGAATAAGAGGCTAAGAACTTTTTAGCTCTTGTTTAAGGTGGTTGGGACGGATACTATTACTGTTTTTTATATAAGTCTTTTTATTTCCTTTTTATCCGCTTATATCTGCTTTAATCTTTAAACATGTATTTTTCAACCGATAATGCCGTCTCCATTCCGATGAGTGGCTAATTTCTTTTAGCACACGACGTCGAAGAGCATTGGGACACAAAAAATAGTTTTTCTATAAAATTAAAACATCTCTTTCTAAAATAATTAACGCTTAAGGTTTTCCCGAGAATCACGTTGAGTGGAGCCACATAATCGATGTGTGGTTTTCATTTCCGTTTTCGTACCTAGTTAGCCGAGAGGCTCGTGTGTACGGATCGATCACTCACGGGTAAAGAGAAGTGCGCTCTACCCTCGAGAGAGGACGAGGTAATTCTCCCGAATTGGAAATAAAAACTCAATAGCGGGGTTCACAACATAAAGCGAGTATTAAGAACATTCGATTGTAGAACGAGAGTTCGGTCGAATATTCATAATCTCAGGTGGGCGTACCCTCGAGAGAGGAGCGTTCATAATTATGGAACCTCCACGGTCAAGTCATCTTAATATTTTGAAAAGTCATCACTTTTAATTCTACGAAAAAATCTATTTTCGTCTCAAGGTAATTCGACGTCGCGCGCTATCTTTCTTATCGCTTAGAACTCTAGTTAATCGCTTATTATCGTCTTTCGCATTTTATCACTTAGAACTCTAGTTAAACCAACTAAAAATATTATTCCGATAAAATAATAGTTCGTTCCTCGAAGTAGCATAATCAACACGACCCGCGGAAATATACGATCCCGATATTTTCAAAAAAATATCCTGTATTACTTACGATAAGGTATACTTGCCTTTATCAAATGATTAATTTGGACTAAAAATTCAAACACAGCTTTCCAAACTCATTTAGTGCAAAACTCTCCTTTTCTACTTTTCAATTCAATAGAATTCGGCGTTGTAGCCGAGGCGTAATTGTCAATATTCCGAAAGAAGAAAAAGACCGCTACTTCTATCCTTCAATAGGATAACGGTTAATTTCTCAAAGTAGGAGTACTTGCGAGACTCTTCGAAAACATCCGCCAATTCTAAACTCTTAATATAAAGGTTATCTTTTATTTATAAAACAAAAGAAGAAGTCCAACCCAAAATCACCAAGTTTTTGGCGCCGTTGCCGGTAAAAAAATATATATACATATATATATATAATATAAATATATATATATATATAAAAACTTATATTTCTAAAAATTAACAATAAAACAGAAAATCCAAAAATATTGTTTTTAGTATATGACCCGAGGAAACTCGTCGGACGATTCGACTATTCCTTTTGACCCAGAAATCGAGCGCACTCTTCGTGAGCGCATCCGATCTCGTGATCAAAACTTACTCGAAACCCCCGAAGAGTCAATCGGAGATACTGCAAATATGGGCGATCCAATTCCAAATGCGGCCCCGGCCCGGACCATGGCATATTACGCCCGGCCGAATTTGGACGATACAGGATCAAGTATTACTCGCCCAACAGTTAATAATAATAATTTCGAAATAAAATCCAGCATAATTCAAATGGTACAACAGTCGATTCAATTCGACGGTTTGCCAGATGAGGACCCAAATCAGCACCTTTCAAACTTTTTAGAAATATGCGACACCTTTAAAATTAATGGCGTCACTGATGACGCCATTCATTTACGCTTATTTCCATTTTCGCTACGGTCAAAGGCCAAATCGTGGTTGACTTCTCTTCCGAGAGGGTCCATAACCACGTGGGCCCAATTGACGAAATTTTTCTTAACTAAGTATTTTCCTCCGTCAAAAACCGCAAAACTACGCACGGATATCACATCCTTTGTGCAATTCGATTCCGAGTCTCTTTATGAGACTTGAGAGCGTTTTAAAGAATATTTGCGTAGGTGTCCTCATCACGCGCTACCAACTTGGCTGCAGGTCCAGACGTTTTATAATGGTTTAAATTTTTCTACGCGGCAGATGATTGATGCGGCCTCCGGGGGAACGTTAAACAACAAAACCCCGGAGACCGCTCAAGCTCTGATCGACGAAATGACCATGAACGCGTACCAATGGAACGTGCCAAGGTCGCGTCCTAATAAACTGGCTGGTCTTTTTGAAGTGGACGCCACTACTTTCTTAGCCTCACAGGTAGAGCGGCTAAGTAAGCAGGTGGCGGAGATGACTGTTTCCTCCTCCACTCCCGCATGGAATAATAATAATAATAATAATGTAATCGAAGAATCGGTGGATTACCTCGGTAATCCGGTTAGGCCCCCCTTCAACCCTAATAACAACCCGTATAGTAATAATTATAATCCGGGTTGGAGGACCCACCCTAATTTCTCCTGGAGCAATCCTAACAATGCTCAGAGGCCCCCAAATATGAATCCTCAAGGATTTCCGCAGGGATTCCAGCCTCCTTCTCCAAAACCTTCGCCGCTCGAAGATGTTTTGTCTAAATACATCGCGTCCAACGATTCAAATATCCGGAATCTTACCGGATCGATTAAAAACTTGGAAAACCAGGTTGGACAACTTGCAAAGATAGTCTCCGAGCGGCCATACGGAGCTCTACCAGGGAATACGGAGCCGAACCCCAGGGAAAATGCCAACGCTATAACCCTTCGAAGCGGCAAGGAGGTCGTCTCCCCATTGCGGGTTGAGCCTAAGGTATGCATTTTGCCTCCGACCCCTCCACCCTCTTCCTCGATTCTAATTGCTCCGGATTCTCCGGTTGCGCCGAATGTTACGAGTCCTCGAATTCCTTACCCGTCTAAAATTAATAAAGAGAAGGAGGACGAAAATTATCAAAAAATTTTGCGTATTTTAAAACAAATTCAAATAAACGTCCCCTTCTGCGAGGCACTCTCCCAAATGCCGAAATACGCGAAATATCTTAAGGAGTTGCTTTCTAATAAAAAGCGACTCGAGGATGTTTCGCGTGTTTCCCTTAATGCGGAATGTTCGGCTGTTCTCCTTAACAAATTGCCGCCAAAACTAAACGACCCGGGACGGTTCTCCATCCCGTGTCTCTTTGGCAATATGTTAATAAAGTACGCTCTTGCAGACTTAGGCGCCAGCATCAATTTGATGCCTTTTTCTCTTTTCAAAAAACTCGATTTAGGCGTCCCAAGTCCAACAAAAATGAGCATCCAACTCGCGGATCGCTCGGTAAAGTACCCAATAGGTGTAGCGGAGGATGTTCTGGTCAAGGTCGACAAGTTTATCTTCCCAGTAGACTTTGTCATCCTGGACATAGAGGAGGACGTCGAGGTACCCATCATCCTCGGTCGCCCCTTTCTTGCAACCTCCCGCGCGTTAATCGATGTCAGTAACGGTCGCCTCCTCCTTCGAGTTGGAGACGACGAAGTTACTTTACATATCAACCCCTCCATGCGGAACTCACTGTCGAATGATGATTCCTGTTTCAATTTGGAATCCGCGTTTGTGGACGAGTGTTCTTCTCTTTCGGAATTGCTATCTTTAATGATAGACGATTCGGATCTGGCGAATCAACCTCCTTTAGACGAATTACTGCCAAATTCGCCTTTCGAGCCTTTTGATTCGAAAGCTTTAAAAATCTCCACTTCCTATGAAGAACCTCCGGTCTTGGAGCTTAAGCAACTCCCCGACCATTTAAAATATGATTTTCTAGCCGCGAACTTAAAACTTCCGGTTATAATATCGTCTACTTTAACCGATTCGGAAACATCCGAATTGGTTGAAGTTTTATCTAAACATCGCCGTGCAATTGCATGGCAAATTTTCGATATCAGGGGAATTAACCCCTCATTCTGCTCCCACAAAATTTTTCTGGAGGAAAACCCCCGCAAAACAATTCAGCCTCAACGGCGACTTAACCCGAACATGCGGGAAGTCGTTAAGACTGAAATTATTAAACTCCTTGACGCGGGGATTATCTATCCTATTTCCGACAGTACGTGGGTAAGCCCCGTACAAGTCGTCCCAAAAAGGGCGGTATAACGGTCGTGGCAAACACGAATAATGAATTAATCCCAACTCACACTGTTACGGGTTGGAGGGTGTGCATCGACTACAGAAAACTAAATGATGCCACCAGAAAAGACCACTTTCCGTTACCGTTTATTGATCAAATCTTAGAACGTCTCTCCGGTCATCCTTTTTATTGCTTCCTTGATGGTCTCTCGGGATTTTTCCAAATCCCTATTTCACCCGAGGACCAAGAAAAAATGACTTTTACTTGCCCTTTCGGCACCTTCGCATATCGATGAATGCCGTTTGGCCTCTGTAACACGCCAGCTACATTCCAAAGATGTATGCTGGCAATATTTGGCGAGCTAGTAGAAGACATAATGGAAGTCTTCATGGATGACTTCTCCGTCTTTGGAGATGTTGAAACCAGCAACTGGTCTCTTGAGTTCGGACCCACTGGGGGTGTAGCCGATGCTTATTTCTCCCTCACTAGACTCTCCTGATGGTAGATGCTGGAAACGGAATAGACCCAAGGCTGAAGCGAGGAGGTCCCGCCACACACCCGGAAGATCTTAGAGAGCTTCCCCTCCCAAACCAAAGCTCAACCGGGCACCTTGGAGGGCACTTGCTGCCAACCAAAACTAGCCTAGAGGAGAGGATTCTCTAAAATTGGATCTCCTCCAAGGTGCCCTTAAGGGTCTATTTATAGTTTTCCTAGGCTGGTCTGCAAATAACATGAATCCGCCTTTTAATTCTACTAACAGCACCCCAAATTGGTCTGCTAATAGCCTAACTCCGCTGTTCCGAAGGGCTATTTGCAGCCCACCAGGGGTATTATGGTCATTTTCCCCTCACACCCATTTGGGCGAATGGTCCGTGAGGGCACCATTCGCTGGGCACCCGCCTGGCTGGGCGAATGCCCACGCTTCTGGGCGAGTGGTCCGTGAGGGCACCACTCGCCTAGCGCCTTCTCTTCTACAGCTTACCCCCACCAACCCGGGGGCATTTTTACCTTCCTTAGCCTGGGCGAGTGACCCGGCGAATGATCCGGACGACCCAGGTTTCGCCAGTTGTCTAAAAAATTTAGATAGAGTCCTCCAACGGTGCGAGGAGACGAACTTAGTCTTGAACTGGGAGAAATGCAACTTCATGGTCCGAGAGGGCTTAGTCCTCGGCCATAAAATTTCTTCCAAGGGGATGGAGGTCGATAGGGCCAAAGTCGCTATAATTGAACAACTTCCTGTTCCTTTGAACGTCAAATCAATTAGAAGTTTTCTTGGCCACGCAGGTTTTTATCGGCGGTTTATTCAAGATTTTTCAAGAATAACCAAACCGCTAGCTCACCTCCTGGAAAAGGATTCCCCATTCATTTTTGACACGGCCTGCGTAGAGGCATTTGATTTTATAAAAAAGCAACTTATCAATTCTCCAATTCTGGTGGCGCCAGATTGGTCCCTTCCATTCGAGATTATGTGCGACGCAAGCGATATCGCGGTAGGAGCTGTCTTAGGTCAACGCGTAAATAAATATTTTCATCCAATATATTACGCTTCTCGCACACTCAATGCCGCACAGGCTAACTATACAACGACGGAAAAGGAACTTCTTGCCGTCATCTTTGCTTTTAATAAATTCAGGCCTTACGTAACACTTTCCTACGTGATCGTTTTCACTGATCACTCCGCCCTAAAATATCTTTTGGCCAAAGTTGATGCCAAGCCTCGCTTACTTCGATGGATCCTTCTTTTACAGGAATTTGACTTAGAGATCCGGGATAAGAAAGGGGCTGAAAATTTAGCAGCCGACCACCTCTCACGTTTAGAACACCCCGTCGTAGAAGCACTCGTCGAACCAGAAATAGACGATCGATTTCCTGAGGAGCGCCTTTTAATCATAAATAATACAAAAACTTCTTCTACCCCTTGGTTCGCAGATTACGCGAACTATTTAGTTGCGCGGGTCCTTCCAAAAGATTTTTCGACTCAGCAGAAGAAGAAATTCTTCTCTGACTTGAAAAACTACTTTTGGGAGGACCCCTTTCTCTTTCGCATCTGCGCGGACCAAGTGATACGAAGATGTGTTTCAAGCAAGGAGGGTGCGCAAATATTGCGACACTGCCATGAGGGGCCGGCTGGAGGGCATTATCAAGCCAACCGGACCGCGCGGAAAGCGTTAGAGTCAGGCTTTTATTGGCCCACTCTCTTTAAGGATGCTCACACTTTTGTGAGTATATGCGATAGCTGCCAGCGGTCGGGTAACATCTCTCGTCGTGACGAGATGCCCCAAAACTTTTATTTAGAATGTGAAATCTTCGATTTGTGGGGCATAGACTTTGTAGGCCCCCTACCTCCTTCTTTTAATAATCGCTATATTTTAGTGGCGGTCGACTACGTATCTAGGTGGGCGGAAGCGCAAGCTCTGCCCACCAATGATGCGCGAGTCATCGTTCATTTTCTAAAAAAATTATTTTCTCGCTTTGGCACGCCCCGTGCAATAGTAAGTGATAGGGGCACGCACTTCTGCAACGCCCAGTTTTCAAAAATTTTATCTAAGTACGGCGTCACGCATAAGCTCGCCACCGTCTATCACCCCCAAACGAGCGGCCAAGTAGAGGTAGTGAATCGCGAGATAAAACGCATTTTGGAAAAAACCGTCTCTTTAAATAGGAAGGATTGGTCCTCAAAACTCGACGACGCGTTGTGGGCGTATCGTACGGCATACAAGACCGCTATCGGTTGTACGCCCTATCGATTAGTCTACGGCAAAGCGTGCCATTTACCGGTAGAGTTAGAACACCGCGCTTTTTGGGCCTTAAAATTTTTAAATCTCGATTCGAACTTAGCCTCCGAGAATAGGAAATTCCAACTAAATGAACTCGATGAATGGCGTGCGAACGCTTATGAGAGTAATAAATTTTATAAGGAGCGTTCTAAGTTCTACCACGATCGAAAAATTAAATTTCCAAAAACTTTCGCGCCGGGCGATCTTGTCCTTCTTTATAATTCACGTCTTCGTCTTTTTCCGGGTAAGCTCAAATCCCGCTGGTCTGGCCCCTTTGAAGTCAAAGAGGTTTGGCCGTATGGGACCGTTCTTATCTCTCACCCCGAAAAAGGCGACTTTAAAGTTAATGGCCACCGTTTAAAACTATATCTTGCGGGTGATCCGGTAGACGGACATACGGAATCTTTAACCCTCCCCAATTTATAATCTCACCACGCCAAATGCGTCAAGCTACGCGACGGTAAACAAAGCGCTCGTGGGAGGCACCCCATATTTATCTAATATTTTTATTATGCTTTTTATCTCTTTTTGCAGGGTTTCTTACGACCCCGCCAGCTTTAATTCAGGGAAGCCTTTTTGCTTCCTCTTTCCTTTTGTATATATTGCAATGTTATTTTATCTACTTCATACTTACATTACAACATTGGGGATAATGTTGGGTTTTAAGTATGGGGGTGTATTTACCGTTTTCATTTAAAAAAAAATTATATTACAAAAAAAAATCAAAAAAAAAAATATATGTATTTTTTTTCGAGAGTATATGTTTCAAAAAAAAAAACAAAAAAAAAAAACATTCCAAAACAATATACCCTACTTTACTTTTATTCTTAAAGCATTTAGTTTCGAGAGTATATGTTTGTGGATTTTCATAATCGCTAGTTTTACTATTTGTTTGTTTATCTAAGATCGATAGATTTAAACGTTCGGGGTTATGTTTTAAAGAATATCTTATGTTTTTAATTTAAATAGAGGCTTTGTTATCAAGCACTACTTCTACTAGCTAAAATAGAGACATGTGTATTATGTTGGCAAAACAACTTTAGACTGCAATTATCCCTACTTTATGTCTTCAGGAATCTAGGAATATTCAACTTACTAAGGTTGCTCTCAAAACTTTTTTTTATTATTCTAGAATTTCTCTTGAAAACCCCTTGTATACACCAATTTAGCATGGCAAAAACAAACAAAGGAAGAAAAAAAAAAGATCTTATGTCAATGGGAATACAAAAATTCCGTAAACATAGACACTCAATATTTGTTAAAAGAGATCCTATGTCAATGGGAATTGCAAATTCCGTAAACACAGACATTGGGTTAATTAAAAGGTCAATTTTCCCTCGTACACCAACGATGGGAGTCAAAGGAAACTATATAAGAGGGGTGAGATGATACAATTCATCACCCCTAATTCAAGTACTCTTCTATTTGCCAAGGCTTTTTACCCCCTTTTCCCTTAACCAAATTATTGTTTCTAGTTTTAATTCAAAAACTCATTTGAGAGCATAATTAGTAACTTATATTTTTCCTTCATGTTTCTTTAAACAAAGATTATTATAATTTCGATCTAATCTCGTTTACTAATGATTGCAATTTTGTTTGTTATTTTGTTAATTAAGAAGTCTTTTGGCCAGGACATTTCTTTCTACTTAAATCATTTGCATAATTTAGGACTTAACTCTTATTACTCCGAATTTTTATTTTTCAGTCTCTTATGATTAAAATAAAACGATAGCCAAAAATTAGAACTTATGTTAATCCCGTATAGATCTCTCTTACTTTTGCTCTGGAATAGCAAAAGCTTAAGTATGGGGGTATTTGATAAGTAATAAAATATATGTATTTTTAGTATAATTATTAGTATAGTTTTAATTAATATTGTGAATTTTCTATGTAAATTAATGAATAAATTGCTTCTTTATTATTTCTGGTTTCTAACTTAGTTTTATTTTTGTTTTTGCATTTTTTTGCAAAATTTTCCCAGGTCACGCCCTCAGTCACGCCCGTGACCAAGGGCGTGTAATTTTAAAGATCAAATATCAACGGGACGGCTCGATTCAGATCAAATCCCAACAAATCGCTCAAGTCACGCCCTCGGTCACGCCCGTGACCAAGGGCGTGTAAATTTAAAGCTCTGCGCCCGACGAATTTCTCTTCAGCTCACTCCAGTTGACCAAGTCACGCCCGTGACTCTACAAGTCACGCCCGTGTTCCAGCAGAGTCACGCCCGTGAGCCGCCAGCGCGTCACGTCTCGAAGCCGCGCCCATGCTGCCGACATCAGCCACCCATAGTCACGTCCGTGACTCACAAAGTCACGCCCGTGACATACCAAGTCACGCCCGTGTGCAGCCATGTTTGACGGCCGGACCTTCCAGAAGACGGCGAATACAGCCGAGCAAATGTCACGCCCTAAGTCACGGCCGTGACATTCAAGTCACGCCCGTGACCTAGGGCGTGTAAAACTTAAATTTTCCTTATAAATAGAGGGGCTCGGCTGAAGTATTTTGGATCCAAATTTTGAGTAGTTCTTGTTGTATTGTGAGTTCTTTTGAGTGATTGTGAGCTTCTCTTATGCAATTCAGTTTAAGTTCGTTTTAAGTTTTTTTCGTCTTCTTAGTCTAGTTGTAATGCTGATTTTAGAAATAAAATGATGTTTTTCTCATTTGGATCATCTTCCTTTTTATTAATGTTAGCGTGTGTGCGTGTATGAGTTTAGCTTTATTGCTTTCATAATTTAGTTTTATTGCTTTTATAGTTAGGTTTATTGCTTTCATAATCTAGGTTTACTGTTTTCATAACTTAGATTTACAAGCTTTCATAAAATAGTTTTATCGTTTTCTTTTTCGCTTTATTTTATCGCTTTCATTTTAAACGCTTTCTTTTCAGTTTTTTTTTAGAGTGTGTGCGTGTATGAGATTATATTTTTCTTTTTTTTGTAACTTAGTTTTATTTCAGTCTTCATATAACTGCTATATACCACCCCCATCTTGAATAAGAGGCTAATTAACTTTAGCATTTATTTAAGTCGGTTGGGACGGATATTATTTCTGCACCTTTATAAGTCTTTTCATTTCTATACCACCCCCATCTTGAATAAGAGGCTAATTAACTTTAGCATTTATTTAAGTCGGTTGGGACGGATATTATTTCTGCACCTTTATAAGTCTTTTCATTTCTATACCACCCCCTTCTTGAATAAGAGGCTAAGAACTTTTTAGCTCTTGTTTAAGGTGGTTGGGACGGATAATATTTCTGTTTTTTATATAAGTCTTTTTATTTCCTTTTTATCCGCTTATATCTGCTTTAATCTTTAAACATGTATTTTTCAACCGATAATGCCGTCTCCATTCCGATGAGTGGCTAATTTCCTTTAGCACACGACGTCGAAGAGCATTGGGACACAAAAAATAGTTTTTCTATAAAATTAAAACATCTCTTTCTAAAATAATTAACGCTTAAGGTTTTCCCGAGAATCACGTTGAGTGGAGCCACATAATCGATGTGTGGTTTTCATTTCCGTTTTCGTACCTAGTTAGCCGAGAGGCTCGTGCGTACGGATCGATCGCTCACGGGTAAAGAGAAGTGCGCTCTACCCTCGAGAGAGGACGAGGTAATTCTCCCGAATTGGAAATAAAAACCCAATAGCGGGGTTCACAACATAAAGCGAGTATTAAGAACATTCGATTGTAGAACGAGAGTTCGGTCGAATATTCATAATCTCAGGTGGGCGTACCCTCGAGAGAGGAGCGTTCATAATTATGGAACCTCCACGGTCAAGTCATCTTAATATTTTGAAAAGTCATCACTTTTAATTCTACGAAAAAAATCTATTTTCGTCTCAAGGTAATTCGACGTCGCGCGCTATCTTTCTTATCGCTTAGAACTCTAGTTAATCGCTTATTATCGTCTTTCACATTTTATCACTTAGAACTCTAGTTAAACCAACTAAAAATATTATTCCGATAAAATAATAGTTCGTTCCTCGAAGTAGCATAATCAACACGACCCGCGGAAATATACGATCCCGATATTTTCAAAAAAATATCCTGTATTACTTGCGATAAGGTATACTTGCCTTTATCAAATGATTAATTTGGACTAAAAATTCAAACACAGCTTTCCAAACTCATTTAGTGCAAAACTCTCCTTTTCTACTTTTCAATTCAATAGAATTCGGCGTTGTAGCCGAGGCGTAATTGTCAATATTCCGAAAGAAGAAAAAGACCGTTACTTCTATCCTTCAATAGGATAACGGTTAATTTCTCAAAGTAGGAGTACTTGCGAGACTCTTCGAAAACATCCGCCAATTCTAAACTCTTAATATAAAGGTTATCTTTTATTTATAAAACAAAAGAAGAAGTCCAACCCAAAATCACCAGTGTCCTTATTCTCCTGTTGGTTGACGTGTTCTTCCAACTTCAAAATATTTCACATGGTATCAGAGGGATAGTGGGAACAAGGACTGAGCAACCAAGATGGACGACGGAGGAGGGTATGCTAGGGGACTTGGAATCGAGCTGCTCACCCAGACCAACTACAAGAAGTGGAAGTCTTGCTTAGAGAGTTACCTGCTTGGAGAGGACCTATGGGAGGTCGTTGTATGAGAAGAGCATGCAGAAGTCTTTCCAATCGAAGACAATGGTCAAGCTGTGAGAGCTTGGAGGAAGACCAACGCCAAGGCGGAGTTCACCTTGAAGAGAGCCATTTCACCTTTCTTGTTCGACCACATCAATGGTTGCAAGTCAGCGTCTGAGATCTGGATAGCCCTCGATGGGTTATTCAACAAGAAGAATATAGCGCGGCTACAATTCCTGGAGAATGAGTTGGCTAAGTCGACTCAAGGCGAGATGGCGATATCCACCTTCTTCCTGAAGGTGAAGAACCTATGTGGGGAGATCTAGGCCTTGGATCCTGAAGAGCCAATCTCAGAGGCGAAGTTGAAGCGGCACATACTCCGAGGCTTGAGGAAGGAGTATGTCCCCTTCGTTACTTCCGTGCAAGGATGGGCTACTCAGCCCTCCCTTCTGGAGCTAGAGAACCTGCTGTCAGGAAAGAGGAGAGCTTGGCGAAGCAGATGGCGGGAGTATCCATCTCAGGGGGAGATGTCGAGGTCTTGTTCTCAGGAAAGAGGAGATCCTGGGACAAGAGAAAGAAGAACTCCGGAGATGAACCTTCAACGTCATCTCAGGGAGATGGGAGGAAGTTCCTCCCTGCGCGCGATGAGAAGGGGAGATCCCTTTGCTTTGCCTGTAGGAAGTACGGGCACATGGCAAAGGACTGTCGGTCCAATCTGAAGGCTGGTCATGCTACTAACAAGGAGGGAGATCACCAGAGAGGTGGAGGAAGAGGTGGAGGTCACCAGGGCGGTGAGAGGGGAGACAATTATTTCCTGGCAGAGATGACGACAACGTCAGTCGATGTCTTAGCCTCCATCAATCTCGAGAACGACTGGATAGTGGATTCCGGTTGCGGGCATCATCTCACCGGAGATATGTCCAAGTTCGACTCCTTGGAAGCATATGAAGGAATGGATGTTGTAATCACTGCGGATGATACGGTACATCCCGTGGAGCGAGAAGGGAAGGTGTCCCTTGGGAGTAGAGAGAAGCCAGTGACACTGAAGAGTGTGTATCACGTGCCTGGCATGAAGAAGAACCTCTTCTTGGTTGCTAATGCAGTGGATGCTGGATACCGCGTGCTGTTTGGACCGAAGGAGGTGAAGTTCCTAAAGAACATATCGTCTGTCGATGTTGACGTCACGCTCATCGGGAGAAGGGTGAAGGATTTGTATGTTCTGTCTGCAAATGCCTGCGTGGACAAGCTGAAGATAAACGACAGCGCTGTGATCTGGCATGAGAGGCTGGGTCATGTGGGGATGGACAAGTTGAAGATGATGGCGACAAAGGGCCTAGTGAGTGGCCTGCCTCATCTCTCTTCCTACGACGATGTCCATGTGTGCGACGGATGTCAATATGGGAAGTCACATCGACTTCCATTTGACAAGTCGGAGACCAGGTGTAAGGCACCTCTTGAGTGCGTACATGCTGACGTTATGGGGCCGTGCGCCACCCTTATTTATGGAGGAAATAAGTATGCGCTGGTTCTGGTGGATGATTACACTCGCAATACGTGGGTATACTTTCTGAGAGAGAAGTCAGAAGTATTCACCAAGTTCCTTGAGTGGAAGGAGCTTGTGGAGGGGAGGCTGAACCGCAGAGTGAAGAAGATGAGAAGTGACAATGGAGGGGAGTTTACCTCCAATGAGTTTGCTTCTTTCTGCAGGAGGTTCGGTATTCGGCGGGAGCTCTCGATCCCGCGCTCACACCCCTCAGCAGAATGGGGTGGCAGAGAGGAAGATCCGTCATCTGGTGGAGACTACCAGGAGTTGGCTACATGCCAAGAGCATTCCCAAGGGTTTATGGGCGGAGGGAATGGTGTGTGCTACTCATGTGATCAACATGCTACCTCTGAGTCCTAACAGGATGGTGTCTCCACACCAGCTCATGTTCGGGGAGAAGCCCAATGTGGGTCACATGAAAGTGTTTGGTTCTACCTGCTTCGTGCACGTCCCGGACGCTCAGAGAACCAAGTTGGAGCCGAAAGCGAGGAAGTGCATCTTCATCGGCTATGATGAGCGGGAGAAGGGGTGGAAGTGCATAGATCCGCAGACCCACAAGTTCGTCGTCTCGCGCGATGTAGTGTTTGACGAACTGGTCTCATACCAGGGAGTCTCTTTAGTGGAGCTGCCGGAGAGTGGAGAATCTAGCAGGGAAGAAGAGTGGGTCACTGAGGACCCTACTGTGGAGTTGGAGCTATCTCCCAGTGCTCCATCGCCATCTGGCTCAGGAGGAGCATCTGGCTCAGGAGGAGCTTCTGGCTCAGGGGGAGCTACGAACTCAAGAAGCAGGGAGAGCACTGCTTCAAGAGGAGTTCAGAGAGGAGCTCAAACAGAGGAGTCTACCGGAGTGGTAGATAGTGGCCAAGCCTTGAGGAGGTCGAAGAGGACGATCGTCCCGCCTGCTCGCTATAAGGAGGGGAACTTCATGAGTTTGGTCCCCTGCTTCTTCGCAGGACCACTCGATGAGAGGGAACCTGTCTGCTTTGATGATGCAGCTGACATCAAGGAGTGGGACGCGGCCATGATCGAGGAGATGGAGGCCCTAGAGAAGAATGAGACATGGGACCTGGTTCCCATGGTGGAGGGCATCAAACCTGTCACTTGTAAATGAGTGTACAAGGTTAAGAAGAGAGCAGATGGAGAAGTGGAGCGGTACAAGGTAAGGCTTATCGCTCGGGGCTTCTCGCAAACCTATGGAGAGGACTACGAGGAGACATTTAGTCCTGTCGCAAAGATGACGTTGGTGAGGACGATCATCGCTCTGGCGGCGTGCCGAGGTTGAAAGCTGTGGCAGCTTGATGTGAAGAACGCGTTCCTGTATGGAGAGATTGACAAAGACATATTCATGGTGCAACCACCTGGATACGTGTCCAAGTCACTTCCATATCATGTCTGCAAGCTGAAGAAGGCCCTCTATGGGTTGAAACAGACACCGAGAGCCTGGTATGGAAGGGTACCCCCCCTAAACAGACACCGAGAGCCTGGTTGAAACAGACACCACCTGGATACGTGCCGGCGTTAGCTCCTTCTCGCCACCCCCCCTCTGTTTTGCCTATAAATAGAGGGGTACCCCCCCTAAAGAGTATCGATTCTGAAAGTGGCGAGTATCCTCTACTTTGAGCGAGTTAGAGATACCAGAGCGCTTCCAGGCGAGCATCGAACTTGGAGTAAGTTCGACAGAAGAGTTTCCTACTCGCAAGATAGCGCCAGCGATAGTGGATAGCGCCTGCGTTAGCGAGAAGAGAAGGAAGGAGCGAGTACCTACTTCGGAGATAGCGCCCGGCGCTAGTGCTAGCGCCCGCGGTAGCGAGAAGTGGAGGAAGCGAAGCGCGGCGAGCGTGCGAGTAGCTTGGAGTGCGAGCAACGAGCTTGCGAGTTGGAAAGCTAACGCCCGGCTCTAGCGTTAACGTCGGCGGTAGCGAGGAGCGAGTATCACCTGCGCGGTGTGCTCCGGATAAGAAGCGGACCTTGTCTGTGACCAGGTTCTTAACTACTATTGGCTGTTGTGATTCAAGTTGGATGCAACTTGTATTCAGCCTTGTTCATTTGTAACTAGCTGTCAGGGTTATTGAATTGTGGTAGTATTGTTCCTTTCTTGGTTTTCTTATTCTCCTGTTGGTTGACGTGTTCTTCCGACTTCAAAATATTTCACAACCTTCCTGATGATCAACATGGTCATACTCCTCCACCATATCGGCCCAATCCATCCCCTGGGCGTGCGAAGACGAGGGAGCTGCATCCACTTGCAGTGCCAAAGAGGCAAGCCCAAGCTGCAGCCGCCGGGAGGCCTCCTTCCGCCTGACATCGTCCACTACTATCGCATGAGATTTAAGCACAGTGGAAGTGACACCTTTGCCTACTGAAGGCAGGCCAACTTCAGCGCCACCGAAAGTGAAGGACGTTGATGTACAACCCCGATATTCGCCGAGCATACTCCCGAAGGCTCATTGGAGCATCATGGTAGCATCGACCCATGTAGGAAGGGAGGTAGAGACAAGGGGGACGAGCGGTGAGGGAGGAGGCCTCCCGCTTACCCAGCCTATATAGAGGAGCGAGAGGTAGAGGGACAGGTCCCCCGCTCCCAGCTAGGGGGGCGAGCCCGGGCTGCTGCCCGGGGAGCTCGCCCCCGCTCCCAGCGAGGGGGGCGAGCCCGGGCTGCTGCCCGGGGAGCTCGCCCCCGCTCCCAGCTAGGGGGGCGAGTCCGGGCTGCCGCCCGGGGAGCTCGCCCCCGCTCCCAGCTAGGGGGGCGAGGCCGGGCTGCCGCCCGGGGAGCTCGCCCCCGCTCCCAGCTAGGGGGGCGAGCCCGGGCTGCCGCCCGGGGAGCTCGCCCCCGCTCCCAGCTAGAGGGGCGAGCCCGGGCTGCCGCCCGGGGAGCTCGCCCCCGCTCCCAGCTAGGGGGGCGAGCCCGGGTTGCTGCCCGGGGGCTCGCCCCGACTCCCATCCCGTAGGGGGGCGAGCTCAGGAGAGCATTCGGTCTGCGTTTAGCGTCGTGGAACGGCGGGATTTGGCTATTCGCAGTCCAGTTTTGGCTATTCGCAGTCCAGTGGTCTGCGTTTAGCGCTTCAGAACAGCGGGATTTGGCTATTCGCAGTCCAGTTTTGGCTATTCGCAGTCCAGTGGTCTGCGTTTAGCGCTTCAGAACAGCGGGATTTGGCTGTTTGCAGTCCAGTTTTGGCTATTCGCAGTCCAGATCCGAAAAACCTATAAATAGGACCAAGGGGGCACCATTGGAGAGGATCTCATTCTAGGCTAGCTCTCTCCCTCTCTCTCTCCCTCCCCAAGTCTCTCTAGGGGGGTGAGGAGAGCCTCCAGTGGTGCCCAAGCTTAGTAGTGGCTTGGGAGGGGAAGTTCCTAAGGGGCTTCCGGGTATGTGGCGGGACCTCCCCACTAAGCCCTTGGTCCAGTTCTTAGTTCCGACACCTTCAACCTAGAGCTCTCCCTTGGGGGAAGTAAGGGTTGGTCGCCCCTCAGCTTGCTGAGGGCCCCGAACTCCACAGAGACCAAGTCTTGTTCGCAAGATTTCGGTTTCAACAGTTGACTCCATTCCCAGTCGTTAAACACACTCAGGTTGCTACCCTGAGTTTTCGACAAGTTGCCGCCGCCTAGAGTCAAGCCCGAAATGTGAGCCCGGGACCATGAGCTTTCAAAATCTTCGCTAATCCGGAGTCGGAGAACGACAGGTCGTGAGATGGCCAAGATCGGGAGCAGCAAGAAGAAGTCAGTGCGAAATATGCATTGCGAATATGAATTTTAAAAGAACACAAAAAATTCGGATTTTGAGTACGGATAGTGAAATGTGTAGTGCAAATATCAGCTCCCTTTATATATCTTCTGTAATTTTTAATATCATTTTGGATTTTTGATATTTTGCATTCTTCAATAATGAAGGAGTTGTTAAAGGCAAACCAAAAAATGGCTATCCGCACACCAACATAACTTAAAATCTTCATCTAAAATTAGTTCAAACCAAAAAACGGCTATCCACACGCCAACATAACTTAAAATCCTCATCTAAAATTAGCTCCGAATTTTTCTACGTGCAAACCATAAGCCATGCACCAGCGCCAAAAACCCTCCCCAATTCCCTCTCGCGCTCGGCCGAAACCTTCTTGCATTCTATAATGATTTGTTTATGCAGTATATGCATGCACAATAAATGCTAATCGACAATGAAGTACAATAAGATGCATAACAAGACGCTCTTGAGACTACAAAGTCAGAAAATAATAATTATAATTGTGCAGATAATTTAGTGATCATACTTTACGCATGCTTAAATTGAGATTATCAGTTAACTTCCGTGGTTAAGGCATAAATGCTAAGATCAAAATTTTCATTCATGAATCAGTTTTTTGTTATTCAAAAAACTAAACTCATTGAACCAACACTTCAACAACCATTTATGTTTTTATAAAATAAATTTAAGCATACCATTTTATATGATTTCTAAGCATAACAAGTTATTGCAACTTCACATATAAATCGAAATTATAGCACACATATATCATAATTTAGAGAAGCAAGAACTTACCATTTACTTTATTTTTTTCATTTTGGTCACTTTAATTAGTAACTATCCCCCAAACTCAGTGAATACTCAAGCAAAATTCACTGAAAAGAAGATAATCTAACTAATAAAAAAACTCCATTTATTTTATATTGATTAGCTCTATTTAATAAAAAATTTGGAAACTTAATTACTCTGAATTAGTTCAGAATGTTGTAATCTAAAATTTACAAACCAACAATTGAGGAAATACGTTGCAATCTGCATGGTTACATTTACTTCTTCGAGTGTTGTCTCGGACCCACATTTCATCTACTGCAACATAATGTATATACAAAAATTGTTTCCTGCGTTCGACGCACCGCGTGCACGAGAGATCTCGGTCGTTGATCTACTGTTTTTTTTTTAGTTTCTTTTTCGTTAAAATCCCGTTTTTTAAGAACGGGTGGATCACATAGACGAATCATGTGCACTGCGCACAGGTGCTATGTGCACACGCGCACTTAATTGTTTCTCATGTATATATACCTTGTTTATCTCACACTACTTAATTATTGAATTGTAGATTCTATATATAGCTATAGTTATATGATACTGAAGACTCCACTTATATATATACAAAGTCAACTTCTACAACAAATGCATTGACACATGTCTCTGTCTTTGGAGCAGTACTGCCTCTCACGCTCATACTATTCAACTTTAAAATGTTTTTATGCTCTTGGATTTATATGCTTTATGTTTGTTATTCGCATATCATAAATGTCTATCCGCATATCAATCCTTTTCCTACTTTATTTGAGTTTACAAATTTTTATCTGTAGACCAATTTTAAACTTGAGCAGCTGATGTTTTTGTTCTCCTGAGCAGGGGCCGACAACGAAGGAACATCTCCAACGACTTTTTGAGCACTTCAATGTGTGCACAGATCGTGATATGCACGGATAGAGACCGGGTTGAGGAAGAAAAATGATTTCTTCATTGTTCGTGCGGTTTCGATTTGTTTGGGAAGATTTAGATATAGCTAGGGTTTGTTTTGGGAAGATTTACATAGCAAAGTGTTACTCTCTCCCAGTGGTGAGGAAGGCGAATATAGGTGATCAAAGTTTTTTTTAATTTTCTTTACCAATCCGTGGATAATAAGAATATCTGCAAATAACAAATTTGACTTCCTTTAGAGTTGCGAATAGACAAAATCTATGAATAGACAAACACGATTTGTGGATAACAACCGTCAATATTAATTGCTCCATATATAACCTTATGTCACTCTTCATTTGCTATGCATGACATTCAAACACTGAGTGTCATTAGTATAATGACTTTAGTTTTGAGTCGCGTGTTTAATTATATGAATAATCATACATTTATTTATTTTCTTCATCTCCATAGACGATTAGACGAATGATATACACTATTAATTCATTTAGATGTTTGAGTTTCATATAAACATCACATTTATCTAGTTTTAAATGTTTCCTGGTCTTTATTGATTACCACTCTTTGTATTTTTATGAGAGAATGTGCAAATAAAATAAATAGAACACATTAATCAATAAATTAAAACTACAAATAACAAAATATTAAATTCAACTTATTAATAATAAAGTTGAACATTCTTTGATATATCACATTGTGGCTTTATTTGAAGTATGCATATCTTCTTAGATAACTCTCTGAACTGAGCTTCCAATAAATTAGGGAGCGCCTTCAGCTAGTTGTATAATTTAATGAATTCCTCTAATCTAAGATGTGGGAACAATGAGATGGCAAAGGGGGGCGAACACCACGAAAAACTAATCTTTATCGAAGAAAACGAAGAACTATGAAATACCCATAGTGCACGCTTAACTATGAAATACCCAACACAACTCCGAAACTTATTCTAATTAGAAGATGTCTTTAATATTTGATGGTCAAAACTACAACTTAAGCACAATAATTTTTTCACTAATTTTGATGTATGATTCAAATTATTTATGAACCTTATTTCACATAGCTAGAAGTGTTTCATGAGATGTCTTTATTCGGGTTTCCCTGCCCCAAAGACACTCCACACTCTAATCAAACAACCATCATTGAATTATAGAAGTTGTAAGCCGGCTTTCAGCTTTATTACGCTCGCGGTTCACCCCTAAATTACACATTGTATTGCATGAGATTTGACTTTGATATTATTTATAACTTCCAACCCATAGTATCTGGGGTATTGTCTCATTTGGCACGTACATCTCAGTTCATACTATGTTGAACAACACAGTTTATACTTTTTTCATAATTAGTGGACTACGAGTACTTCCCATGTGGTTACCTGTCTCAAGATTATTTTCACAAGAGCACGTTTAATCATGAAGTTCCTAGCTAGCACAACTTCATCACTTGCTACGAAAAAACATATCGTGAAGTTCCCGTGAGGCATACTGTGTTAATTTGAACATTTATCTTAGACAAAAAATGAGCTTAAATATTATTTACAAGGGTTAATTACCGGAACCTCCCCTGAGAGTTTGCATAATTACAGGTTGCACCTCTAAGTTTCCTCAGTTTACAAAAATGTCTCTTTCATTAGAAATATGAATAAAAATTGATAAAATCACCCAAAATATTTATGATATTCAATTTTATCCTTTGTAATGACTACATTGAAAGGTGCGGCCTTTTCCTTTACAAATATAGATGGAAAGTGATCAAATATGCAAAATTATTTGATGATATTTCAATTTTACCCTTTATAATAACTCTACGTTGAAAATGGTGCGTTACATTTTAACTTTTGTAATAATGACTCTAGAATCATTATAAAAAAAGGATAAAATTAAAATATCATAAAATAATTTTGCCGATTTTATCATTTTCCATCCATATTTCTAAAAGAAGGGGCATTTTTGTAAAATGCGGAGACTTAGAGCTAGGGGATGTAAATGTAATTTTGAAAGATGGAGTGATGCAACCTGTAATTATGCAAACTCCCAGGGGAGGTTCCTGTAATTAACCCTATTTACAATGTCCATTGTGCATAAAATTAGACCAAATCTTTCATACTGTGATCATTCAAATTAAACATATATATGTATATGTCAATTCATACAGAAATAGAGAGAATTAGTATTCCACTTACAAAGTTACAGCATGCAATTAATTCACTTCCAAAGATCAATATGTTCACTTGATGTCGATGCGGACGCGCACTCTGGCACCCTCGCTTGACCAGAGTCATCCACGTGGCAAAGCTGTGAAGCCACCAATTTGTCGAAGACTCTCCAATCGGTGACGGTGTGGTCGTGCGTAGCGAGGTGCGGAGGTGTCGCGCTTTCAAAGCGAGGGAGTTGAAGGAAGGAGTGATATTGTTGCTGCAGTTCTGGCTTGAAGTTGATGTAGAGATGATGAGCTATTTCTGGCCACTGTTCATGAGTTGTTGTTGTTGTTGTTCTCTTAGGTGAATTTGGTTGTGGAGTGAAGGAGAGATTTTCTTCAAGCCAGTGACAGGACGAAGGAGAGCAGCCGTGGCCGCTTAGAATCTGCGTTGATGCTATTCTTTTCTTGAATACTCGACAGACCACCCATCCCTCGTCCTGCATATATATATATATAAACAAAAAATTTATCATTCCCAATATCGTGCGGTGGCAGCTGTGAACGCGGTGATTATGAACCATTGTTCGTGAACGCCCTGCGTCACCTAAGGAACTTCATCCAATTTTATGTTTTGGTGGCGGTCATAACACCATTAATTGTCAAGTCAAACATATATTCTATGTCGGTCGTGTTTTTGTCTAAACTCACAGGAGCAAAATGGCCACGCCAAATGGAGCCTGTGGTGCAAATCTAAAATGCACGCAGACTGTAATGAATTTAATGAAAATTACAACATGCTTGCACAAAATTACAACGGTTTGTTTGGATGCCGAAGGGTCGCTCAGTTTGGCATGGCGTATTTGCTACGGCCATAGAATGTATGTTTGACATGACAACGGTTAAGGGCCCAACCAAGAAAAGAAAATTAAATTTAAACATAAAAGGGAATGAAGTTCGGCCCGCGCTCATAAGAAATCGCCAAACATTAATAAATTATACGTTTGATCCGGTAATATTTTAAAACTCCGATGATATTGAAGCTCGGCCCGCGCTCATAAGAGAAGTAAAAAGTGAACAGCAAGAAGTATATGATTCTGGCTGGGTTTCTACAATATTGTTCAAGCATGATTTGGCCATGGCTCAAATTCAGTTCAAGTGTGATTGTATGAACATCAAGAAGCTCATCTCAAGCCAATAAAATTAAAAAAAATTATTGAAGAGCAAATCAATTAACTGATTATTGAGGTTTTGTTTGAGCGGGTTACTAATGTTGGTTTTATTTGGTTGACCGGGTCAACCTTGAAATGTTTTTTTTATTTATGTATTTTATTTTGAAAAGACCTGAGAGAATGCAGCATTAAATATGGAGAGAGATTTTGTGTTTTTCTTTGTTGCCTATAAATAGGCGTGCCCTTTGTAAAGTTAGTAGAAGAGTGAATAGAAAATTTTTTCTCATTTTGTTTCGGTAGAAACTTAGAGAGAGAGAGAGGGGAAGTGTAGAGAGAGAGAGAGAGAGATAAAGTTTGATAAACTTAATTTCTGCAGGAATAGCAGTGGTCCCGCAACCTTGCCTCTCTCGCCATTAAATCTCTCGCCAATACCTCTCTCGCCTGCCACCTCTCGCGTGGAGGAGCTCGCCCCACCAGCAGCCCGCTGGTTCCCCAAGTAGATCTCGCCTGGACTTAGAGAGGAGTTGTGCTCGCCGTGAAGTGGTCCCGAAGTGGTGTGAGCTCGCCGGAGTGGGGGTGTGGTCGTCGTGGGAGGTGCTCGGGGTGAAGCCTACTCGCGAAGGAGGAGTGGTCTCGCCGTGGTGTGATCTCACGGTGAGGTGCTCGCATATTAAAGAGGAGTAAGGAGGAAGTGGGGTTCTCGTCACGTGCATCTCGCCGAAGCGAAGAGCTCGCCGGAGTGTTGTTCGCGAAGTGTGTCAGCTCGCGCTGGAAATAGTGGAGGAGAAGCAGCTCGCCTGAAGGAGGTCTCGCAGCCGCCGTGATCATCTCGCCGGTGTGGTTGAAGGGAGATCTCGTGTGTGTGTACTCACGTGGATAGTGTTCGCGTGAGTGGTGGTGTTCGGCGAGCGAGGTGGTTGCCGGAGTGGTGCTAGCTATTTGTAGAGGAGAGAAGCGAGGTCACGTGCCATATACGACGCTTCCAACAAGTGGTATCAGAGCCAGGTTGCAAACCTTTGCGGTGACTCGGAAGGTTTGAGGAGTAGAAGTGATGGAGACGAGCGGAGCTATGCCGGGGCAAGTCCCCAAGCTGACGAAGACCAATTATGGGAATTGGAGTATACAGATGCGAGTGCTACTTGCCTCCAAGGAGTTGTGGGATGTAGTGGAGAATGGGTATGAGGAGCGCACGACTGCAGTAGAGGCGACGTTGACTAACGCCCAGAAGACAACACTTAGAGAGGCAAGGAAGGCGGACAAGAAGGCTTTGTTCTTGTTATACCAAGGGGTTGACGAGGCGACTTTCGAGAAGATCTCAGATGCGAGAACCTCTAAGAAGGCATGAGAGGTGTTGCAACGCTCCATGCAAGGGGTTGACAAGGCAAAGAAGGTGAAGCTACAGGCCCTCCGTGCGGAGTATGAAGTAACCAAGATGCAAAGCACCGAGAAGGTCGGTGACTATGTGACTCGTCTGCGGACGCTCACAAATGAGATGAAGCGCAATGGGGAGGCGATCGAAGATGTAAGCTTCATGGAGAAGTTGCTGAGATCTATGGCCAAGAAGTTCCGCCATATAGTGGTGGCGATCGAAGAATCGAAGGACCTCAACTTGATGACCGTGGATGAGCTTGTAGGCTCTTTGCAAGCTCATGAGTACAGGGATGCTTCAGGATGATGAAGAAGCGAGTGACTTGGGAAAAGCACTCCAAACCCAGTTGAACTTTGGGGAGAGCTCAGGAAGAGGAGGCGGCCAGCGTGGCCGAGGTCACCAAGGAAGAGGTAGAGGAAGAAGAGGAGGTAGAGATCAAGGGAGAAATCAGAACTACCAGAAAAAGGTGGAGCGACCTCAAGGAGGTTGGCAAGAAGGAAGAGGTAGAGGAAGATGCCGTGGAAGAGGCCGAGGAGATATGTCTCAGATACAATGTTACAACTGTAACAAGTATGGGCATATGAGCTACGACTGCTGGAGTCCGAGGAAGAGAGAAGAAGCTAACCACTATGCGGAGGCTAGGAATAATGGGAACAATGCTGGAGGTGGAAATCCGATGATGTTCCTAACCTACCGAGGTGCGGAAGAAGGGAAAAATGAAGTGTGGTACCTGGACACAGGTGCGAGCAACCACATGTGTGGAGACAGAGAGATGTTCACAAACCTTGAACCCATTGGGGGTGAGGTTAGCTTCGGAGATGCGTCAAAGATCTCCTTGGAAGGAAAGGGTTTGGTGGAGACGAAGCTGAATGGGGAGAGAGTGCACCTGAACGACGTGTACTATGTGCCAGGGTTGAAGACCAACATCTTGAGTATTGGGCAGTTAGTGGAGAGAGGCTATTGCGTCCAGATGAAGGATGAGTCTCTGACAATGAAGAATGGTCAAGGGAAGGAAGTAGTGAAGGTGGAGATGACGGCGAACCGTCTCTTCACGCTGAAGATGGATGCTCAAGAGACAGCTTGTCTCGCGAGAACGGAGGAAGAGGAAGAAGCATGGCTATGGCACCATAGGATGGGCCATTTGGGTTTCACGGGGTTGAAGCTGCTATCTAACTCAAGGATGGTGACAGATCTGCCAATGATCTCACCACCTCAGAAGGTGTGTGAAGCTTGCACTAAGGGGAAGCAGAAGAGGCAGAGTTTTGAAGGAGGGAAGTCCTGGAGAGCAAGGAGGCAGCTTGAACTGGTTCACTCGGACATTGCGGGTCCGTTTGAGACCACCTCAGTGGGCGGAAGCAGATACTATATCACCTTCACTGATGACTTCAGTCGGAAGTGTTGGGTGTATTTTTTGAAGGAGAAGGCTGAGGCACTTGACAAGTTCAAGGAGTTCAAGGCTATGGCGGAGAAGGAGAGCGGTCAGGCTCTCAAGGTGCTAAGGACAGATCGGGGTGGGGAGTACACCTCGAGGCTGTTTGATGCTTTCTGCAAGGAGAATGAGATCTCGCACTAGCTGACGGCGGCGTACTCACCGCAGCAGAACGGAGTGGCAGAGAGGAAGAACCTCACCATCATGAACATGGCGAGGAGCATGGTGAAGGAGAAGGGGCTACCAAAGAGTTTCTGGGCGGAAGGAGTGCAATGTGCGGTGTATCTACTGAACAGATGCCCCACAAAGAGCGTGAAGTTCTTGACGCCGTTTGAAGCATGGAGTGGCTGGAAGCCAAGCGTGAAGCACCTAAGGGTCTTCGGGTGTGTAGCTCATGCTCACATCCTGGAACAAAGAAGGAAGAAGCTTGACGATAGGAGCGAGAAGTGTATCTTTGTTGGATACGCTCTAGAGAGCAAGACTTACAAGCTTTACAACCCGGTGACAGAGAAGGTCATAGTCTCGAGAGACGTGGTGTTTGAAGAAGGCAGCAACTGGAGCTGGGATGAGAAGACGAGGAGCATGAAAGGAATGTTCTTCGAGGATGAAGATGAAGGTGGTCATGAGGCTGGGGCCGAGGATGGTGGAGTGGAGCCACCATCACAACCGAGCAGGAATTCAGGGGGAGCTTCCACCTCCCACTCAAGAGGGGAAAGCTCAAGTGGAGGAAATTCTGCAGGAGGCAGCGGGAGCCGGAGTGACTCCGAGAGTCCACCACCCAGGATGAAGAGGGTGGGGGAGCTCTATGAGGAGACGGCCCCAATCCATACTAACTATTCATTGTATTGCCTCTTAGCAGATTGTGAGCCAAGGTCCTATGAAGAAGCTGCCCAGGAGAAATCTTGGAGGACGGCGATGGATGCCGAGATGGCTTCTATCAAGAAGAACGATACCTGGAGGCTAGTGGATCCACCGGCAGGCCACAAACCCCTCGGGGTGAAGTGGGTCTATAAGGTGAAGAAGAACAAAGACGACGCTGTGGAGAAGCACAAGGCCAGGCTGGTGGTGAAAGGGTATAGACAAGTCCAAGGAGTGGACTATGACGAGGTCTACGCCCCAGTGGCGAGGATCGACACCATTCGGTTGATCATCGCGCTCGCAGCTCACCATGGGTGGAAGGTCCTGCAGATGGATGTGGTGTCGGCCTACCTCAATGGCTACTTGGAGGAAGATGCGTACATCGAGCAGCCTCCTGGATATGAAGTGAGGGGCCAGGAGAGGAAGGTGTGCAAGTTGAACAAGGCACTATATGATTTGAAGCAAGGGGCTCGTGCATGCAATGGAAGGGTAGATGCATACCTCCATAAGCACGGCTACAGGAAGTGTCCTTACGAGTATGCTTTGTACACAAAGGTGGAAGAAAACGGTGATATCATGATCGTATGCTTGTACGTAGACGATATGATATTCACCGGGAACAACCCGGCTATGTATGAAGAATTCAAGAGGATGATGAAGAGGGAGTTTGAGATGACCGATCTGGGAGAGCTGACCTACTTTTTGGGTGTCGAGGTGAAGCAGGATGAAGATGACATTTTCATCTCGCAGAAGAAGTACGCGGAGGAGATCTTGAAGAAGTTCAGGATGGAGAATAGCAAGGCTATCTCCACTCCCGCTGATCCCGGAACAAAGTTGAGAAAGGACTCGAAGGAGGAAGGAGTTGACCCAACCATGTTCAAGAGTCTGGTTGGGAGTTTAAGGTACCTGACCTTTACTCGACCAGACATTATGTACACTGTTAGAGTAGTGAGCAGGTACATGGAGGAGCCAAAGCAGGATCACTTCACGGCTGCGAAGAGGATCCTAAGATATGTGAACGGGACGAGAGGTCATGGTCTGATGTACTCCACTGGAGAGGAGTTGAAGCTGGTCGGCTACTCGGATAGCGACTATGGTGGTGACGTGAACGATCGGAAGAGCACTTCCGGATATGTGTTCCATATGGGGACCGCGGCGTTCTCATGGAGTTCGAAGAAGGAGGCTACGATAGCCTTATCATCATGTGAGGCGGAGTACATTGCAGCTGCGGCATGTACTTGCCAAGCCATCTGGCTGAGGAACCTATTGGAGGAATTGCATCATGGACAGGAAGGGCCAACGACAATGTTAGTAGATAACATGTCGGCCATCCAGCTCGCGAAGAACTCAGTGCTGCATGGGAGGAGAAAGCATATCGAGACTCGATATCATTTTCTTCGGGAGCAAGTGGAGCTGAAGACGGTCGAAGTAAAGTATTGCCCCATCGGAGAGCAGGTCGCGGACATATTCACTAAGGCATTGAAGGCAGACACGTTCGTGAAGCTCAAAGACAAGCTCGGCATGTGCTGCCAAGCTTGATGGGGAGTTTGTTGGTTTTATTTGGTTGACCGGGTCAACCTTGAAATGTTTTTTTTATTTATGTATTTTATTTTGAAAAGAGGTGAGAGAATGCAGCATTAAATGTGGAGAGAGATTTTGTGTTTTTCTTTGTTGCCTATAAATAGGCGTGCCCTTTGTAAAGTTAGTAGAAGAGTGAATAGAAAAGTTTTTCTCATTTTGTTTCGGTAGAAACTTAGAGAGAGAGAGAGAGGAAGTGTAGAGAGAGAGAGAGAGAGATAAAGTTTGATAAACTTAATTTCCGCAGGAATAGCAGTGGTCCCGCAACCTTGCCTCTCTCGCCATTAAATCTCTCGCCAATACCTCTCTCGCCTGCCACCTCTCGCGTGGAGGAGCTCGCCCCACCAGCAGCCCGCTGGTTCCCCAAGTAGATCTCGCCTGGACTTAGAGAGGAGTTGTGCTCGCCGTGAAGTGGTCCCGAAGTGGTGTGAGCTCGCCGGAGTGGGGGTGTGGTCGTCGTGGGAGGTGCTCAGGGTGAAGCCTACTCGCGAAGGAGGAGTGGTCTCGCCGTGGTGTGATCTCACGGTGAGGTGCTCGCATATTAAAGAGGAGTAAGGAGGAAGTGGGGTTCTCGTCACGTGCATCTCGCCGAAGCGAAGAGCTCGCCGGAGTGTTGTTCGCGAAGTGTGTCAGCTCGCGCTGGAAATAGTGGAGGAGAAGCAGCTCGCCTGAAGGAGGTCTCGCAGCCGCCGTGATCATCTCGCCGGTGTGGTTGAAGGGAGATCTCGTGTGTGTGTACTCACGTGGATAGTGTTCGCGTGAGTGGTGGTGTTCGGCGAGCGAGGTGGTTGCCGGAGTGGTGCTAGCTATTTGTAGAGGAGAGAAGCGAGGTCACGTGCCATATACGACGCTTCCAACAAGTGGTATCAGAGCCAGGTTGCAAACCTTTGCGGTGACTCGGAAGGTTTGAGGAGTAGAAGTGATGGAGACGAGCGGAGCTATGCCGGGGCAAGTCCCCAAGCTGACGAAGACCAATTATGGGAATTGGAGTATACAGATGCGAGTGCTACTTGCCTCCAAGGAGTTGTGGGATGTAGTGGAGAATGGGTATGAGGAGCGCACGACTGCAGTAGAGGCGACGTTGACTAACGCCCAGAAGACAACACTTAGAGAGGCAAGGAAGGCGGACAAGAAGGCTTTGTTCTTATTATACCAAGGGGTTGACGAGGCGACCTTCGAGAAGATCTCAGATGCGAGAACCTCTAAGGAGGCATGGGAGGTGTTGCAACGCTCCATGCAAGGGGTTGACAAGGCAAAGAAGGTGAAGCTACAGTCCCTCCGTGCGGAGTATGAAGTAACCAAGATGCAAAGCACCGAGAAGGTCGGTGACTATGTGACTCGTCTGCGGACGCTCACAAATGAGATGAAGCGCAATGGGGAGGCGATCGAAGATGTAAGCTTCATGGAGAAGTTGCTGAGATCTATGGCCAAGAAGTTCCGCCATATAGTGGTGGCGATCGAAGAATCGAAGGACCTCAACTTGATGACCGTGGATGAGCTTGTAGGCTCTTTGCAAGCTCATGAGTACAGGGATGCTTCAGGATGATGAAGAAGCGAGTGACTTGGGAAAAGCACTCCAAACCCAGTTGAACTTTGGGGAGAGCTCAGGAAGAGGAGGCGGCCAGCGTGGCCGAGGTCACCAAGGAAGAGGTAGAGGAAGAAGAGGAGGTAGAGATCAAGGGAGAAATCAGAACTACCAGAAAAAGGTGGAGCGACCTCAAGGAGGTTGGCAAGAAGGAAGAGGTAGAGGAAGATGCCGTGGAAGAGGCCGAGGAGATATGTCTCAGATACAATGTTACAACTGTAACAAGTATGGGCATATGAGCTACGACTGCTGGAGTCCGAGGAAGAGAGAAGAAGCTAACCACTATGCGGAGGCTAGGAATAATGGGAACAATGCTGGAGGTGGAAATCCGATGATGTTCCTAACCTACCGAGGTGCGGAAGAAGGGAAAAATGAAGTGTGGTACCTGGACACAGGTGCGAGCAACCACATGTGTGGAGACAGAGAGATGTTCACAAACCTTGAACCCATTGGGGGTGAGGTTAGCTTCGGAGATGCGTCAAAGATCTCCTTGGAAGGAAAGGGTTTGGTGGAGACGAAGCTGAATGGGGAGAGAGTGCACCTGAACGACGTGTACTATGTGCCAGGGTTGAAGACCAACATCTTGAGTATTGGGCAGTTAGTGGAGAGAGGCTATTGCGTCCAGATGAAGGATGAGTCTCTGACAATGAAGAATGGTCAAGGGAAGGAAGTAGTGAAGGTGGAGATGACGGCGAACCGTCTCTTCACGCTGAAGATGGATGCTCAAGAGACAGCTTGTCTCGCGAGAACGGAGGAAGAGGAAGAAGCATGGCTATGGCACCATAGGATGGGCCATTTGGGTTTCACGGGGTTGAAGCTGCTATCTAACTCAAGGATGGTGACAGATCTGCCAATGATCTCACCACCTCAGAAGGTGTGTGAAGCTTGCACTAAGGGGAAGCAGAAGAGGCAGAGTTTTGAAGGAGGGAAGTCCTGGAGAGCAAGGAGGCAGCTTGAACTGGTTCACTCGGACATTGCGGGTCCGTTTGAGACCACCTCAGTGGGCGGAAGCAGATACTATATCACCTTCACTGATGACTTCAGTCGGAAGTGTTGGGTGTATTTTTTGAAGGAGAAGGCTGAGGCACTTGACAAGTTCAAGGAGTTCAAGGCTATGGCGGAGAAGGAGAGCGGTCAGGCTCTCAAGGTGCTAAGGACAGATCGGGGTGGGGAGTACACCTCGAGGCTGTTTGATGCTTTCTGCAAGGAGAATGGGATCTCGCACTAGCTGACGGCGGCGTACTCACCGCAGCAGAACGGAGTGGCAGAGAGGAAGAACCTCACCATCATGAACATGGCGAGGAGCATGGTGAAGGAGAAGGGGCTACCAAAGAGTTTCTGGGCGGAAGGAGTGCAATGTGCGGTGTATCTACTGAACAGATGCCCCACAAAGAGCGTGAAGTTCTTGACGCCGTTTGAAGCATGGAGTGGCTGGAAGCCAAGCGTGAAGCACCTAAGGGTCTTCGGGTGTGTAGCTCATGCTCACATCCTGGAACAAAGAAGGAAGAAGCTTGACGATAGGAGCGAGAAGTGTATCTTTGTTGGATACGCTCTAGAGAGCAAGACTTACAAGCTTTACAACCCGGTGACAGAGAAGGTCATAGTCTCGAGAGACGTGGTGTTTGAAGAAGGCAGCAACTGGAGCTGGGATGAGAAGACGAGGAGCATGAAAGGAATGTTCTTCGAGGATGAAGATGAAGGTGGTCATGAGGCTGGGGCCGAGGATGGTGGAGTGGAGCCACCATCACAACCGAGCAGGAATTCAGGGGGAGCTTCCACCTCCCACTCAAGAGGGGAAAGCTCAAGTGGAGGAAATTCTGCAGGAGGCAGCGGGAGCCGGAGTGACTCCGAGAGTCCACCACCCAGGATGAAGAGGGTGGGGGAGCTCTATGAGGAGACGACCCCAATCCATACTAACTATTCATTGTATTGCCTCTTAGCAGATTGTGAGCCAAGGTCCTATGAAGAAGCTGCCCAGGAGAAATCTTGGAGGACGGCGATGGATGCCGAGATGGCTTCTATCAAGAAGAACGATACCTGGAGGCTAGTGGATCCACCGGCAGGCCACAAACCCCTCGGGGTGAAGTGGGTCTATAAGGTGAAGAAGAACAAAGACGACGCTGTGGAGAAGCACAAGGCCAGGCTGGTGGTGAAAGGGTATAGACAAGTCCAAGGAGTGGACTATGACGAGGTCTACGCCCCAGTGGCGAGGATCGACACCATTCGGTTGATCATCGCGCTCGCAGCTCACCATGGGTGGAAGGTCCTGCAGATGGATGTGGTGTCGGCCTACCTCAATGGCTACTTGGAGGAAGATGCGTACATCGAGCAGCCTCCTGGATATGAAGTGAGGGGCCAGGAGAGGAAGGTGTGCAAGTTGAACAAGGCACTATATGATTTGAAGCAAGGGGCTCGTGCATGGAATGGAAGGGTAGATGCATACCTCCATAAGCACGGCTACAGGAAGTGTCCTTACGAGTATGCTTTGTACACAAAGGTGGAAGAAAACGGTGATATCATGATCGTATGCTTGTACGTAGACGATATGATATTCACCGGGAACAACCCGGCTATGTATGAAGAATTCAAGAGGATGATGAAGAGGGAGTTTGAGATGACCGATCTGGGAGAGCTGACCTACTTTTTGGGTGTCGAGGTGAAGCAGGATGAAGATGACATTTTCATCTCGCAGAAGAAGTACGCGGAGGAGATCTTGAAGAAGTTCAGGATGGAGAATAGCAAGGCTATCTCCACTCCCGCTGATCCCGGAACAAAGTTGAGAAAGGACTCGAAGGAGGAAGGAGTTGACCCAACCATGTTCAAGAGTCTGGTTGGGAGTTTAAGGTACCTGACCTTTACTCGACCAGACATTATGTACACTGTTAGAGTAGTGAGCAGGTACATGGAGGAGCCAAAGCAGGATCACTTCACGGCTGCGAAGAGGATCCTAAGATATGTGAACGGGACGAGAGGTCATGGTCTGATGTACTCCACTGGAGAGGAGTTGAAGCTGGTCGGCTACTCGGATAGCGACTATGGTGGTGACGTGAACGATCGGAAGAGCACTTCCGGATATGTGTTCCATATGGGGACCGCGGCGTTCTCATGGAGTTCGAAGAAGGAGGCTACGATAGCCTTATCATCATGTGAGGCGGAGTACATTGCAGCTGCGGCATGTACTTGCCAAGCCATCTGGCTGAGGAACCTATTGGAGGAATTGCATCATGGACAGGAAGGGCCAACGACAATGTTAGTAGATAACATGTCGGCCATCCAGCTCGCGAAGAACTCAGTGCTGCATGGGAGGAGAAAGCATATCGAGACTCGATATCATTTTCTTCGGGAGCAAGTGGAGCTGAAGACGGTCGAAGTAAAGTATTGCCCCATCGGAGAGCAGGTCGCGGACATATTCACTAAGGCATTGAAGGCAGACACGTTCGTGAAGCTCAAAGACAAGCTCGGCATGTGCTGCCAAGCTTGATGGGGAGTTTGTTGGTTTTATTTGGTTGACCGGGTCAACCTTGAAATGTTTTTTTTATTTATGTATTTTATTTTGAAAAGAGGTGAGAGAATGCAGCATTAAATGTGGAGAGAGATTTTGTGTTTTTCTTTGTTGCCTATAAATAGGCGTGCCCTTTGTAAAGTTAGTAGAAGAGTGAATAGAAAAGTTTTTCTCATTTTGTTTCGGTAGAAACTTAGAGAGAGAGAGAGAGGAAGTGTAGAGAGAGAGAGAGAGATAAAGTTTGATAAACTTAATTTCCGCAGGAATAGCAGTGGTCCCGCAACCTTGCCTCTCTCGCCATTAAATCTCTCGCCAATACCTCTCTCGCCTGCCACCTCTCGCGTGGAGGAGCTCGCCCCACCAGCAGCCCGCTGGTTCCCCAAGTAGATCTCGCCTGGACTTAGAGAGGAGTTGTGCTCGCCGCGAAGTGGTCCCGGAGTGGTGTGAGCTCGCCGGAGTGGGGGTGTGGTCGCCGTGGGAGGTGCTCGGGGTGAAGCCTACTCGCGAAGGAGGAGTGGTCTCGCCGTGGTGTGATCTCGCGGTGAGGTGCTCGCATATTAAAGAGGAGTAAGGAGGAAGTGGGGTTCTCGTCACGTGCATCTCGCCGAAGCGAAGAGCTCGCCGGAGTGTTGTTCGCGAAGTGTGTCAGCTCGCGTTGGAAATAGTGGAGGAGAAGCAGCTCGCCTGAAGGAGGTCTCGCAGCCGCCGTGATCATCTCGCCGGTGTGGTTGAAGGGAGATCTCGTGTGTGTGTACTCACGTGGATAGTGTTCGCGTGAGTGGTGGTGTTCGGCGAGCGAGGTGGTTGCCGGAGTGGTGCTAGCTATTTGTAGAGGAGAGAAGCGAGGTCACGTGCCATATACGACGCTTCCAACAACTAAGGCTATGTTTGGCGCGGCGGTGACAGTATTGAACGCAACGGTCGGTGGTGGCGATCATGAACATAGCGGTTTGAAACTGCGGTCATGAACGCAATTATGTTGTTTGGAGAAACTACATTTTCACTGTTGTCATGAACGTGAAAGCAATTTGATAACGTGAAATTGTGATAACGGTTGAAATCAACTTACAACATAAATATTCAAACTTTTAAAAATAAAATTCCATCATAATATATAGAGGCAACGAGTCTTCAACATAAATACCCTCATTTCAAAAAAAAAACTAGATCTGTAAGAAAAATCTAGATCTGGAAAAACCTAGATATGAAAAAACCTAGATTTGTAAAAATCTAGATCTGTAAAAACCTAGATCTGGACTTCCCTCTCGGCATCTTCCCGGTGTAGCTCTGTAGAGATGAGTTCCGTTATTCACGAGGATGGAGTCGAGCCTCGTTTGGATCGGGAGAACGACGAGAATGATGAGCACAGTTTTGGTTATCTCAATAAACAATTTGTAATGAACTAGCATGACCAAACGGCTTATGTTCATGCGAATAAAACCAATTAAAAAGAGTGTTGTTAAACGCAGGTCCTAATTGGCTGTATGCAGGCCACACTTTAATAAAAAAATCTCGTTTACCCATTTCAACCCGATGGAAGCTATTGGTCGCAACAAATTTGCGCCTCGCCATCTCCTCTGGGACGATCATCGTTGTCTCCTCTCGAAAGATCGTCACCTCGCCGTCTCGCCGTCTCCTCTCGAAGGATCGTCGCCTCGCCGTCTCCTCTCGAAGGATCGTCGCCTCGCCGTCTCCTCTGGGACGATCAATATCGACGTTTCCTCTCGAAGCTCTGGCATTCCCCTTCCCTTTCCTGCTGCAACTCCCAGGTACGTCTCGTTTTCCCTTCGCATGTTTGCTTTCCCCTTCCTTTTGGCTGCAGCTATATGAAATTTGGCCTATTGATTCAACAGAAGGGAACGTCATGTATTTTCAGTTCATTTTGATTTTAAATAATGTATCTGCTTTCTTGGTAATGGTGATTATCGTTGGAGAGAAAGGCCTATTGATGTTATAAATAAGTTTAACCCCAAGTATGTAAGAATGTTCTATTTGGCTTGATGATTAATATAAGAAATGAATTTGATTTTTAAATATGCCTGCATATATAAAATTTGGCCTGCATGAACAAATATTTGGACTGCATATATTCACGGTCTGCATAAAGCTAAAAGTGGTCTGCATATAACATTGCTCATTAAAAATGGCATCTTAAATTAGCTACTCCTAAACCGTCACATGATATTGTAACAAGGCATTCCCGCCGCCATCAATGCGGATAAACAGAATACTACGAGGGAAGGTGTACCAACTTTTACTCATTTTCTCCATCTCCATCAATGCGGATTCTTCGAACCCGTCTACCAATTTTACTCATTTTTTAGTTTCTATATTAAAAAAAACACGGGTCGGGCACATGAAACCAGGAGCAGTCGGGCATGAGCTACTAGTAATCATAAAATATATATCAAGAACATGTTATGACTTAGCAATGCACACACTGAACTTTTTGCGTCCACATGAGAATTGTCGTCACCTATTGCATGCATGGATGACACGATATACTAAAACTCTGCTCGACTGCTTTGTGAACGATGCGTCTTTCCCTTTCCGCGCGTCGGAGTGGAAGCCCGGTGTTCTTCTTCTTCTTCACATGAGAGGAAGCCCGGTCTTAATTAATTATAAGGGATTATGGGACTAATAAGATTAAATTAAGCTGAGCTTGTGAGTGGTCCTTTAAGAGAGATAGGTTTAAGGACATATATAGGATTATTTAAATAATTAAAATATTAATTACTCATATCTCCCTTGTGAGTTAGCTTAATTACAGGTTGCACCCCTCTATACTTTTAAATAAATTGAAATATTTCTTCATAAAAATATTTTAACTCTATAGGCTAAATCATAAACCCTAAACCCAATTAATTAAACCATAAATCATAAACGCTAAACCCAATTAATAATTAAAAATACATCATAGTCTCATAGATGCTTAAAGATGATTGATTTACATCTTTCATATTATTTTGAAATAAATAAATAAATAAATAAATAAATAAATAAAACTTGCCTGATCAGGAGGGCAGCTTTCATTAGTTTCAAGCCGGTACTCGTGCATGATCCAATCCAACTTTTGGCCGTTTGGCGCGCGACCCTTGTAAAAGACTAAGGTTTTTCTCATTCCAATTAGATTCTCCTCCTTGGAGTAGATTGGCTTGTCTCTTCCCGTTGCTTTCCAGAATCCCGCTGTTGTGGCACGATTTGTGCGGGTTCCGCTCGGATATTTCTTATCTTTATGACTGAAAAAATACCATTCGTTCTGTTCCTCCGCGTTTATCTCGCATATTTCTGTGCATGTTAAGCACTCGGCTTAGTCATTAAGTTTAATTAGGAGGAATTAATTAATTGCAATAAGCTTGCTGGCTTATAATCAGCTTGGTTTGCCAAAAAAAAGGGTCAAAGTTGATCACCACGTCAATGAAATCGGAATCGGTTACAATTGATTCAACTCAATTTGAGTTGATTCAATTTGACTTGAATCTGATTTCGAGTCGATTTCCCGCCAGCAATGAATCGCTCAAAATATGATTCGAATCCGCTCGAATCATATAAAAAATAATATGTATTTATTAAAAATTATTATTTTAAAATTAAAAGACTAAATTTTAAACCTAAATAAAAATATTGAAAGTTTTAAGTATTTCAATTGCTAAATTTAAATGTTTCTCAATTTAATTTCGAGCCAACTAGAAATAATAAAGAGAAAAATTGCTCAATTTTGAGCCAGTTTGATTCAATTTCGAGCCAGCTCGATTCGATTTTGAGTCAGCTCAATTCAAGTTCGAGCCAACTTGATTCAATTTTGAGCCGGCTCGGAATCGAGCCATTTCGAGTCGAGCCGGCTCGACTCGAAATCGATTTCGAGCCAATTTTGAGCCGAGTTCGGCTCGAAAATTTCGATTTCGAGCCGAACTCAAATCGCTCGACCTCGACTCGATATTAGCCTTAGTAGTGATAATGTATATATCATATATATATAATGGATATATCATTTTATTTATAAAAAAAATGCAATGATAATAAACTAACAATAATAATATTAGTATAATATATAAATATAATAATAATATAGATCATATTTATTTGTTAGGATACTATAATTATTTATATAATTTTAATTCTAATTGAGTTTTAAATTTTGATATTATATTAATTATTTTAATTTTCTAATATTGTTGCGTGTGTGTGAATATATAATGGTTTAACCTTGGTTAAACCGGTTAAACCGGTTCAACCTTGAACCTTTTCCTGCAACGATTCAATGTCCGATCCAATTTTCAAAAAAATATTTTTTGTTATATTATAAATATAAATCTATTAATGGTCTCACTAAATATGTTTTGGTATTAATGATGTTTTAAGATCATATTTATAAATAGTGATTATAATTATTTATAGTCAAGCTATCAATAATCACATTTCTTTAATCAACATGATTATTTATAGGATTATACATGTGGCTATAGCTAATTTTATTTTTGTCAACTATCTTATGAAAACATGAGTATTGCTCAATTAATCAATTATTATTTAAAGAAAAAGGGGGAAATTAAAATAGTGATAGTGAAACAAAACTATAGTTATACATATAAGCATTTATTCATGCATTGCATTAATAAATTACTTACCTGGAAGATCCCATGGTTCAATTTTGTAGAGATCAATATCTTGTATAACATCTATGTCAATCCTTCTTGAGGAAATTTTCTTTCTAAGATAGTAGTCCACAAGTTCTTCTTCAGTGGGGTGAAAACGAAATCCCGGAGGAATGTAAGAAAAAATATTCATATTCACGAGATGTACTCCGATATTTTCGTCCTGCAGCTTCAAAATATTTCAACATCAGATCCGCATCATGAATTAAAGGTGAGTGTTATGGAATCGAGCCAAGAACGAAAACAAAGAACACACAATTTAATTACACATCTTCTACACCCCAAAAAAAGTAAAATAGTTTGCAACCATGATGCAACAACAAATTAGACCTAGAAGCCGGCAAAAGCTCGTGTTTGTGGCAATGAATTCGGCGGCCTGCTCCAGCTGGTGAGCCATTGTTAAATATATTTGACTGATAAAAAGTTATCAAATCTCATATTTTCTTGAACCTGAATTCAATGAAATTAACTATCTTTTTCGAGCTCCAAGTTGAAAATTGTTGAAATTCCGATGCTTAAAATTTAAAACTCGCACAAACATTTTTCTTATGCGTATAAATCAGAGTAAGTGTGTTTATATTTGTCTTCCTTGATGAATTTGACGTAGAATTAATAAAATAGGTGCAGTTGTGCAGATTAATTAAACTAATTAAATTAATCTAATGATTAGTGGCTGTATTTTCTCTAACACACACACACACACACACCCATATATATAAGATCACTAAATATTCACATTTTGTGGTGGGGAATTTGTGAAAATTTTGTGAAGAATTATATTTGGTCAATTAATGTCTTTAATGACAAGCGAGTGAAGTATAGCACTTTTGGGGATTTGCGAGCAGCGGGAGCGGCGTCGCGTCGGGGCAATGTCACGGTCGGAGTACTGTCGCACGGGGGACCGGGGGCCCTCGTGCACTAACGTAGTCGGAGAACTGTCACGATTGGTCGTTGGGGCGGAGTCCCGTGCCTCTCACTGATCGTGTGTGTGTGTGTGTGTGTGTGGCTATGAGAGAGAGAGAGAGAGGGAGAAAGAGTAGGGTTGTTTGAGGAAGTAGAAGGCAAATGGATAGCCGAGAAATGATTGAAATAATTATGAATATATGCAAAAGCACGAAGAAAACTTGGTGACTTCCGGGGGGGGGGGGGGGGGGGGGGGGGGATAAAGTGCATTTTTGCACATTACCGTGAAGTGCGGGGCATCCAACCGTTCACGCGGCCATCGAAAAGTGCACATATCTCAAAGTGTATTGCACATGACCCGTGAACGATTGGATGACCGCACTTCACGATAAAGTGCGGCAATGCACTTTAACACCCCACTTCCACTTCCACTTCCACTAGCCTTGAGATATCAGAATAATTATTACACCTTAAAAGACCAAAAGTAAACTTTAAGACTACAACTTCATCAAAAGTACTTCACAACTTAAAAATATCCATCTAGCTACCCAGGCACAGTCAGATATTAATTACGCAAACCATTACACAGTACCATCCAATATTTAATAATATACATGTTCTTATATTTCCCTAAATGCCTTAAACTCCAAAAATATCGAGTCATAGAACTCTCTTTATAAAGAATTTTCACGGGAATTCAATTGAATTTCAATTCTCATGACAGCGGAATTAAAATTGGGAATTGAATTTCAATTCCTTTCCTCCAATTCTGCCAAAACAAATAGGGTCTTAGTTTTCATATCTCTCGTTACCCCGTGCATTCTTGTTATCAGTTGGAGATCATTATATTAAAATAGTTTAAAATAAAGAATTGATAATATATATAGCTTAAAATAGAGTTTCTATTTGGTTTCAAATTAATTTTGCAAAAATACTTCATATCTAACTTGGAGCTAATTAATATATATAGTTATATACATTATATATAAACGATCTTCCAAAATATGATTAAGCTTAATTTGGGGCTGAAAATATTTTTTGATCACAACAATTCCTCTATGATATATACAATGAATTATGATTAAGTGGTTTCTTATGACCCACAAATCTAGCTAATAAGTGGTTTCTTAGGACCCACAAATCTAGCTAATAAGTGGTTTCTTATGATAGTTCGATGGAAATCTAGCAAGTGGTTAGAGTCATGCTACTTGTAATGAATTATGATATATTAAAGGGGGGTTGACGAGAACTCTTCAAGATTGAGGCTCCGTTTGGCGTGGACTTAATTTTGGACTTTTTGATTATGTGAGTTTGGACAAAAACATCACAATTATAGAATGTACGTTTGACATGACAATGGTTATGATCACCACCAAGAAGAAGAAAAAAAACTAGTTTTGAACATAAAAGTGGATGAAGTTTCTTAGGTGAGGTCTGACGGTCACGATCGACGGTTCATAACCACCGCATTCATGACTGCCACCACCATGCCAAACGGAGCCGGAGTGAACTATATATTAAATCATAGTATAAGCATGATAATATTGAAAACAAACGATGATTGACATGGAGTATACTTTGAAGTGAGATTTAATTAAGTCACATGATCAAATTGTTCACATGATCAAATTGTTAATGTTGGTTTAGAAATAGCAATTGCGATCCCTTTTGAGGACTAATTAAGTAAAAGCTAATGTTGGATATTAATTGCATGGTAGCATATTTCATTAGTGGTTATCAAATCAAATTGTAATTATCCTAAATTCAAACATCCTAAATTTATATATTTATATATATATATAGAGAGAGAGAGGGAATCATGCACGAGGGTCTCTCGTGCCCCGATAGTTACTATAACGGGGAACTCACACTTGTATATACATATACAAACACAGAAGTAGTCGTGCATGGGATTCTCCCATGTCCCGTTATGACAGTATATCCTCCGTTTATATATCGTTCCTGTACAAATTGTCACGACGAATACAAAAGCCTAATAGATATTGAGCTCATGAAGACACTTTTTAGTTAAATAAAAAAAATACAAATTAAATGAACTTAATTATGAAAAGTTGGAATTTTATAAATAAAAGGATTAAATTGAAGAAAATGAATATTTCACTGAAAATTATTTTTCCTTTATATATGAGTGACGGTGCACGGGGCCGTGCTCCGCACCTAATTTTTTTTTAATTTTTTTTCTTTTTTTATTAGAAATTTCAAAAATTAAAAATTCAGTATTTTATTTTTAAAATATCTGTATTATATATTACATATAATATAATTTAACATGTTATATATAAAGATTATATAATATAATTATATATAATAAAGATTATATATATATACTATATATATTATTTAATTTTTATAGGATTTTTTTAAATAGCCGCACCCTGTTTACCTCCGCAGCCGCCGGCCTTACCGGAGCCCACCGGCGAGGTCACCGGGGTCCGGCGACCTCGCCGGTGGGCTCCAGTCAGGCCGGCTGCGGCGGCGGACGGAAGCGGGGAGGCATGCGTATCGGGCTTTGATCGGGAGGCTGCATTTGAGAAATTCCAAATATGACTATTTGCAGCCCAGATTGCTATGATCCAACAACTGAGATTCAATTAGTGGTTCTAATTCAAAATGATCATGAATGTTTTTCTTTATTAAACTTTCTATAACTCTTTTTTAATAGAGTTTAATTTATTTGTTTTTATTTTATTTCAATTTTCATTAATACGTACTGCAGCTAGCGCCGCATGCACGACTACTTGTACTATGTTACTAATACTTAGATAATATGAAGTTGTAGGTTTTATTCTTTGAACTGGTATGGTATTACAGCATTATTAATTCTTAATATATACTTTGTCTTAATTTTCATTCTCCTCAAATCTTTCCCACATTATTGTACGTCAACACCATTAAAGAACCAAAAAGAGACAGCATCATCCTCATCTATATTGCAACTGCAGTGCATGCATGTTTCTGTGTATTGAATGTGCTTCCTGTGCCTTAATATTTAGGGTTGCCTACAGAGAGAGAGAGAGAGAGAGAGAGAGAGAGAGAGAGAGAGAGAGAGAGCGATGAGGGAATTTATTGTCTAACCTTTAATTTTGCGTTTCCTTCTTCTGCGTCAAGAAATGAATTTCCGAAATTCAAAACCGTGCTTCATGTCAGAGTTTGAACACCGCCTTAAGCTCGGATATATACTGTGGTTTCCGCCACCGCTTTTTTCCTATCCAAGCTTCCTCTTTGGGAAATATATTGTTGGAAGAATATTATATAATATAATTAAGAGGATCGATGGATTGCAGGAAAAGGCTTCGGAGGGGGAAGCAATGGCGGGAATGCCGGAAAAAAGGCAGCGTCTTAATTTGGCCGCTTCCGCCGCTTCCTTCACCGGCAACGGACAACGACCGCGGCCTCTCTCTCTATCTCTCTCCTCTCCGTCGCCCGGATGGTAATGTGTCCTCTTAAAAACGAAATGGAAATGATGATGATCAGCAGCATAATCGAGTTTAATTGAGCTCACTTGTAAATTTAATTTAATAATAGTTATAATTTATGCTTAAGATCCTATTGTAGAACCTATTTATTAATAAATAATATTCATCAACGTTGATGTAGTTAGCTCAAAATTATGTAATTAAATGATATCGCAAAGACTTTCATAAATTTTAATTAAAATATCTCATATCCTAATACGAATAGAGGCCTAGAGGGTGGGGGAGAAAGATAGAGGGAGGGAGGAAGAGAGAGAGAGAGAGAGGATATGAGAGTTTAATTTATTGCTACAAGTAATATAATTATGGATCGAATAATTATGTCATAGATTTGGTGCAAGTGTAATTGACAATACAAATGGGCATTTATCAATATTTAGGCTTGTTTGGAACGGTGGCGGTACTAGTGATAATGCAGTGGTTATGAACGTCTGACCTCATCTAATAAGGAACGCTATCCACTTTATGTTTCAACTCGGTGTACGAGGTCGGGATAGCTAGGCAGAGTCTTCCTCATTAAGGCTGAGTAGAAGCTGTCAGGTCGGAGGCCTCCAAAAAAGGCGCCACGTAGAAGCTCGGGATCGACCCCTAGAATCTGTCGTGCCTGCTCAGTAGTGAAGCGGCGGAAGAAATCCTTGAGATTTTCGCCCTCCTTCTGGCGGATTCCTGACAGGTGAGAAGGATCCCGAACAGGCCGATGGTTTGAGATAAACTGATCGACGAATAGTTGAGATAACTCTGCAAAGTTGTCTATCTCTCCCTCCCTCAGAGAGTTGAACCAGGTGCGGGCTTGTCCTTTCAGTGTTGTCGGGAACACTTGGTACAAAAAATGGTCAGACGCATTATAGATCATCATGATGGTGGCGAAATGGTTGGTGTGCTCCAGCGGATCGTCTGTTCCGTCGTAAGCCTCGATGCTCGATAATTTAAAACCGTGCGGGACGGGGTGTGCTAGCACCAGTGGAGTAAACGGAGAGCTGCTGAGTAGTTTGGAGCGGAGAGCTGCTGAGTAGTTTGGAGTGGAGCGCTGTAGGAAAGCCTGGAGCGGAGCGCTGCGGAGCATCCTGGAGCGGAGCGCTGCGGAGCAGACTCGAGCGGAGCAGCCTGGAGCGGAGCGCTGCGGAACAGCCTGGAGCGGAGCGCCGCGGAGCATCCTAGAGCGGAGCGCTGCAGAGCGGCCTGGAGTGCAGCGTTGCTGAGCAGCCTAGAGCGGAGCGGCCTGGAGCGGAGCGCTGCTGAGCAGTTTGGAGTGGAGCGCTGCGGGACAGCCTGGAGGGGAGCGCTGTGGAGCAACCTGGAGCAAGCGTTGTGGAGCAGCCTGGAGCGGAGCGCTGCGGGACAGCCTGGAGCAGAGCGCCGCGGAGCAGCCTCGAGCGGAGTAGCCTGGAGCGGAGCGCTGCTAAGCAGTTTGGAGCGGAGCGCTGTGGGACAGCCTGGAGCGGAGCGCTGTGGAGCAGCCTGGAGCAGAGTGCTGGGGAGCAGCCTGGAGCGGAGCGCCGCGGAGCAGCCTAGAGCGAAGTGCTGGGGAGCAGCCTGGAGCGGAGCGCCGCGGAGCAGCCTAGAGCGAAGCGCTGGGGAGCATCCTGGAGCGGAGCGCTGCGGGACAGTCTAGAGCGGAGTAGCCTGGAGCGGAGCGCTGCTAAGCAGTTTGGAGCGGAGCGCTGTGGGACAGCCTGGAGCGGAGCGCTGTGGAGCAGCCTGGAGCAGAGTGCTGGGGAGCAGCCTGGAGCGGAGCGCCGCGGAGCAGCCTAGAGCGAAGCGCTGGGGAGCAGCCTGGAGCGGAGCGCCGCGGAGCAGCCTAGAGCGAAGCGCTGGGGAGCATCCTGGAGCGGAGCGCTGCGGGACAGTCTAGAGCGGAGCAGCCTAGAGCGGAGCGCTGCGGAGCGGCCTGGAGCAGAGCGCTGCTGAGCAGTTTGGAGCGGAGCGTTGCGGGACTACCTGGAGCGGAGCGCTGTGGAGCTGCCTGAATCCAAGCCACCGAGATCCTCCCAAGTTCTTGAAGTAAAGCTGGAGTGCTGTCGATGAAGATCTTCCAAGAGTTCTCGTCAGAAAACTCAAGAGCTTCTTCTTCTCTCAGTGCCCAAAAATCCCCTCAAATGGAGGCATGACCCCCCTTCTATAGTTTTTGAGGAGGGCGTTCTGGTAACTGCGTCATGCCGATTTCTGGACGAGCGAATGAGAATGCTTGATTCGGGGCACACAGATCGTCAACTTTGAGATTATGACGAGTTTGCCCCTGGTCACGCTGGGCAGCCCGGGCAGCCTCCCTGGTGGTGGTGGTAGCCGGCGATCGCCGTCGGCGATGGATGATAGTTCTTATAGAGCAGGAGCCAGCGGAAGCGCTCTTACGGAGCACGAGCGAGCGGAAACTCTCTTACGAGGCAGGAGCGAGCGGAAGCGCTCCTACGGAGCACGAGCGAGCGGAAGGGCTCCTACGGGGCAGGAGCGAGCGGAAGCGCTCCTACGGGGCAGGAGCGAGCGGAAGCGCTCCTACGGGGCAGGAGCGAGCGGAAGCGCTCTTACGGAGCAGGAGCGAGCGGAAGCGCTCTTGAGCGATTCTTAAGGAACAAGTGGAAGCACTAATTTGCTTAGCTGCGGGATTAAGAATGAACATAAAATTGGGGCTGTCAAGCGGGTCCGGGCGAGGCTGTATGAGAAACACTTGGTCCGACTAAACCCGAACCCTTTTAGGGGAACCCCAACACGAATATTATTATGTTTTTATGGGTAAATATAGAAAAGATTAATTTGAAATAATTTAGAGCTATTCACGTATAAATCATCTAACAATAAAATAATCCTAAATTGGAAGTTAAGAAAACAAATATAAACTTAAATGAGTTTGAGTTATTTTCTAAAACAATTAAATCCACCGGAAGCAAATACTTTGCCATCCGGGCCGTACATCTGGACACGAGACCATCGCCCTCTGTTCGCTGATACTAGCTGTTGGTTTCCTGCACTTGCTTATCTTAGACCGTCGGTTTCGGCGATGCGGTACCATCGACCGACCAACGCTGTCCGATGCAGACGCTTTGCCCAAATAAAATAGTGACGATATTAATAAATTATGTTATCTAAAATCCGTAAAAGTTATCTAAAATCCGTAAAAGGCAAAATTGATCAGCTGGGCAGATGTCGCGTGGGATAAGGGACCCGCCCGGGCCCACGGATACGCTAGAATGTGTGCAGCACGCGGAGGCTGACGTGGAGGATTCTGGTCGGGTGTGGGCTCAGCCTTATGATTAGGATCGCATTTTGGGTGCTTATTGGTGGTCTGGTGGGACCTACTGGTCCCTATTGCCGGCCGCAGGGTCCGGCCGAACAATGTGCGTGTAACAATGTGCGGGAGTAAATAGAGCCGTGTGGTCGTGATTCCAATGACGGAGATGATCTCTGAAAATATACGGTTGTATTCGTATAATACACTCGTATTAAATACTGAACGTATTTTAGATCAATCATGCACGAAAAATCATGCTAGCAGAAATAGATGGCGAGATCGAAAGTTCTGCACCATGATCTTAAGTGCGCTACTCACACCAACAATTTAGTCCTACATGGCAGCCATGTTGTAAGCGTGATTTTTTTGTACTTGTTTGGACTCTTAGGTAGGCATTTTAGTTTTATCTCTGGTATGAGAAAAATCATGACTGATGCGAATATGTATTTTATAAACCTATATTCCAATAAAGGGTGTACATACAAAATCAAAATCGACTGAACCGATTCAACTGAATTGAGTTTTGGGCCGAACCAATCAGTTCAGTTTCAATTTTTGGAGTGTCAAAACCGGCCTCATTTCGGTTCATTTCAATTTATAGGGTGTGTAAACCACAAAAACTGAACTGAATCAACCTTCATTATATGCTATATCTCATGAGGTTAGCCGACTCTTCTTAATTGCCTCGAACCAGACCCGTGTGTCTGCTCCTTCCTATAAGCGACAATAGCTTATGTATTGTCTCTCCCGTGATTTTCGCTTTACCTATTTGCTTCTCCTAAACTCTAGCCCAGTGTGCGCAGTTCCGTAGCCGCAAGCCCGCAACCAACTTCTCCGTGATTATTATTGGTAATGTTGTTATTGTGTAATAGTGCTATTGTTGAAGTTGAAATTTTTTTTCACATTAGTATTGATGAAAATGAGTGCTGGGAATTTGATTCGATTTCAATTGGAGTGTGTCAGGACCCCAAAAGTGAAATTTGAGCCAAAAAATCTGTCACAAAAGTTTAAAACTCAGGTAAGCCACCAACATTATATTTATTCCCACGATTTCTTACCACCACCGCTCAAACAAGACAATTGTCACAAACAGAGACGTATTTGTGACGAAGCACGCCGCTAGATGCGCAAAATAGCTGGGGCGAAAATTTTGCATCATTTTCTGCTGTGAATGAGTTAGTGGAGTTGTGCAGGCCAAACAAGGCCTAAATAGTTGAATTTGCAAAAGCTTGTCTATTGAAGCTTGAACACAACTAGATAAAACATTCCAAAACTTATTAGTACTTATGCAGCTCAAACAAAAACCTCATCTCAACAAGGTAAAATATAATGTTGGCCCTTCAATTAAAGATTTAGATAAAATCTTAGAAAAACTTAAAAATACTAAATTAAATGCTCTAAGAAAATAATAATTACAGTTCAATTTTAAGAACAGTTTAATGGACTTGAAATAAATTAAAGCTGCTGCTGAACCTGTTCGGAGAAGTAATTATGGAGTACTAAAAAGTCTCAAACTTGATAACATGGTGACCAAATCTAGTGATAATTTGATAAATTCAATAAGAAATATTATACTGTATGCACAAACACGAAAAAAAATGCTTTCTTCATACATTTCTTTCTTTATAAAGTAAGGTGATAGTGCATGAAGAACCCTGCAAAACTAGATCCCCAGCTCGCTGGGGAAATCAAGCTGCAACTTGCTCTTTGGAGGAGAGCTGGTTCTGGATATGCTGGGGAACGACGACAAAATTGGCGAGCTGCATCGTGTAGGAAGCCCGACCTTTTGTCATTCCACGAAGCGTGCTAACGTACTGGAACATTTCCGCTAGTGGCACCAGGGCGTCAACCACCTGCATATATTAAGAGCATCGGCAATTAAACTCGGAGAAAAAGACTCAGAAAACTATAGAAATGGCATTGCAGGACTCCCAGCCACACATTTCTCTCTCAAATCATTGTTAAGATCCAAAGAAAATATTGCCTTAGTCGTCCTAAAACAGCGCTACTTATGCCGTGACACAAAATAGGCGTACGCCGTGTAACAACCTGCATTTTTGTTCGTCATTATAGTTCGATAAGTATTTTTATTGTCGAATTTTCGGGGAGATAGAACTAATCGAGAAGTTTTGAGAAATCTCAAGAAATTCTCCCCAAAAATTAGCGCCCCCACTAAACGAATCCTGCAGCTTCCGGAGGACAATAAAAATACTCAATTTATCCAGTTATAATGATGAACAAAAAATGTGGATTGTTACACGTCATTCCGACGACAATCGATATTTTCGTGCATGGGAGATTTGAGGCCGTCAACGCTGGTCGTAAGGTCGTCAACTACCGCCTGTTGTCGTACCTCTGATGCCATCAATTGAACCATCAAGATCTTTTCCATTCGCTCAAACATCAATTCCATTGGGTTGGATAAATCCGTCATGCAAGATGCCTTTGATACTAAGTTGTCAAATACCCTAGCATAGGATAAAGTCATCTGATAGGGAATAGAAGGGAGAGGGGCTACTTGGAGCGTTTGCTTCCTCTTGATCCCGTAGCTCGAGATATGATGGTAATGGTAGTGGAGCCTTGATGTGGCATCCTAAGAAAATATTGTTAAGATATATTTAGCGTTGTATCGTACATTTAACGGAACCCTAACGGGTCCGTTTGTGAAATATTTTGAAGTCGGAAGAACACGTCAACCAACATGAGAATAAGGACACCAAAGATGAACACAAGCTTTCACAATACTAATTTTGGTAGCTAGTTACAACTGAACACGGCTGAATACAAGTTGCATCCAACTTGAATCACAACAGCCAATAGAAAGTAAGACTTGATCACGGACAAGGTCCGCTTCTCCTCCGGAGCACACCGAGCAGGTGATACTCGCTCTGATGCTCGCTCCTCGCTACCGCCGGCGGTATCGCTAGCGCCGGGCGTTAGCTCTGCTACTCGCAAGCTCGCTGCTCGCACTCCAAGCTTCTCGCACGCTCGCCGCGCACTGCTTCCTCCAATACTCGCTAGCGCGAGCGCTATCACTAGCGTCAGGCGCTATCTCCCGAGTAGGTACTCGCACTCCCAGCTACTCGCAAGCTCGCTGCTCGCCTCTTCGCCTCTTGTCGCTACCGCGCGCGCTAGCACTAGCGCCAGCGGTATCTCCACTACTCGCTACTCGCTCAAGGGAGCTGGCCGAACTTACTCCAAGTCCGATGCTCGCCTGCCGAACTTACTCCAAGTCCGATGCTCGCCTGGTGGCGCTCTGGTATCTCTAACTCGCTCAAAGTTGATGATACTCGCCAGATCCAGAATCGATACGCTTTAGAGGGGGGTACCCCTCTATTTATAGGCAAAACAAGGGGGGTGGCGAGTATGAGCTAGCGCTGGCGCTAGCTCACTTCAATTCTAACACTCCCCCTTGAAGTGAGCTCCAGGAACAACTCCAAGCAATGTACGAAGCCTCCGGAACGGCCCCGCAGATAGGGGCTTCGTGAATATATCCGCAAGGTTCTCTTCACTCAGCACATACTCCACAACGATCAAGCCACCCAGCACCTTCTCTCTGATGAAGTGATGCTCGATCTCTATGTGCTTGGTCCTTGCATGACAAACTGGATTGGTTACCAGTTTCAATGCACTCTCGTTGTCCCCGCGTAGCACAGTAGGTCCGCTGACCTCCTCGTCCACATCCTCCACTAGTCTCCTTAGCCAGACACACTCCTGAGCTGCTAAGGACGACGCCTTGTACTCGGCCTCCGTGGTAGAAAGGGAAATAGAGTCCTGCTTCTTGCTACACCACGAGATAGCAGCTGCTCCACACAAGAACACGTAACCTGATGTCGACTTGCGATCATCAGCGTCACCTCCGTAATCTGCATCCGTGTACCCGTGCAGCTTGAAGTCAGACTTCTCATCATAGGACAACCCCATCTCAAGGGTGCCCTTCACGTACTTCAGTATCCCTTTGGCTGCCTCCAGATGAGGCTTCCGTGGCTCCTGTATATACCGACTAACTCGGCCGACAGCAAAGGCGATGTCCGGCCTCGTGATAGTCAGGTAGATAAGACTCCCCATCAGTGCCCGAAAGATCTTCGGATCAGGAAGAATTCTCCCTTCTTCCTTCCGAAGCTTCAGCCCAGCCTCCAGAGGAACGGAGCTGTTCTTCCCCTCCTTCATGCCGAATCTTTCGACGATCCTCTCGGCATACGCCCTCTGGGAAACATACAGTCCGCCTCTTCTCTTCTCAACTTGGAGGCCAAGGAAATGGTGCAGTTCACCAAGATCCTTCATCTCGAAGCGTATGGAAAGCTGCTGCCTCAGCGCCGCGACCTCCTCATGGTTGTTCCCTGTCACGATCATGTCGTCGACGTATAGCAGCACCAGCACGTGAAGACCTCCACTCTTCTTCACGAACATGCTGAAGTCCGAGTCTGAGGCATCGTAGCCGCAGAACTGCAAGTACTCCGCAATCTTCCCATACCAGGCTCTCGGCGCCTGTTTCAGACCATAGAGAGCCTTCTTCAGCTTGCAGACGTGACGCGGCTGGGACTTGGACACGTATGCATGTGGTTGCACCATGAATATGTCTTTGTCGATCTCTCCGTATAAGAACGCGTTCTTCACATCCAGCTGCCATAGCTTCCAACCTCGGCACGCCGCCAAAGCGATGATTGTCCTCACCGACGTCATCTTCGCTACAGGACTGAAGGTCTCCTCGTAGTCCTCTCCGTAGGTCTGTGAGAAGCCTCGAGCGACAAGCCTCGCCTTGTACCGCTCCACTTCTCCATCAGCTCTCTTCTTAACCTTGTACACCCATTTGCAGGTGACAGGTTTGATGCCCTCCACCATGGGAACCAGGTCCCATGTCTCATTCTTCTCTAGGGCCTCCATCTCCTCGATCATGGCCGCGTCCCACTCCTTGATGCCAGCAGCATCCTCAAAGCAGGCAGGTTCCCTCTCATCGAGTGGTCCTGCGAAGAAGCAGGAAACCAAACTCACGAAGTTCCCCTCCTTATAGCGAGCAGGCGGGACGATCGTCTTCTTCGACCTCCTCAAGGCTTGGCCACTATCTACCACTCCGGTAGACTCCTCTGGTTGAGCTCCTCTCTGAGCTCCTCTCTGAACTCCTCCTGAAGCGGTGCTCTCCCTGCTTCTTGAGTTCGTAGCTCCCCCTGAGCCAGAAGCTCCTCCTGAGCCAGATGGCGATGGAGCAGTTGGAGATAACTCCAACTCCACAGTAGGGTCCTCAGTGACCCACTCCTCTTCCCTGCTAGCTTCTCCACTCTCCGGCAGCTCCACTGAAGAGGCTCCCTGGTATGAGACCAGTTCGTCAAACACTACGTCGCGCGAGACGACGAACTTGTGGGTCTGCGGATCCATGCACTTCCACCCCTTCTTCCGCTCATCGTAGCCGATGAAGATACACTTCCTCGCTTTCGGCTCCAACTTTGTTCTCTGAGCGTCCGGGACGTGCACGAAGCAGGTAGAACCGAACACCTTCATGTGACCCACATTGGGCTTCTCCCCGAACATGAGCTGGTGTGGAGACACCATCCTGTTAGGAATCAGAGGTAGCCTGTTGATCACATGAGTAGCGCACGCCATTCCCTCCGCCCATAAGGCCTTGAGAATGCTCTTGGCATGTAGCCAACTCCTGGTAGTCTCCACCAGATGGCGGATCTTCCTCTCTGCCACCCCATTCTGCTGCGGGGTGTGAGCGCAGGAGAGCTCCCGCCGAATGCCGAACCTCCTGCAGAAAGAAGCAAAATCATTGAAGGTAAACTCCCGTCAATTGTCGCTTCTCAGCTTCTTCACTCTGCGGTTCAGCCTCCCCTCCACAAGCTCCTTCCACTCGAGGAACTTGCAGAATACTTCTGATTTCTCTCTCAGAAAGTATACCCACGTATAGCGGGTGTAGTCATCCACCAGAACCAGCGCATACTTATTGCCTCCATAAGTAAGGGTGGCGCACGGCCCCATAACATCAGCATGTACACACTCAAGAGGTGTCTTACACCTGGTCTCCGACTTGTCAAATGGAAGTCGATGTGACTTTCCATATTGGCATCCGTCGCACACATGGCCGTCGTCGTAGGAAGAGAGATGAGGCAGGCCACTCACTAGGCCCTTTGTCGTCATCATCTTCAGCTTGTCCATCCCCACATGACCCAGCCTCTCATGCCAGATCACAGCGTTGTTGTTTGTCTTCAGCTTGTCCACGTAGGCATTTGCAGACAAAACATACAAATCCTTCACCCTTCTCCCGGTGAGCGTGACGTCAGCATCGACAGACGAAAGGAATGGCACGTGATACACACTCTTCAGTGTTCGCCACTGAGAAGAGGTTCTTCTTCATGCCAGGCACGTGATACACACTCTTCAGTGTCACTGGCTTCTCTCTACTTCCAAGGGACACCTTCTCTTCTCGCTCCACAGGATGTACCGTATCATCCGCAGTGATGATAGCATCCGTCCCTTCATACGCTTCCAAGGAGTCGAATTTGGACATATCTCCTGTGAGATGATGCCCGCAACCGGAATCCACTATCCAGTCGTTCTCGAGGTTGATGGAGGCTAAGACATCGACTGACGTTGCCGTCATCTCTGCCAGGAAACAATTGTCCCCCCTCTCACCGCCCTGGTGACCTCCACCTCTTCCTCCACCTCTCTGGTGATCTCCCTCCTTGTTAGCAGCATGACCGACCTTCAGATTAGACCGGCAGTCCTTTGCCATATGCCCATACTTCTTACAGGCAAAGCAAAGGGTTCTCCCCTTCTCATCGCGCGCAGGGAGGAACTTCCCCCCATCTCCCTGAGAGGACGTTGAAGGTCCATCTCCGGAGTTTTTCTTTCTCTTGTCCCAGGATCTCATCTTTCCTGAGAACAAGGCCTCGACATCTCCTCCTGAGATGGATACTCCCGCCATCTGCTTCGCCAAGCTCTCCTGTGACGATAGCAGGTTCTCTAGCTCCAGAAGGGAGGGCTGAGTAGCCCATCCTTGCACGGAAGTAACGAAGGGGACATACTCCCTCCTCAAGCCTCGGAGTATGTGCCGCTTCAACTTCGCCTTTGAGATTGGCTCTTCAGGATCCAAGGCCGAGATCTCCCCACATAGGTTCTTCACCTTCAGGAAGAAGGTGGATATCGCCATCTCGCCTTGAGTCGACTTCGCTAACTCATTCTCCAGGAATTGTAGCTGCGTCACATTCTTCTTGTTGAATAACCCATCGAGGGCTATCCAGATCGCAGACGCTGACTTGCAACCTATGATGTGGTCGAACAAGTCAGGTGATATGGCTCTCTTCAAGGTGAACTCCGCCTTGGCGTTGGTCTTCCTCCAAGCTCTCACAGCTGGACCATTATCACCGGCAGCTACTACTTCCTCTTGCTCCCCACCACCAACAACCTCCCAGAGATCCTCTCCAAGAAGGTAGCTCTCCATACAAGATATCCACTTCTTGTAGTTGGTTTGAGTAAGCAGCTCAATGTCAAGTCCCCTAGCATACCCTCCTCCGCCGTCCATCTTGGTTGCTACGTCCTAGTTCCCACTATCCCTCTGATACCATGTGAAATATTTTGAAGTCGGAAGAACATGTCAACCAACAGGAGAATAATGACACCAAAGATGAACACAAGCTTTCACAATACTAATTTTGGTAGCTAGTTACAACTGAACACGGCTGAATACAAGTTGCATCCAACTTGAATCACAACAGCCAATAGAAAGTAAGACTTGATCACGGACAAGGTCCGCTTCTCCTCCGGAGCACACCGAGCAGGTGATACTCGCTCCGATACTCGCTCCTCGCTACAGAAGCTCGCTCCTCGCTACAGAAGCTCGCTCCTCGCTACCGCCGGCGGTATCGCTAGCGCTGGGCGTTAGCTCTGCTACTCGCAAGCTCGCTGCTCGCACTCCAAGCTTCTCGCACGCTCGCCGCGCACTGCTTCCTCCAATACTCGCTAGCGCGAGCGCTATCACTAGCGCCGGGCGCTATCTCCCGAGTAAGTACTCGCACTCCCAGCTACTCGCAAGCTCGATGCTCGCCTCTTCGCCTCTTGTCGCTACCGCGCGCGCTAGCACTAGCGCCGACGGTATCTCCACTACTCGCTACTCGCTCAAGGGAGCTGGCCGAACTTACTCCAAGTCCGATGCTCGCCTGCCGAACTTACTCCAAGTCCGATGCTCGCCTGGTGGCGCTCTGGTATCTCTAACTCGCTCAAAGTTGATGATACTCGCCAGATCCAGAATCGATACGCTTTAGAGGGGGGTACCCCTCTATTTATAGGCAAAACAAGGGGGTGGCGAGTATGAGTTAGCGCTGGCGCTAGCGCTAGCTCACTTCAATTCTAACACCGTTAACGAGTCGTCGGGGATTTAGGGTTACGCCTATAAATACCCCCGTTGGGGCAACGGGTAGTTCATTCCAAACTTGATGTTCACTCGGATGCTTCGAGCACTCCTATCATTCTCGAAGTAATTTCGTTCGTGAAACTAACGCCCCCTCTCCCGAGCGATTTCCCTGTAACCGCTCCCTGTTCGTGCGTAGCGAAGGAGTTCGCCGCTCGTCTCTCGCGAAGAAGACATCGCCGTTGCTTCTCTCTCCCGGGCGAGCCCTCCCCCACGATCGCATCTCCAAACGGAAGTTCCTCGCCGACTGGAAGCCGCCTCTGTCGCAGACGAAGAAGGAAAAGCCCGTCGCCGCCCGTGCCCTAGCCGGCGCTGCTCCCGCTGCTGCGTTTGAGGAAGTAACGACGCCACTACTCTTCCGGAGATCGACGCCAGGAGCCATCTTCAGTGCGTCCTCGTCGATCGAAGAGGAGAATCACTGTGCCGTTTCGTCGATCGATCTTCAGTGTTGTTTCGTCGATCGATCTTCAGTGCCGTTTCGTTGATCGATCCTGTGTCGATCGTGCGTCTTCGTCGCACGGAGGGAGAATAACTGCCGTCGCTCCCTCTCACGCGATCGCAGTCGCTACCATCGACAGTGAAGTGCCGCTCTAGTTGCCGGATCCGCGAGGAGAAGTTGTTGTTCTCCCACCGTCGCCGTTGGAGTTCGCTGCAGGCAGTGCAGTGCTGCCCACCGCTGCCGCCGAGGAGATCGTGCCGAGGAGATCCCGCCGGAGGAGACGATCGCGTGGGTCGTGCCGCGTAACTGCCTCGCTAACGCCTGCGCTAGCAGTATCTTCGAGCGTTAGCCATCCCTGTTGCTACCGCCAAAGCTAACGCCAGCGCTATCGCCAGGCGATAGCCCCTTTTGCCGTTGGAGGTCCACTCTTCCGTGTTTCTGCCGCCACCTTCCGATGGCTTCTCTTAAGAAGAACAGTTCTCTCTCCTCTCCTGTGCCGTTGATAAAGCTGGAGAAGTTCTCCCATTCGGAGTTCAGTGCCTGGAAGCGAAATACCCAGTTTGGTCTGAAATATCTGAATATTTTTTATACCCTGCAGACTGATTTCGCAGACTTCCAAGGAGGACCCGATGAATCACATTGGATCAGCGACGAAGACTTCTGTCGCGATTATCTTCTCAACTGTCTCTCCAATTCACTGGCCGAGACGTTTGGGAAATTGAAGACAGCGAAAGAGAACTGGAATGCGCTGGAAGATCAGTTCAAGGAGGAGGAGAACATGTCCAAGACGCATCTGGTGGGCAAGTTCATGGGATTCACATTCTCTGAGGACAGGGAAATCCTTCCCCAGATTGCAAACCTGGAAAATTTGGTGGCCAAGCTCAACATTGAAAGTGTCCCTCTGCCAGATGGGTTCGTTGCTGGTGCCATCATCTACAAGCTCCCCTCAGCGTGGTACTCTTTCAAGACGGAGATGTATCGCAAGAAGACTCAGGTCAGTCTGAAAGAACTCAAGCGGTGTATCTGCATTGAGGATGAGAATCGGACAAGGCATGTGAATGAGGTGGTGAGCAAGCAGCAATCTGCTGTTAATATGATCACACACCCGAAGAGGAAGCCTAAATCTGATCGGACTCGACCTCCCTCCAGTGCACCCGCAGTAGTAGACACCAGTAAGAAGATCAAGAAGTTCAAAGGCAAGTGCTAGAACTGCAACAAGTGGGGTCACTGCGCTTCTGAAAATTTGGTGGCCTGGTTGACCTATCTCACCAGTCAAGGGATCATTTCCCTCTTGGACGTGAGATCAAAAGATAATGTAGCAGATGTCCTTACCAAGGGCTTATGCAATGTTCTTACATCTAAAACATCGGGGGATATGAGATTAAAGTCTATTTAGTGGGACTTAAAACATATGTTTGTTTAAGATTTTAGAACCGAGTCTGCCTACATTCACGCATCTAGACTGAGTACACTGAAGTATTCCAGATGTTACTTGATGAAAGCCTGAGATTGTTTAGTTACTAGTCATTCCAAACTTGATGACTTACACAACTATTTCTTTTCAAAGGCTGAATTGAGTATCATTCCAAAAACGAATACTAAAGTTGCTGATATGCGTCCTGATATTATGATCATTACTTATATCATTCCAAACTTGATGATATATTGGTCACAACTTGTTGTATCATTCCAAACTTGATGATATAATACAATTGTGAAACGTTTGGTAATAATCTTAATAATCGAAGGAACATAGCTTGGTTCTATGAAACCAAATTTTTAATTGTGTAAATTAGATAAGAGATGCGGACCTGTGAGTCTTTCTTCCTAGTTAGAGTATTATGTTCAAAATTGTAAGAACTAATCACTTTACTTTTGATATGCATATGTATGGATTCATTGAGTTTTGTTCTCATGACATTCAAATGTTTCAATGCAGATCAATTGGAGTCTGGAGGAGAGAAAGTGGATTTTGACATGGATGGAGATGATCTGCTGTTTGAGTAGACCGGCCCGTCACCTGTTTGAGTTTTGTTATCAGATTACTGTTCTTGCTTTTGCTTTTGCATGTTTGGAACCTGTTTGAGTTTAGATGTTTGATCTAAAACTCTTGTTGTTTTAATCTGAAACTCATTCTGTCATTATCTAACTTATATGCTTTGTTTAACCCGTTATGTGATACAATTGCTACAATATAGGAGGAGAATGTTAAGGTATATTTAGCGTTGTATCGAACATTTAACGGAACCCTAACGGGTCCGTTAACGGGTCGTCGGGGATTTAGGGTTACGCCTATAAATACCCCCGCTGGGGGCAACGGGTAGTTCATTCCAAACTTGATGTTCACTCGGATGCTTCGAGCACTCCTATCAAATATGAGAGAGGGAGGGAGACAAAGAGAGAGAGAGAGAGACGAAGAGGGAAGAGAGTTGGTGGTGAACTTCCGTGTACTCGTCCTTGGATCGGGCGGTTATAATGAGAGAAGGGTAGAGAAGAGGGAGCCCTAAAGTCTCTTGGAAATAAAACCTCAAATTTATTTCAAGCATGCTCTGGACCAAACCAGTACAAGGAATAAAAACAATGCCTTGGACCCAAAATAAACCAAAAATCAAGACAATGCCACCAACCTGAACCAAAAAGTAATATATAATAAAAACAGCACATATGCAATAAAAACAACATAAAGGGCAAGGGAAGCCCGGTGCACAAAGCATCCCCGCGCAGCGAGGGTCCGGGGAAGGGTCCCACCACAACGATGAAATGTAGGCAAACCTTACCTTGCATTTTTGCAAGAGGCTGCTTCCAGGACTCGAACCCGTGACCTCAAGGTCACACGGCGACACCTTGACCGGTGCGCCAAGGCTCTCCCCTTCAATAAAAACAACATATATTCAAAAATTAAAATACATGACCGGCAAGCCGCCTCATCACATACACCCGTCAATGAAACGAGCACGTAACATACTCAGTTTCATCATATTTTTGCACGCATTGTGGCGCCGGCACATTAGGCTTCTCGCCTTCAGTACCAAGTTGACGACTTGCTCTACTCTGAGTCAGTGCCGCTTTCGTTTTAACATCTTCATAATAAAATCAGACTAAAAAAGCCTAGACTTGCAATTATGAGTACAACTGTGAGCCAACTTTCTATTTAAACTCAGCAAGTCAGACCCTTGAAAATCTCTAATGATGATATAATCCCTATATAAGGTTTCATCAAGTTAAACAGAGTTGGAATTTCATGCATAAGAAAACAATACACAAGCATAAGAATAACATCACTGCCTCTGTCTTAGAGCTGTCATTGACATATGAATGATAATACAAGAGATTAAGTATAGTTCATACCTTAAGACCCCCGGGTTTATCTCCAAAGTTATTAATCTGCCCTCTTCTAGAGTTCAGATCACCAATGACATCACCCAAATGCTCTTCAGGAGTGACAACTTCCACAGTCATAATAGGCTCCAAGATTCTTGGAGCAGCTTTCCTGATTCCCTCTCGAAAAGCACCCCTCGCAGCCAATTGAAATGCCAACACACTCGAATCAACATCATGATATGTTCCGTCGACTAAAACAGCTCGAACATCGACGACAGGGTAGCCAGCAAGAACACCGTTGCTCATACACTCTTCCAAGCCTTTCATCACTCCAGGAATGTATTCCCTCGGAACTGCTCCACCCTTTATCTCGCTCTTGAATTCGTAACCACTCCCAGGATCTAATGGCTCAAATCTCACAGTGATATCGGCAAACTGTCCTTGCCCACCGGACTGTTTTTTGTGAACATATTGCACTTCTGAAACCCTGGATATGCTCTCACGATAATTTACCTGCGGCGCACCGACATTTGCCTCTACCTGTTGAAAAATTAAAGCAAAATAGTAATCAAAAGAAAGATTTGGAGAGCTTTCTGATGGTAAAATAAAAAAGAATGGCGGATAACCAAAGAATCTTGCAAAAAGAGAGAGCATTTGATTTCAATCATATGGCCTTTGGCATTGCATTCTATGTATACACTGTTCTTGCAAAAAGAGAACTTAGCAGTATTTTCAAAAATTGAAAAATATTTTGACCTCTCCGACCAACTTAGGCTCTGTTTGAAACAATGGTGGCAATGGAAAAGATTTTATTCCCACCGCCACCGCTGTTTTGGTGGTGTTTGGTTTCCCGACAGTGGGAGAAGTGCTTGTGTCAAAAAGTGTTTTTCAGGTCTTTTTAGAAAGCAGTGAACCAACAAGTCCAAAAAAACGAAAATGAGCTTTCCACTTTTTACGCATCTCTTCCCGTAGATCGACACTTCCTTTCTCCTCATGTTGCTTTTCCTAACATTATCTTTGTTAGGTTTTTTGAAGTGAGCTAACGCCCGGCGCTAGCGCTACCGCCGGCGTTAGCTCCTTCTCGCCACCCCCTCTGTTTTTGTCTATAAATAGAGGGGTACCCCCCCCCCCCCCCCCAAAGAGTATGCATTCTGAAAGTGGCGAGTATCCTCAACTTTGAGCGAGTTAGAGATACCAGAGTGCTACCTGGCGAGCATCGAACTTGGAGTAAGTTCGGCAAGCGACCTAGAGAGAGTTCCTTACTCGCGAGATAGCGCCGACGATAGTGGATAGCGCCTGCGTTAGCGAGAAGAGAAGGAAGGAGCGAATAACGAGCTTCGGAGATAGAGCCCAGCGCTAGTGGCTAGCGCGCGCGGTAGCGAGAAGAGGAGGAAGTGCAAGAGTGACGAGCTTGCGAGCAGCGAGATTGCGAGTAGCGAGCTTGAGAGCTAGCGCCAGCGCTAGTGGCTAGCGCCCGCGGTAGCGAGCAGCGAGTATCACCTGTGCGGTGTGTTCCGGAGGAGAAGCGGACCTTATCCGTGACCAGTTCCTTTACTACTTTTGGTTGTCGTGAATCAAGTTGGATGCAACTTGTATTCAGCCCTGTCCATTTGTAACTAGCTGCCAAGAGTTATTATTTATGAAAGCTGCGTTCATTTCTTGGTGTCCTTATTCTCCTGTTGGTTGACGTGTTCTTCCGACTTCAAAATAATTCACATGGTATCAGAGAGATAGTGAGAACAAGGACTGAGCAACCAAGATGGACGGCGGAGGAGGGTATGCTAGGGGACTTGACATCGAGCTGCTCACCCAGACCAACTACAAGAAGTGGAAGTCTTGCATGGAGAGTTACCTGCTTGGAGAGGACCTATGGGAGGTCGTTGGAGGAGAAGAGCAGGCAGAAGTCTTTCCAATCGAAGACAATGATCAAGCTGTGAGAGCTTGGAGGAAGACCAACGCCAAGGCGGAGTTCACCTTGAAGAGAGCCATTTCACCTGACTTGTTTGACCACATCATAGGTTGCAAGTCAGCGTCTGAGATCTGGATAGCCCTCGATGGGTTATTCAACAAGAAGAATGTAGCGCGGCTACAATTCCTGGAGAATGAGTTGGCGAGGTCGACTCAAGGCGAGATGGAGATATCCACCTTCTTCCTGAAGGTGAAGAACCTATGTAGGGAGATCTCGGCCTTGGACCCTGAAGAGCCAATCTCAGAGGCGAAATTGAAGCGGCACATACTCCGAGGCTTGAGGAAGGAGTATGTCCCCTTCGTTACTTCCGTGCAAGGGTGGGCTACTCAGCCCTCCTTATTGGAGCTAGAGAACCTGCTGTCGTCACAGGAGAGCTTGGCGAAGCAGATGGCGGGAGTATCCATCTCAGGAGGAGATGACGAGGCTTTGTTCTCAGGAAAGAGGAGATCCTGGGACAAGAGAAAGAAGAACTCCGGAGATGGACCTTCAACGTCCTCTCAAGGAGATGAGAGGAAGTTCCTCCCTTCGCGCGATGAAATGGGGAGATCCCTTTGCTTTGCCTGTAAGAAGTACGGGCACATGGCAAAGGACTGTCAGTCCAATCTGAAGGCCGGTCATGTTGCTAACAAGGAGGGAGATCACCAGAGAGGTGGAGGTCACCAGGGCGGTGAGAGGGGGGACAATTGTTTCCTGGCAGAGATGACGGCAACGTCAGTCGATGTCTTATCCTCCATCAACCTCGAGAACGACTGGATAGTGGATTCCGGTTGCGGGCATCATCTCACAGGAGATATGTCCAAGTTCGACTCCTTGGAAGCATATGAAGGAACGGATGCTATCATCACTGCGGATGATACGGTACATCCCGTGGAGCGAGAAGGGAAGGTGTCCCTTGGGAGTAGAGAGAAGCCGGTGACACTGAAGAGTGTGTATCACGTGCCTAGCATGAAGAAGAACCTCTTCTCGGTGGCAAACGCAGTGGATGCTGGATACCACGTGTTGTTTGGACCGAAGGAGGTGAAGTTCCTGAAGAACCTATCGTCTGTCGATGCTGACGTCACACTTACCTGGAGAAGGATGAAGGATTTGTATGTTCTGTCTGCAAATGCCTACGTGGACAAGCTGAAGACAAAGGACAACGCAGTGATCTGGCATAAGAGGCTGGGTCATGTGGGGATGGACAAGCTGAAGATGATGGCGGCAAAGGGCCTGAGTGGCCTGCCTCATCTCTCTTCCTACGGCGAAGGCCATGTGTGCGACGGATGCCAATATGAAAAGTCACATCGACTTCCATTTGACAAGTCAGAGACCAGGTGTAAGGCACCTCTTGAGTGCGTACATGCTGATGTTATGGGGCCATGCGCCACTCTTACTTATGGAGGCAATAAGTATGCGCTGGTTCTGGTGGACGACTACACCCGCTATACGTGGGTATACTTTCTGAGAGAGAAGTCAGAAGTATTCGAGAAGTTCCAAGAGTGGAAGGAGCTTGCGGAAGGGAGGCTGAACCGCAGAGTGAAGAAGCTGAGAAGCGACAATGGAGGGAAGTTTACCTCCAATGAGTTTGCTTCTTTCTGCAGGAGGTTCAGCATTCGGCATTCGGCGGGAGCTCTCCTGCGCTCACACCCCTCAGCAGAATGGGGTGGCAGAGAGGAAGATCCGCCATCTGGTGGAGACTACCAGAAGTTGGCTACATGCCAAGAGCATTCCCAAGGCCTTATGGGCGGAGGGAATGGCGTGTGCTAATTATGTGATCAACCGGCTACCTCTGAGTCCTAACAGGATGGTGTCTCCACACCAGCTCATGTTCGGGGAGAAGCCAAATGTGGGTCACATGAAAGTGTTTGGTTCTACCTGCTTCGTGCACGTCCCGGACGCTCAGAGAACCAAGTTGGAGCCGAAAGAGAGGAAGTGTATCTTCATCGGCTATGATGAGCGGAAGAAGGGGTGGAAGTGCATAGATCCGCAGACCCAAAAGTTCGTCGTCTCGCGCGACGTAGTGTTTGACGAACTGGTCTCGTATCAGGGAGTCTCTTCTGTGGTGCTGCCGGAGAGTGGAGATTCTAGCAGGGAAGAAGAGAGAGTCACTGAGGACTCTACAGTGGAGTTAGAGGTATCTCCCAGTGCTCCATTGCCATCTGGCTCAGGAGGAGCTTCTGGCTCAGGAGGAGCTTCTGGCTCAGGGGGAGCTTCGAACTCTAGAAGCAGAGAGAGCACTGCTTCAAGAGGAGTTCAGAGAGGAGCTCAAGCAGAGGAGTCTACCGGAGTGGTAGATAGTGGCCAAGCCTTGAGGAGGTCGAAGTGGACCATCGTCCCGCCTGCTCGCTATAAGGAGGGGAACTTCGTGAGTTTGGTCTCCTGCTTCTTCGCAGGACCACTCGATGAGAGGGAACCTGCCTGCTTTGATGATGCAGCTGGCATCAAGGAGTGGGACGCGGCCATGATTGAGGAGATGGAGGCCCTAGAGAAGAATGAGACATGAGACCTAGTTCCCATGGTGGAGGGCATCAAACCTGTCACCTGTAAGGTGTACAAGGTTAAGAAGAGAGCGGATGGAGAAGTGGAGCGGTACAAGGCGAGGCTTGTCGCTCGGGGCTTCTCACAAACCTACGGAGAGGACTATGAGGAGACATTTAGTCATGTCGCGAAGATGACGTCGGTGAGGACGATCATCGCTCTGGCGGCGTGCCGAGGTTGGAAGCTGTGACAGCTTGATATGAAGAACGCGTTCCTGTATGGAGAGATTGACAAAGAGCTAATGCCCGGCGCTAGCGCTACCGCCGGCGTTAGCTCCTTCTCGCCACCCCCCATATTTTTGTCTATAAATAGAGGGGTACCCCCCCCCCCCCCCCCCAAAGAGTATGCATTCTGAAAGTGGCGAGTATCCTCAACTTTGAGCGAGTTAGAGATACCAGAGTGCTACCTGGCGAGCATCGAACTTGGAGTAAGTTCGGCAAGCGACCTAGAGAGAGTTCCTTACTCGCGAGATAGCGTCGGCGATAGTGGATAGCGCCTGCGTTAGCGAGAAGAGAAGGAAGGAGCGAGTAGCGAGCTTCGGAGATAGCGCCCGGCGCTAGTGGCTAGCGCGCGCGGTAGTGAGAAGAGGAGGAAGTGCAAGAGTGGCGAGCTTGCGAGCAGCAAGATTGCGAGTAGCGAGCTTGAGAGCTAGCGCCAGCGCTAGTGGCTAGCGCCCACGGTAGCGAGCAGCGAGTATCACCTGTGCGGTGTGCTCTGGAGGAGAAGCGGACCTTGTCCGTGACCAGTTCCTTTACTACTTTTGGCTGTCGTGAATCAAGTTGGATGCAACTTGTATTCAGCCCTGTCCATTTGTAACTAGCTGCCTTTATTTGTGAAAGCTTGCGTTCATTTCTTGGTGTCCTTATTCTCCTGTTGGTTGACGTGTTCTTCCGACTTCAAAATAATTCACAATCTTTCATGACAACTCCAATCCCACTATTGGCTTACAACCACTGTTTTTCTTGTAGCCACAACCGTCCCTAAACCGACCCTTCATCTGCTTATTGTTTCAAATAGAGTTACTAAAAATTGTTTTTTCACTACTGTTTCAAATATTGTATTACTAAGATTAAAATGTCACCTAGAATTCAGTGTAAACTGTCAATTGAAGCTAGTTTGGCTATACAGAGTTCAGTACTATGTCCATGAACTGATTCCTATAATTTTTCATTTGTTCACGCACTTTCTTCCCATCAAGAGGGAAGTTATCTTACTCAGTTCATTGGCAGACATCTAGAGGTGACAACGATCTCCAGTTTACCGACATTTGATTCTTGAAATCCTAAGATGTCTAAGGACCAACTGATCAACATCTTCAAATAACAAAATGTGACAGTGACGTCCAGTACATCTCTTTTTAGGAGAGGAAAAAGGCACCAAAAATGAAATTTGAAGGTAATTGGGAGTGTAAGAAATCACAAAGCAATGTATCAATGTAGCAAAGAATGCTTCGTAGCAGTTAAAAGTAAACGTTAGAACACAAAACCTTGTATTCTCTTTTCAATCGGTCAACGATGATCTCGAGATGAAGCTCTCCCATTCCTTCAATAACAGTTTGATTAGTCTCTTCATCTCTGGAGAAATGGAAAGATGGGTCTTCTTGAGCAAGCTTAATTAGCCCAACCGCCATCTTATCAAGGTCGGCCTTTGTCTTGGGTTCGATCGCAACCTTAATGACGGGTTCCGGGAAATCCATCCGTTCAAGCACAACAGGTTTTTCCGGGTCACATAGGGTTTCCCCCGTGACTGTATCCTTTAGGCCGGCAAGAGCGACAATATCACCTGTCAATGCTAATTTAACATCCTCTCTACTATTGGCATGCATCTCTAATAGCCTCCCTATTCTCTCCTTTTTTCCTTTGTTCGAGTTAAGAACATACGAACCGGCCGACAACTTCCCCGAGTATACTCTAACGAATGTGAGAGATCCAACGAAAGGATCGCTCATGATCTTGAAGGCCAATCCGGCAAATGGCTCGTCATCGCTCGGAATTCTCTCAAGCGCCTTCTCCGGGTCGTCTGGATCTGAACCCTTCATAGGGGGCACCTCAATCGGTGAAGGCAAGTATTCTACAACGGCATCAAGCAATGGTTGAACACCCTTATTTTTGAATGCTGAACCACATAAAACAGGAACAAAAACACCGGAAATTGATCCTTTCCGAATTAAACTCTTTATAGTCTGCTCGTCTGGTTCGATCCCTTCAAGATAGTTTTCCATGGCTTTATCATCCAAGTCAACTATAGTCTCAATCAATAGAGTCCTATAATTCTGAGCCAATTCTTGGAGATCTTCTGGTATACCTTCATAAGAAAACTTTGCACCTAATTCCTCTCCTGTCCAAATAACAGCTTCCATTTTTACCAGATCAATAACTCCAGTAAAGCTGTCTTCTGCACCAACTGGCAATTGCAGAACAAGTGGCTTAGCACCCAAGTTTGTGACTATCATATCACGTGTTCTGAAGAAATCTGCACCGAGTCGATCCATCTTATTAACGAAGCAAATTCTGGGAACTTCGTATTTATCCGCTTGCCTCCATACAGTTTCAGACTGAGGTTCGACCCCCGCAACACTATCGAATAAGCATATAGCTCCATCTAACACCCTTAGTGCGCGCTCCACTTCGAGCGTGAAATCAACATGGCCGGGCGTATCGATAATATTAATTCGGTGATTGTTCCAATAGGTAGTAGTTGCTGCTGAGGTAATAGTGATGCCTCTCTCTTGTTCCTGTTCCATCCAGTCCATTGTGGCTGTTCCCTCATGAACCTCACCAATCTTATAATTTCTTCCAGTATAATATAGAATGCGCTCCGTTGTAGTGGTTTTCCCAGCATCTATGTGAGCCATAATACCAATATTTCGGTAGTCTTTCAGAGGTATCGTTCTCTTTGAATCTACCAATGAGTAGAGTAGATAATATATTCATTAAGTGGACAGAAATTGAAAGCACTAAAATTAGACCTTCCTGTAAAAGTCCTATTTAATTAACTTACAAAATTCATGGATATGCAACCAGTAGAAAAGCTATAATTATCAAATTTTGAGTGTAGATAGTAGTGTGAAACTTGCATCAACTATAATAAATTGATTTGAACTAAGATAGTGGTAATTATAAATTTATAACCATATAAGATAATGTTTTCCATAAAGGGAAGTGTTTTCCAACTTTGCTAATGAAGGCTCATACCAAGGGGCTTATTCACTGCTATCAAGATAACAGTGTTATAAAGATGGCATTGTTATCTACCAAATGCAGTATGTTTGCTTTTTATCTTGGTTGAGTAATGTAATGTCATCTAGAATGTTCAATTATAATTATTATCTTTCATTTTTGTATAATTAATCTGACTATCAAATAGAAGTTAGCAGATCTGATTGACATCTAGAAAAAATGTAGTCAAAATAGTAATTTAAACGTCATTTACACCATTTTTATTTAATGATATCACCAACCTAAACAGTTGCATTTGCTAATTACATAACATTACATGACAAATGAAACTGAACCACTCAGCCCTTTAGATCACAATAGAATTTTAACAGTACTAGCAGCTGATGAGTTTTTTTTTCAGTTTAGAACTCTGAAACATGGAAAAAGAAAGGAACGTGAGAATTGAAGATATCATAAACATTGTTTAATCTCATGCTGTGTTACCGACATCCAGGCGGACGAGACGGAATGGCGGGTGTACTCGAGGAGGATGCGCGCGGGAGCGGGCGACGACACCGAACCCCGAACCGAACCGGGCGGTTCGGCGGGCACAGTCTAGGGGGCCGACCGGACCCATTATCTTTTATGGCTTTCAGTTTTTAATTAAAATGTTGTAATTGTTATTTCTCCTTGTGGACTCATGATGTGTGGTGGATCCCTCCTATATAAGGGATCATCTTAGGGTTTATCTTTATCTCTGGATCATTTAAGAAATTTGGGGCTGCTCCCCTTCCTCTATCTCTCTCTCTCTACCTTCCTCTCTCCCGTCTCCCTCTCTCTCTCCCTCTCTCTCTCGATCTCGCTATCGCCGCCGTCCGCCGACAGCCCCGACGGAAGCACCCTTCCCCACTTTCGTCCCCCTTGCCGGCTACCCGATACCCCAACGGTATCATTGGTCTGACCTGCCGCTCCGCCCGCCTACACCAAGCCGTCAGAGAACCTAATGGCACCGAACACCCGCCTTCATGCAGCCGACTCCTCCGCCGCCGCCGACGCCGTCCCTATCGCCGAATGCCTCGCGCACCACGGAAGCCAACTCGCGCTCCACGGCAGTCAACTCGCGAGTCTCCAATCATCGGTGGAGGCGAACCTTGCGACCCAGAACGCGATCCTCACTCGCCTCGAGACATTGCAACCATCCCCGAGCACGCCGCCGCACCTGCCAACGGCGACATCCCCGACAGACACCACGTCTGTGCTCGGAACGCCGCCCTCCCCGCTAGCGCCTGCCCTCTGCGCGCCTGCCCCGTTTCCGCAGATCCCAGCGATGGTTCCTCCCGTAGCAAGCCGACCCCCACTCGCGTTGGACGTTCCCTCCTTCTCCGGGATGAACCTCATGGGGTGGATCGCCCGTGCGGAGCAATACTTCGACCTCAATGGTACTCCCCCGGCGGATCGTGCCATGGTCGGCCTGGACGGTTCAGCCCTCCATTGGGCACGATGGCTCCGCCAGATTCAACCTCTCATCCCATGGAACGAGTTCAAGCACGAGATGATCAGTCGCTACGATTCCCGCTACACCGGCTCCGCTAAAGAGCGGCTCTGCTCAGCCCGCCAGTCGACAACGGTGGATGCGTATATCGACGAGTTTGTTGCACTCGTCACGCAAGTTCCGGGACTTCCGCCCCACCATTACCTGAGATTTTTTCTGCAGGGCCTCCTTCCCAATATCCGCTCCCGCATCAGGACCCACCCCCGCACCGTTTCGGAAGCCCTGGAATTAGCCCGGAAAGTGGAAGCCGACATTGGACCCCGTACTGGCGCACCTACTTTCCGTCAACCACCGCCTCGCGATATCGGCCCTCGGCTGCCCCCACTGGGAGCTGGCCGCCCTCCCCGTCCTGACACCCCTCACCGCGTCTCCAACAATGACTACAACGACATGCGCCGCCGCGGGTTATGCTTCCGCTGCCGCCAACCCTACTCACCGCAACATGTGTGCCCGGTCAAAGAATTTCACGTGATTATTGGTGACGGTGACGGCGACTGCTCCTCCGAGGAATCGGCGCTGTCGGGGATACCGTCGGAAACACCCTCGCTGGAACCGGAGGGGGCGCCCCTTAACGTTCTGGAGTTACCCTTCTACTCGGTGGGAGGTCTTACCGGCCCCCGCACCATGAAGCTTGCGGCTCTGATCAACAACCGACCGGCGATCGTGATGATCGATAGTGGGGCCAACCACAACTTTATGTCGGCTCAACTCGCCCGCGACAATGATTTACCCCACTCCCCCTCCCCGGACTTCTCCGTCTGTCTCGGTGATGGTCGCCGCCGCCCCACCTTGGGACAGTGTTTGGATGTTACCCTCTCTTTAGGACCGGTCACGGTCATGGCAGACTTCTACATGTTTGAACTGGGCGGCCTCGACGCCATTTTGGGTGTGGCGTGGCTGCAAAGGTTGGGGGATGTTCGGGTAAATTGGGCCTCCATGACGATGTCCTTTCAGCACCAGGGGCAACCGTGCCGCTTAGTGGGCGACTCCACCCTCCTCCGATCACCGATCTCGTTCCGGGCTATGACTCGCGTCACCGACATCGACTTCTCGGCCTGGCTATGGCCCCTTCAGACGGAGCTGCCGGAGCCGGCCGCCCCCCTCGCCGCCGATATGGGCGCCGTGCTCGCGGAGTTCGAGGATATCTTCACTGCCCCCACAGGCCTTCCACCCCCGCGGCCGACCGACCACGTCATTGTCCTTCACCTGGGGTCGGCGGCGGTGTCAGTGCGACCCTACCGATACGGCCACGCCCAAAAGGACGAGAAGGAGCGGCTCGTTCGGGAGATGTTGTTGGGAGGCCTCATCCGGCCCAGTGCTAGCCCTTTTTCCAGCCCGGTGCTGCTAGTCCGCAAGAAAGATGGCAGTTGGAGGTTCTGCGTGGACTATCGGGAGCTGAACAAGGCCACGGTACCGGACAAGTACCCGATTCCGGTGATCCAGGAGCTCATGGACGAGCTGCACGACGCGACCTTCTTCACGAAGCTGGACCTCCGCGCCGGCTATCATCAGATCCGAGTTTGGTCGGAAGACGTGCCGAAGACAGCATTCATGACACACGACGGGCATTTCGAGTTTTTGGTGATGCCGTTTGGGCTCACCAATGCTCCCGCCACATTTCAGGCTACGATGAACGATCTCTTCCGGCCAGTTCTTCGTAAGCATGTCCTTGTTTTTTTTGATGATATCCTTGTATTCAGTCACTCTTGGCAGGATCACCTCGGTCATGTCCGGGAGACTTTCGCCACTCTTCACCGACATCACCTCACGGTCAACCGCAAGAAGTGCACGTTCGACACTACCATGGTCAGCTACCTGGGCCATACCATCTCGGCCCACGGCGTGGCCATGGACGAGGATAAGGTCCAGGCGGTGCTTTGATGGCCGACTCCGACCTCACTGCGCGACGTCCGGGCGTTCCTCGGCTTGACCGGTTACTACCGACGTTTCATCAAAGATTACGGCGGGTTGGCCCGCCCCCTCACCCAGTTGTTGAAGGCCTCGGAGGAGGGACCGTTCACGTGGCCGCCGGCGTCCATGGAGGCATTTGCGGCGTTACAGTCGGCCTTGGTTCACGGCCCGATATTGGCCATGCCGGATTTCCACCAGCAGTTAGTCGTGGAGTGCGATGCCTCCGGCACCGGCGTCGGCGCCGTTTTGATGCAGGCCGGGCGGCCAATCACATGTTATAGCCGGGCATTCTCCACCGCGGTGCGCAGCCGCTCGGCGTATGAGAACGAGCTCATGGCATTGGTGTTGGCGGTCCAACATTGGCGGTCGTATCTCCTGGGTCGGCCCTTCATGATCCGCACCAATCACCACAGCCTTCGATACCTTCTCCAACAGAAGATCGCCACGCCGACGCAACAGGTATGGGTGGCCAAGCTGCTCGGGTATGACTTCACTGTGGAGTTTCGACCGGGCAAGACCAATCGGGCGGCCGATGCGCTATCCCGGCACTCGCACGCCCCAGAGTTGACCGCCATCTCACGGCCGGTGTGGGACGACGCCGCGGTTATTCAGTAGGAGGTGGACCGGGACCCTCAGTTGCAGGACATTCGTGCGGCACTACTGGCCGATCCCACGTCCCGCCCGCCATTTTCGCTTATTGTGGGCCGCCTCTTCCATCGGGATTGACTAGTCCTCTCAGCGTCTTCTTCGAGGATTCCTCTTTTGTTAGCCGAGTTCCACTCCACGTCGTTGGGCGGCCACGCGGGAGCTTTTCGGACGTATCGGCGTTTAGCCGCATCTCTCTATTGTCCTCACATGCTCCGCCAGGTGAAGGCCTACGTGGCGGCCTGTCTGCCCTGCCAGAAGGCCAAGTACGAGACCATGTTTCCTAGCAGTCTCCTGTAGCCCCTACCGATTCCTGAGCGTGTCTGGGAGGACATCACAATGGACTTCATCACCCGGCTACCCCGTTCCAACGGGTTTGATTGCATATTGGTGGTCGTTGACCGCCTGACGAAGTACGCCCACTTCGTCCCTCTGCGCCACCCCTACACCGCGGCGTCCGTGGCCGACAGCTTCATTACGGAGATCGTGCGTCTTCATGGTTTTCCCCGCTCGATTGTGAGCGATCGCGACCCGCTCTTCCTCAGTAGCTTCTGGACCTCTTTGTTCCGACTTCAGGGCACCCACCTCCGGATGAGCACGGCATACCACCCCCAGTCGGACGGCCAGTCTGAGGTGCTCAACCGGTGCTTGGAGACATATCTGCGATGCTTCATCGGCGAGCGGCCCGGCTCGTGGGCCAAATGGTTATGCTGGGCAGAGTACTCCTACAACACCGCATACCACCACGCCGCACATACTTCCCCATTCGAGACGGTCTATGGCCGGCCACCGCCGACCGTGCTCCGACATCCACCCGGGGAATGCCCAGTTGCTAGCTTGGCGGACCATCTACATGATAGGGACGTGATCTTGGATAGTTTGAAGCATCATCTTCGGAGCGCGCAGGTCAAGATGGTTTCCATTGCCAATTGGAAACGCCGGGACCTTTCATTCCAAGTGGGCGAGCGGGTGTTCATCAAACTCCACCCCCACCGACAGCTTACGGTCGCACGCCGCCCTTGCCCCAAGCTAGCTCTGCGCTTCTATGGACCGTTCGAGATTGTTAGCCGTATCTGAGCCATAGCTTACCGCCTCCGCCTTCCGGACACCTCTCGCATCCACCCAGTTTTTCATGTGTCTCAACTACGGCGCGTCATTGGCGATCACCCCGTCACCGACCACATCCCGTCCGATCTGGATTACTCTGGATCCGACCCCCTTATCCCGAGGCCATTGTTGATCGGCGTCACCACACGGCCGAAGATGCCCACCCGGAGGAGATACGAGTGGCATGGCGCAACCGTCCTCTTACCGCCGCGACTTGGCTTCTTCGTGATGATTTTCGCCGACAGTTCCCCGATTACTGCCTTGAGGACAAAGCCAATTTTCTAGACGGAGGTATTGTTACCGACATCCAGGCGGACGAGCCGGAATGGCAGGTGTACTCGAGGAGGACGCGCGCGGGAGCGGGCGACGGCACCGAACCCCGAACCGAACCGGGCGGTTCGGCGGGCGCAGTCTAGGGGGCCGACCGGACCCATTATCTTTTATGGCTTTCAGTTTTTAATTAAAATGTTGTAATTGTTATTTCTCCTTGTGGACTCATGATGTGTGGTGGATCCCTCCTATATAAGGGATCACCTTAGGGTTTATCTTTATTTTTGGATCACTTAAGAAATTTGGGGCTGCTCCCCTTCCTCTATCTCTCTCTCTCTCTACCTTCCACTCTTCTGTCTCCCTCTCTCTCTCTCTCCCTCTCTCTCTCGATCTCGCTATCGCCGCCGTCCGCCGACAACCCCGACGGAAGAACCCTTCCCCGTTGTCGTCCCCCTTGCCGGCTACCCGATACCCTAGCGGTATCATGCTGTGATATCTATATAACCAAAAATAGACTCTCAGGGACATATGAGCACTACGAATGAGTCAACCTCAAAGGACAAATAAACAATCTTCATGTGGCACTCAGGTGGCGACAACCTTAGAGATCTCAACGCAATAGAAGTCAGTCTTAACAGGTAAAACAAAAGTAAAATTTTGGTACTTACTATGGGGCATTTGAGAACTCGGCAATAATTACCCTGACATAATTACTTTGATACAATTACTCATCATATATTGCTCCACCAACTACAATTACTCGGCAAATTGATGATATGGGTAACAGAAATCAGCTTCACCCTATGGGAGGCACATCCCCGGTGATGTTTCTTGAGGGAGACACCTCCTTTGCAAAGGAGGTGGTGTCAGCTCCCAGAAGAAGGGGATACACAAGTACGAGTAATCAATAATATAAATAGTCATGAAATGTGTCGGTAAAGAGGATGGAATCATGGATCAAATTCTGAAAATTTTGATATAAATTGTTAAAACCTATAAAATATGTCTGTATTTTAGTATTTTTTTAGTCTCATATTGTAAGTCTATTGTTATGTTTGGACTCCTCAACCTATAAATAGAGGGTCTTTTTTTTATCGAAAAACAATAATTCTATTCTCCTCAACATGGTATTAGAGTATGATGAACTCTGGCCCTAGCTAATACGAACTGAATCTCCCGATGTCTGCTCGATGCTCTCAAACTCTAACTCACCAACGTCAGTTTGCATCCCACGCCAGAAGGCTCAATTGTATGATCCCCAAGCCTTCGTCGCTCTTACCTTCGTTTACCAATAGGATTATAGTGAACGCTTGACAAACCATAGCACTCACAGCGCACGCTGGACCATCCGCAATGCTTGCAATACATGTTTCTTTATCCTCCTGATGCATACTCTCCCACCTATCGCAGCGTAGCGACGCCGATCCTAAAGATCTTCATTCGGCCCCTAGTTTGTCTTTCGGACTCTCTGACATGGAATAGTGTCCTGATCCACGTGTCAAACCATTCCCTTGACGATTGGACTCCTTTTGTGGAATTCCTTGTGAACTCATTGTATCGTGTTTGCTGTGTGTGCCCTGTGTGTTTTTTCTGCCATGTGTGTTTTTGTAGCCTGTTGTGCTTCACCAATGCTCTGGATGCTAAATGAAGGAAGCATGGTTATGTGCGCATAAATCAAAATGAATTCTTGGGTCTGCCCTCTCTGATGTCTTTGGCTTTGATTTGAGGGCATGATTCCACAGCAAACGCGACGGTATAGGGGGCCACTATTTCAGTGGTACTCTGTGAGCAGCCATTTTGTGCATTTATTGTCAAAGGTTAGGTCTTTCTCCTCTGAGAGAAGCCACTTTGTGCATAGTGCCAAAGGTTAGGTCTGTTTCCAATCTTCCCCCGCCCATACCCCCAATGATTGGGGACTATATGGGTTCTGTTGTTGCTGTTGTTGTTGTTGTGTGTTTTTGTAGCCCTAATGGTGAGGGATTCTTGTGTCGATTATTAGTATATTGTGTAAGTTCATTATGTCGTAACCCACGCTAATGTTGAGTATCATTGTATTGTCGCTCACATCCATCCAAGCATCTAGAAATCTCTGGACCATGTTCAAGTTGATTGACCCCAACTGTGCTGACTAAAGTATTTTCTTCTCCTTCTTGATGAGATCCCAATGAAAGAGAATCACCTCACTGAGATTCCTCTGATACCTATTGATTCAAATTATGCTAATTGGGATGTTAATGACGTCTTCGCACTTGGTTAGTAAACAATCTATAAGATGTGTATCCGCATATCATCCATCATAATGAAATTGTGAAATTTGCATGCAAAAATCAGGCAGCACCCTACTCTAAGGGTGTCGAGACTTCATAGATATATTCCCTCTACTCCGATCTTTTTACACGACCGACCATCACTTCATAGGATGCTTAACAAAAGGTCCAGCATTTGGGAGCTGAATTCCCACAAGACCATCCTTTCTTTTTGCTGATATTGAAACTCAGTAAAACACTTTGAAGAATTGTTGGTTGCTTGTAACCTCCAACGCTTACCAGAGACTTGAGGTGACCCGACAACAGATTATGGGAAGTCTACTATTCTCACATAAGAGACAATTACTCAAGTATCCACCGTGACTCATCTATTAAGCTCTTGGAAGGTGGAGCAGAATGACACAACAAATAAGCCACGATGAATTGTCCTTTCTTTCTACTGACATTGCAACTCAGTAAAACACTTCATAATTCAAAGAGTGCTAACAAATGCGTTGAGATTATTTGTGTAGCAAGCAAACAAAGGAACCACATATGCCTCACATACGATAGAGTTGTACCAAAAAAAGGGCGGGGTGCTTCTCCTCTTCTCTCTCGGTAAGGCTACCCTGCCTAATTGTTGAAGACCATTGGCTAAAGATTCACTGACGCTCAAAGCTCCTCGTTTGCATCCAATCTCAAAGGTGAAGGGTCGTGTGGGCCCACCTCTTTTGTACTAGACAAGGTAAGAATAGTCTATACACAAGTAGCTTTTTTTCCGCCCACCTTCTTCAGTGATTGTTTCCTCATGTGGAGCAGCTCACCTTTTTTTGCAAGGATGAACTTCCATGCGTCCCTAATAGAATTTGCCACAAATTTTCTATTTAGCACTGGGAGCATCACTTACAACAACAATTCCATTTATTTATTTCTATAACAAATTACAATAAGATAAGAATGTGCATACAAAAACAAACTGATAACTCAAGTTAGAAGTAACATGTACCATGCGCCTAATAATTATCCATGAAGCCTTGAAGATATTTGCGGTATTAGTGACAATCCAAATGTTGATCTTTCAAAAACTTGATCAAGCATTGGTCCTTATCTAATGGGAAAGTTTCATTAATCTATTGAGGGAAGATCAACACCCTCATTGCCGAAAATACTTTTACAAAGAAGTATTTCTTGTGCTGATCCCTTACATTTTGCAAGGTTTTAATCTTTCATCCTCAATTTCCAAAAACAACATATCATGTCGGTCTCCCTTCAACTGAAACTTGTATCTAACGGCCTCCAGGCTCCATCTAGTTCTCTTTACATGCAGATATGTCATATATTCCATGATCAAAATATAAAACTTGGTGCCAACTGATGCAGGACAAGAATTATCTTCAACCTCCTACCATAGAGAGAGACACAATCCAAACTTGAAATTGTTTACATAGACTACCAACTTATTTCTTTTTTTAGTATTCAGTTTGTCGCCTTGCTGGGCAATTCAACTTGAAACTCCATAGGAATTTGGAAATCAAGCAAGCCTAGCAAATTCTAGCCAGTTCGTCATCATGAAAGATAGATTGGTGCTCACACCGATGGGTAGGAAAACAATCACACTCACCAAAGCCAACTTACCCTCCATTGCTCTAACAAGAAGAAGAATGAATAGAATGTATAAGAAACAAATCCAAGAAGAATTACTACCAAAGAAACACACGACAAACTTAAAACAATTATGCACCCCTAAATCCCTTGGAAGCTAAAACAATGCCTAACACCATTGTTTGCATGATACCAACCGCAATGTGAATAATCTTACTCTGCCTTTTAGGGGCGGACCTACATGAGGCCGAGTGCGGGCAGCCGCCCACACTCAATTTTTTTTTACAAATCACTAAGGATACAAACAAAAAACAAACAACACTCAAGCCTTTATCCCACCATAGTGGGGTCGGCTATATGGATCCTTTGTCGTCACGCCTTATCTTTAATCATAGCCTCGCTAATGCCTAAGTACATCATATCTTTCCTTATAGTTTCATTCCAAGTCTTTTTTTGGTCTACCCCTCCCCCGTTTAACATGTCTAGCGACTAAACTCTCACAACGCCTAATAGGTGCCTCTAATGGTCTCATATGTACATGTCTGAACCATCTTAAACGATCTTCTCACATCTTCTCTACAATTGGCGTCACTCATGTCTTATCCCTGATACATTCATTCTTAATTATGTCCAGCCCCGTGTGACCACACATCCACCTAAGCATTCTCATCTCCGCAACTCCCATTTTTTGCTCATGTACACCATTCACTGCCCAACACTCAGAACCGTAGAGCATTGCTAGCCTAATTACAGTACGGTAAAACTTTCCTTTAAGTTTTAATGGTACTTTACGATCACATAAGATCCCATATGCGCCTCTCCACTTCAACCAACCTGCTTGGATTCTATGTATCACATCTTTATCTACACCTCCATCTTTTTGAATTATCGATCCCAGATATTTAAAGCACTCACTGCGGGAAATATCTTGGTCACCCAATTTAATGACGGAGTCATTCGACCTTCTTGCACTACTAAATTTAAGCTCTATATACTCCGTCTTTGTCCTGCTCAACCAAAAACCCTTCTTTTTTAAAGTGTCTCCCCAAGATACAAGTTTCGCGTTTACACCTTCACGCATCTCATCGACCAAAACAATATCATCTGCAAATAATAAACACCAGGGTATTGCTTGTTGGATATGTCCGGTGAGCTTATCTAAGATAAGGGTAAAGAGATACGGGCTTAAAGCTGACCCTTGATGTAAGCCAACAACGATAGGGAATTTCTGTGTTAATCCTCCAGATGTCCTCACCCTGGTCACTGAATTTGTATACATATCTTTGATTACGTCAATGTATGATACATTTACACCTTTCTTTTCTAAGACTCTACACAAGACCTCTCTTGGAACCCTATCATAAGCCTTCTCCAAATCGATAAACAACATACGCAAATCTTTTTGTCTTTCCCGATAGTTGTCAATGAGTCTCCTCAAGAGATGTATAGCTTCCATGGTTGACCTCTCTGGCATGAATCCAAATTGATTCTCTGAGATGCTAGTCTCTCGTCTAACTCTTCTCTTTATTACTCGTTCTCATAGTTTCATAGTATGACTCATTAATTTAATTCACATGTAATTGACATAATTTTGTATATCTCCTTTGTTTTTATACAAATGTACCAAAATACTTTCTCTCCATTGGTCTGATGTCTTTTTTGTCTTCAGTATCTTATTGAAGAAACTTGTAAGCCATAAAATTTCTTCTCTCCCTAAGCATTTCCATACTTCAATGGGTATATCGTCTGGCCCAACCGCCTTTCCATTTTTCATCTTATTCAGAACGTCATTTATCTCTGATGCTTGAATTTTACGATAAAAAGTTATGTTTCTATACTCCTCTCATTTACTTAACTCTTCAAAGTTCAGTTTATTGTCTTTTCCTTCATTGTATACAAAAATCACTAAGAATATTACATTAAAATTATTTTTTGTTCTTATAGTTATAGATATTCCTCGTTGCGCGGGGATGCCTTTATGCACCGAGCTGCCCTTTATAGTTATAGATATTATATAGAATATCTATTCAAAAATAGACAATTAATTAGGCTTGACATAGTGGTTCTTGACTTCATATTAAAGTTATTAAAATTTAGTGAGAGGTCTTAGGTTCAAATCCTCATAATACCAATATTTAGATATTTTTGTCAAAATGCAATATTTAGACAACAAAAACCATTAAAAGTGTAGATATATTTTCTATAATTAATGTAGATATTTGTTTCTATATTTAGACATACTGTAAAAAAAATCTTTAAAAAATAGACATACTTTCTCTATACTTACACAAATTGTATAAAAAAATCATTCAAATTATGAATATAATATAAAAGAGTTGACATTATTATACTATAAACATTTTTTTTTCTATATTTGCAAATTAAAATCTTCAAATAAATTAGTAGTCCGCCCACACAAAATTTATCCTACGTCCGCCACTACTACCTTTCAAACATCTCAACAACCGAATGACATGACTCTACACATAATACAATAATTACTATGTACTTGTCACTGATAAGTCAGTTATAAAGTAATTATAATACACAAGAAATTATAATAGACAAGAAATGCCAAGAAGGATATCTACCCATTCATTAAAAAGTTCTTATCATTAACTACATGTATTTCATTTATTCATATAAATAATACTTTGATTAACACATTTATACTCTTTTATAGAGAATAAAATGAAATACACTAATACTTGGCATTAAGCATCATGCCTCGTGTTTTCCAATATCGCTGAAAAACAAAGATCCTCATTCACTTGAAAAGTTAGATCAACCATCTTGTCATTAAGTATAAGACACCATCTATATTATAAACTTTGTGCATTTCAGATGACCACTTTCAGCGATCTCAACATCAAAGACCAGCGATGTTCAAGAGTTGACATACGCTGATTCAAAGCCACTACAACACCATTCAGAAAGTACTCATCCAAGTTGCAAGCGAGTTGCCAAGTTTGTGAGATTTGTCTCAACTATCGCTAAGCCTTCAACACTTCTAGGCTCAGACAAAGTTGCAAACACAACAATGTAAAAGACAATTATCTATGCAGACAATTAATCATAAATATAAAGTAATATTTCAAAAAGCATAAGCAACCTGTGTATTCCAAATATTTCTCGTGCTCAATTTTTGATACCATGTGATCTGATGACATTGAAGACTTAATTCCCGATTGTCTCCTCTTAAATGATAGGGAGACGAGTATGAGGACCCTCTCTCAAACTATGGGGCCAACTCATTGCTTCTCCATTCGTCTTAAGGACCATATTCCTTTGAGAGGGTACAAGATTGACTTTTGGGAATAGTTGTTTTTTCACTACTTCTCAATTAGGTATAAAGATCTTCCCTTGAGAAGATACGAGATCAGCCTCTGGAGACAACAATATAGCGATGATCATTTCCACTTGTGCAAATATGGGACCAGACTCATATCAAATCCTCAAAAATGTTGCATATGCATGCACCATTTCTAAAACAAACTCATGAAGCTCGTAAAAATTGGAGCCAAAGAGATCTGTACAAATTAGCTCCAAGTGTGGTATCGAAACTTCTGTCACCGATTCTTAGGAGGATGACTCACATATGTGTTACCTAATTCTGCTATCAAGATCTAAAGAGGTTGTGCTAGACAAGTCAATGATCGTATGCTGCTTCTGTTAAGCTTGTCATGGAAAAGGAGATCTTCAGTAAAGTCTTAGTCTCCACTTAAGGAAAACTTTGATCTCTCCATTAGGACCAACCGGATGCAAAATCTTGAAATAAAGCACAAACGATATTGAGTTCAGGATTCAAGTGACTTGCATATACAAACGAAGATGTCTTGTTGACATTGATGTTTCTGGTTTCCAATGAACTTGAAAGGGGTTTATAAATAACTTTAAATAGCTAGAAAAGCAAAGATAGTACACCCAATTGTTACGGAAACGAGAGTAGAGCAATCAAACAAACAGATAATGAAAGAATCAGAAGACACAAATTTACGTGGTTCATCCCAAAATGGGCTACGTCCACGGGCAGCAACAGTCCATTTTTCACTACATCAAGAATAGAGGCGGTTACAGAAAGTGGGCGGATTTCGGATTTCAGGATTACCCCAAACCCGAGAAAGAAAAGGGGTTTATATAACACTCTGTACATTTACAAAATACCACGCGGGACGAGATCAGCGGCAACGTCGTCTTTGGATAAGGATTTGAGGCATATAATTTACACTAATAATAATCTCTTCGGGATACATTAGTGTTCTAAATGAGTCAACCTCATAGGACAAATAAGCAACTAACATGTGACACCTGCCTATTAATCTAATGATTATAGGCACTCATGTGATGAGAAACCGAAGAACTGAGCAAATAGGAAGCAGACATTAACAGTATAACTTAACTATAAATGCGGCATCTACTATTAGGTGCATGACTAATTACACACGACAATTATGCACCATCAATTACTCGGAGAACTTAAACTTAGCAAATTGATGACACGAGAAACAAAAACCAATTTCATAGTGGAGGAGGCACCTATTGCTTGATTAAAACTTCATTCTGCTTTGCAAAGGAGGTGGTGCCAGCTCCCATAAGCGGCAAGGATGAAGCAGATGGGAGAAAACAATGAAATAAATAATCATGTAATGCATCTATAAAGAGGACAAAATCCTACATCAAATCCTAGAAATTGGATAGAGAATTTACTTTCATTTCAATATTTATCCTCATTGTTCTCTTAATCTATTTCATGTGGGTCCTAGAGAAAGCAAAGCAAGTTAAGTTATTCAAATCAACAAAGTGTCAAATCCCTCTACAGACAATGTTAGCTCCTCGCATTATTTTGCCATACTTCCGAGTAAAATTTGATAGGAGTGCTCGAAGCATCCGAGTGAACATCAAGTTTGGAATGAACTACCCGTTGCCCCCAGCGGGGTATTTATAGGCGTAACCCTAAATCCCCGACGACCCGTTAACGGACCCGTTAGGGTTCCGTTAAATATACGATACAAGCGCTAAATATACCTTAACATTCTCCTCCTATATTGTAGCAATTGTATCACATAACAGGTTAAACAAAGTGTTAGGAGATTTGAGAGAAAACTGAGTACCTCACATAGAGGTCTCACCCTTTATTTATACTAAGCATGAGTGAATATGAAGTGGTGGTACACGGTGTGAGACTAATATGTCTAATAACAATATGACTCGTAACACTCCCCCTCAAGTTGGATCATGGGAACTTCCCAGACCCAGCTTGTTACATATATATTTCATTCGAGTCCCCATAACCCCTTTCGTAAGAATGTCTGCAACTTGATCTCCGGTCTTCACATGCTTTAGCGAAACAAGACCTTCTTCATACTTTTCTCTAACAAAGTGGCAGTCAACCTCTATGTGCTTTGTGCGTTCATGAAACACGGGATTCGTGGCTATCTGGATTGCAGCTTGATTGTCACACCATAGAGGAGTGGGATCTTGAACGGGATACCCAATTTCACTGAGAATCTGCCTCACCCACATGATCTCAGCAACAGTGTGGGACATAGCCCGATATTCTGCCTCGGCACTAGATCTGACAACTGTGGTTTGTTTCTTGCTCTTCCAAGAGATAAGATTGCCGCCCATAAAGACAGTGAATCCCGTGGTTGATTTTCGAGTGGCTAAGCATCCTGCCCAGTCAGAGTCACTGTATGCCTCTAGATCGGAATGGCCTCGACTTTTGTATGATATTCCCAAACCAGGATCCTTCTTCACGTATCTGATAATCCTGAGAACGGACTCCCATTGAGACATAGTTGGAGCCGCCATGAACTGACTGACCTTACCAACCGCACAAGCAATGTCCGGACGAGTCATGGTGAGGTAGTTTAATTTTCCAACAATTCTACGGTACTTCTCTGGTGATTCAAAAGGTTTGCTTTCGGCATGAAGACTTTTTCCCCTGGTTCCAGCGGAGAATCCATATGGCCACAGTTAGCCATCCCAAGGTCCGATAGAAGATCAAGAGCATATTTTCGTTGGCAAATAAAGAGAGAGTGATCATCATGAATCACCTCAATCCCAAGGAAATACCGCAATGGGCCCAGATCTTTTGTTTGGAAATTAGAGTGTAAGAATGCTTTGAGATTTGATATTCCTGCTGAGTTGCTGCATGTGATAACAATATCATCAACATATACCAGTAGCAGAATAGTACCAGCCGAGGAGTTCTGATAAAAGAGGGACGAGTCTTTAGTACTCTTGGTAAGCCCGAACTGGGTAACAACAGCTCGGAACCGAGCAAACCAAGCCCGAGGGGATTGTTTCAATCCATATAAGGACGCTAGGAGGCGGCAAACCTTGTTTCTCTCCCCCTCAGCAACGAACCCAGGGGGTTGTTCCATATAAACTTCCTCATCCAGGAGCCCGTGGAGAAAAGCATTCTTAATGTCCAACTGGTGTAAGACCCACTGCCGGAAGGCAGCAAGTGAAAGGAGTATTCGAAGTGAGGACATCTTCGCAACTGGAGCGAATGTTTCATCATAATCCACGCCATAGGTCTGAGCATAACCTTTGGCAACCAGACGGGCTTTTAGGCGATCCAGAGAACCGTCTGCATGCACTTTGGCAGAATATATCCATTTGCATCCAATTGCCTTCTTGCCGAGAGGTAAGGGAACCAGGTCCCATGTATTGTTTTGTTGGAGAGCAGTCAATTCGTCATGCATGGCTGCCGCCCAGCCAGGAGAAGCTTTGGCCTCTGCCACGGTCGATGGTAGATGATATCGATCAAGAGTCGAGTGCAGCGCTCTATGAGAAGCAGACAAGCCCTGGTAAGAGTGAACATAGAGTGGTTGCTCCCGACAAGTCCGAACTCCTTTCCGGATTGCAATAGGAACCTCAGGGCTAGATGGCGGAATAGTACCAGGTTCTTCTGGAGGAACAGTCGTTGTATCATCGGTAACAGAGGTAGGCTGAGGTGGTGGCACCACTGTACTAGTAGAAGAGCGACGGGAGTAAACTTGCCCCCACAGGGGGGACAACAGATCAGTAGGGGAAATGATAGCAGGTTCGTGCCTAGGGACCAAGAGAGCATCAAGAGAGGGGTCAGGATGAGAGGTTCCAGGAGAGGGATAAGGGTCGGACTCCCGGAAGACGACATCCGAAGAAAGGATGTAGCGGCGGATATCAGGAGAGTAACACCGATATCCTTTAGTGGTCTGAGAGTAGCCGAGGAAGATACATTTCAAGGCACGAGGATCAAGTTTGGAGACAGAGGGACGAGCATCCCAAACATAGCAGACACACCCAAATACCTTCAAAGGGAGGGGGGACCGTGATGGTCAGGATAGAGAGTGTGGTAGGGTGTCTCCCCCTAAAGGATGTGAGTTGGAAGATGATTAACAAGGTGTGCAGCAGTAAGTACGGCATCCCCCCAGAAGTGTTTGGGTACGTGTTTGTGGTGGAGGATTGCCCGGGTGACTTCAAGGAGATGCCGATTTTTGCGCTCGGCAACACCATTTTGTTGAGGGGTATCCGGGCAACTGGTTTGGTGGATTATGCCTTTGTCAGAAAGAAAGGTAGACATAGACTGAGATAGGTATTCTAGGTCATTATCAGTACGAAGACACTTAACACATACAGAAAATTGAGTAAATATTTCATTCCATAAATGTTGAAAAATAGAAGGTAGCTCAGAACGATTTTTCATTAGATAGACCCAAGTCATACGAGAAAAATCATCAATGAAAGTGACATAATACTTGTGCCCTAACAAAGTAGGAACAGGACACGGTCCCCAAACATCTGAATGAAGTAAATCAAAAGGTGCAGAAGCACGAGCATCAAGACGAGGACTATATCTAACTCTGTGGAGTTTAGCAAACATATAAGACTCACAACTAAGAGTGGGAACTTTCCCAAGCTCTGGATACAGACGACGCATGACCTGCATAGATGGATGACCATGACGATAATGAAGATCCAGGAATTTGGTGGAGGCCGCGGTACAGGCAAGGTGGGAAACTTCGTCCAGGACATAGACGCCACCACGCAGCTTCCCTCTACCAATAATACGGCTCGTCGACTGTTCCTGAAAAATGCAACCAGAAGAGTTGAATATAGCAATACAATTCAAATCATTTGTAAGCTTACTAATAGACAGTAGATTGTAAGCAGACTGAGGGACATGCGCCACCGAGGAGAGTGTCATATCAGGTGTCACATTGCAGCTACTAAACCCAACAATAGGGACCATGGAGCCATCAGCCACAGTAATTGACGCTCCGCTATGAGGTTTGTAGGAGTGTAAGATACCTGAGGAACTAGTCAGGTGATCAGAAGCACCAGAATCAGCCAGCCACTGGACCGGCCTCTGGGAGGTACAAACAGGCTGAATGGTTTGAGCCACAGCCGCACTAGGAGGTGGTGAGTCAATCTGGAGAGCCTGCAAGCGTCGGTACTCATCCTCGGAGATTTCAACAGTTCTCGATCCCGGAGGTACAGAAGTAGAGTCAGCAAACATGTATCCTTTGTATGTCCCTGACGCCCGCAATGCGCACAATGCCTTGCGTCGGTGTCACGACCACGGCCAGAGCGCCCCCCCCCCCCCCCCCCCAACTACTTCCCCTTCCTCCTCCTCGTGAAGCAAGAGTCATCGACTCGCCGACGGAAGTATGTAGAGCGGATGACGAAGTACCGATGGAGCCAGCCTTAGTAAGCCGATGGTACACACTAGCAGTCTGAAGGGTAGTAGGGCTCGCCAGCATTTCAGTCTTCGTTGTGGAGAAGTGAGGATCCAATCCATTCAAAAGCCAAAGAAGCACCAGGTGTTCGCGTTGAGCCTGATGACCTTCCCTAGTAGAGGGAATCTCCCAAAGGTCTAAAATCTCATCAGCCAGAACCTTCCATTCGGCAAAGTACTCGGTAACAGGACGCGCGCCCTGTCTCAGGTCAGCTATCTTGGGGAAGAGTTCACCAAGCCGAGAGAGGTTGTTCGCCTGAGAGAACATTATGTGAAGAGTGTCCCATAGTTCTTTGGTGCTGTCGCAGTTTTTGCACATTTGCTGGACAGATGGATCCATGGAACTCAGGAGAAGAGCAAAGATACGACAATCATCACTATACCAGTCATCATATTCGGTACTCCCCAAGGCATGAGTTGGGAAACGAGTAAGGTGGTGAGTACGTCGGATGCCTGCAAGAGACATAGTAACCCCCTTCTTCCATAATTGAAAATTGGAGGAGGTAAGGATAGTAGTTGCAATCCTCGCGTTGGGAGGAAAGGTATTGGTAGAGTCCCCTGCAGGAGCAGCGGTCAAAGGAGCAGCGGGAGGAACAGAGGAGCCCATTGCTACGATTAGCAAAAACGAAGGAGGAAAAGAGCGGACTGGACGTCCGAAAAGGCTGCTTCGAGGCCGACGTTAGCGGCGCAGACGAGAAGGGGCGACAGGAGACAGCCGGCAGCGGGACATCAGGTGTCGCTGGAGCAGACGGGCTGTCAAGGCACGATAGGTTTTACGCATCGTCACTGGAGCGGCTTTAGGTATCACTGGCGGCGGCTTTGCGCATCATCGAGGCAGACGACATTACGCGTCGCCTGCCGTCGATGTCACTGGAGACGCGCGCGAGCGGGCGAGAGCAGGCGAGGGAGACGACGAATAGAACAGAGCGGGCGCGAGCGGGCGAGAGCCGGCGAGGGAGACGACGCGTGGACGGAGCGATCGAGAGAAAAACAACGGGAAAACCCTAACCGTGCTTTGATACCATGTTAGGAGATTTGGGAGAAAACTGAGTACCTCACATAGAGGTCTCACCCTTTATTTATACTAAGCATGAGTGAATATGAAGTGGTGGTACACGGTGCGGGACTAATATGTCTAATAACAATATGACTCGTAACACAAAGCATATAAGTTAGATAACGACAGAATGAGTTTCAGATTAAAAACAACAAGAGTTTTAGATCAAACATCTAAACTCAAACAGGTTCCAAACGTGCAAAAGCAAAAGCAAAAGCAAAAGCAAGAACAGTAATCTGAATCAAAACTCAAGACTGATGACAGAACGGTCTACTCAGACAGTAGATCATCTGCATCCATGTCGAAATCCACTTTCTCTCCTCCAGACTTCAATTGATCTGCATTTAAACATTTGAATGTCATGAGAACAAACTCAATGAATCCATACATATGCATATCAAAAGTAAAGTGATTAGTTCTTACAATTTTTGAACATAATACTCTAACTAGGAAGAAAGATTCACAGGTCCGCATCTCTTATCTAATTTACACAAAATTAGAAATTTGGTTTCATAGAACCAAGCTATGTTCCTTCGATTATTAAGATTATTACCAAACGTTTCACAATTGTATTATATCATCAAGTTTGGAATGATACAACAAGCTGTGACCAATATATCATCAAGTTTGAATGATATAAGTAATGATCATAATATCAGGACGCATATCAGCAACTTTAGTATTCGTTTTTGGAATGATACACAATTCAGCCTTTGAAAAGAAATAGTTGTGTAAGTCATCAAGTTTGGAATGACTAGCAACTAAACAATCTCGGGCTTTCATCATGTAACATCTGGAATACTTCAGTGTACTCAGTCTAGATGCGTGAATGTAGGCAGACTCGGTTCTAAAATCTTAAACAAACATAGGTATTAAGTCCCACTAAATAAACTTTAATCTCATATCCCCCGATGTTTTAGATGTAAGAACCTTGCATAAGCCCTTGGTAAGGACATCTGCTACATTATCTTTTGATCTCACGTCCAAGAGGGAAATGATCCCTTGACTGGTGAGATAGGTCAACCAGGCCTGTTTCATCCGTAGTTGCCTTCGCTTACCATTGAACAGAGAATTAGTTGCAATGGTTTTTGTGGCTTGATTGTCATAAAATATCGAGATAGAGTTCATTTTCAGACTCGTCATTGGAATATCCATAACCAAATCTCTGATCCACTCTGCTTCTTCGGCAGCTGAAGCAAGAGCATAGAGTTCGGATTCCATAGAGGAGAGCGCTATACACGTTTGCCTCTTAGATTTCCAAGCTACTGCGGCTCCTCCTAGGGTAAACACATAACCACTAGTGGACCTACTATCACCAACGTCTGAGCACCAGGAGGCGTCAGAATACCCTTCAAGCACAGGAGGGTGTCCACTGTAACATAAAGCATACTGCGCAGTATACTTTAAGTATGACATTAGCCTTTCCAAGGCGTCCCAGTGGTCCTTTCCAGGGTTACTAGTGAATCTACTCAACATGCCGACCGTAAAGGCTATGTCGGGTCTAGTGCAGGTAGTAGCATACATGAGACTGCCAATGAGTTTGGAGTAATCCAACTGTCTAATAGGTGAACCGTCATGAGGTTTCAGTCTATTATTAGTCGTATGAAGTCTCAATGTGCCTGCACTTATCATAACCCCACTTCTCTAGTAGAGTTCTGATATAGTGACTTTGGCTGAGAGTGATACCCTTATCCGTGAAGGTCACTTCCATGCCTAGGATGGTCTTCACCACAACTAAGTCAGTCATGCTAAATTTTGACTTCAAGGTAACCTTAACGTCTTCCACCTCAGACTGATCGGTACCCAGAATTAGCATGTCATCAACATACAAGCAGATTATAGCGACGGAGTGAGGACTTGTCCGTATGTACAGACATTTATCTGAAAGGCTGGATTTAAAATTCAGGCCTTTTACGCAAGTGTCAAACTTCTCGTGCCATAGTTTTGGTGCTTGCTTCAATCCGTAGAGTGACTTAATTAACTTACAGACCTTGGTGTCGAGACCTTTTACGACAAACCCTTCAGGTTGACGCATGTAGATCTCTTCAGTTAGATATCCATTTAAAAATGCAGTCTTAACATCCATCTGATGAACGACGAAACGTTCAATAGATGCGATAGCGAGAAGAACCCTGATCGTTGCAATGTGACAAACATGTGAGTATGTATCAAAGTAGTCAACTCCACTCACTTGAGTGAAGCCTTTGGCAACTAGACGAGCTTTGTACTTAGCTATACTCCCATCTGGATTCAGTTTCTTCTTAAGAACCCACTTGCTCCCAATGGTTTTAGCTACTTTGGGTAGGTCAACTAATGTCCAAGTGTGGTTCTCCATGAGAGAGTGCATCTCATCATCAATGGCTTCTTTCCATAACAGGGAATCCCTAGATCGCATCGCTTCCTGATAGGTGGCTGGACCGGCTTCAATGTGGTAAGTCACAAAATCTGTACCGAAGCTTTTAGGAACACGTTCCCTATTAGATAGCCTAGTGGACTCTAGGGCACTAGTGTGAACCGGCTCAGTGTCAGGGAGTCGTAGTTCCGTCCCAACGAGGGTATCAGAACTGGTGTCTGGCAGACCTGGAAGAGTCATGTTCTTATCTCTAAGAAACTTGTCCTCAAAGAACACAACATCTCTAGACTCAATAACCTTGTTGGTAGAGAGATCTAGAAATCGGTCTGCAACACTATCCACCACACATCCTAAGTAGATACAAGTGTTCGTCTTAGGTCCTAACTTAGATCTCCTTATGTCAGGTATCCTAACATAGGCGATACAACCCCAGGTTTTGAGGTGATCAAATCTGGGCGGTTCTTAAACCAAAGCTCATACGGGGTTTGCTTCAATTTAGCATGAGGAACCATATTTAGGATGTAATTCGACGCGAGAGCTGCTTCTCCCCAATAAGCGGCAGGCATACCGGCAGTCAACAACATAGAATTCAACATTTCTGTTAAAGTTCTATTTTTCCGCTCGGCAATACCGTTCGACTGGGGCGAATAAGGGGCAGTGGTTTCAGGTATTATGCCATTGCTGGCAAGAAAATCCCTAAACTCACCTGAGACGTACTCACCTCCTCGATCACTCCTAAGTCGCTTAATTTTCAAATCCAATTGGTTCTCAACCCTATTTTTGAAATTTTGAAATTTTTCAAAAGCTTCATCTTTTGATTTTAAGAGATAAATGTGAGTATATCTAGAGAAGTCGTCGATAAAAGTTATCAGGTACTTCCGACCACCACGTGTGACAAAACTCTTATAGTCACAAATGCCGGAGTGTATCAACTCTAGTAAACGTGTACTCCTAGACACCTGACTGAATGGTGTTCTAGTTATCTTAGTTTGAGCACATATCTCACATTTGTCAAACTTGGTTTTAGTGTCTAATGGGATGTTATGAGTTCTAGCTAGCATGAGTAGTTTTCTTTAATTGACATGTCCTAGTCTTGCGTGTAAAGTCTTAGGATCTATCAAAGTAGAACTAACCTGATTGACTACTTCGTTTGCTAGACTCAACCGATATATTCCGTTGACTACGTACGCACAACCAAAATAATGTGAGTTAACCATTAAGGTCACCCTACCACCACTAATGTTAAAGGACATACCCGCATCGCTTAACAAACTAATCGATATTAAATTAGTAGCTAATGTAGGAATGTATTTAACATCTTTCAAAATTAAATGCGTACCTGAAGAGAGTAGCAGATCCACGGTCCCGGTCTGGAGTACCTCAGCAGTGGCTTCATTTGCCACTGTAACTGTCTCAGAGGCTGGAGTGGCATCCTTCAGCAGAGCGGAGTTGTTGCAGACGTGGCAGGTCGCCCCCGAATCCAACCACCAGTCAGTACTGGCCTGAACGTTCCCAACCTTGGCAACAAAGTGGGAGGGCGCAGTCTGATTGAGCATATGAGCTCTGTTATCAGGCTTTGGTGGGTAAGCATCGGGCTTCTTGGGTTGCCTGCAGTCAGAAGCGCAGTGAACCCACTTGTTGCAGTTGTAGCACTTGCCTTTGAACTTCTTGATCTTCTTGTTGGTGTCTACTACTGCGGGTGCACTGGAGGGAGGTCGAGTCCGATCAGATCGAGGCTTCCTTTCGGGTGTGTGATCATATTAGCAACAGATTGCTGCTTGCTCACCACCTTCTTTACATGCCTTGTCCGATTCTCATCCTCAATGCATATAAACCGCTTGAGTTCTTTCAGACTGACCTGAGTCTTCTTGTGATACATCTCCGTCTTGAAAGAGTACCACGCTGAGGGGAGCTTGTAGATGATGGCACCAGCAATGAACCCATCTGGCAGAGGGACACTTTCAATGTTGAGCTTGGCCACCAAATTTTCCAGGTCTGCAATCTGGGGAAGGATTTCCCTGTCCTCAGAGAAAGTGAATCCCATGAACTTGTCCACCAGATGCGTCTTGGACATGTTCTCCTCCTCTTTAAACTGATCTTCCACCGCATTCCAGATCTCCTTTGCTGTCTTCAATTTCCCAAACGTCTCGGCCAGTGAATTGGAGAGACAATTGAGAAGATAATCGCGACAGAAGTCTTCGTCGCTGATCCACTGTGCTTCATTGGGTCCTCCTTGGAAGTCTGCGAAATCAGTCTGCAGGGTATAAAATATATTTAAAAATTTCATACCAAACTGCGTATTCCTCTTCCAGGCACTGAACTCCGAGTGGGAGAACTTCTCCAGCTTTATCAACGGCACAGGAGAGGAGAGAGAACTGGTCTTCTTAAGAGAGGCCATCTGGAGGTGGCGGCTGAAGCACGGAAGAGCGGACCTCCACTAGCAAAAGGTGCTATCGCCTGGCGATAGCGCTGGCGTTAGCTTTGGCGGTAGCAACAGGGATGGCTAACGCCTGGCGATACTGCTAGCGCAGGCGTTAGCGAGGCAGTTACGCGGCAGGACCCACGCAATCGTCTCCTCCGGCGGGATCTCCTCGGCGCGATCTCCTCGGCGGCAGCGGTGGGCAGCACTGGACTGCCTACAGCGAACTCCAACGGCGACGGTGGGAGAACAGCGGCTTCTCCTCGCGGGTCCGGCGACTAGAGCGGCACTTCACTGCACTGGACCGGGACTACAACGACAGTGGATGGATCGCCTTGCTCCTCTTCGATCGGGCTGCGGCAGGATCGAGAAGCAAACACTTCTCAGGAACACAGAAAAGGAAACAGTGGCGTCTTCCACGGCAGCGGCAGAGACGGCAGGAGACGGCGTTGTTAGATGGAGGCGGCACAGAGGAGGCGGCCTCTTCTTCGATCGGAAAGAAAACACCAGAGCAACGACGAGCTTCTTCCCGCACAGGACCGGCGACAGGGTCCTTCCACGCGAGGAAAAAAGCGACGGGAGATCTGGTGGGGCTGCTCCTTCAGCGAACTAGGCGACCCCCTTCGCGCACAGGAAGAACCACGGCGGGAACGACAGAAGGAGAGGAGGCAGCCGGCGGTTACAATCCAGAAAAACTCCCTCTAATCGACCGATCCAGTCGCTTGGGAAGAAGGAGAAACGCGAAGAAGAGGAGAACAGCGAGAGCAACAGTGGCGGTTACGGGATCGGCAGAACTAGGAACCGCTCTTGCGTGAGGGGGGGGGGGGGGGGGGGGGCTACGGTTCACGAACTATCACTTCGAGAATGATAGGAGTGCTCGAAGCATCCGAGTGAACATCAAGTTTGGAATGAACTACCCGTTGCCCCCAACGGAGTATTTATAGGCGTAACCCTAAATCCCCGACGACCCGTTAACGGACCCGTTAGGGTTCCGTTAAATATACGATACAAGCGCTAAATATACCTTAACAAAATTTAGCAAGAAATATACACAAATAAATCATGATTCAACAATAACTTTCAATGGAAGCAGGAAAAAAACATGTTCTACAATAATTATAAAATTAATACTGCTAGCAGTTTCCCCATTCCATCATTTCCTTACACCGTTTCCCAAACAATTTTTCATGAAGTGAATATCATCAGAGAACCATCTCTTTAGAGATCATATAAATCAAAAAGAAAGTTTCCTAGGAAAAACTCATTTAGTCATTTTGACAAACACTAAGAACGCTGGCCATGCGTCTGAAATTTCACTTATGTTTACTCTAAGCAGTAGTCTTACACCTTACAAGATCCAATATATTTCCTCAATAACTCATAATACTTGAATAAAGGAGTAAAAACTCAGTATATAACAGGAAGGGCGTCGCTGGCGGAAAGGATAAGGCTTTTACCGTCGCCAGCCATGGCCGTGACCACGAGTTTATCCGTTCTATCCAGAGACAGAGGAACCATCGTCCCAGACCTCAGGCGAAGACAGCCGAATAATTCGTAGGCGGTGGCTCGACGGAGACTGGCGGCGAGGAAGCAATTGCGTGCGAGGGAGCGGCCGGAGGCGATACATAGGCGCCGTCGTGAGCCATGTAGGCCGTAGGCTGATGCCGTAGCTGTTGCATTTATGGTTTCGCTCGCCATTAATTCACTCCCCTTCTCTACCCAGAGCTCCCCCGCTCTCCTGAGCTCGACTATCGGACGGATAACGAATAAAAACCACGAGTTCGCTCTTTGCCTTCACAAATGACGAACACTCTATTTTTTATTATATTTAAAATCGGAATATATTCATCTTGATATTTATTTACATATTTAAATTACACCAAAAATTAGATACACGAGTAACAGTGCACCGGCCCGTGCAACCGTAACAATTTCTCCGCTAGGGATGCAACTTGGGGCACTTCGGATCGGTCCCACCTAAAATAAAGAACCGGTTCATATAGGTTCGATTTCAATTTTTTGGAACCGAAACCGACTCATATGCCCTATGTATAGAACAAGATCCAAACAAGAAAAAATTATATATTTCACTCACACGTAATAATATTTTTCATATAAACTTGTTTATTAGTAAATATTATTAACTATTGTATTCATTTAAGCAAATAGTAAACACAAATATCTTTTATAAAGAAAATAATATGATCAAACGACTGTATGATTAGAAGAGTAAAAAAATTGATACATAATTTTCTTCAATTTACACTAATATATCTTTTAAAATGTAAGAAAAAACATACAATGACGTGAACTAATTTTTGAATATAATACTATCAGGCTCATATTAAAAACACTGTAAAGATTTTAGGTTTAATTTAACTTGGATTGGAACCGAAGGCTCAATTGAATGAAATAAAGATTGGATGATTCCTATATTTCTGATACTTGTTGCGGGTCGCTTGACGCTCCGGTAGATCGGTCGAATTGAACCACTTTAGCTCGAGAGAGAGCGCACAAACAGTCAATGAGAGAACTAGTGGACGACACAAAAATGTTTTTAACGTGAAAAACCCGGAAAGGATAAAAAAAAAACACGCGGTCGGAGTTGTGCCAGTCAAATTCCACTATACGTCGGTTTGTTAACTGAGAACTCGAGGGCGACAGGTTGTCACTTGTTACAGTGGTAATAAAGACATCGAATCTTTGAGGGTGACAGACCACCTCTCAGAAAATTAAGTATTTTCTCCGCTAGAATGAAAGTGAGATGCTCTAGTCGCCTTTTGAAGTCCGGAGGATCTCCGAGTCCCTTAAGAAGAATGTTTTCGAAAGCGAAGGAGATCTTCAAAGACTCAAAGGAGATCTTCGAATGGTTGCAGGAGATCTTCGAATACTTGAAGGTGATCTTCGAAGACTTAGAGAAAATCTTCGAAGACTTGAAGGAGATCTTCAAGCGCTGAAGGAGAACTCTGAGGAATTTTCAACGGAGCTCTATCGAGTGTAGAAGACAGGGTCCCTTGAAATGAAGGCTCTAGGCTCCTTCTATAGCCTTGGGTAGGGGTAGCCCGATAATTTTGTCGTCGTAACCACCGTAATCACCTGACGGGCGAATCATGTTTGCCGATTTGGAGTACACAGATCACCATTTTTTGGATATTCCCATCTTGCCCAGGACAGTTCGGTCAATTCGTGCAGCTTCGTTGATGGCGTTGAGCGCAGTGAGCAAGACCTGCAATCAATGGAATTAAGAAAGGTTAACTGCCGCGCGTCGGGAACGTTAAGGTGTTCTGAGCACGCGGTGAACACGGACACGTTCTGAGCGCGTGGTGAACGCGGAAGCGTTCTGAGAGCGCGGTGACCGTGGAAGCGCTTCGCTCGCTTTGCGGGCGGAAAGTTGAGAATACAGTCAGGCGTCGCTGAAAGGGCGTGCTTGGAAGAGGGAGGATGCGCTTCCCAAAGACCGCGCCCCCAAGACGGGAAGGCGCACCCTCCTAAAAAGGATGGGTGTTGCGGTTCCGGCCGCACCCCCCAAGGGGGTGCGTTTTCGGACGCACCCCCAAGGAGGTGCGGTTTTGGCCACACTCCCAAGGGGGGTGCGGGCCTTGCCGCACCCTTTATAGGGTTGCAGGTTTGGTCACACCCCCATAGGGGGTGCGGCGTTGACCGCTCCCCCATCCACACTATTAAAAATATTTTCGTCACTAAAAGTTATTAAAAATATTTTTTTAGTGGCCCAAACAATTTTAGGTCACTAAAAGTTATTATTTAGTCACAAAAATATTTTTGTCGCTAAATGATTCAATTTAGTGGCCAAAATATTTTTGGTCACAAATAAAAAAACAATTTCATTAGTGTTAAGTGATTATTTGGTCACTAAATATCTTTAGTAACCAATCCACAATATTTAGTGATCAAAATTTTCGCCATTAAAAGTCTGTTATCTTATAGTTGCAGTACAAATCAGACATGTCATATCTGAACGCAATTGAATATGTCATGTATGCTACGGTATGCACTCACCCAGACTCAACTCTGACAGTTTGAGTCGTTATAGGAACACGAGCAAGTTGTATAGTGAATCTTAAAGTATTTGGAAGGGATTGTGCATGCGAATAATGAAGGTGGCACGATTACAAGAAGATTGACAGCATGGTAGATGCAATCTGATAGAGATAGACTCTTTAGTAGATCTTTACTTTGCCGACATCCAAAGCTGACTACTTGGCTGTAGCGGAGGCAGACGTATCCATCTAGCTCATAAGGTTACTCGGACTTGATATTCGGAGGACATACTCTAATAGTTCGAGCTGTTAGATTGTGGATCCCGAGTCACTGCCTAACTTGGAAGTACTGGACACTTCTCTCAGCTTTCGCAGGTTCGTGATTGTGGAGCCTGAGGTGTTAGAAAAAAATGTCCATCTATGGTTCGTGATTTTTTCTCGTAAGAAAATTGAGAGAAGGGAGAGACGACTCAGTGAAGGTGTTTTGCTTGTACTCTGAAATTTCTTCATAGTAGTTTTTCTTGGCGTTGGTGGATCGTTGTTTTTTCCCCGAATTTGAGGTTTTTCCACGCTAAAATCTTCTTGTTCTTGTCTCTCTATTTTCTATGATTCTTATGTATTTTTCGTGTTTGCTCCGCGTGTTTTTCCCTACACGAGCAACATCCGTCTTGCAATGAATTAACTTTCAACTAGAGAACATGGCATTGATGTTCTTTATTTGCTCCCGCGTGTGATTGAAAATGAAAAGATGATTGAGCCTGTGAAGCAGTATTGACGCACTATCACGAAGATCGTCCCATTAGACAAGTTCAAACTTTATTGAACCTAATTCACATTCAGTCATGAGTATTATTTTCTAAAAAAAGAGCTTAATTTGCAGAGTCTAGACTTAAAAATGAAACATTTTCTTCATTTTTATCTGTTGCATTAACTATAGCAGCACAGAGATTCTCTCGTACATTTTAAAACTATATTTATGCTAAGGCTCATTTTGGCACGGCGGTGCAGTGGCAGTCGTGAACGCGGTGGTTATGAACCGTTGTTCATGAACGCGCGACCTCACCTAAGGAACTTCATCCACTTTTATGTTCAAAACTAGTTTTCTTTTCTTAGTGGCGGTCATAACCAATGTCGCTGACATCGATCTAAGAAACTTCATCCACTTTTATGTTCAAAACGGAGCCTAACACTAGAGTCCAGACATCGACCACCACCAAAGCTAATTCAGGCATCAACCGCGCGAAGTGAGCGAAACAACCGCCATTCCCGCGCGCCCCTGACCTCGTCGAAGCCTCTCCCACATCGCCGACGTAATCTCTGACCACTCGCGCTGCTTGATACGACGGAAAATGTATGATGTATATACGCAAGTGCACGCGAAGGATCAAGTAATATAAATTAAGTAAAGATCGTTCCCTCTGAGAAGTGACTAATCTAACACTCGCAAATACTAGCTTAATCTTTTCTTTAAATTCAAGCGGATTAATTAGAGTGATTTTTTGTAATGGTAAATAAAATAATAATAAAACTAAACAACAATTTCTTAATAATAATAACATTGTGTATTGATTTCACATGCTTATTGTGATGAGTTTTATAGTGAATCTTTATGAAATGCTTGATTAACTATCTTGCAATGATTTGAAAGTAGAAATCATTATCTCTCAATCTCTAAAATTCGTTTATTATTAATTCCTCTAGTTATCTCTAACTTAGGCAAAACGAAGAATAACATGAAGTAAACAAATAAATGTTGCTAACAAGAAGATGAGATCTCTTTCCCTCTTCTACGTTATATTGAAACTTATGATACACTTACGTCAGTACTCCTCTCTTAAATTTTGCAGCGTAGTATAAAGATGAAAACTTCAATTGAAAATTTACGCAACTCCTATCTCGAATTTCGCCACGTAGAATAAAACATTCATTACTAAATTAGTGTAACTCCTCTCTCGAATCTTGCTACGCAATTCATAAGATGAAAACTTAATCTGAAATTTTCATTAATTAAATCACAAATTCAATAAAAATAATTTCTCAAACAATCATAACGGAAATTAAAATCACAACATCACAATAAGACAAAGTACTCTCAACATACAAGACTTAGAGGTTTAGTTCATGATGGAAGAAACACATCATGCAAATAGAAAGATCTTAATAAGCATGATGAATGGAATTCAAGTATGCCGGAATTCTTCTCAGATTTCTCGCTAAAAAGCCTTCTTCTTCCTCAAGCCGGTGCGTCGTCTAACGTATGCCCTAGCCTCCTTTTTTCGCCCAAAAGTGAGATCTCCCTCAACAAAGTACGATATCCCCTTTCCTTCACTGTCGCCCCCCCTTTTATTTCGAAAAATTCATATGAAAAGACGCCCCTTTACATTTCAGCAACTGACGCCACTTTAAATCGGAGTTTAAATTTTGAATTTCCGAATTCCGACTTGTTGCAACAACTGTTAAGTTGTTGCAACAACTTTTCCAGGCAGAAGTATTATTTTTGTTTTACTGCTTCAAGTTGACTTCTTCAATATTTCTCCAATAAAAACATAGATAAATGATGATAATATCCAATCATATCTTAATTCAAGAATTACTAATATTCCAAGCTTTTTAGGATAAATCTATCGCATACAAGCGACATAGTCTTCAAAATATAGGTCTAAATAACTTCTTTTTGAAAAATTATCACTGCTAAATCTCTGCCTCGTTACTTCCCATAGATGACGGGATCCCATCAGTCGTTGTCCTTTCCTCCATGTATAGTTGCAGAAAAGTTTTCAGTTTGGTCCAAATAGTTGGCTGAATCTTGAGTCATCTTATTTGTCGAAGGAGTCAACTGCTGTATATTCATCCTCCCGGGGAAGACTTCAAAGGTCAACTATAAATTTAGGGAGCTGCTATTAGCACTGTAGTTTTGGCTAGTCACACCGTACTTTCTCCTAATTTTTCTCGCCTTTTGAAAATACGTCTTGTACATGCATTTTTAGGAAAATTGTCCAACACGAAAGTTGTAGATTTCGACGAGATCTACAACTTTCGTGTTGAACACTTTTCCTAAAAAATGCATGTAACGTATTTCTAAAAGGCGCGAAACTTGAGCGTATTTCCAAAGTACGTCTTGTACATGCACAAAGCGTATTTCTAAAAGGCGCGAAGAATTAGAAAAAAATGCGATGCGACTAGCCAAAACTGCGGTGCTAATAGCAGCGCCCTAAATTTATTATCTTACCAGCACAGCAATATTTCTAAGCTTTGGACATTGGTGTCTTAGCACATTGTGTTTTGCTATCTGCGAAGACTTCAAAAGGTCAACTATATATTTATCTTATAATCTTTCAAAGAATTTTCTAAGCTAGGAACTTTGGTAATAAACAAATGCATTTCAACCGCAGAAATTTCTAGATTAAAAAAAAACACAAATATAGAGAATTTGAACGTTGGTTTAGGATGGAATTAGGGTGTTTGAATTAGATTTGAAGGTCGTTTTCAATTGAATTTGACCTCCAATTTCAATTATGAAGCTTCAACTTCGGGACATCCGCTGCCAAACAAGCCCTTAGCGAGTTTAATAAAATCACGTTTTATCAAATCGCGGGTATATATGAAGCATTTTTGTAAACTGAGGAGACTTAGACGGGGATGTAAATGTAATTTTGAATGATAGAGGGGTGCAACCTGTAATTATGCAAACTCCCGGGGAGGTCCAGGTAATTAACCCATAATATAAGGGAATTGTTATCCGTAGACCATAAATGGCTATCCGCAGACCAACCTTTTCTAGTTTACAAATTGTTATCCGCAGACCAATTTTAGAATTGAGTATATAAGGGAATTGTTATCCGTAGATCATGAACGGTGAAAAAATCATCTTTCTTCCTCAACTCGGTCTCTATCCGCGCATTTATTTTACGAATCACGATCCGTGCACACATTGAAGTGCTCAGAAGGTCGTCAGAGATGTTCCTTCTTTGTAAGACCCTACTCAAGAGAACAAAGATATTGAATGCTCAAGTCTAAAATTGGTCTGCGGATAACAATTTGTAAACAAGAAAAAGTTGGTCTGCGGATAACAATTGCCTAATATAATTATTGTACATTATGATTGAATTTGGTTATGTAGAAGCCCATGCAAATCAATTTGGAGCATCGTGCGACCCATTCAAGTCTAAAAACACTCAAATTTACTCTCAGAATTACATTGGAACGTCATCTTTGAAGATTTTTAGAACCTTAAATGGTTCAACAAATGCTTATTATTAGAGCAATGTTACAATCAATCCTATCACGGCTAAACGTAGTTCATTGATATTCGCAGTCCAATGAAATTAAGTATTTTTAGGACTACGAATAGCCGTTTTAAGTATTTTTTTAGAACTGCGGATAGCATTCGTAAGACTGCTATTAACATCGCTCTATTATTATTTGAACCTAAATGAATGCAATGACATCTTACAAGATACTATGAAAAAAAGTACATCTTGAATTTTTTTTGTCATTTCTTTGCAACTATGCATTAATTGAACTAACACAATTAATTTAGAGCAATGTTATAAGCAGTTCGAAACTCGCTATTCGCACCTCAAAAAATATTATTTCAATAATTAATCCATATTATTAATTTAGAGTAACCCTCTTGCTTGTTCCAGAATTCCTTCATATTACTTCAATAATTAGTCCATATTATTAATTCGCATACTTTTATGTAACGTCTCTGTTCTTGATCTAGTGAAAAACGAACTATTAAACCACGTAAATTTATGTCTTCTATGTTTTTGATTTTCTGTTTGTTTGATTTTTTACGCTCGTTAACACATGATGCACAGTTGACAGTCTCAATTATTAAATTCGCTGCAGACTAGATAATTACGATTCACTTAAAAATCAAGGCTGAATTTGAAAAGATTGAGCGAAATTAGTCCCATACTCCCAACCATCCAAAGGGCGGAAATTGTGCTCCGACATGCCACATGATCATGATAATTGGAGAGGATCAGAATCAATATACTTCATACATAGAATATACCAAAGTTGACAGATTTTGATAATGAGAGATGATGGGGTTCCACTAAAATCTATCTGAGTCGGACCAGCATTGTAGATTTTCTTTCCGCTTCCTCTCATTGCAGATTTCCCGTTGTCATTTCTTTCTTGCAGGCAAATGAAAAAGAAACCGGCTTTAATGAAGAATGCAAAGAAAAAAAATCGTCCTAATTCCAGACAAATGATGCTCAGCAGAAAGATGAAGTTTTGAATGCAGCGTGGCAGAGAAGGAGGTTTGCTATCATGGCTCAACAGGGTCGAAGACCATAAATGATCAGGGGGAAACGATTAAAGACGGCGAAAAGATTCAGAATGCCATTTCTTTCTTGCAGGCAAATGAAAAAGAAACCGGCATTAATGAAGAATGCAAAACAAATCATCATATTTCCAGTCCCAGAAAATGATGCTCTAACAAAAAGATGAAATTTTGAATGCAATGTGGCAGAGAAGGCGGTTTGTTATCAGTGCTCAACAGGGTCGAAGATCATAGATGATCAAGACGAAATGATTAAAGACAACAAAAAGATTCAGAACCTTCTCCTGCTTCTAGTTGGCAAAAACCAGTTTCTTCTGGCATTTCGAGGTGTATTTTTCCTGAGACTGTACCCTATGCTGTACAGATCTTCACAAATTTCATGCCTCGAGAGAGACACAAGGCCAGGCAATATATCCTTACGGAAATCTCGAAGCCGCCTTCCCCTTCGCAGGCGGATCCCATTCTCCCCCTTTCGTGTATTATTCAAGCTCGTCGTCTCCCTTTTTAGAATTTGATCTTCATTTTGAACCTCGGATAACTGCATTGCCATAAATTCGAAAGAGTCCGATGAACTCTGAGGCTCAACACACTGGAGTTCTTCTTCCTTTCTATTCTCAAGAAGCTCTGACCTTCCAGAACTTATAGTCACCAGCGCCTCCGCCGCTGCTGCAATGGTCAAATCCCTTCCTCCGTCCTTCAATTTCCCGATATAAGATATTTCGTGTTTTGGAGAGTGCAGTTGAGTGATTACCGAATCATCATTGGTGGAAAGAGTAGCAGGTTCTTCTGTACTTTTCTCATATGAACTGCACTCACTGTTGTTAATCATACCATTAGAAGTATATTCAGCACAAAACTTTCTGACTTCAGCTGTGGAATGATGACTTGATAAAACATCTCCTCCGCTTCCCTCTAGATTTCTTGGCTTGTCCGCTGAATCTCTGCTAATTGTTTGTGATAATTTAACACTATCTTCATCATAAGTAGATGAAGTTATTGATGCAGGATTCGCTGAATCAGGTTTAGGTGTAAATGGAACTTTATCGCTCTTCGTTGGATCAAGCTCAAGAACATGATAGCACTCATCTTCATTTGGTATATTCAGGTCAATAAGTAGTGGTCTACATACATGCTTATTGCTCAAGAGAATATCTACAGCGGCTAATCTGGAATCATCACCAAGTCCTGCAACATACCACCAGAAAATGCACTAGTTAATATAATGAAATTTAAAGATGCAATTTTTTTATTAAATTGGCAATGGAAGAGCTAGAAGAAAAACTAATAATGAGAAAATAGTTCATAAAAATAGGAATGAAACAGATAAGGATGCTGGAGATGTAGAGACAGACGAATACAACCAATGATTTTTGCTGAATTTGTTATAGAATAGTTTGGTACAACCATTGTGGATTAGGAGTTTTTGAAAAAAGTTAACCTTTATCTTCTTTACTTTCTACCATTTTTCATTCCGGTTTTGTTCTCACTCTGAACCTCCCGGTTCATTGGAACAGACACGTTATAGGTATCGCTATTTGTGATACCTTGAAGTGCGACTTGCCCTAGTCCAATCCCAGCAGTCGTTCGCGTGAGAGAGCAAAAGGGCGTTCCTTGCTTGAAACCGTAACCGTCGTTGCTCGTGGAGAAGATGCCAAAGGAAGGGGCACCCGTCCGAAGCCACGGAAGAAGAATGTTAATTATATGCCTCGAATCCTAATGCAAAGACGACGTTGGCGCTAATCTCAACCCGAGGGGTCCAGGGCCGCGGTCCTGGCTGAAATTTCTCCGGGGTAGTTATCATGAGTATTTTAGGTATTTTGTAAATATACTGAGTGTTATAGGGTTAGGGCATTCTGAAATCTGAAATCAGCCCACTTCCCTGTTACCGCCTTTGTTCTTGATTTAGTGAGAAATGGACTATTGCTGCCTGTGGACGTACATATCCCATCTTGGGGTGAACCACATCAATTTGATCGTTCTACTCTCATTTCCGCAACAAAGAAGAAGAATTCCTAGCTCATCGTCTCCTCATCCTTTTCTCGAAGAAGAAGGTGAAAGAGAAGATGCTCGTCGCCATCAAATATCCGAGAGGAGTTGTACGCCTCGCTCACGACGCTACTTCGCTGTGGTTAGGCATCCAATGTATTGGTCGCAATGATATCTTGACTTTATTTTACATCCTCAATTCAGTCGTAATATTTTCATTCTCTACAGTCAAAATTGTATTTACAATCACTTCGTTGCGTGCTTAATCTCAGAGGAATCGTATTGCATTCTAAACACGTAAGAGCGTTCGATTCCTAACGGAAGAATATGCGAGTTCCTTTTAGCTGCAAAAACATACTTATTTTGATGATGAGTAAGGCAAAAGACTTGGTGGTCATAATTGATTGCTTCACTGGAAATTTTGAAGCAATGTCTGGCTCCATGTGCTCTGTAACTCCCTGGCAGATTTATAATAGGGAATCAATCTCATGCAGCTGAAGTGTCCCTTTCAAGTTTCAACCCTACAAACATTTTCTTACCTTTACTTACTACCATTGAATGATTGCGATATTCGCCACTCGTACAGTTTTCATCATTCTGAATAGAGATTTTCATCACCATTAACTGTACTTTTATGTTTCTATGACCTAATTGCCCCCAAAACTAACCGTTAGGTAAACTATACAATCACAAATTGAATATGATAGTCGGGTTTAACCATAAATCGAATGGAAGATACAATTTCAACTGCATATGAGAATTCCCCAACAGAGAATAGCTGGATCCCTACTGTTGCTCATAAATTCAGAATTCAATGCAAAATTAATATATAAAATAAATGTTAAAAGCGTAATCCTTCCTTCTCTGATAGGAAGACAACCCACTGGGCCCACAGCCGCCTCGTCAAGAGTTGTCATCGTAGTCTTGGCAGGATCCTGCTCGGAAGAGATTGAATATCGAGCTTGCCTCCATATATTTTATATTTGATCCACATTCATCAATTATACATTGTTTTGTGATAGCCATTAGGTATAATTCTCCCTCAAAGGAAAATTGCTAGACCAGTTATGACTGCAAAACTTCTGCTGCAAATCTTACATTTTTGTCTCAAAAAATTACTTTCATGGATATAAATTCAATTTCCCAATGTTCACAGCTTTGTTCTTAAGGTTTACTACACTAATTTTGCATAGCTTTGCGATTCAGTTGGCACCATTCACTCTTTTGGTATAAAAATTATTAAAATCCATGAACTTGCCAATTATAATTTGATTTCATCGGTAAAACGTTATATTATCCACAGTCCAACGTTTAAATAATCCCTAAGTAATAGGGGGTAGTTAGATAAGAAGGAATCAAACATTTTAAATGAAAAAGAATCAAGCTAACTTACATAGTCCTCATATAAAAAAAATTCCTATGTCAACCCACCATATAAAAGATATTGTTTTAAACAAGCTGTAAAGTATTTTCTTTCGATTAGATGCCAAAAACACCGGGGTCCCTTCGGTTGCGCAGAATTGAGGCTTTGAAATTCAAATTGGAGTCCAATTCCAATGAAAATGGTGCTTCAATTCCAATTCTAAGGCCTCAATTCCGTTCAAACGAACTAACTCTACAAATATTTGAACTCTTTATTGACAATATAACCCAACATCTGAAAACTTGAGAATATCATCTATTAACATGATAACAGCCACAGATTTCACTAGAAGTCACTGATCAAAACAAGAATATATCACAAGTTCTATGAGAAAATACTAACCAGCAGAAGAAGCATGTTCATGGAACCTTCTATCTTGCTCCTCCTCCAAATGAACCACAGAAGGCGGGCAATACTTAGTGTCCCCCATCATACTTAACTCTGATCCAAACAAACTCAAAGTTTCCGGAACCGGAGTTCTAAACTCAGCAGCAAAAGTCCCATTGACCTCGTGGCACTCTGCCTCCATGGAATCTTCCAGCTCAATGACTTCAACACCACATCCAGTTCTAAGAGTTCTATCAGACTTTGAGAGCTCTGTCTCTGCGCCACTGATGAAATCGGACGGAAATTGCAGGCCGAAGATTCTGGGATGATTCTTGAGCAAAGCACCCGCATTCCCACCAAATGCATTTCCTCTCTGCATATATTTCTCTCTCAGATTCTCTCGCACACGAACGGCTAGACCAATATGCACTGCAAGCAGAAGAAAATTTTACCTTTCTGGCTAGAGATGGTTCAGAGAAAGCATTATTCTCCTCTGATGTGTGTGCCTTGATTCCATTCGTTCGAAGATCGCTCATCAAGTTTTTCTGAGTCCAGTAGAGGCGATGGAGCTCACGAACCTACGCGAACATGATCAGCGGACATCATATACTGATTCTAAGGCAGAAAGAATCACTGAATAGGAAGAAAAAAGGATGAAAACGCCGAACCTGACTCCTGAAAAGAAGTTCTTGCCCGATAATTTCCTGCCTAAATATATCCATCACTTAATACATATATTACGCCTGCCCCCAAAATGTTCAGATTCAAAGTTCTCACGGCAGCCTCATCCGAGCATTACGGAGACTCTTCGCAGTATCTACGAAAGTCAGAATCCGACACCAAGATACAAAATTTATGACTGGTATTAGGTCAAACAGGAACTTGCACGCAGGAGATACAAACAGATCAGATGAAAGGGCCAACCTTTACCGGACGAAAGCGAAGCTGACTCCGAATCGAAGGATGAACATGGAGAAGGTCTTCTGACTGCCGGCTAGAAGGGAATCTGTTCGCCGGAAAAATATAACTTTCAGGCGATGAGAGAGAATATGGAGCGAGACACCGAGAGAGAGAGAGAGAGAGAGGAGTCGTGAACAAGTCGGGACGGCAACGATCTGCTGCACTTATCAGCGGAAGCGCTTCATTTGGAGAATTAATTGCCTCCATGTTCTGCTTCGAACGACACTCCCAAGCGCACCTTTGTGTACTGATTGCCACGTGGAATTAATGAATCTGATGTGACACGTGGCTTCTTAAATGTCGGTCGGAGAAAAAGAGTACTCCAGACTCCAGAGGGTGAGATTGAGATCCTCTACAGTTCACAGTCATGCATGTTTTAAAATATATGAGATCAAATTTAGGATTATTTAATGAATGCAATTTTTAATGTGAAATAATTGAAGGATATCATAGACCTCGTTTGGGAGCATGTCCCACGGAGTCCATCCCCATGGAGGCCACCACAGGCCTCGTTTGGGGAGCACGGATGCCCCCCGCGGAGTCCAGCTGTGCGGCGGCCACCGTGACTGAAGTGGCCTCCCAGTGGCGGAAATCCACATATTTTAGAAGAAGGGATGATCCCTTGGCGCGGTCGGGATCCCGCCAAACGAGTGACGACCGCGCGGGCCGGGCCGTGACCACTCTGGAGCGGATTCGGGAATTTCAACAAAATGGGTCAGGCAAAAGAGGCAGAGTGATAGCCGGCGGTGGTGCGCCCGCGGGAGAAAACTACGGGACGACTGATGGGTCCACACGGTTTCCCAAACGGGGTTGGGCTCGATGGAACGAGTAGCGGGCGGCTCGAGAAGAAACGGCACGCGTGCCGAGGGCAGATGCCCGGGGCTCGAAAAAGGCCGCTCTTCCCCGTGTGGTCAGCAAGGACGACACACGCGAGTGGTTGAGCGGATTCGATCAGCAAGAATCTCATGAGGAGCAAGCAGGCACCGTTGGTAGGGCGCCGAAAGGGGAGATTGATGGAGGCTTCTGCTGTGGCTGGGGACGACGGGACGGTGACAGAACGAAAATGAAACGACGAGTGTTAATGCTTCTTCTTGACAAGTGCGTCGTTTACCAAATGAATGTCTTCTTTGACGGTGATAAGGATCGTGGAGACACTGGAGACAGCAGATGCAGGGAACTGACGCGTCAACCGTGCTGGGAGGCGTCGACGTGATTGCTGGAGACGACACAAATGTATAGCGTAGAGGTCGCTGCACGCTTGCGGGAACCGAAGAAGCAGGGCGGATCAAAATGACAGTGACTTTGTAGAAGAGGGGGTAGACATCGTCTTCCTCTTGTCAATTTTTTTTTTGAAAACCTCAATCTTATCGGAGTCATTTCTTCCTAATCCGTCCACCGTTTTTACGTGTAAGTAGTCAAAATGTATTGTCTCGACAAGAGGAAACCAAATTCACTAATGATTTTGCAAAATTCTTGAGGAAGGGGGGACCCCGCAGACCCCGCCGCTGCCCTATATACGTCCCTGGCGACCACCCGCCAAACGAACCCTAAATAACAAGAAGTCGCGAAAAAAAGCACGCCAAAATTACTTGTTTGAAGAAAAAGTGTGGCTTTGCGATAAGAATTTAGAGAAATTACACCAAATTAAATACCCATAATCGAAATACTACTTGTAAATAAATGTTTATTACATTCTTTTTGGCGATTGTTATCAGCACTTCAGTTTTGATTATTAGCACTCAAAATTAGGTATTATTTTTCCCTTAATTTTTTAAAGGTGATTGTCATGGGGGGAGTCTGTAGTTGACATGGGTGGATGTATTAAGGGACCAAGGTGGTCAATTGACCCCCCTGAATTTAAAAAAAAAAATTAATATCCTTAAAGGCTATACCCTAAGCCCGCACGGTGTCTTCCCCGATAGGCGAATCGGCTCCGCTGCTCGCGACCTCGCGTGATCCCCGGCGATCCCGTCTTCTTCCCGTCCTCGGTCCTTCCGGTTTCCGGCTCCAGCGAGGCGGCGACCTGCGACGCCACCGACGCCACGCAATCCCATTCCCGTCCGGTCCTCCGTCTTCTTCCCCATCAGCCTGCTTCAGTGCTTTCACTAGTTCACTCTCAACTTCTCAACCTCTCCGAGTCTCAGGAAGTCAGCCAGTCAGGCTACTGGAAGTCTGGAAGATCTCATGCCCCTCATAATAAATCAAATAGCTTCAACATTGAGGATCTCATTTTGACGTGTATCACCAGCTTCTTCGTCCACCTGGCTCCGTCGGGCTGCGTGGAGGGGAGATTGAAGACATGAATAGCTGATCTCCAAACAGGAGGGAAAACATACATTCTTGAATCTTGATGTGGCTAGCAAAAGGGAGGGGTAATCTTGATGTGGCTAGCAAAAAGAAAGAACTGAAAGTCTGAAAAGGTCTTTGAGGGGTATTCTATTTCGCCAATATTTTTTTTTCATTGTTTTGAACTGTTGAGTTTTGATCATCTTCCCCTTCCTTCATTTCATCTTTCCAATGCAGAGAAGTCAAATACCTTCCTCAAAATCATGGGCGTCTTTGTGTGCACATCAAGTTTGGGTTTGGACTTAATTTGGAGGTTAATCTTGATTCTCTTATATATCTTCTCATTGTTCATCATTCTCAGTTTCTCAAGGTAAAATTTTCACAGAATTTTTATCACGAAGTCGTGGGGATATCAAAATTTTTATCAAATTTTTATCTATTTTTATCTCTTTCTCAGCATATCCGCTGAAATCAGGATCACATCTTTGTGAGAAGAATGATAGTGAAAGATTGCAGTAAGATGCTAAACGAGCTAGAAAAGAAGTTAATATAGTTACTATTTTTTGACCCCCTTAAAAAAATTTATGGCTCCGTCCCTGGTAGTCACCACACTAAAGCCTTCAAATTCTCTGGATTATTTTGAATTGAAGTCAATGTTGATTTGTTTATATTTGGATTTTCAACGTAAATTTTTTATTGTTTACGAGACATTGCAGATTTAGACATGGCAAAATCAGCAGGGAAGGGGAAAGGGAGAGCTGTTCCAGCGAGTCGTGAGGGGGTTGCGGTGGCTCTCCGAAAGCTCCGATGAGGTAATCTTAGAGGATGAAGCCGGATAAGGCGTCGGAGGTGGGGCGGCAGTCGAGAGAGGGGGTGGCAGAGAGAGTTCGTGAGGGAGGTTGGAGAGGACAATTGATTTGCTGATATAATTTTAATCTGCGGATATAATTTTATCGAAATTTGATTTGCGGATATCAAAATTTGATTTCGGATATCAAAATTTTGCAAATAACCAAAACCGCCGTATTGATAACAAACGCCTTTTTTGTAAACAAGGACGCCGAAAATCTTAAAACACCAAGGGAAGGAAATTAAACCCCTAGTATCCGAACCAAACATTATGCAGGTTATGTCGTGATAGGGGCTCATATCCAGGAATCAAATTTATAAGGAGCCTCGGCGAAAATTATTTACAAAAGGCAACAAATATTTCCAAAGACGACGATTATTTCCAAAAGCGGAGTTAATTTCCAAAATCGCTCATCCGTCAATTTGGCGGGAAAAATAAACGAACGAGGCCGCGGCGAGCGCAACGGCGGCTCCCCCTCCGGTCACGGGAACGATCCCCGCGACCGCGCCCGAGCCGCACGCCCCGGAGAGCAGCCGGGCCGCGCCCCCTTCGGGGTGCGGCCAAGCCGCACCCCACGCAGGGTGCGGCCTCGTCCGCACCCCCTTGGGGGGCGGCCAAGCCACACCCCCTTGGGGGGCGGCCTTGGCCGTGCCCCCTTGGGGTGCGGCTTGCGGGGTGCGGCCTTGGCCGCACCCCCTCGGGGCGCGGCCAACCCGCGCCCCGCGCGGGGTGCGGCCTTGTCCGCGCCCCCCTTGGGTGCAGCCTTGGCCGCACCCCCTTGGGTGCGGCCTTGGCAGCACCCCCTTGGGTGCGGCCTTGGCCGCACTCCCTTGGGGCGCGGCCGGGCCGCACCCCCTCGGGATACGGCCGCTCCGCCCTCCTTTGAGGCGCGGCCGCCTGCCCCTCTCTCTTTCTCGGCAGGGGGGCTTGCGAGTAGCCCCCCCCCCCCCCGGGCGTGTTTTTCATCAGAGGCATCAGGCCCCGATTTCCCTTTAAGGGCACAGCTTCCCGTCCCGCCATCCGCCCAGAGCGCTTTGCAGCCTGACCAGGACGCCACCACGATTCGTTACGCGCATGGAGCGCTTCAGCGCTAGCACGCACCCAGAACGCTTCTGGGCGCTGTCAGAGAGCATTCTCATTTTTTATCTTTCAGACTTCTCACTTTTTGTCTTTCTGGTCGTCTCACTTTTTGTCTTTCCGACCTTCTCACTTTTTGTCTTTCCAGTTTCTCAGATTTCAGGAACAACCTGTCGCCTTTTTCGTCTCCAACAGAACTGCCCGAACTGCCCAAACTACCCGAACTGCCCGAAGGGTAAGGTGGTCATTTATGAAAAATGGCGATCCGTGTGCCCCAAACCGGAAAATATGATTCGTCCACCGAGCATTTATGGAAACTGCAAACGGCGAAATTACCGGACTGCCCTCGACCAAAGCTATAAAAGGAGCCCCAGGGCTTCATTTGAAAGGACCTTGACCTCTGGACCCGGGAGAGCTCCTTGCAGACTTTTGCGGAATTCTCCTTCGGCGCTTGAAGATCTCCTTTGTGGACTTGAAGATTTCTTTCGTTCCCGAAAGGCGACTCGGCTTCTCGCTTTCGTCTTCGAAAGGAGACTCGGCTTCTCACTTTCGTTCCGGAAAGGTGACTCAGCTTCTCACTTTCGTTCCGGAAAGGCGACTCAGCTTCTCACTGTCATTCCGGAAAGGCGACTCAACTTCTTACTTTCGTTCCCGAAAGGCGATTCAGCTTCTCGCTTTCGTTCCCGAAAGGTGACTCAGCTTCTCGCTTTCGTTCCCGAAAGGCGACTCAGCTTCTCACTTCGGTCCTCCAGAATTCTCAGAAGGGAAAAATACTTAGTTTTTCCGAGAGGTGACCTGTCACCCTCAGAGCTCTCCCCCTCTCTTGTTATAACGAGTAGCGGCCTGTCGCGCTCGAGTTTCTACCTACCAAGTTGTAACCCCAAGAAGATAGTGAAGTTTGGTCGGCACAGCTCCGGCCACGTGGTTTTTTTACCCTTTCCGGGTTTTCCACGTTAAAAAGTCCCAGTGTACTCAGCAAATCTCGAATTGACTGTTTGCGCGCTTAGATCGCTCACGAGCTAAGGTGGTTCAATTGGACCGGTCTACCAAGAGCCCTAAGCGTTCCGCAACAGTTTGGCGCCGTCTGTGGGAAATGGATTCCCAATTTTCAAACAAAAGATCCTCAAACGCAGTGCCCGCTTCACCTGAGTTCGCGGAACCAGCAAGGGTGGACACCTCCCCCGAACTGTCCGACGCATGCAGTTCCTCAACTCCTGAAGGCCCGACGAAAAGAGCGCCTATCGCCGCACCAATCCATCCCCAGTGGGACGGACCGACTAGAAAGCCGGCCCCTCTCACGGCGGGGCAGGATCCGAACGATAACGCGCACCAGCAAGGGCGATCCCCCCTGTCAGAGTCAATTCTGGCACACCCAGTCCCGTCATGGCTAAAGCTCCTGCATGTCAAGGAGTTTCACAGAACAGAAGACCCGTACGTGCACGTTAATCACTTCTTGGTGATGATGCGGACGTTCGGGCTTCCCGACCAAATTAGCTGCAAAATCTTCACCAAGACACTGCGTGGGAGCGCCCTCCGCTGGTATCAATCCCTGCCAAATGGAGCGATTCACAACTTCACCGAGTTTTTTCAGCTGTTCGTTGAATGGCACGAGGCGCGCACACCAAGGGTCCAAGAGCAAGAACGGGAAAAGCCCGGCGCGGACGAACCACCCCGCCTATGGGAGGCGGAACGGAGCACGCAGCAACAGAAGATCCGCGCAAATTTCCACCAGGAACGTCCCTACGCACGGATAGACTTCGCCCTGGACGCAAGCATAGGCAGTCCACCCTGCGAGCTAAGGAGGGCGTTGGTGACTCACCGCATCTCTTTCAACATCTTATTCCTGACTGTCGTAGTACGGCTCAAACTCCTAAGCGGGAATCTCAAGCTCAGGGCCAGCGACGCAGAGTTCCCAGACGGAACTACGGTGCCCCCCGTAGGAACCATCACCCTCCCCGTCCAAGTGGGGGCGCACGCATAACCTGTTCAATACGACGTTCAGTTCGTCGTCGCCGAGACAGACTCCCCCTACGACGCAATATTTGGGAGCCTCTTGCTAGACGCCCTGGACCGCGACGTTTCCATGTCCGGGCGCATGGCCGACAAAGGGAGTATCCTCAGGAATGCGATTCACGATTTTGACACGCCCGGCTCCATGCTCCCTTGGATCAACAACGACCCATCGCCGAAACCAATGGCTGAGAAGCAAGGCGCGCGGGAGGACCGCGCAACCCCCACGTTGGCTGAAAAAGCCAAATCGCAGGCGTCAGCAAATCCGCGGCAGTTCGATACCTGCCGCAAGAGAAAGGGACAGCAGCAGCAGTTCGAGAAGGCTGAACCGCTCACTCAGAACCGAGCGGACCGTTCCCAAGGGCTAGCAAATCAAGGCTCCCGGAGCTTCACCCCGCTGAACACCCCCCGCGAGCATATACTGTCTATAATCTACAACAGCAAAATCATTAACTGGCCCAGGGCACTCTCCCAGCATAGCGGAGATCAATCTCAGTTCTGCAATTTCCACAAAGGCCGAGGGCACCGCACGGAACACTGTTCCAGGCTGAAAGATGAAATTGAACGCCTTGTCCAATTGGGACACCTGGAGGCCTTCCGCGAAGAGGTACGGGAGAAGGCTGACGCAGGTCGGTCACTGGGCCACCGCCGCCCACCAAGCTGAACGACCGAAGAGACTCGAGCAAGCCTAGCGCAAAGGGATCTCAAAGATTACCTTCTCTATAAACAAAACTTGTATCAGAAACTCACCAACTCAAGGATCGCAAGACTGCACTTGCGCATGGATCAGTATTCATTTTCTAATTGAATTCTACCAGTTCTAAACTATTCTACTGCAGGAATCGCTTTGGGGCCTTGCCCCAGGGACTTTGCACCGCCGTCGATTGAAGGTTCGCCCTTCTCCTCCGTCGTCGAGTCCCGGTGTCGTGGGGGCCTGCCCCCCCTGCGGTCACCCCTGGTTTGAATACACCCGCTATTCACCGGCCAAGCCGCGAGCACAGACTCGTGCACCAAAGCCGCGAGCACAGACTCGTGCACCCAAGCCGCGAGCACAGACTCGTGCACCAAGCCGCGAGCACAGACTCGTGCACCAAAGCCGCGAGCACAGACTCGTGCACCAAAGCCGCGAGCACAGACTCGTGCACCAATGCCGCGAGCGCAGACTCGTGCAAAAAGCCGCAAGCACAGACTTGCGCAAGCTAATTTTTTATATATATAATTTGAAAGTCGCGGGCTCAGTCCCACGCAAAACTCATCTTGAAAACAATCAAACCATGCAGGTACCAACAACCAAATCAACAGGATCGCGCAAAGAAATAAACATGATAAACTCAATAAGGGAATACAACCACTTCGGCTAAACGCTGCACGCAAGTCAAACGATAATACAAAAAACAGAAAGACAGAATACAATCAAACCAGCCTAGTACGACGCCCAAGCAAACGATAGTGCGGAAAGCGGGAAAGCGAAATATAGTCAACATCAGTCTTCGGCCACGTCTGAGCATTCATCCTCTGAAAGATCCTCGGCTCCGAGACCAGCGGTGTCACATCCAAATTTCTTCCCCATCATGCGAAGAGTCTTCTGAATACCGCGCTGGAAGGCGACTTCGCGCTCATCCTCTATCAGAGGCTCAACCTCCTTCGTCATGATCTCGGCACGAATCTCCTCCACCATCTGAAACCGCTCCTCAACGAAGGCAAGGGAGTCTTTATACTCGGTCACTCCAGCCGCCTTGGCCTCCTCAAGGCCGCGCTCTATCGAAGACAGCCGGTCCACCTCGCTCCTCTGAAAGCCCAGCTCCCCCTCCATACGGAACATCTCCCCCTGAGCCTCCGACAGCTGACGAAGCGCGTCCTGGGCAAGCGCCTTGTCCCCTCCATATTCCTCCCGCAACTTCTCGACCTCAGATCGGGAAGAAGAAATATCGGCCTCCAGCTGCTTGATACGGGATAAATTGCGATCCCTCTTCCTCTGCAGAACGGACATATCGCACCTCGCCATGCGCAGCTCCTCCTGAAGAGAGATATAGCTATCTTTGAGGCCCACGTAGTAATCATTCCATGTAAGAGCAACATTAGTCAGAATATTCGCCTGCAAACACAAAGAAGGCAGATAAGGAGCATAAGCAATGATAGCAAAGACGAGCCAACACCCGAAAAGAAAAACCCCACTTACCGCAGAAGTCATCGCCTGAAGAGAAGAAGAAACTCGCCTCGGCGGTGGGAATGGGGGAGGCGGCGGCAAATCTCCCTGTGTAACCCGATCGGCAGTAGGAGATGCCAGAATCTCGACCTCCGGATCGGGCGAAATCGGCTCCCCCCGGCGGCGGCTCGGGCCAGCCTCATGATCGCGGCTCCTGGACCTTGGCGGAGCGGAGCCCGAGCCAGAATCTCCATTCTTAAAAACAACCTTCCTCTTTTTTTCCGCGCTCTATGGGAACGGCGACCTCTCGCTCGACATCCCAGGAAAGCCCCACCGAGCGCAGACGGCTCTCCTCCATGCAGTTGAAAACGCTGAACAAAGCCTTCGACAGCCCTTCCCGACCAGGAAAACTGGGAAATAGGGAGGAACTCGTCTTCCCGTCCGGTCAGCCGGCGACAACGCCCAGGGAGCGCTCTCCAAAGCTCCGGAAACTCCCAGCGATTCTGGACGTACCCGTAGAGGGTGTTCCCATGGCGATAGTCTATTTTCTCGCCAAAGCGAAACCAGCTCTTGTTGCTCCGAACCTCAATCCGACCACCCGAGTCAGTGGAGACCTCACACCAGTCCTTGAAGAGCTCGAGAGAAAAGCGCGCGCTATGCTCCTGAAAGAACACCACCGACCCCATAATGTTTGACATCCCGGCAGGAGTGAACTGGGTAATCGGGACGCCACAGAACCGGAATATCTCAATAGCCTCCTCAGGTGGAGGAAGGCGAAACCCAGACTTCAGGCAGCTCTCAGAGAGCGTCACGAAGCCTGTGGGCGGATTCTGAACACGCTCCTCCACCCTCGGGATTTTCACCTCAACGTTCGAGGGCAACCCGAATCTTTTGCGCCATATCTCGATTCGAGCATCATCAAGTGAGGAACGCAGGCGCATCGGCCTCGACAGGCCGCCTTTCTTCGAAGCCTGAAAGGAAAGAAAACACACGTGTGCACAGGCGTTAAAAATAATATTAAAAGACCAAAGTGGCGTAAATCAAAATACAAGCCACACTTCCAACCGAAAATGCGCGAGGACACGCGCCATTTTCCGCAAGCAACGACGCACGAGCGCCGGACGCGCGCGGGCGCGGGACGCCCCGCGTTCACCAACGTCCTCGCCCAAAACGCGCGCGGGCACCGGATGCCCGCACCACCGGTCCCGCCCGCGCAAAAGCGTGCAAGGGCGCTGGGTGCCCGGCCGTGCGCGGATGGCGCCCGCGCGCAGGACGCGCAAGCACGAGCCCGCGCGCGAGCACGCGGGCGCCGGCCGCGCACGAGGGCGCGCGGGCATCGGCCGCCCGCGCCCTCACCCGTTCCCGGCCGCGCCCGGGGCGCGCGTCGGCCGCGCGCGGGGCGCGCGTCGGCCGCGCGCGGGGCGCGCGTCGGCCGCGTGTAACACCCTGCCAGTACGAATAGTTTAACAGTAGGTCCGGCCGGGACCCCACGCCATACAAACCACACTAGCTAGGAGTTAAAAGGTGATAAACAGAAAGAACTACAACAGAGTATACTAAACACTAGCGGAAGCATAATGATTTAACATTTCATGTAGAACTGTCCACTATCATAGGAATGAAACCATAAAATAGAGTTACGGCCTTAAGGCCTTGTTGGATCGTATGACGCCCTTAGAGGGGGGGTGAATAAGGGTGTGTTTAAATTTGTAATTTTTACTTAATAATTTTAAGACAATTTTACTTTAATAAAAAGTTTCTTTAAAAATTAATTTTAAAACAAAGCAATTTTTGTATAACACCAAGCACAAATTTTTAAGATAAAAATTTAAGCAAACAAATTTGCGATTAGTGAAAGGATCATAATTTTATTTATCATGAAATTTCCATACAAATAAAAATGATCTTAACAATGCTTAAGATCAAGGCACAATGATAAAATGAAAATACTATATTTTTGATTTACCAATCCTTCTCCCAAGGATCGGAAGGCTATCGCTTGTCTTACCCAAGACCAAGCCCAATGGATTGTTGAAGCCTCGAGATGATCGTTGATGGAGTAGCGCGCCCGATCTCGTCTTCAATCTTCAATCCTTCTTTGCACAATTAGGAGTTGAGGAGGTTCTGGAGCTCTCTGGTTCGTATGCACTCAGGTAGGGACTGGAAATCTCCAAAGCTTGGAATGCACGAACCAAAGGCACCATTTTATAGACTTTCACTGTCGCCTGGGCGACAGTCACTGTCGGAAATTTCCGACAGTGCCAAACTGCCTTGGTCGTGCTGTCGAGCCGTCGTGTGGGCAGTTGCTGGAATCGTGGAGCTGTCGCTGGGGCGACATCGATGTCGGATTTTCGACAGCGCAAAACCGCCGCTGACGTGGGTGAAGTCGTGGGCAGTTGGTGGAATCGTGGAGCTGTCGCCTGGGCGACATCGATGTCGGAATTCCGACAGCGCAAAACTGTTTTTCGTCGATCTGCCGTGGAGGGAAGTAGTTGTAACTTCTCTGCTGTCGCCTGGGCGACAGTGGCTGTCGGAATTTTCCGACAGTGAATTTTTCCCACATGCAATTTTAGCTCCAGCAGCAATGTGAATATCACATACCTGTTATCTGCACACCATTAATGAAAATAGAATCAAATACAAAAGGGACTTTGTTATTATCAAACCGGAGGAGTGCGAAACGCATGCTCCAACAATCTCCCCCTTTTGATAATAACAAATCCGTATAAAAAGAAAACATGTCTATTTAGATTGTTGATTTTAGACATTTGGTGTGTGCACAAATATAACATGATATATTTCTCTGAAAATAAATAATCTCCCTTGATATATTTCTTTTAAAATAAATACTCTCCTTTTAGGTGAAGGCTCCCCCTAAATGAATGCTCCCCCTAAATATATGCTCCCCCTTAATATATGCTCCCCCTTAAATATATGATGTAATGTGTAGGTGGAATATTTAGGAGTGATATATTTGTGATTTTTCTTTTTATACTTTAAATTCTCCCCCTTTTGGTATTAGCAAAAGTGAATATTAAATAAAAGAGTAGCTTTTAAGGGATAGGATATAGAATTGTAGAGTAAGCGGAAGCAATTTGATGGTAATAATTGAAGTCCATGAAATAATAGGAATATGCCATAGTATGAATAAGCCTATGAAGTGACGGTATAGCCATATGAAGTATATGAAAGAAAATAACTTCAATATGAGTAAGGTCATTTGAAAGTATCATAGAAAGACACAATAGTGTATAGATATATGGAATATTTTCGGTCCAATTCTCATGAGATGAATGTTTATATAACATAATGATGTGTAAATGTGATACTTAGATCAAACATATGAAGTTATTTAATTTACATGATCATTAAAATGTATAACATAATAAAAGCATATAAAGGCAACTTTGACGTTGAAGATATAGCACAAGATGAATAGAAAACCATGTTTCTTTTGCACAAGACACTTTACAATTCTTTCCAAGGTGCTTAACCTCACAATGCTCATTAAGACTTATCAGGAGGGTAAATAGTGCTTGGTGGAGTATCCTTGTCGTTATTTTAATTTTTTTTTGTTTTATCACAGATGTTGTGATATCGTAATTTTGATATATTGAAATTTTTTTTCTTAAATTGACCAAGGATCTCCGAATTCACTTGAATCGCAAAAGATGGTGTATATTTTGTTGTGCTAACAAATCAATGTTGAAAGTTGTATTTAAGAAATGCTATTGTATTATGTGAAAACAAATATGATCCATGTATATTTTAAATAAAACGACATACGTATTGATCAAAAGAAGTGAACGTGATAGTTCATTATGATAGATAAACAATTTCTCATACTTAGAGGCATGCGAAAACAATTTCCAATGGTCTAAACAACTAAGTAGAAGTGTCAATACGATGATAGCTTGGAAATGAAATCATATAAACATGTAAGTCATTTTTTTTTTGAATAAATAACACATGGTTTGTCATCAATTCATGAGGTGAAGCATTAATAATGACATATAACTATTGTAAATCATCAAAGGGACCCAGAATTGAAGTTTTTACAAGAATTGGAGCTGTCGGAAATTTCCGACACTCACTGTCGCCTGGGCGACAGCCAAAAGTATAAATAAGGCTGGGGACCGAGTCAAAACACATTGTGCATCATTTCCTGGAGTGAAAAACGAGAGGAAGGCTGTCGGAAGTCGGCGACAACCCTAGATCCAAGGTATGGGTTTTTTTTTTGATTTTGTGTTTTTAACTCCAAATTTTTAGGGCTTTTTAATTTTGATAGTAGAGAAGAAGGAAAAAATAGTTTTCATGTTGATTTTTGATTAATGGTGGAGGTTTGGAAATTTTTGATTTGAATAAAATGTAGATCTAGTTTTAAAACTATAGGATCTTGGTGGATCTTTGCTTAAATGTCTAGCTTTGTGAAATTTCTCTTGATTTTGTGATAAAGGTTTTCATTTGTGTATTTGCAAAAAAAAATTTTGTAGATCTAGGTTAGAGAAGAAGATGGAAGATGTTGAATAGTGAAAGATTTGTAGAATTTGATAATTAAAAAAAAATAGATTAAAATTTTTAAAAAAAAAAAAAAAAACTTGATGTTGAAATAACATTTAGTATGAGTAGATCTGGAAGTTTTAGGAAAAATTCTGAGATAAAATCACTTGGAGGGCTGTCGGAAATTTCTGACAGCCACTGTCGCCTGGGCGACAGTGTTCCAGTGCACAATAAAAAATCTGTTTTAAGCAAAATTTTTGTATTTTATTGCAGAATGGCTTCCAGCTCCAAAGCTCGAAAGAGTACTTCGGAAGATGCACATACTTCATATCAAGTTTATTCCGGAGTGGAGAAGGCTATTGTTGGGGTGTCCAAATACATCGAATTTGATTTGCCAAAACATGATCATATTTATGATCGTCTTGCGAAGGCAGGTATTCTCTCAATAATCTCACCAGAGGGGTTTTCATCCTTTTTAATTCGTGAATTTTATAACCATTTGGAAGACCCAAATGTTACGGAATTGGATGGAGGTGTGAGATCAAGGATCCAAGGTCAACATGTGGAAATAACACATGTTGATCTACGAGAGGAATTTGGACTAGTGATGAGTGAGAATATGCCTGATATAGTGGAGAATTATCGGAAGGATAGAGATTGGACCCTAGTAAACATGAGTTTACATGGGAATCAGAAGAAAACTCTTACCACTGAAGTTACCTCACTTACACCGGATGCTTACTTAGTCCAAGATATATTAAGGAATTCGGTGATGTTGAAGAGTGGAGACACAAGAAGCATTACTGCGCAGTTGACCCTCTTTACGTACTATATTATGGAGGATGAGCCTTTTGATATGGCAGACTTCATACTCTCTCAGATTAGGTATACGTACAGATTGAAACATCCAAGATGGGTGAAGGTGCATACGCTGCCAATGGGGTTGGTAATTCAGCGTGTACTTTATAAGAAGTATGGATGGATTGTGCAAGACTCGTATTTTGATGATTGTTATCCGGAAATTTATTTCACGGGTTCAATGAAAGGGAAGAAGCCGCTTAGAAAAGCTCAACCGGGAATTGAGATTAGAGAGCCGAGCATTTCTAGGGCAGGATCACTAAGGGAGTCCATTGATGATTTGCGTGATTCGTTAGAGGATCACAAAAAGGAAGTGAAAAAGGATCGTAGTCGAATGCAGAAATTTATGAAGTTTCTCGTCAAAGGTCTGAAGTTGAAGCCAACGCCGGAGGAGGAGGCAGAATGGCAAGTACCGGACGAAGAACCGCCGCGCCAATCGGTGAGGCGGACTCGCCGAGGCAAAGCCGTGAGACGAGGACCTCCAGAAGATTGTCCAGAGAGCAGCGGGGCTGGTTATGAAGATTCAGAGTAGTTTTATGTTGCTGCTGCTGCTGGGAGCTGTCGGAAAATTCCGACATCCACTGTCGCCTGGGCGACAGTGAACCTCTTTAAATTTCTGTTTTGTTTAATGAACTTGATCCTTAAGTTGTTTCTACTGTTTTTATTTGAACAATATTGATGTAATATGAATGATGATGAATTTTGTTAAGGTTTTTGATGTTTTGGTTTTTATAATTTTGGCATTTTTGTATTTACATTATTTATGTTTTGTGATAATAAATTTTTTTTTTTGTTATAGGCTTTAAAAAGTGATATATTCATTGTGAAATGTCTAGAATTCCCAATTCTAGCCTAAGCATAGAAAAACGGGAATCTGGTAAAGGTTTAGTGAATATATCCGCTAGTTGATTATCCGTGCCTATAAATGAAAATTTTATGTGGTTATTTTTAATATGATCTCTAATAAAATGATGTCTCACATCAATATGCTTAGACCTTGAATGATGGACCGGGTTGTGTGTTAAATCAATTGCACTTTTATTATCACACCATAATTCAATAGTTTGTTGTTTAATATTAAAGTCTTCTAAGGTTTGTTTCATCCAAAGGGCTTGTGCACAACAACTACCCAGTGCGATGTATTCGGCTTCGGTGGTTGAGAGGGCAACAGAATTCTGTTTCCTACTCGACCATGAAATGAGTGAAGGACCTAAAAAGTGACAAGTGCCACTAGTGCTTTTCCTATCTAGTGAACAACCGGCGTAATCAGAATCAGAATAACCAAAAAGTGTAAAATCATCGCTATGAGGATACCACAAACCAAGTTTAGATGTGCCAATTAAATATCTAAAAATTTTTTTTACCGCTTTTAAATGTGATTCTTTGGGATCGGCTTGAAATCTAGCACATAAACAAACTGAAAACATAATATCCGGTCTAGAAGCAGTCAAATATAAAAGTGAACCTATCATGCCTCTATATAAAGTTTGATCTATTGATATTCCAGTTTCATCTTTTCCTAATTTTAAAGATACACTCATAGAAGTATTTGCTTGTTTGAGATTTTCAAATCCAAATCGTTTTAAGACATCATGAATATATTTTGATTGGTTAATAAAAACTCCATCATGATTTTGAACAATTTGAAATCCTAAGAAATATTTTAATTCCCCTACCATACTCATCTCAAATTCACTTTCCATCATTTTTACAACATAGTTACACAACTCTTCATTAGTGGCTCCAAAAATAATATCATCAACATAAATTTGTAAAACAATTAAATCATCATTTACTTGCTTAATGAAGAGTGTACAATCAACACCACCCATTTTAAAACCATTTTGTAATAAATATATAGTCAATCTATCATACCATGCTCGTGGTGCTTGTTTTAAACCATACAAAGCTTTTAGCAATCTATATACGCGATTAGGAAATTTTTCATTTATAAATCCTGGGGGTTGTTCAACATAAACTTCTTCTTTAATCAACCCGTTTAAGAATGCAGTTTTAATATCCATTTGCAATAATTTAAATCTTTTATGGCTAGCAAATGCAACAAAAATTCTAACTGCTTCCAATCGTGCTACGGGTGCAAAAGTTTCATCAAAGTCTACCCCTTCAATTTGATTATATCCTTTCGCTACAAGCCTAGCTTTGTTTCTAGTGACCCTAGAGTCACTATCTAATTTGTTTTTGAAAATCCATTTGACTCCTACCACTGGATGATCACTAGGTCTATCAACAAGAATCCAAACTTTATTTCTTTCAAATTGATTAAGTTCTTCATTCATAGCTAGAAACCAAGATTCATCATTTAAAGCGGTGGCAACATCTTTTGGTTCGATATTTGAGACAAAACATAAATTTGAAAAGGTTTCATTTAAACTAGAATGCGTACGTACCCCACATAATGGTTCTCCAATAACAAGTTCTTGCGGATGATCTTTTGAGAATTGTAGCTCGGTTGGAGGTACATACCCTTCTCTTTCTTCTTCTTCTCTATCTTCTTCTCCTCTTTCTTCTTCTCTTTCTTCTCCTTTTTCTTCTTCATTTTCTCCAAGTTCTTCTTCATCATTCTCCACCGTGGGAAGGAGTTCATCTTCTTTTCCTGTAATTTTCCTTTCTACACATGAAGCAAACTCATCAAACCTAACATGAATAGATTCTTCAACTATTTTTGTTCTCTTATTATAAACTCTATAGGCCTTGCTAGTTGAAGAATAACCAATGAAAATTCCTTCATCACATTTTTCATCAAATTTGCCTAAGTTATCTTTTGTATTCAAAATAAAGCATTTACAACCAAACACTTTAAAGTAAGATACATTTGGTTTTCTTTGAAAATAAATTTCATAAGGAGTTAATTGTAATGTGGGACGAATCATGACATGATTAATAATATAACATGCCGTACTAACTGCTTCGGCCCAAAAATATTTTGGCAATTTAAATTCACAAAGCATAGTACGTCCTAATTCTTGGAGTATTCTATTTTTCCTCTCCACTACACCATTTTGCTGTGGTGTGCGTGGAGCGGAAAATTCATGTTTTATCCCAAAATCATTACAATATGAAATAAATTTTTCATTATCGAACTCTCCTCCATGATCTGATCTAATGCATTTTACCTTTAGATCAACTTCATTTTGAATACGTGAAATTAGTTTTACAAATTCATCAAAAGCATCAGATTTTGAATATAAAAACAAAGTCCAACAAAATCTAGAATAATCATCAATAATAACAAACGTATATTTTCTACCTCCTAGACTTTGTGTAGAAATTGGACCAAACAAGTCCATATGTAATAAATTCAAAGGTCTAGTGGTAGAAATGACATTTTTGCTTTTAAAAGATGATTTTGTAAATTTTCCCTTTTGGCATGGTGAACATAATGAGGATAGCTTTCCATTCAAATTTGGTAATCCTTTTATTATTTTATTTTTAGAAAGCTTTACTATGCGTTTAGCACTAGAATGTCCTAGTCTCCTATGCCATAATTCAAGTTCATCATTCTTTGAAATGAAACATTTAAGTGTAGAATGAGATAAATCATGAAAAGTGATTGTATAGACATTGTTTATTCTTGGTGCAGTAAGTACGATTTCGTTTGTTTTAGAATCAATAATTTTGCAAAGGTTTGAGCTAGAGTCAAATAAAACATTTAGATTTTTATCACATAGTTGACTAATAGAAATTAAATTATGTTTTAAACCTTTAACATATAAAACATTTGAAATTTTAAATTCTTCGTTACCTACTACTCCAATGCCTTTGACTTTACCCTTTCCATTATCTCCAAATGTCACTGTTCCACCTTTCTTCATCTCCAGGCTAAGGAACTTTGATTTATCGCCCGTCATGTGTTTTGAACATCCAGAGTCCAAATACCACACGTCTTCCTTGTTCCTAGCCTGCACGCATACCTAAAAAGATGATGAGAGTAAAGATCTGGTTACCCAAGTGGTCGATCCCATTGTATAGGTGGATGCCTTAGGTACCCAGATTTGTTTAACAATAGCTTTTCCTTTCTTCCAACATGAGCCCGAGATGTGACCAAATCGATGACATTTGGCACACACAATGAATGGTGAGGAACCATTTTTCAATGGTTTCTCTGGATTCTTGCTGGTGGAAGCATCTTTATGTGTGGACTTAGAAAAATTTGTATTTTTAGAAATAAGATTTCTGAACCTGGAGCTGTCGCCGGTTCCGACAGTAGCTGTCGGAAATTTCTGACAGCCTCCAGAGCTTCCAGAAATGTATCCTAGTCCAAATTTTGCTGTACCATGGCATTGGTTGGCTAATAGCATATCCAGTGATTTTTTCCCAACACCAAAATTTCTAATTGCCATGATCAACTCATTTACTTTGGATTTTAGAATTGAATTTTCTTTTACTATCATGCCACATCTATTTGCAAAAATTTTCTTATAATTATCTAATTGAGAATGAGAAGTTTTAACAACTTTTTCTAAGTCCCTTTTCTCTTTTACAAGTAGATCAAATTTTTGATCGGACTTAGAAATAGTAGTTTCAAGTTCTTTTATCCTTGTCGAAGAATGATCACACTCTTGACAAAAAATCTTCTCTTTCCCAATAGATTCCAACTTATTTGATAGTTTTTTATTTGCTTTTGAAAGACCTTCATTTTCAGATTTTAGAAAATCAATTTTCTTTAAGCTTTTATCTAAAACTTTGCATGTTTTCATAAATTCAGAATATAACTCTTCATAAGATGGAGGCGTTACCTCAGTGTCGCTTTGGACACTGCAGTCATCTTCAGATGTAATGCTGTCTTTTGCCATCAAGCATAGATTAGCCTCCTCTTCCTCCTGTGTTGAGGGATCACTTTCTTCACCAGACGAAGAATCATCCCAAGTCTCTGCCTTTAACACTTTCTTCTTTTTATCGTGCCTCTTTGCTTTTTGCTCTTTCAGATACTTTGGGCACTTGCTTCTGATATGACCAATCTTCTTGCAATGGTAGCACTCCGGTGGCGGACGCTCCTCTTCATTCTCCATTTTTCCTTTGCCTTTTTGGTAGGCAAAATCCTTCTTTTTGAAAAACTTTTTAAATGAGTTTCTCCTCTCCGGATTTCTCATAAACTTCTTAAAATTTCTCACAAACAATCCTTCTTCATCTTCATCACTTTCTTCAGTCTCACTCTCAAATTCCTTTTTAGATTTCAACGCCAAGCTCTTCTTTTTGGGCTCCAAATTATATTCTTGGCTTTGAATCTTCAACTCCACTTCATGGGTTTTTAGATTCCCAATGAGACTCTCCAATTGTAAGGTTTTAAGATCATGTGACTCAGAAATTGCAGTCACTTTTGGATTGAACTTCGGGGGAAGTGATCTTAAGATTTTTCTAACTAAATCTCCATTTGAAAAGACCTTACCCAACACTTTTGAATCGTTCACGATTTTAGTGAATCGAGTGTACATTGTGTCAATTTCTTCATCCACTTCCATTTTGAATCTTTCGAACTCTGATTCCAATTGAAATAGCTTTGAATCCTTTACCTGCGAAGTACCTTCATGAGTAATTTCCAAAAGATTCCAAATATCAAAAGCAGTATCGCAAGCACAGACTCTATTAAACTCGGTGCGATCTAGTGCGCAAAATAAGGCATTCATGGCCTTTGCATTGTTTTTGCATTTTAATTTATCATTTTCATCCCACTTGTCTTTGGGTTTTTCCATAGTTACATCTCCTACAACAAATGTTGGAGAAGTGTAACTAGTTTCTACCATATTCCAGACTTCTATATCTAAAGCAATTAGAAAACAACGCATACGTGTTTTCCAATAATTGTAGTCTGTGCCCGTGAAAAGTGGTGGCCTACTAATTCCTTGCCCCTCAACGAACGCGTGATCGTTGTGCGCCATTACTCCCGGTGGTAAAACCGTTTTGGAGTAACCTAGCTCTGATACCACTTGTTGGATCGTATGACGCCCTTAGAGGGGGGGGGGGGGGGTGAATAAGGGTGTGTTTAAATTTATAATTTTTACTTAATAATTTTAAGACAATTTTACTTTAATAAAAAGTTTCTTTAAAAATTAATTTTAAAACAAAGCAATTTTTGTATAACACCAAGCACAAATTTTTAAGATAAAAATTTAAGCAAACAAATTTGCGATTAGTGAAAGGATCATAATTTTATTTATCATGAAATTTCCATACAAATAAAAATGATCTTAACAATGCTTAAGATCAAGGCACAATGATAAAATGAAAATACTATATTTTTGATTTACCAATCCTTCTCCCAAGGATCGGAAGGCTATCGCTTGTCTTACCCAAGACCAAGCCCAAGCCTAACCTCTAGATCTTCCCAAGATCTAGACGTAGCGCACAAGGCCACGATTTCCCACCAAGCCACGCAAGGACTTGGACGCTCCACACAAGGAAGCGATTTTCCCCTAAGCCGCGCAAGGACTTAGACGCCGCACGCAAGACGACGATTTCTTCCCCAATAAAAAATGAAATATGAGTAAATGAAATACAATATGAAAAAGTCAACTCCCTAGAAATTCAGATCTCTGAATGGATTGTTGAAGCCTCGAGATGATCGTTGATGGAGTAGCGCGCCCGATCTCGTCTTCAATCTTCAATCCTTCTTTGCACAATTAGGAGTTGAGGAGGTTCTGGAGCTCTCTGGTTCGTATGCACTCAGGTAGGGACTGGAAATCTCCAAAGCTTGGAATGCACGAACCAAAGGCACCATTTTATAGACTTTCACTGTCGCCTGGGCGACAGTCACTGTCGGAAATTTCCGACAGTGCCAAACTGCCTTGGTCGTGCTGTCGAGCCGTCGTGTGGGCAGTTGCTGGAATCGTGGAGCTGTCGCTGGGGCGACATCGATGTCGGATTTCCGACAGCGCAAAACCGCCGCTGACGTGGGTGAAGTCGTGGGCAGTTGGTGGAATCGTGGAGCTGTCGCCTGGGCGACATCGATGTCGGAATTCCGACAGCGCAAAACTGTTTTTCGTCGATCTGCCGTGGAGGGAAGTAGTTGTAACTTCTCTGCTGTCGCCTGGGCGACAGTGGCTGTCGGAATTTTCCGACAGTGAATTTTTCCCACATGCAATTTTAGCTCCAGCAGCAATGTGAATATCACATACCTGTTATCTGCACACCATTAATGAAAATAGAATCAAATACAAAAGGGACTTTGTTATTATCAAACCGGAGGAGTGCGAAACGCATGCTCCAACAGGCCTTACATTCACCAATGTACAAAACTCAGAACATACTTCGGCACGCATGCCGACAATACATGAGAAAGCAGAAAAGGGAGGCTGGCCTTCAAGGGCCAACTCAGCAAAAGGGCCACCGCCCGCTATTTCCCACTAGGCTCACCTGCACCTGCATAAGAACATTCCACCAAGCGGTGGCAAACAAAGTAACGGTCAGCACAGCTGACCAAATTATAACGACTCCACCCCTTTCCCGGGGTGGCGGAGCTTCTACCCTGCAAGCAAGTCATACTAGCACAAGTACTAATATAAAGAAAGTGCAACTACACAAGGTGAGGTTTCAAGCACAATCAATCTTCTATGTTGAGCATCAAAAAGGAGGGAACCTAGGTATGCACATGATGTTGGTTGGGTTCACCCGAAGGTTCCCCACAACCGCCTAAACAACTGCATGAGGCTAACAATATCAATTTATCACAAACGTGGGTACACACAACCACACGCTCCATGCTCACAAGGCATGCACCAAAGGTACTTCTTCCCGAGCACCAATACCATCATGAGTCCGGAAACTCTAGATGGAAAAGAGCTTTTGGTCGGTCTAGGCAAGACGCCCTTCCCAACCTCTCCCAAGGTCGTTCGGGTTTACAAGAGATAAATCCCCCTACCGCCGCGCCTGGAAACGGGTTCAGTTCAGCCAATTCCCGTGCTCTTGTCATCGATTGAACACACGATGCGGGTATGACATCACCTCGGCCCGTAAGGGTTTAGCACTCGCTAGCGCTACACAAAACATAAGTTACAACACCCAAGCCTTCACGAGGACTTAGGCTTTACACGTAACCAAAAAGGAGGTACAAGACCACTCCTCAACAATTCTAGTGGTGAAGGTTTGCATTCAACCACTCGCAAAGCATGGGGCTTTCGCTAGGATCTTCACAAGACGCCTACGCTTAAATCTCACAATACTATCGCATATATCACGGAATCATTCTCCGGCATGCATTCTAGGCTTAACCTAAATGCAACGTCGCAAATCAAGCATCACCGATTCGGGCTCACGACCACGAATAGGCTTCACACACAATGCCTAAATCCGCACGACTACCGGATTTTCTACATGCAATATGCCGGGGACGGACACAATCAACCCGGAGTTCCGAAGAACTTGAGGAAATCCTACACTTCACCCATTTGGTGAAAGGGATTCCTCATGCAAGCATAGAAAGAGAAATGAAAGGACAAATACAAGTCCAAATATCGGGAAGAAGAATCGTTACCATAGGAGCGTTCTTCTTCGCCATGGATCCGAGATTCTAGACGGAGGGAAACGACCGCACCGGGTTGCACTCTCCAGATCTGGAAACGGCTCGCGAAACGGAGCTCCGGAGCTCCGTCAATGGCGGGATCTCTCCTTCTTCTTCCTTGCCTCCTTCTTCTTTCTCTAGGTTTGGAGTGAGAAAGGCTTAGAAATTATGAGGATTAACCCCCTCTCATCAGCCCTAAAGACCTCCAGCATCTAATCCTAGCCATTGGATCGGATTCCAAAAGATTTGGACGGACCGATCTCCTTCTCCGCTCAAATTCGCGGAGCAGAATAAACAGGGCGCACGATCACAGGCGCACGATCACTGGTCGTGCGCGAAGAGGAGAAATGGTCGTGCGCACTACCCGAGACAGAACTCCAATTCCTTGCGAATTAACGCACGATCATTGGCGCACGATCACTGGTCGTGCGCGAAGAGGAGAAATGGTCGTGCGCAGAGAACTGCTATGGAATTTTTTAGCCTATCCCGAGCGCAGCACTACCACTCCGCCTACCTCGCTAAACTACGATTTTTGGGGTGTTACAACTCCACCCCCCTTAAAAGAATTTCGTCCCGAAATTTCGAAAACAGTAAGAGCAGGAATTACAGTTATAATTTACCTGAGAGAAATAGCTCGGGGTACTCCGCAAGCATCGTTTGCTCTCTCTCCCAAGAGAGCTCCTCTCGGCCGCAATTATCCCACCGGACTTTTACCATCCGAATGGACTTATAATAGGCATATCTAATTGTGGTTTCAAATATTTCTGATTTTGTGCTTTACAAAATTTTCTAAAATCTTGAGCTCGTTGTTTAGTACAATAAATAGCTTTTAACATGTCGCGAATTTTATTAATATATGTTGACATTGCCTTTAAACTATCCTGTACCGCTAAATTTAGGACGTGACAAACACATCTAGTATGAAAAAACGCGTCGTTGAGAAATGGTTTTAAATCTCGTTTTAACAATTCAATTGCGGCGCCATTATTGGAGGCGTTATCAAGAGAAAAACTAAGTATTTTATCGTTAATTTTAAATTCCCGCGCACATTTCATAATAACCTTATATAAAGCTATAGCCGTGTGCGGGAATTCAAAACCCGTAAAACATATTACGCGTTTATTTAGCTCCCACGAAATGGGATCAATCCAATGACAAGTGATGCAAAGAAAAGTTAATCCTAAATTTAAATTACTCGTCCAAACGTCGCTCGTTAGACTCACACGTCCTTCGAAATTTTCAAAATACGTAATTAATTCTTGTTTTGCTTCTAAATATAACCTAATCATGTCGCGCCTTAAAGTAATTCTAGTAACCTTTTGGTATTTGGGCTGAAGCCCCCCATGTATGTACTCTGTGCCGTCGTCAATATCGAAGACGCTGAATGGCAGCCCACATTTGATGACGAACTTCGCCTGCATCTCTCGCTGTCGCATTTGATCGTACGTCCAAATATGTCCTGCTCCAGAAATTTGAGCTTGACTTGACTCGGGAGGAGCTTGTTTCGACTCGCAAGATTTTTGGTGTCTAACGAGCGTCGAGTTGCCGCTGATGGATAACAACTTCGAGCACATCTTGCAGCGCGCTTTTCTTTCGGTGCCGACTTGGACCATGTCGAAATGCTCCCAAATACCCGCTCTACGATTGTGCTCCACCACCGAAACCGTACTTTGGGAAGACGACGCTGGAGCTGAGGAGGACGACGCCATTGGGAGAGCTAAGAGTGAGAGAGAGAGAGAGAGAGAGAGAGAGGGGATGAGGTGTGAGAAAAGAGAGAGGGGAGGGGGGGTATTTATAGGATTTTTTAGTTTTTTTTAATTAAAATAATAATAATAATAATAATATAATATATATATATAATATATTATATATAAAGGCAGCCAACGGCTCTAAGAAGAGTCATTGGCTGCCATGAGTGTCAGCATGGCTGCCACATGGCAGCCATGCTGGCAATGAGCCTAACGGCTCTAATAAGAGCCGTTAGGCTCAATCGGGATAGCCCGAGACCGGATCGGGCTTTGCCCGGCCCGGTCTCGGGCTAGCCCGATTATCGGGCTCTACCCGGCCCGGACCGGGCCGGGTAGTGCGGCCAAGCCGGGGCCCTTTTAGGGCCCCAGGTAAGAGCTCGGCCCGGTTCGGGCCTGAACCGGGCCTTGACCGGGCCGGGCTCGGGCCGGCCCGTCAGGCCCAGTTTTTTTGTTCAGGACTAGGTACGGCCTTGGCCGCACTCCCTTGGGGCGCGGCCGGGCCGCACCCCCTCGGTATACGGCCGCGCCGCCCTCCTTTGAGGCGCGGCCGCCTGTCCCTCTCTCTTTCTCGGCAGGGGGGCTTACGAGTAGCCCCCCCCCCCCCCCCCCGGGCGTGCTTTTCATCAGAGGCATCAGGCCCTGATTTCCCTTTAAGGGCACAGCTTCCCGTCCCGCCATCCGCCCAGAGCGCTTTGCAGCCCGACCAGGATGCCACCACGATTCGTTACGCGCATGGAGCGCTTCAGCGCTAGCACGCGCCCAGAACGCTTCTGGGCGCTGTCAGGGAGCATTCTCACTTTTTATCTTCCAGGCTTCTCACTTTTTGTCTTTCTGGTCGTCTCACTTTTTGTCTTTCCGACCTTCTCACTTTTTGTCTTTCGAGTTTCTCAGATTTCAGGAACAACCTGTCGCCTTTTTCGTCTCCAACAGAACTGCCCGAACTGCCCGAACTACCCGAACTGCCCGAACTACCCGAACTACCCGAACTGCCCGAAGGGTAAGGTGGTCATTTATGAAAAATGGCGATCTGTGTGCCCCAAACCGGAAAATATGATTCGTTCACCGAGCATTTATGGAAACTGCAAACGACGAAATTACTGGACTGCCCTCGGCCAAGGCTATAAAAGGAGCCCCAGGGCTTCATTTGAAAGGACCTTGACCTCTGGACCCGGGAGAGCTCCTTGCAGACTTTTGCGGAATTCTCCTTCGGCGCTTGAAGATCTCCTTTGTGGACTTGAAGATTTCTTTCGTTCCCGAAAGGCGACTCGGCTTCTCGCTTTCGTCTCCGAAAGGCGACTCGGCTTCTCACTTTCGTTCCGGAAAGGCGACTCAGCTTCCCACTTTCGTTCCGGAAAGGCGACTCAGCTTCTCACTGTCATTCCGGAAAGGCGACACAACTTCTTACTTTCGTTCCCGAAAGGCGATTCAACTTCTCGCTTTCGTTCCCGAATGGCGACTCAGCTTCTCGCTTTCGTTCCCGAAAGGCTACTCAGCTTCTCACTTCGGTCCTCCAGAATTCTCATAAGGGAAAAATACTTAGTTTTTCCGAGAGGTGGCCTGTCACCCTCGGAGCTCTCTCCCTCTCTTGTTATAACGAGTAGCGGCCTGTCGCGCTCGAGTTTCTACCTACCAAGTTGTAACCCCCAGAAGATAGTGAAGTTTGGTCGGCACAGCTCCGGCCGCGTGGTTTTTTACCCTTTCCGGGTTTTCCACGTTAAAAAGTCCCAGTGTACTCAGCAAATGTCGAATTGACTGTTTGCGCGCTAAGATCGCTCACGAGCTAAGGTGGTTCAATTGGACCGGTCTACCAAGAGCCCTAAGCGTTCCGCAACATGTCGTAAACCGTAGTTGCCTGTCACCGTGTATTTCGTAATTTCGATTTTACCCTAGGCATCGTGATATACATTCATTGTTCCTCATTCTCTCCCACATTTGCCTTCTTCGTCTCCCAGCCACATTGTGCGAAGGTGCTCAGTCCTTGCAAATTCTCCGTCTTTCATCCAATGCAACTCATGCTTCTTCGTCGCACGTCTAAGCTCGTTCAAATTCATTTTGACACGTTCTTCTTCTCATGCTCAGCGTGGTCCTCGACGACATCTAGGGTTGGAGCCATTAAGACAGGGATCTTCTTTTCAGGTCGTCTGCGGCATCTAAGGCTGGAGCATGTCATCCGAGCATAATATTGGACAGACGATATTGTACAACCCATATATCGCCGAGGGTGGAACCTATTCATGCCACGTCGGCAAAAGTCAAAGTCAATGATCAAGTCAAAGTCAAAGGTCATGTGTGAGTATGCGAGATCCTTCCATACTCGCCAAGTATGCGACGTCGGCGACATCTCGCCAGTATGCGAGATCCTACCATAATCGCTAGTATGTGAGATCCTTCCATAGTCGACATAGTCGTCAGGTCGACATCGGCAATCTCGCAGGGGCTGTGGATACTTGCCTACATACCCCCTGGATTTGTATATAAATAGACCCCCGGGGGTACCAGAAATTGTACCTCTTTGCCACCACTCTTGGGACCTTTCCTCAGAAACAGTCAATGTTCTCTCAAATCTTGACCCCCCTCCTCCTCATGCTGGAGAGATACTCACCAAGAGGTGTCTTCCTCGTACCGTGTTCAGTCATTCTTGGTTGTGGAGAGGAAGTTTCTCCCAAAACTTTCGAGTCCGTGGTGAAACCTCTCTGCTGCAGCATCTGGGGCCTGTTTGTAATTTTCTCTCTCTTCTTAGCTCCAACCTTTGAATCCGAGTAGCCGGACCGCGGGATAAGTAGCCTCAAACAGACTTTTAATCCGAACATTTGAAGTCGAGATTTTCCTGACTTCAACCAATATCACTACTTTTATAGTCTTAAATGCTCTCTTTGCATAGTGTATGCAACAACAACACATTCAAATGTAATTTTCTATCACGCGTTAGTTTAGTTTTCTCTCTCGTTTATATTTGTGTAATTTATTTTATTTTATCATTTTTTATAAGTTTTTTAATTTGTCTTATTTTATTTTTTTAGTTTTGTTTTTTATGTTTTTTTATATGATAATGAAATTTAAAAATAAAATTTATTAGAGGATCACGGTGAATTTGCTGGTGTTATATAAGTATGTCTAGTTGTCTTATTAATAGTATTTTTAGGTATTGGCTTAACATGCATAAGATAGCTTATGCATAATATATTATTTTGATGTCCGCGACAACCGTGCATTCATTCAATTTGGCGTATAAATTTTTATCATACGGTACTATTTATTTAATATATTCTATTTTATTTAATCTTATTGTATTTATTATTTTATTCCATATTTTGTTATATTTAAAGTTTGTTATTGAGAGTTGATATTAGCAGTCCAATTCACGCAATTCGCACCCTCAAAAATTGTAAAAATCCTAATTATATTTGTAGTCCAGTTATATCTAATCGCACCCCATCGAATAACCTGCTCCTCTCTATCTCTCTCCTGTTGCATAAACCCTAGCCGTAGTTCAATCGTTCGCCTCGTATTTTCCCCTCTTAGATTCACCTTCAAAAAAGAAGGAATTATTCAACGAAAATCCAAAAAAAGTAGTTAGTTTTCTGGTTAGAGGAAGTTTTTGTTAGAATGGTGCTCGAAGCATCCGCGTGAGTGTCTAGTTTGGAACACTCTACTCGTTGCCCCTAGCAGGATATTTATAGGCAAACCCTAATTCCCCGGTGGGTGCATGGATCCCTAACGGATCCTAACCGACCGCTAAGTATCCGTTAATCCGTTATTCAAATATACCTCAAACAGTTTTGCATGTCATTTAACTTGGTTTAGAGTTAATTCTTATATGCATGCCATTTAACTTGGTTTCCCGCTAGGTTTTAAAATTGTTTTATTAGAGTCTTCAAGATGTTTCTTTAGGCTTCTAGTACTTAATAAATCAGCAAAGTGTTTCGCTTATTTAGGATGAGAGTGGGGTGTAAATATAATTTTGGACTACAAATAAAATTTATGGACTACGAATAAAGATGGACTGCAGATATCCAGTTCTGAACTGCTAATATCAACTCCCTTGTTATATTATAGACAAGCAAATACTGTACAAATTCACCGGAGCATTGTACGTAGTTTTTCGCAGCCTTTGACAAAAATAAAATATTTTGTTTTAAGTAAATGTACAAAAAATAGCTGGACTTGGAGTATTACAAAAAATAGCCAATTGTGCATTTGTGCCAAGCCACTTATTGAGTTTTAAAACCTAGTATATATTATTTGGGAGTGCTTAAACGCACCGCAAATTTAGCTAAGTGCACAACAAATTAATATATTTTAGATCTAAAAAGGTCTCCTAATAAAACACTAGACGCAAGCTTAATTTGCGCACACACCAAACCTCCCGTTCTCACGCCTCTCGTTCGAACCCTAGATCCACGACTCCTCTCCGTGCTCGACGAGGGCCTCTCCCCTGCTCGACAGCCGGTGATTCCTCCTGCTCGACGATGACCGCCGGTGATTCCTCCTGCTCAACGATGATCGCTAGTGATTCCTCCTGCTTGACGATGACCGCAGGTGATTCCTCCTGCCAGACGACGCCATAAGGTGATTCCTCCTGCTCGACGACGCCCTATGGTGATAGCCGGCTGCTGTCTCAAGCTTCTATCTGACTTCTCGACTGGTGTATCCGACTGCCATTGTTACACTCCTAGGTATAACCTTTGAAAAAAAAATCACCTTTCATAAAATCGATCCGTGAAGCCATTGCACATGTTGGGTGCCCTCTTGCGGCCTGCCTGGAATTTGGTTATTTTTGAGGGCGATTGTGCTTCTCTTACTGGTACTCTTATGGAGGGTGTGGTATCTGCTACACTGGATTGGCCTATTGTTAAGGACATCTTGGATTCTAACTAGGCTTTTGAGTCTTTCTAGTTCTCCTTTGTGCTTCGAGATGTAAACCGGGTGGCTCATGTTGTTGCCGCTAGTTCTTTTGATGAGCCGTCTTCTCTTCCCCTTAATGTTCTTGATCTCATGTATCTTGATTTTCCTCGATGAAACAGATATGCTATTCTTGGTTTTCGTCCAAAAAATAAAAAATTTGTTTGCCGTTAACAAATTGTGCGGTGCCTATAACATTTTTGTGTGCTTATAGCGTACTGCGGTGCTTTTAACAGAAATATGCACATAGCCAAAATTACAGTATTTTTAACAATTCACTATTATTTTACGTTCAAATAATACCAAACAACTTAAATTATCATAAAATTAGAATCTACGCAAATTTCATTTCAATAAATCCATTTACTTGGTCTTGACTCTTAGGGTCCGTTCGGCGCGTATGAAATGGCTTTCTGGAATTTGCTTTGCCCAGAAAATCAATATCTGCAGGAATTGGTTTTGTGCATAAAACCAATTCTGTTGTTCGGTTACATGATGGAATTCAGTGAACAGAATTGGAATTGATATCTGTAAGTTGTTCGGCTGCACGATGGAATTGACTTTCTGGAATTTAAATTTTTAAAATTAAAATTTTTAAAAGCGCGCGCCCCGGCTAAAATATCGCGCCAGGGCGAAAAAAATCGAGGCCAGCGAAAAAATCGCGCACGGGCGAAAAAATTGAGCCCAACCGAAATAAATGCGCTTGGGCGAAATAAACGCGCCCGGGCGAAATAAACGCGCCCGGGCGAAAAAATCGCGCCCGGGCGAAAAAATCGCGCCCGGGCGAAAAAAATCGCGCCCGGGAGAAAAAATTAAAATTTGCGCCCGGCCGAAATAAACGTGCCCGGGAGAAATAAAACGCGTCCGGGCGAAATAAACGCGCCCGTGCGAAAAAATCGCGCGCGGGCGAAAATATACGCCCGGGTGAAATAATCGCGCCCGGGCGAAAAAATTGCGCCCGGGCAAAAAAATTGCGCCCGGGCAAAAAAATCGCGCCCGGGCAAAAAAATCGCGCCCGGCCGAAATAAATGTGTCCGGTAGAAATAAAACGCCCCCGTGCGAAATAAACGCGCCCGGGCGAAAAAATTGCGCCCGGGCGAAAAAATTGCGCCCGGGCGAAAATATGCGCCCCGGTGAAATAAACGCGCTCGGACGAAAAAATCGCGCCGGGGCGAAAAAATAGCGCCCCGAGCGGTAAAATCCCACACGGGCGAAAAAATCGCGCCCGGGAGAAAAAATTGCGCCCGGGCGAAAAAATCGCGCCCGGCCGAAATAAACGTGCCCGGGAGAAATAAAACGCGCTCGGGTGAAATAAACGCGCCCGGGCGAAAAAATCGCGAGCGGGCGAAAATATACGCCCGGGTGAAATAATCGCGCACGGGGGAAAAATTGCGCCCGGGCGAAAAAATCGCGGCCCCGAGCGAAAAAAATCCCGCACGAGCGAAAAAATCGCGCCCGGGCGAAAAAATCGCGCCCGACCGAAATAAACGCGCCCGGGAGAAAAAAAACACGCCCGGGCGAAATAAACTCTCCCGGGCGAAAAAAATCGCTCCCGGGCGAAAAATGTCCGACAGGTCGAAAAACACCCGGTCGGCCGAAAAAAACGCCCGCCCGGGAGAAAAATACGTGTCCGGCTGAAAAACGCGGGCTCGAGCGAAAAATCGCGCTCCCGGACGAAAAACGCCCCCCTGGGAGAAAAATGAACGTCCGGTCGAAAAGCACGCGCCCGACCGAAAAACTCGTGCCCGACTGAAAAACAACCCTGCAGGAAAACGCACGCTCTGGCGAAAAACCCGCACGTAGGTCGAAAAACTATAGCGTAAACATTTGATTATGCGAAAAACTTATGGGCGGAGGTAAGAATTGCTATTTGATTTTTGTAGTTCATAGTAAAAGCTATGGGTTTTCACATGAAAGCCAATATCCACTTAAATTTCGTTGCGCCGAACACTAGAATTGAATTTCTAATCTTAAATACCAATTCTAGAAAGCCAATTCCGTCCAAACGAACAGACCCTTATAGATATTTTATTTTATATTATTATATATATACATAAATAACAGCAAATGCAAGGACGGCAGCTGATTTGTTAATTTGTTTGCACAAATTATTGTCCCTATTTTATATAATAATAATAATTATATATTAAATGTTATTTTCCATAAATCTCTAGATTTTGATCATGATAACGAATTGTCGAATTGGCATTGTTTTTGCCTCTGGATAGCTAGTTTGTTCCATCTTACAAAAACAACTATGTTCTTGCAGATAAATTAACCAAAGACAAAAAATCAATCCATCCACTCATTTTTTTATTTTTATTTTAAAAAAATGCATTAATTACTATTTAGAAATTAGAAGGGGGTAAAAATAGTCCAGTCCCAAAAGCTCAGCCCGGATCTACCCAATTTTAGCCTAGGTAGGATTGGGCTAGGACCCATACCCTGCCCGGGCCGGGACCTCACCTGGTCCTAGGCCTGTAAGCGGTTTGGTTTGGTTTCGGATAAAATAAAAACCGTACAGAATATCCTCGATTTTCACATGCTTCAAACCGAAAATGAACCGAATCCACACAGTTCAATTCGGTTTGGTTCGAATTTTAAATATCGGTTCAATATTACGTCACATCTAACTCATAATAAAATTTGCCCAAAATGTTTACTTCGAGTTCTCATTAGCTTTTGTTGACTTTATGACAAATTTATTTAGATCTATAGTTAACTTACAAATAATTAATCGTAGATTTATATGTTTAAAAGTAATTTACTGTGTAATATGATATATAACATACGCTAACTATACTTCAATATAAATTAACGATGAATATAATTCGTGCCCTATTTTCTTATAAAAATTATATCTAAATATATTTGTTGGTGTCATATTTTATTGCTTGATGAGAATATTCGCAAGTTGATGAGATTGTTTGTGCTCTCTTTTCCATTTTCATCCTATGTGCTAGTTTCCAATTTTATATTTATGATCTCTTTGTATGTAAGTAGCATTCTAGTAATACACATATGAAGTAATTAATGAACAACAAAATATCAAAAATTTCTTTACGGTATCAGAGCATTAGGGAAATCTGCTTCTAACCATTACTCCCAGGACAGACGTTGCGTCGAAGGCGACATTCGTGGCATTCAAAGACGAAATTGTTATATTCCAAAGATTCTTGAAGGTTGGTCTCCTATTAAGCTGCCATTGTAAGACTACTAGTGCAAACTTAATTTTGGGACTAGACAAAGGTGCATGAATTGACCAAAGATCCGACAAAGGCGCAGGAAGACTCAAAACGTTTCGACGAAGTAATAGGCGTTCTGATTAAGCCATTCGACGAAGGGGCCCCTCAACGCAGCGAGCCTGGTTCTCCCAAGCGTTCTGATCTAGACATCCTGATCATCTCCCTCAAGTATTTCGAGCCACTATGCCCTGAACTTAACATTTAAGAAAACCAAGTTTCAGCAAAATCATTCTCTCAATTAATATCTAATTAAGTCTCCTTTTTTGCCTGTATTATCCAATTCTAGTGGGAACGATGAATGCCCTTCTAAAACACGTCTTCTCAAATTACTCTATTACGCTTGCTTTCCCTACCACCCGATCTTCCTCATACTTTCCTTAGGGATTTGGTATTTTTATATAATAAATCTCAGCTGTGTAATTAGACTTATTCATAATATTTAAAATTTTAATGTTAAATTTATATTTATTAAAATAGTGAAAATTTATTAATATCCCTTTCAATAGTTGATTATAAATAAATTCAAACAGTAAAAGAGACAGCAATAGACTGGCGGGCCCACTATGGCCCACCTTAAAGCAGGCCGAAGATCGCCATTGGCTGATTGCTGATTTCTGTTGGGTAAAAAAGGACAAAGCCTCTGCTATACTTTCTCAGCACATGCCGTTTGTCTTCCTATCAGAAGATATCCTATAAATATTTTTAATCTTTTTATCATAATATATTTTGTCATTTTTTTAATTTTTTTGCGTACAGGTTATTTATTTATTGGCAAAATAATCAAATTAGTTCTTTAATTTTGAGTCAAATTTCAAATAAGTTCTTTAATTTACATTTGTTTCAAATAGGTCATTTAACTTTTGGTCTGATATCAAATAAGTCATTTAATTTTTATTTGCTTTAAATTGGTTTCTTAAATTTGGACATAATTTCAAATTGATCCTTTAAATTTTCATTTATTTCAAATTAATCTCTTAACTTTATACAATATTTCAATCGTTGATAAACTATTTTTTTATAATTATCTCATAAAAATAATTACAATTTTTTCTAATTTATATTTTTAATTATTTTTTTATTTATTAGAAATAAATAATAATAAATAGGGATTATAAAAGTCATCATAAAATTGAAGTATAAAAAAATGAAAGAAATTTAAAATGTAACAATCTATGTCACAATTATTTCCACAAAAATATATAAAATAAATGATAATTAGTATAAATAAGTGTCATCGAGAATGCTACGTTTAAAAAAAATCATTATTTTGATATTTCAATAACGCTTTGACTTTTATAATAAAAAATAATAATCATTATTTTTATTAGATAATTACCAAAAAATTATTTTATTGTCATATAAGCGATTTATCAACACCACATAAATGTCTCGTCTTAATTAGTAATATGAATAGTGGTGGTTTTATGAACTTATTTGAAATAAAATATAAAGTTTAGTGACCAATTTGAAATAAATGAAAATTAAAGGACCTATATGAAACTAAACTCAAAGTTAAGAGACCAATTTGATGCAAATGAAAATTAAAAGATTTATTTGATATCAGACCAAAAGTAAAGGGGCCTATTTGAAGCAAATGAAAATTAAAAGACCTATTAAAATTAGGCTCAAAGTTAAGGGACTAATTTGAATATTTTGCCTTATATATTTTATTAAGTGACATTGCTTAAATATTTCATTATTTTGATTCGAAGACCTAAACTTCTCTAAGCCAAATGCTTGGGACCATATTTCATGAGGGGTGCAATTAAAAAAGGTGATTTTTATTAGCAGTACTAAAATGGATTTTCGTAAATTTTTGATATCCGCAAAACAGTTTTTGATAAAATTATATTCGCAAAACAAATTGTTATTAGCAAAGCAAAACATCTTCTCAAACCATGAAATAAACAACTTATTTACTGATGAAATGTAGTAAGATGTACAACCCTCATATTTGTCGAGTCGATGTGACCCGACGTGGATGAGGTCGTGATAGAGAGAGTAGCTGTGATGCAGAAGATCGACTAGTTGGAGGCCGTCGAGACCAAAAATGAAATCCTGGGGGGGAAGGGGTCCACTTCCTCACATGGGCGAGTGGACCTAGTGGTCCACTCGCCCAAGGCAGGGGCGAGTGGACCTATGGGCCACTCGCCCAGGGTGACGGGATAGTGGACCTATGGTCCACTCGCCCCGAGCACTTAGGCGAGTGGACCATGGGTCCACTCGCCCCTAAGGGGAGTGGATAGAGTGGTCCACTCGCCCAGCCCAGGCAGTGGACCATTTCGTCCACTCTCCCGACCCACGGCAAGGGGGGAGTGGACGTCTCAACCTCTACTCCCCCCTCCTGTTTTGGTCGTTCAGGTTCGTAGTTGAGTTGCGGATAGCAGAATCTTGGTTATCCGCAGCCCAATTTTGGGAAGTCTATAAATAAACCCCCATGAGCACCTTGGGAAGGGCTGGTCTCCCCTCTCCTTTGTGTGTGTCTTGTGAGCAAGCACTCCACCCCTCTGTCAGTTGAGGTTGATAGTGAGGTGATCCTTAGTGCCCTCCAAGGTGCTCAGGCTCAGCATTGGCTTGGGAGGGGAAGCTCTCTTTGAACTTTCGGGTGTGTGGCGGGACCTCCTCGCTGCAGCTTAAGGGGTTTATTTTAGGTCCCAAGGGTTCTTCAGGGGCAAGGTCTTTCGGTTCTCAGCAACTAGTAAAGGTTCTAGCTCAGGTCAAGTAAGGGTCAACTGCATACCCGTTGCGAACGTCGAGACCGGTTCTCTGGTTTCAACATTCTGGTGTGGTGAGCGTGGAAGCAGCTAGTTCGAAAAGCTCTGAGCAAGTCTCATGGCTGGAAGCGATGAGCTTGAGGACTCGCCCCTACCAGCAAGTACATGAAGAAGGGTGACTTCGAAGCGTTCAGGAAGTCAAACCTGGAACTCTTGTGGGTTGAACTCCCCCCTCAGGGCGAGTGCTCAACACCATCAACACTCGTGCTCGCCTCGTCGTCTTTGATGGAGACAGAGCAAACACGTCGTCAAGGAAAGGGACCAGCCTCAGAGGAAGGCTTGAGCCTCCAAGCGCGAGTGCTCTTCAATAGCTCGCCTATGACCAGCTGCCCAGTGAGGAGGTAGGGAGAATGCCTCTGTCTCATTTGGGAGGATGGGGGAGTCCCTTTTGCGAGCTGATTCCTCAGCTCCCGTTCCATGCAGGTTCAGCGAACCTGTCATGTCTTACTACACTGGCAAGGATGACCCTCTCCAGTATCTCCAGTGGTTTGAAGATGTGGTCTCGATTAGACCGATGACGGATGCCTCCAAGTGCAGGCTTTTCACCATCACTTTCAAGGGAGAGGCAAAAGAATGGTTCCACCATCTCCCATCAGGTACCATCTACAGCTTCAAGGACCTGCGCCAGAGCTTCTTGTTGAGGTTCTCCACCTCGAAGAAGAGGAGGAAGGGGCAGAGGCCCTGTTCTTGATTCGACAAAAGCAGGGGGGACGCTGGGAAGATACGCATATCGATTTCAGGAACAAGTCCTTCACCTCCAGGTTGACCAGAGAAGCAGGAGGGACCAGGAGAAAGAGAAGGAATAAGAAGATGAAAAAGATGAAGGAAGGGATAAAGGAGATGGCCAAGGAGCATGTGGCCGAGTAAGCGCGAGAAAGCGCATTGCAATGGTATGTAATCTATTTATAATATATCAAAATTAGTTAAAGATAGCATTTAGGTTAAGTCCTCGACTGGAAACCACTCGTCCGGGCTTGTTGATGTCGGCCGCTGGGAGGCTCGTCAGGTAGACTTGTCTGAGATCAGTTAAGGCTTCAGGAAGAGAAATCGTATTTGGGAAGGTGTTGAGTTCCTCTGCCTCCAGGTGAGCTGAGCTCCTAGGATGTGGACTGGTTCTCCGCCCCTAGTTGGTTTGGGAAGGTATTGAGTTCCTCTGCCTCCAGGTGAGCTGAGATCCTAGGACGTGGACCGGTTCTTCGCCCCCAGTTGGTTTGGGAAGGTGCTGAGTTCCTCTGCCTCCAGGTGAGCTGAGCTCCTAGGACGTGGTCTGATTCTCCGCTCCTAGTTGGTTTGGGAAGGTGTAGAGTTCCTCTGCCTCCAGGTGAGCTGAGCTCCTAGGACGCGGACCGGTTCTCCGCCCCCAGATAGTTTGGGAAGGTGTTGAGTTCCTCTGCCTCCAGGTGAGCTGAGCTCCTAGGACGTGGACTGGTTCTCCGCCCCCAGTTTGTTTGAGAAGGTGTTGAGTTCTTCTGTCTCCAGGTGAGCTGAGCTCCTAGGACGTGGACCGATTCTCCGCCCTCAGTTGGTTTGGGAATGTGTTGAGTTACTCTGCCTCCAGGTGAGCTGAGCTCCTAGGACGTGGACTGGTTCTCCGCCCCCAGTTGGTTTGGGAAGGTATTGAGTTCCTCTGCCTCCAGGTGAGCTGAGCTCCTAGGACGTGGACCGGTTCTCCGCCCCTAGTTGGTTTGGGAAGGTGTTGAGTTCCTCTGCCTCCAGGTGAGCTGAGCTCCTAGGACGTGGACTGGTTCTCCGCCCCAAGTTGGGAAGGTGTTGAGTTCTTCTGCCTCCAGGTGAGCTAAGCTCCTAGGACGTGGACCGGTTCTCCGCCCCAGTTGGTTTGGGAAGGTGTTGAGTTCCTCTGCCTCTAGGTGAGCTGAGCTCCTAGGACGTGGACTGGTTCTCTACCCCCAGTTGGTTTGGGAAGGTGTTGAGTTCCTCTGCCTCCAAGTGAGCTAAGCTCCTAGGACGTGGATTGGTTCTCCGCCCCAGTTGGTTTGGGAAGGTGTTGAGTTCCTCTGCCTTCATGTAAGATAAGATCCTAGGACGTGGACCGGTTCTCCGTCCCCAGTTGGTTTGGGAAGGTGTTGAGTTCCTCTGCCTCCAAGTGAGCTGAGCTCCTAGGACGTGGACTGGTTCTCCGCCCCTAGTTGGTTTGGGAAGATGTTGAGTTCCCTCCATATAAGGTTGAGTTCGGCTCGACTAGAAGTGTTGAGTTCCCTCTATATCAGTTGAGTTCGGCTCGACCAGAGGTGTTGAGTTCCCTCCATCTCAGGTTGATTTTGGCTCGACTAGAGGTGTTGAGTTCCCTCCATCTCAGGTTGAGTTCGGCTCGACTAGAGGAGTTGAGTTCCCTCCATCTCAGGTTGAGTTTGGCTCGACTAGAGGTGTTGAGTTCCCTCCATCTCAGGTTGTGTTCGGCTCGAATAGAGGTGTTGAGTTCCTGGCCTCCATCTCAGGCTGAGTTAGGCTCGACTAGAGGTGTTGAGTTCCCTCTGTCTCAGGTTGAGTTCGGCTCGACTAGAGGTGTTGAGTTCCCTCCATCTCAGGTTGAGTTCGGCTCGACTAGGTGTGTTGAGTTCCCTCCATCTCAGGTTGAGTTCGGCTCGACTAGAGGTATTGAGTTCCCTCCATCTTAGGTTGAGTTCGGCTCGACTAGAGATGCTGAGTTCCCTCCATATCAGGTTGAATTCGGCTCGACTAGAGATGTTGAGTTCTCTCCATCTCAGATTGAGTTCGGCTCGACTAGAGGTGTTGGGTTCCCTCCATCTCAGGTTGAGTTCGGCTCGACTGTAGGTGTTAAGTTCCCTCCATCTCAGGTTGAGTTCGTCTCGACTCGAGATGTTGAGTTCCCTCCATCTCAGGTTGAGTTCGGCTCGACTGGAGATGTTGAGTTCCCTCCATCTCAGGTTTAGTTTGGCTCGACTAGATGTGTTGAGTTTCCTCCATCTCAGGTTGAGTTCGACTCGACTAGTGGTGTTGATTTCCCTCCATCTCAGGTTGAGTTCGGCTCGACTAGAGGTGTTGAGTTCCCTCCATCTCAGGTTGAGTTCGGCTCGACTAGAGGTGTTGAGTTCCCTCCATCTCAGGTTGAATTCGGCTCGACTAAAGGTGTTGAGTTCCTGGCCTCCATCTCAGGTGTAGTTCGGCTCGACTTGAGGTGTTGAGTACCCTCCATCTCAGGTTAAGTTCGGCTCGACTAGAGGTGTTGAGTTCCCTCCATCTCAGGTTGAGTTAGGCTCGACTAGAGGTGTTGAGTTCCCTCCATCTCAGGTTGAGTTCGGCTCGACTAGAGGTGTTGAGTTCCCTCCATCTCAGGTTGAGTTCGGCTCGACTAGAGGTGTTGAGTTCCCTCCATCTCAGGTTGAGTTCGGCTCGACTAGAGGTGTTGAGTTCCCTCCATCTCAGGTTGAGTTCGGCTCGACTAGAGGTGTTGAGTTCCCTCCATCTCAGGTTGAGTTCGGCTCGACTAGAGGTGTTAAGTTCCCTCCATCTCAGGTTGAGTTCCGCTCGACTAGAGATGTTGAGTTCCCCCCATCTCAGGTTGAGTTCGGCTCGACTAGAGGTGTTGAGTTCCCTCCCATCTCAGGGTGAGTTCGGCTCGACTGGAGGTGTTGAGTTCCCTCCATCTCAGGTTGAGTTCGGCTTGACTTGAGATGTTGAGTTACCTCCATCTCAGGTTGAGTTCGGCTCGTCTGGAGGTGTTGAGTTCCCTCCATCTCAGGTTGAGTTTGGCTCGACTCGAGATGTTGAGTTCCCTCCATCTCAGGTTGAGTTCGGCTCGATTGTAGGTGTTGAGTTCCCTCTATCTCAGGTTGAGTTCGTCTCGACTGGAGATGTTGAGTTCCCTCCATCTCAGGTTGAGTTCGGCTCGACTAGAGGTGTTGAGTTTTTCTCCACCCCAGGTCGAGTTTAGCTCGACCTGAGGTGTTGAGCTTTCTCAACCTCCAGTTGAGCTCGGCTCACAAGAGGGTTGTTAAGTGGAGAAAGGTTCGCCTTCCACCTCAGGTTGAGTTCAGCTCGACTAGAGGTGTTGAGTTTTCCTTCAGCCCAGGCAGTGGCGAAGCCAGGATTAAAGTATAAGGTGGGCAAACATTGTATTATAAAATATTTAAAAATGAATTAAAGTATTAAAACCTTAAAAATTTTCAAAATGTAAAGCATAATGTAAAATTTCAATGTTAAAAATGTAATTGCACACATAATAACTTTCAGAGAGATGACCCGCCTAGAAATTTTTTTTCTTCTGAAATATCCAATGCCTGAGATAAAATCAAAATTTTTTGTTCTCACTCCAGACATCTAAAATTACATGCATATAAAATCAATTGGAAAAAATAAAAAATGGCTTGATAAGGAAATAAAAAATGATTTGGTAAGAAGAAATGATTACCTGTCCCGCTGTCCCCGTCCGCCTATCCGACTGAGTCGCCGTCGCCGAGAGATGGCCCGTCGCCGAGATGCAAATGCCCCGACGCCGGCCGAGATGCAATCCCAGTCTCCCAGACGTGAAGTCGCGGACAGGTCCCAGACGCCGGCGGCCGGCCGAGAGGTCCCAGACGCAGAATCGCCGAGACTCGAGAGATGCCCCTCCTCTGCTCCTCGCCGTCGTCGCCTGGCCGAGATGCAGTCACCGAGACTCTGAGAGACGAGAGCTCCAGACGCGAAGTCACGAGCGGGGTTACAGGGGGAGGAACTGCCGAACTGGGGAGGGTCTCGCCTTCTGCCCGTCTCGTGCTTTTTTACCCTAGGAAATAGGAATGATGGGGAGGGTGGGGTCCACTTAATAATACTTTTTAATTTTTCAAATTAATAAGGTGGGCATTTGCCCACCTTATTACTAATGTAGCTTCGCCCCTGAGCCCAGGTCAAGTTTAGCTCGACCAGAGGTGTTGAGCTTTCTCCACCTTCAGTTGAGCTCGGCTCACAGGATGGTTGTTAGGTGGAAAAAAGCCTGCCTTCCACCTTAGGTCGAGTTCAGCTCGACTAGAGGTGTTGAATTTTCCTCCACCCCAGGTCGAGTTTAGCTCGACCAGAGGTGTTGAGCTTTCTCCACCTCCAGTTGAGCTCGGCTCATAGGAGGGTTGTTAAGTGGAGAAAGGTTCGCCTTCCACCTCAGGTCGAGTTCAGCTCAACTAGAGGTGTTGAGTTTTCCTCCACCCCAAGTCGAGTTTATCTCGACCAGAGGTGTTGAGCTTTCTCCACCTCCAGTTGATCTCGGCTCACAGGAGGGTTGTTAAGTGGAGAAAGGTTCGCCTTCCACCTCAGGTCGAGTTCAGCTCGACTAGAGGTGTTGAGTTTTCCTCCACCCCAGGTCGATTTTAGCTCGACCAGAGGTGTTGAGATTTCTCCACCTCCAATTGAGCTCGGCTCACAGGAGGGTTGTTAAGTGGAGAAATGTTCGCCTTCCACCTCAGGTCGAGTTCAGCTCGACTAGAGGTGTTGAGTTTTCCTCCACCCCAGGTCGAGTTTAGCTCGACCTGAGGTATTGAGGTTTCTCCACCTCCAGTTGAGCTCGGCTCACAGGAGAGTTGTTATGTGGAGAAAGGTTTGCCTTCCACCTCAGGTCGAGTTCAGCTCGACTAAAGGTGTTGAGTTTTCCTCAACCCCAGTTCGAGTTTAGCTCGACCAGAGGTGTTGAGCTTTCTCCACCTCCAGTTGAGCTCGGCTCACAGGAGGGTCGTTAAGTGGAGAAAGGTTCGCCTTCCACCTCATGTCGAGTTCGGCTCGACTAGAGGTGTTGAGTTTTCCTCCACCTCAGGTCGTATTTAGCTTGACCAGGGGTGTTGAGCTTTCTCCACCTCCAGTTGAGCTCGCCTCACCTGAGGGTTGTTAAGTAGAAAAAAGTTTATTGTTCTCGCATTTAGCTCGGATTGAACCAACTTTTAAGAGTTCAACTGCCGCATTCTCAACCCTCGTCTCTCCGAACAACGGGTGATACATTGTTTTTCCGGGCTCGCATCGAACCCGGAAAAAGCGGGGTCCTCCGTGGATTCCTCTAAAGCCCCACATACTCGTCAAATAAGTGGGTTGAACTTTCTTTCCGAGCTTGAGACAAGCTCGAAAAGAGCGGGGATTGTGTACAACCCTCATATTTGCTTAGTCGGTGCGACCCGACACGGATGAGGTCATAATAGAGAGAGTGGCTGTGACGCAGAAGATCGACTAGTTGGAGGCCGTCGAGACCAAAAAAGAAGTCCCGGGGGGGGGGGGGGGGGAAGTGGACAGGAGGTCCACTTCCTCACCTGGGCGAGTGGACCTAGGACCTTCCACTCGCCCAAGGCAGGGCGAGTGGACCCCTGGTCCACTCGCCCAGGGTGAGGCATAAGTCCACTCGCCCAGGGTGAGGGGCAGTGGTCCACTCGCCCAGCCCAATTTTGGGAAGACTATAAATAGACCCCCATTGGCACCTTGGCAAGGGCTGGTCTCCCCTCTCCCTTGCGTGTATCTTGTGAGCAAGCACTCCACCCCCACCCTCTGTCAGTTGAGGTTGACGGTGAGGTGATCCTTAGTGCCCTCCAAGGTGCCCAGACTCAGCATTGGCTTGGGAGGGGAAACTCTCTTTGAACTTTCGGGTGTGTGGTGGTACCTCCTCGTTGTAGCTTAAGGGGTTTGTTTTAGGTCCCAAGGGTTCTTGAGGGGCAAGGTCTTTCGGTTCTCAGCAACTAGTCAAGGTTCTAGGTCAGGTCAAGTAAGGGTCAACTGCATACTCGTTGCGAACATCAAGACCGGTTCTCTGGTTTCAACATAAGATATCACAAATATTATTGCTTTATCTTGAAAAAAATATTGTTTTAGCTTAGAAAAAATATTTCTTTAGCTTGAACAAAAAAATTAAAATCACAATAATATTGCTTTAACTTGAAAAAATCTGAACTAAAAGAAATATGACCTTAAACTAAGATCTAAACTATAGAGAACCAAAAAATCTGTAAGGGATCAAGTGGTAGGAGGAGAAATAGCTATTACCTTCAAAAAATATGTTAGTTGACGTCGCAACCCTAAAGGAACGATCTCATTTGGTCGGCTGAGTGAGCAGGGTCGGGTTGGGAGCGGGCGGCAGGGTGGCTGCGACAAAGGGGCGACGGCGGCGGGGTGGCTGGGCGAGCAGAAAGCCGGTGAGGGGGCGGATTTGGCGTTCGGAATCGCGGACGGCCAAATATCGCGATCACCAGTGGCGAAATGGAGGCACGCGGTCAGAGTGCGGTTATCGCTATTGGAAGAGAAAAAAGACCTAAAATTAGAGTGCAGATAGCCAAAACTGTTGTGCGGTTAACAATCGCCTTTAAAAAGTTGTAAAATACCTTCGTCGACTTGCCTAGAACCTGCAATAACAGACTAACAATAGGCGGAGTAAGAAAATTGTGCTTTCACTTGGGGAATTATAATCATGATGACCAAGGGGTAGTTTGGCGCGACGGTTTTCCCGTGGGCCACGGTCACCTCCGCGCGAATGAATTCGGCGAAAAAAATGTGGATTTCATGAGCGGGTCTGATCCCCCGTTGCTCGACAAACAGGGCCTAGGAAGAGTAGAGCTTATAATATAACTAGAAACTGCGCCCCAACTTAAACAATATGAATTTGCCTCGACAAAACTTTTTTTTTTTTCAAGTAGGCAGTTTTATGAGTAGTGTTAAGGTCGGGGGGGGGGGGGAGAAGGAGCTCGAACCTCTCTAAAGAGGTGGAGCATTTTGGTATGCTTTTTCTTGACGAGCTAACTGTGATCTTCTAGAGACATCTGCGGCTCAACCTCATTGTGATTTTAATCATTGTGTCAAAGTTCTTAACCCAATTCGACCGAGAACATGTGAGAATCAAAGACTGCGTATGCAACAGGCATACATAAATCACATGCAAATTTTTACAAGTAAATTTTGCCTCACCATGAAAACCTTCAATTGATGTGTTCATATGATTCCAATCATTATGTTTAATCATACTATAAATATGTAGAATGTGTCTTATGTTGAGTTGATTTGATCTTTCAAATTCATGTGTATCATGCTTCCATCTATCGGCCGCCGATGTTGACTCTTCAAGCCGCCCATGTGTTTCACATGCAAGGAAACTTCTAGGAAAGTGGTCAAGGCAAATGAAACGTCTCTATAAAGGGTTGGGTTATGGCTTGGATATACACACCAAAAGTCAAATCAAAGAGAGGTAATGCCTTAAAGAGGAGAGTGGTAGTGCACGGCCGAAGGAGACGGTGGCCGTCGACATCCGATTGTGAGCTGCATCGACATCGAACAACGAAAACGTGCGGGCAACGACAAGGCGTCATATTCGCGGGCTGCGGCAAGGTGCGCGGTGCTCGATGGTTGCATGCTCGTAGGCGGTGGTGGTTGTGCACAAGTGGGGACGTTGGTGGGTTGCGCGTTCGCGGCAAGGTCAAGTAGTCCTGACTTGAATCTCTTCTCAGTGGTGGCGGCGACGATTAGTCGTCTGACGACTACGAAAGTTCGTTCTGGTACGAATCTTGTGCGTCTGTTTTACGGATTGCAGTCAAGTTCATATTCCTCCTGCGGTTTTTCATAGTCCATTTTTCTGCAGTATTTTTCGGACTTGTATCTCTTAATTTGAGTACTTATTTATTTTATTGTGTTAATTAAATTATGCGAAGTACGTATTTTCGTGTGACTCTGTATTTAGTTGTTTCTGGTGAATGCGCTTCCGCGACTGAAAATCCCAACAAGTGGTATCAGAGCCAGAACATAGGCGACTGATTGGACATTTGGAGCGGTGGTGAACGACTAGGTCCTCTTCCCATCCTTTCAAATTTGACCTTGAATTAATCAGAACTCCTAGTCATACCGGAGGGCAACTATGACAGAGAAGAATGCGACTTTGGCTCGGTACTCAGTGGAGAAGTTCGATGGGAGAGGAAATTTTAATCTGTGGCAGATTCGCGTCAACGATATGCTAGTTGAGCAGAGGCTGATGCGGGTTTTGCGGGGACGAGAAAAAATGGCCGTTGAAGTGAATGATGAGGAGTGGATTGACTTGGATGAGCATGCCACTAGCGCCATCAGGATGTGCATTGACGACAAGGTGCTCTTTAATATTGGCATCGATGAGTCTGCAATCAAGCTTTGGGATAAACTTGAAAGACTGTATCTGGCCAAGTCGTTGACCACAAGGTTGTTGTTGAAACAACGATTGTATGTGTACAACCCGTATTCGCCGAGTGGGCCCCCCAGCCAACTGGCGAAACCTGGGTCGTCCGGATCATTCGCCGGGTCACTCGCCCAGGCTAAGGAAGGTAAAAATGCCCCCGGGTTGGTGGGGGTAAGCTGTAGAAGAGAAGGCGCTAGGCGAGTGGTGCCCTCACGGACCACTCGCCCAGAAGCGTGGGCATTCGCCCAGCCAGGCGGGTGCCCAGCGAATGGTACCCTCACAGACCATTCGCCCAAATGAGTGTGAGGGGAAAATGACCATAATACCCCTGCTGGGCTGCAAATAGCCCTTCGGAACAGCGGAGTTAGGCTATTAGCAGACCAATTTGGGGTGCTGTTAGTAGAATTAAAAGGCGGATTCATGTTATTTGCAGACCAGCCTAGGAAAACTAGAAATAGACCCTTAAGGGCACCTTGGAGGAGATCCGATTTTAGAGAATCCTCTCCTCCAGGCTAGTTTTGGTTGGCAGCCAGTGCCCTCCAAGGTGCCCGGTTGAGCTTTGGTTTGGGAGGGGAAGCTCTCTAAGATCTTCCGGGTGTGTGGCGGGACCTCATCGCTTCAGCCTTGGGTCTATTCCGTTTCCAGCATCCACCGTCAAGAGAGTCTAGTGAGGGAGAAATAAGCATCGGCTACACCCCCAGTGGGTCCAAACTCAAGAGACCAGTTGCTGGTTTCAACATTTTTGGTGCGGTGAGCGTGGACCGTAGCCGGTGAAAGAAAATCCCAAGCTAGTTTCGATGACGGGAGATGGAGGAAATGGTTCTGACTCAGGTCACTCGCAGCCACCAGCGGCAGGGGAGTGGCTGGAGATGTTCGAGAAGTTCAAGCGAGAGGTTCTGCAGACAGTTCTCGCAGCAAGGACCGAGTGCGAGACCCCGGTGGTCCCAGTGGTCCCGCCTTTGCAGATTGGCGAGAACGCACCGGGGCAGCGGCCGGGGAAGGAGATGCCAGCAGAAGGAAGCGCGCGAGATCTCCCCGGACGGCAGCTGTTCAGAAGTCCGGCGAGTGCCGAGGTGTGTGAGTTGGTCCCGCGCGAGAGGACCACTCGCCGAGCAGGGGAAGGGAGCCCCTTTTGCGAGATGATCCTCTCGGCCCCAGTGCCAGAAGGGTTTCGTGGGCCGGAGATGTCTTACTACACCGGCAAGGAGGATCCAGTTGTGCACCTGCAGTGGTTCGAGGACATGACATCAATCCTCCCCATGTCGGATTCTTTCCAATGCCGACTCTTCGCGACCACCCTGAAGGAGAAAGCAAGGGACTGGTTCCACCAGCTTCCCATAGTTTCCATCTACGCGTTCGATGATCTGCGCCGAAGCTTCCGACTGCGTTTCTCGACGTCAAAAAAGAGGAAGAAGGATGCGGAGGCTCTCTTCAAGATCAGACAAAGGGAGGGGGAATCCCTGGCCAAGTACGTGGACAGGTTCCAGGAGGAGATACACCTAGTGCAGGAGGTTCCGGGATTCGCCCTCCAGATGGCATTCATCGTAGGGCTGCGAGAGGGGTTCTTCAAGATGGACCTGAAGAGAAGACCTCCTGTATCCTTCGAGGAGTTGATGGAGAGAGCCGCGGAGGAGATTGAAGGGGAGGCAGCCAACCCCGAGTTCTACAAAAGGTTGGCGAGGATGAGCGAGCCCGAGGCGAGACAGCCAGAGGGAAGAAGGCGAGAGGAGCCCAGGGGCCAGGGGTTCGAAAGACCACCCCGGGTTTGGAGGAACCAAGAGCCCAACAACAGGTTGGGCTGGAGGAACCAGGAAGGACCAGCGCGAGGTCAGGATGAAAGGTACCAAGGAAGGGAGGCAGGAGGAGTGAATCAGGGGTGGAGGCAGGGTCCCAGACCCCCTCACCCCCCCGAGGGAGCAAGCCATGGCGGTAGGCCGAGGGAGAAGAGGTAGAGGAGCAAGAGGAGGAAGAGGAAGAGCGGGAAGAGAGGACAGGGTGGCGTTGCCTTACTGTGACTTTCATCAGGAAGAAGGTCACGCGATCGCCACCTGCCCGGAGTTCTTGGAGATGAGGGAAAGAGGACAGCCACGGCGGCAGCAGGCCAGAATTGAGGAAGTGCTCCCAGAGGCAGAAGAGGACCGGTGTGAGGATAGGGCAGATACAGGAACCAGGGGGAATCGGGGTGATTCACGGTGGGGTTGGGATAGAGGCCTCTCGCAAGAGAAGCTTCCAGGCCATGTTCCGAAGGGACGTCGCGTCGACTTCCCAGACCCCACCCCCCTCTGAGAAGCTCACCTTCTCCTCAGAAGATATACCAGATTACGAAGACCCATTCTGCGACGCCCTGGTGATCCAGACGGCGATAGAAAACTTCACAGTCTCCCGGATCCTGGTGGACAACGGGAGCTCGGTGAATGTGATCTTCAAAAAAGCTTTCGACGCGATGGAGGTAGAGAAGAAGAGGGTGCAGGCCTCCGACGGACCACTGTTTGGTTTCTCGGGGGAGCGGAAGGAGGTCGAGGGAGGCGTAGATCTCCAGGTGACGCTAGGAGGAGTCCCAAGAAACTGCCGGTTCGTCATTGTGGACGCTCCGAGCAGCTATAACGCCATCTTCGGACGACCCCTCATCAGCGCCTTCCGGTGCGTGCCCTCATCGTACCATCAGTGCTTAAAGCTCCATAGTGGAGGAGTCCAGATCCGCGTCCGAGGAGATGCTAAGGTGGCGAGGCAGTGCTACGTGACTGCCGTCAACACCATTTCATGGATGGCGGATGCCGAGAAGATGGATGAAGAGATGGCGAGGCCAGAGGGGCCAGGAGAAGAGGTGGAGAAGAAAGAAGTAGGGGGAGAGGGCGATGCCCGAGAGGAGAATATGGAGGTCGCTCGTGAGGAGCAGGAGGTCGAGTTGATGGAGGTCGCTCGTGAGGAGCAGGAGGTCGAGTTGATGGAGGTCGCTCGTGAGGAGCAGGAGGTCGAGTTGATGGAGGTCGCTCGTGAGGAGCAGGAGGTCGAGTTGATGGAGGTCGCTCGTGAGGAGCAGGAGGTCGAGTTGATGGAGGTCGCTCGTGAGGAGCAGGAGGTCGAGTTGATGGAGGTCGCTCGTGAGGAGCAGGAGGTCGAGTTGATGGAGGTCGCTCGTGAGGAGCAGGAGGTCGAGTTGATGGAGGTCGCTCGTGAGGAGCAGGAGGTCGAGTTGTTGGAGGTCGCTCGGAAAGAGCAGGAGGTCGAGCCGGTGGAGGCGGAAGGAGCTGCAGAGGAAAAGGCCCGGGAAGAGAGGCGAGAAGCAAAAGGCCAGTGGGAAGAGCCAACCCGGATCGAGGCGGCAGAAGAGGTGATAGAGATGGAGGTTACCACCCAGGCAGGAAGGGTGGAGAAGGTGCGGATCAGCGGGGGCCTCGGCCTGGAAGACCAGAGAAGGATGCTGGAGTGCATCCAGAAGAACGTGGACATCTTCGCATGGAGCGCAGCGGACATGCCAGGCATCGAGGCGGACGTGGCTTGCCATCGTCTCAATCTCGATCCAGAAGCCCGCCCCATCCGGTAGAAGAGAAGGACTATAACTGACAAGCTCGAAGGACCGATCCGCGAGGAGGTGGCGAAACTCCTCGAAGCAGGTTTTGTAACGGAGATCCAGTATCCAGGCTGGGTCTCCAATGTCGTAATGGTAAAAAAGGCCGATGGCCGCTGGCGTATGTGTGTGGACTTTTCGTTGTTAATAAGGCCTGCCCTAAGGATTGTTATCCCTTGCCTCGGATCGACGCGCTGGTTGACTCAGCCGTCGGTTTTTCTATGATGAGTTTTTTGGATACTTTTTCAGGTTATCACTAAATAAGAATGCACCCCCCGGACGTCAGAGATGTCTCATTCATCACCAGGGAGGGATGCTACTGCTATAAGATGATGCCTTTCGGGCTGAAAAATGCAGGGGCAACCTACCAGAAGATGATGGATCGGGTATTTAAGAAGCAGAGGGGAAGGAACCTGGAGGTCTATGTGGATGACCTCATGATAAAAAGCAAGTGCGTGAGCTCTCACATCCGGGACCTCGAGGAGACCTTCGCCACCCTACGCGAGTACAAGATGCGCCTGAACCCCCTGAAGTGTGTGTTCGGGGCCAGCAAAGGGAAGTTCCTGGGGAACCTTCTCACCCCCTGGGGGGTAGAACCTAACCCGGACAAGGTTAGGGCTATAATGGAGCTGGGGTCGCCACGAAACGCCAAGGAAATTCAGCGCTTGACCGGAAGACTCGCCGGGCTGAACAGGTTTCTCTCCCGGGCCGGGGAGAGATGCTCCCCCTTCTTCAAAGCGCTACGAGGCAACCAGAAGTTTGAGTGGACAAACGAATGCGAGGAGGCCTTTCAGGCCTTGAAGAGCCAACTCACCAAGGCTCCGCTACTACAAAGTCCCAAAGAGGGGGAGGATCTACATCTATATCTCGGGGTCGGGGCGGAGGCCATAAGCTCCGTCCTGGTTCGGGAGGAAGGCAAGAAGCAGCTGCCAGTCTACTACGTAAGCAGGGTCCTGAGGGAAGCGGAGCTCAGGTACCCAATTTTATAGAAGTTGGCCTTTGCCCTGGTCATCGCAGCAAGGAAGCTTAGGCCATACTTCCAGGCCCATTCGATCCAAGTAGTGACGGATCATCCTCTCCGCCAGATCTTCGAAGGAGTGGAACACTCAGGAAGACTCGCAAAATGGTCAATAGAGCTAAGTGAATTCAACATCACCTTTGTCCCTCGATTATCTATGAAGGCGCAGGTGGTGGCTGATTTCATGACAGACTTCGTGGCCGAGATGAAAGAAGACGGAGCCCCTCGTCACGTTCCGTGGAAGCTGCTGGTGGATGGGGCTTCGGGCAAGAATTCTCTCGGAGGAGGGGTGGTGCTGGAGAGTCCCCACGGAGCAAAGATAGAGCAGACGCTAGTGATACACTTCCCAATCACCAACAACCAGGCAGAGTATGAGGCTGTAATCGCCGGCCTGCGGTTGGCCCGGGAGCTCGGGGTCCATGACGTGGAGGTCCTCACTGACTCCATGATAATAGCTTCTCAGATAAGGGGAGAGTTCGAAACAAGGGAACCTGTGCTCATGAGGTACTTAGCAAAAGTCAAAGGTCTCGTGGGGACGTTCAAAACTTTCTCCATCCGGCATGTCCCTCGAGAGGAGAGCACCCCGGCAGATCGGTTGGCAAAATCTGGTCCACGAGCCGGGGGGACCCTGACGGACCTATTCCGTCCTTCGATTGAGGAGGGAGAGCTCATGGAAGTCGAACAGCGGCCCTCCTGGAAGGATCCCTTCGTCACCTTCCTTGCAACGGGAAAATTTCCGGAAGAAGTTCCGGACCAGAGGCGCTTCCGGTATAAGTCCGCCTACTATGTGCTCCAGGAGGGTGACTTGTATCGGAAGACCCTCTCGGGCCTCCTGGCCTGATGCATCTCGGAGGAAGAGGTCCCAAGGATTTTGGAAGAAGTTCATTCCGGCGAGTGTGGCAGCCACTCAGGGAGCAGGATGCTGGAAGCAAGGATAATAAGGCAGGGGTACTTCTGGCCAACCCTAAGTAAAGACGCGGCAGCCTTCGCCAAGAGATGCCAGAAGTGCCAAATGTTCGCCCCGCTTCAGCTCATGCCAGCTCAGAGGCTAAAGAGTATCACGGCGCCCTGGCCATTCGCCATATGGGGAATGGATCTGGTAGGACCCTTCCCCCAGGCTAGTGGACAGAGGAGATTTCTCCTAGTCATGATTGACTACTTCACAAAGTGGTTGGAGGTCAAGGCGTTGGCTAAGGTCACCTCCCAGGTAATCCGCAACTTCGTATGGGGGGAGATCATTTGTCGACACGGGCTTCCGCAGGCCATAGTCACGGATAATGGACCGCAGTTCGCAAGCGAGGAATTCATCAGCTTCTGTGGCCAGTTGGGGATAGACCTCAGGTTTGCGTCCGTTCACCATCCCAGGAGCAACGGGCAGGTGGAGGCGGCGAACAAGGTAATCGTGAACTTGCTCAATAAGAAGGTGGAAAATCTCAAAGGCAATTGGGTGGAACAGCTCCCCTCGGTCCTATGGGCTTTAAGAACCACCCCCAACACCGCCACGGGAGAGACCCCTTTCAAGCTCTCTCACGCTGCGAGGCCGTCATCCCCATAGAGTTCGAGGTTATGACACAACGGGTGAAGGCCGCCACAAATGGAGAGGAAGATTGGAGAGCCGAGAACGAGGAGGAGTTGCGGCTCTCCCTCGACCTCATCGAAGAAGCCCGGGATCGAGCAGCCATCCATCAAGAAGAGGTCAAGCGGCGGATGGCCAAGTATTTCGACAGGCACGTCAGGATCAAGCAGTTCGAGAAGGGAGATCTGGTACTCAAGAAGGTCGACGCGGCTGGGAGGTCCGCCGCGGTGGGAAAACTTAACCCCAACTGGGAAGGCCCCTATGTCGTGGAAGAGGCACTAAAGTCCGGGGGGTATCGCCTTCAAAATGTGGAGGGTCAACCCCTCAGCCACACATGGAGCGGCGACGACCTTAAACGTTTTTATCCTTAGTACCATGTAATAATGATGGTTTTTTGAATGAAAACATTTTGTTTAAACTATGTGTAGGAAAACGATGCTACAGCTCGCAGGAGAGACCCTGGACGTTCAAAAGGTTGGCCCCGAGCAGACCCGCTGTCCAGGCTCTCATCTAGCTGGCAGGTCCGAAGGCTCACTCGGTGGCAGGTTCTATGTTCCAGAGGTTGGCCCCGAGCAGACCCGCTGTCCAGGCTCTCATCTAGCTGGCAGGTCCGAAGGCTCACTCGGTGACAGGTTCTATGTTCCAGAGGTTGGCCCCGAGCAGACCCGCTGTCCAGGCTCCCATCTAGCTGGCAGGTCCGAAGGCTCACTCGGTGGCAGGTTCTATGTTCCAGAGGTTGGCCCCGAGCAGACCCGCTGTCCAGGCTCCCATCTAGCTGGCAGGTCCGAAGGCTCACTCGGCGGCAGGTTCTATGTTCAAGAGGTTGGCCCCGAGCAGACCCGCTGTCCAGGCTCTCATCTAGCTGGCAGGTCCGAAGGCTCACTCGGCGGCAGGTTCTATGTTCAAGAGGTTGGCCCCGAGCAGACCCGCTGTCCAGGCTCTCATCTAGCTGGCAGGTCCGAAGGCTCACTCGGCGACAGGTTCTATGTTCCAGAGATTGGCCCCGAGCAGACCCGCTGTCCAGGCTCTCATCTAGCTGCCAGGTCCGAAGGCTCACTCGGCGGCAGGTTCTATGTTCAAGAGGTTGGCCCCGAGCAGACCCGCTGTCCAGGCTCTCATCTAGCTGGCAGGTCCGAAGGCTCACTCGGCGGCAGGTTCTATGTTCCAGAGGTTGGCCCCGAGCAGACCCGCTGTCCAGGCTCCCATCTAGCTGGCAGGTCCGAAGGCTCACTCGGTGGCAGGTTCTATGTTCCAGAGGTTGGCCCCGAGCAGACCCGCTGTCCAGGCTCTCATCTAGCTGCCAGGTCCGAAGGCTCACTCGGCGGCAGGTTCTATGTTCAAGAGGTTGGCCCCGAGCAGACCCGCTGTCCAGGCTCTCATCTAGCTGGCAGGTCCGAAGGCTCACTCGGCGGCAGGTTCTATGTTCCAGAGGTTGGCCCCGAGCAGACCCGCTGTCCAGGCTCCCATCTAGCTGGCAGGTCCGAAGGCTCACTCGGTGGCAGGTTCTATGTTCCAGAGGTTGGCCCCGAGCAGACCCGCTGTCCAGGCTCCCATCTAGCTGGCAGGTCCGAAGGCTCACTCGGTGGCAGGTTCTATGTTCCAGAGGTTGGCCCCGAGCAGACCCGCTGTCCAGGCTCTCATCTAGCTGGCAGGTCCGAAGGCTCACTCGGTGGCAGGTTCTATGTTCCAGAGGTTGGCCCCGAGCAGACCCGCTGTCCAGGCTCTCATCTAGCTGGCAGGTCCGAAGGCTCACTCGGTGGCAGGTTCTATGTTCCAGAGGTTGGCCCCGAGCAGACCCGCTGTCCAGGCTCCCATCTAGCTGGCAGGTCCGAAGGCTCACTCGGTGGCAGGTTCTATGTTCCAGAGGTTGGCCCCGAGCAGACCCGCTGTCCAGGCTCCCATCTAGCTGGCAGGTCCGAAGGCTCACTCGGTGGCAGGTTCTATGTTCCAGAGGTTGGCCCCGAGCAGACCCGCTGTCCAGGCTCCCATCTAGCTGGCAGGTCCGAAGGCTCACTCGGTGGCAGGTTCTATGTTCCAGAGGTTGGCCCCGAGCACAGCCGCTGTCCAGGCTCTCATCTAGCTGGCAGGTTCGAAGGCTCACTCGGTGGCAGGTTCTATGTTCCAGAGGTTGGCCCCGAGCAGACCCGCTGTCCAGGCTCTCATCTAGCTGGCAGGTCCGAAGGCTCACTCGGTGGCAGGTTCTAAGTTCTCAAGAGATGATCTCAAGAGCATTCGCATAGACCACGCGCCGGAGAGAGGATCACACCCCACTCTCTTGACTACCTAAGCGAAACCCCGTGACATGCGAATGGTAAGGCTCACTAGGTAGCGAGAGATCGAAGGGGAACGACCGACCTAAGTCGTCTTCGAGCATTCGCGGGGTGGCCAAGACTGTCGCATCACGACCTAACGTCCTAATGAGCCTAACGAGGTGTGGCGGCGAATAAGAAGAATCAACGTCCTAATGAGCCTAACGAGGTATAGCGGCGAATGAGGGGAAAGCTTAGAATAACACAAATTGTAGTCAATATATACATCTTTCAAAGGCACTCGCCCGTTCAAGATTACAGTCAAAATGATAAAGGCAAAAAGAGAAAATACAGGAGGCCCTTCTCAAGGATCAGCAGATTTCTCGCTTGAAGATCCGTCGCTCTCGCCAGAGTCTGGGATGAGGGCGTCTTCTCGCGGCTCGACGTGGTCATCCTCAGGAAAGGGGATTGGAATGTAAAGCTCGGGGATGACTTGGCGAGCGGAAAGGCGTTCGGCTTCCGCCTTCAGGTATCCCGCTCGCCTCAGCACCTGCAGCGCATGCTTGACGGCATTCTGCGCGTTCTCTTGCATCAGCTGCTCCAACTCGTGATGGGGATAAAAATGGCCCCCACTCCCCGGGTCGAGTGCTGACGCACCAGCCTCTCGCAATCGCTGGACCTCGGCTTTGGCCAGACGGATTTCATCCTCAAGGCCGGCCACCCGAGCGCGGAGCATCTCGGCAACCGTGGTATCCTGAAATTAATAACAAGGGTAGTAAGAATAAAGTTGTCAATCGGCAACAAGTCACTCGCGGGAAAGGAGAAAACATACCTCTGCGACAGGGCGGTTGGCGAGAAGAGTCTCCGCAGCCGCCAGCTTAGTCCTAAGCTCCATCGCCTCAGTAGAAGCAACGGACCGGGACTCCTCGACCGCCGCCAAGTCCCGCGCCAATTTGATGCTCCGGCGCGAAGACATGTGCGCGAGCTCGAGCGCCCGCAGCATGGCCCTGGCACTCTCATGAGCGAGAACCTGGGTCGTCTCGGCATCATAAACTTCGGCGTCCTCTCGGCCATAGAGGGCATACGCGATGGCGTAAGCCTCACCGCTGGCGAGATCGCTCTCTATCCACGACGGATGGAGGGTGGAGAGCGAGACCCGGTTAGCATTCCTGTCCCACTTAACCAGGGGAGCCCCCGAGGGGTCCCTGTACTTCTCGCCGCTGGGGAAGTTCCGATGGTCCCTGGGAAGTGGGGGCGGCGGCAACGACAGTCCCGCGCGAGGGGTGGTCTCTCCTGGCGCACTCGTCCCCAGGGCTTGGATCTGAGCATCCGCCCCGAGGGTCTCGTCCAGGACCTCCTTCCCCTTGGCAGAGGGGGGGTTTTTGGGCTTCTTGGAAGAGGAAGAGGTCAGCACCGCTGGCTTGCGCTTCTTTCTGCCAGGCTTGGAGGAAGAAGGTTACTCCCGACAGGCATCTGCGGCGGCCTGTGCGAGAGAGAGGGAAGATCCGGAGGGACGCGGCGGATGAAGGGGGAAGTGGCGCACACCTGCATAATATAGCCAATGGTTCTAGCGAATGATGTAAAAATCACGAAGCGAAAGCGAATGAAGTCTCGAACACTTACCCTCGCCCTGCGGAATGGGTGGAAGCGAGTTGACGTTTCGCCGGAGGTGGACGAGATCCATCCCGTGCTCCAGGATGTATTGGTGAAGTTTGGCCTCGTGCCCCCCTAGGGTCGGGGGGCGGAAGGTTGACTCCTCCTCCTGCACCGGCGCGAGAAGAGTGTTCCCCAGGTTCCCGCTTACGAAAATAAAGCGGCGAACCCAGTCATGGTTCTTGTTCGGGAGCCCGTAGTGCTTTAGGGGGCTCTGTCCCGAGAAGAACGAGATACCATGGGTGCAGCAGAAGGTATAGAGCTTGCGGAAGACGGGCAGCGAGAACTCGATTCCCTCCTCTCGCAGGTAGCTCGCGTACCCAACCAACATAGCGATGGAGTTGGGGTTGAGCTGGCCAGGCACGACCCCGTAGTACCTGAAGGTCTGGCGGAGTTCCGGCCAGATCGGGAGGCGAAACCCCACCTCGAAGTGCTCTAGCGGGATCGCGAGAGCACAAGGCGAGATGGAATTCAGGCGCTCATCTGGCCTGGGCTTTCGCGCCTCGAAACCCGGCGGGACGTAGTCGGCGACGGCAGTCAGGTAGGCCTCCTCAGAGAGGTCGCAGGAATCAAAGACGTGGTTGGCGAATGCGCTGGCGCACTTGGCTCTGCCTTCCGCATCGCCACCCATATTTGCGAGTAAAGAAGGAAAGAGGAGCAACAGATAAGGAAGAAGCGCGAGTGCTAGCGCAGGGAAAGAGAGCGGATGGTTAGGTATTTAATACGGTGGTTGAAAGACCTATTTATAGAGGGACTAAACGGCGTTTGGACTTTCGAGACCTCGAGTGTGCGGATAGCCATCGCGCCCTCCCGACACCTCGAAGCCCGAGCCGGTCCCTCTCGCCCATTAATGGCAAATGCCCTATGTCTATTCATTCCGCGGCTACGCAACGAGGTTGGAAGAGCATCCGGCTATAAGTTATCACTCGGCAATACCCAAGCAAAGCTATGAGATACGAAAAACGAATAAAGAAGCATTCGCAAAGCACAGAGAAATTATTACAGACAAAAATAACGTTCAACATTCGCAGCATAAAGTAAGAAGAGAAAACAATAAGAGGGGTGGACGTTGGGTAGGTCAGATCTCCTCCCAGATCCACCGACCTCGCTTTCGCGACCCAGCTTCTATGGGCATTCGCGGGCGGTAATAAGCGAGTATATTGGTGATCTCATGGGAAGCCAGTTGGAGTTGGTCCCGGGCTCGCGCGGCGTGTGTTCCGGGAGACAACTCCCCTCCCTCACCCCCTAGCCGCTCCACCTCCGCGAGAAGATGCGAGTGACTTCGTCGAAGGTCCTTCAACTCACGCGCGACTCTCAGCCGCACGTCGTCCACCTGGCTGGCCACGTTTCGCTGGATGTGGATGAGCTTCCCCAGGACCTCCGAGATCCGATCCTTCAGGGTCGCGTGATCCGAGGAATCACCCAGGAAGTCAGCAAGATCCCCAGGGGAAGGGAGAGGCGAGAGCATTCCCTCCCCCCCTCGTAGTAGGAGTCGAAGGGGGAGGCTTCTCGATAGCCTGCGGAATCACAACTAGGTTAGTGGTGATAAAGTATGCGAGTACAATAGAGGCGGGTGAGTGAACTGACCTGGGGTGGGATCCGGGTGACCCGAAGGACGAGACGAATGGGGGTGCGTCCCAAACAGCCAGGCGGGAGGTAAGACCTTTCCCTTTCCTGGACGGTAAGACTGTGAAGAAGGAGCCGGAGCATCCGCACGGTCATCAGCACGGAGGGGCTGATCCAGCTCTCGCTCAGGGGAGACCCTCCGTTCATTCGCGGTGACAGCGGGGTTCACCTGAGCAGGGGGACTGGGAGGAATGGAGTCCCGCAGCGGGACGTCAGGGTTGAGGGCTGCGAAAAGGTAATGATTAGTAGCCGACGACATAAAAGGAAAAAGCGAGAAGGTTCACAACTCACGGGGTTGAGGTACAGTCTCCCCAGGAGGAGGCGGAGGAGCAAGATCCAGATCGGGAGGAGGTACCTCGTCCGCGGGAGGTGGCACCACCACACTGCTCAGAACGGCCCCATGGCCGTCCTCAGGTACCAAAGCCCCCTGCGAATGGTCAGAATAAGCGCAGGGTAAGGGACAGGAACTAAATGGAGACAGGAAGAACCCTCATACCAGCACCGCGGGGTCCGGAAGGGCATCCGCCAGCGTGTTCGCCGGTGGAGTATCCGCCGGAGACTCCGAGGCAGCCTCGCCTCTCTGACGATTCAGCTGAATCGTCTTGGCTCGACGCGAGACATAGGGGGCGCTCGGATCCCGTTTAGACATTAGCCAGGGAGCAAATTTGGATGCCCTGGGGGCAGTTGCAGCTTGGGCCGCAGCTAGGCGATCGATCATCTCTCGCGAGAGGGGTTTCGCAGAAGGTTTGTGGAAAGACATTAGGAAGTGGAGAAACTCCGAGCCAAGATGAGAGAGTGGTCCAGAGAAACCTGACATAATGGTATATATATAAGGTGGCGGTGGGACCCACGGAATCTTATGGATCCAGTCAGCAAGCACTCACCAAATACAGGGTTGGACTGTTCTTTACGATCGTAGGAACCGCTCGTAAAGAGCGGGGATTGTGTACAACCCGTATTCGCCGAGTGGGCCCCCCAGCCAACTGGCGAAACCTGGGTCGTCCGGATCATTCGCCGGGTCACTCGCCCAGGCTAAGGAAGGTAAAAATGCCCCCGGGTTGGTGGGGGTAAGCTGTAGAAGAGAAGGCGCTAGGCGAGTGGTGCCCTCACGGACCACTCGCCCAGAAGCGTGGGCATTCGCCCAGCCAGGCGGGTGCCCAGCGAATGGTGCCCTCACGGACCATTCGCCCAAATGGGTGTGAGGGGAAAATGACCATAATACCCCTGCTGGGCTGCAAATAGCCCTTCGGAACAGCGGAGTTAGGCTATTAGCAGACCAATTTGGGGTGCTGTTAGTAGAATTAAAAGGCGGATTCATGTTATTTGCAGACCAGCCTAGGAAAACTATAAACAGACCCTTAAGGGCACCTTGGAGGAGATCCGATTTTAGAGAATCCTCTCCTCCAGGCTAGTTTTGGTTGGCAGCCAGTGCCCTCCAAGGTGCCCGGTTGAGCTTTGGTTTGGGAGGGGAAGCTCTCTAAGATCTTCCGGGTGTGTGGCGGGACCTCCTCGCTTCAGCCTTGGGTCTATTCCGTTTCCAGCATCCACCGTCAAGAGAGTCTAGTGAGGGAGAAATAAGCATCGGCTACACCCCCAGTGGGTCCGAACTCAAGAGACCAGTTGCTGGTTTCAACAGTATGGGCTGAAGATGCAGGAGGGTGGCAACCTGCAGGAGTACTTTTATTTGTTCAACGACATTCTAAATCAATTGTATATGGTTGGTGTGAAGGTGGAGGAAGAAGATAAGACCCTATTACTTCTTACTTCGCTCCCGCCATCCTTTAAACACATGGTGACCACGCTCCTGTATGGGAAGGATACAATGGGGCAAGAGGAGGTCACATCGACATTACTGTCCAGTCAGATGCTGAAGGACCCCACTCCTGGGGTGAGCATATTTTGACGGTAGATGGACGGGGAGAACATTCGATAGGGGATCGAGGGGTGCACGAGCTCGGTCAGCGTCGAGGAAGGGAGTTATTTGTTACCACTGTACATAGAGCGGTCACATCAGGAGAAATTGCCCGCATCGTGCGCAAAGTTTTGGAGACGTCTAGGATGCGGGTATGGTGACGCTAGATCTGGGAGTGGAGAGTGATGGTCTTTATACCATCACTGAGAGTCATGACGACTCTCACATCGGATGGATATTAGATTATGGCGCTTCGTAACACATGTGCTCGGATGCATCAATGTTTAGTTCTTTGGAGGTGACGACTGGGTCGGTCTATTTAGGTGACACCTCAGATTGTGAGATTACAGGCACATGGACGGTGGACATACAGATGCATGATGGGGTGGTGCGCAGGCTTTAGAGGGTACATCTGGTGCTCAAGCTGCGTAAGAATCTGATATCGTTGGGCAGTTTGGACTCGGGTGGCTGCAACTTTGCGGCAAGAAAAGGAGTTCTGACGGTGACACGCGGGTATGTCGTGCTCATGAAGGCTGTGCAGTTCGGTAATCTATACCGACTAATGGGGACCACGGTGCGAGGTGGTACGCCCAAGATTTATGCGGTTGATATGGTGGATGATTGAGGTGGTACAGTGGATCGTCCTTCTGTGACTCGGGTTCGGCGAGTTAGCTTTTGCGATCTGGGTGCGTCGGCATCCCACTGGTGAACATGAGTAGAGATGGAGTTCGACTTGCGACAATTCGTCTGACGCCTCAGACATGAGGTGGTGCTTCGTGCAGATTGGTGCTTTGTACAGATATTGCTTTGTGCAGACAGCATCATGCAGATAATGCTTCGTGCAGAATGTGGTGTTTGAAATTCAAATCAAGGTGGTGATTGTTGACTTGGTTTGATCTTTCAAACCCATGTGTATCATGCTTCCACCTACCGACCACCGATGTTGACTCTCCAAGCCGCCCATGTGTTTCACATGCAAGGAAACTTCTAGGAAATTGGTCAAAGCAAATGAAATGTCTATATAAAGGGTTGGGTTATGGCTTGGATAGATACACCAAAAGCCAAACCAAATAGAGGTAAAGCCTTGAAGAGGAGAGTGGTAGTGCACGGCCGAAAGAGACGGTGGCCGTTGACATCCGATTGCGGGCTGCATCGACATCGAAGAGCGAAAGCGTGCGGGCAGCGACAAGGCGTCATATTCGCGGGCTGCGCCAAGGTGCGCGGTGCTCGATGGTTGCATGCTCGTAGACGGTGGTGGTTGTGCACAAGTGGTGACGTTGGTGGGTTGCGCGTTCGCGGCAAGGTCAAGTCCTGACTTGGATCTCTTCTCGGTGGTGGCGACGCCGGTTGGTCGTCTGACGACTAATGTTCGTTCTGGTACGAATCTTGTGCGTCTGTTTTACGGATTGCAGTCAAGTTCATATTACTCATGCGGTTTTTCTTAGTCCATTTCTATGCAGTATTTTTCGGACTTGTATCTCTTAATTAATTTGAGTACTTATTTATTTTATTGTGCTAATAAAATTGTGCGAAGTACGTATTTTCTTGTGACTTTGTATTTAGTTGTTCCTGAAGATTGCGCTTCCGCGATTGGAAATCCCAACACCTTAAACATATAAATGAAACGATAGTATTAGTAATCAAATGAACATAGAACCGACAGATAAAATTCACAAGTCTCTCACTCAAGGTGATCATGCTTCACCATTTGCCTTAGATTTTTTGTTTTGTTGATTTCACGCCTTTGATCCTGATCTACACTCCAAGATATATATTTCCAGCTTGTTGTTGTTCCTCTTACTTTCCCCGTCGATTTTTCTCCCATTCACAACTACTCATGAAAGCAAAGTTCTTCGTCGCTCCTTGGGGTCGTCTATGGGTCTGTTTGGCTCAGCTCTGGCGGATGGAAAAGTCTCCCACGCGTCTACCATAGTCGTGTTAAGCTATTTCTGAAGGCCATGTGTGGTGGAGGCCGCTGATCCTTTGAGTAGGCTTTGAACCTTTACTTTCTAGTCTGAATTTGGCTAATTGGCTAGTCGGCTCAATCCAAACTAATTATGTTTATCGTATTCATGACATCATTTTATTTAGGTCGACACGCTAAACTTCGAGTCAATGCAGTCACTCAAATTTTTTATAGGGGCCCAACATGCTGATATCTTTCTAATGAACATGTCTTGAATCTATATATAAATAATTTAGGTGCGAATAGCAATGTTTGACCTACTTGTAATTTTTTGCTTAAAAAAACTATGCTTGACCAACTTGTGAGAAAAATAAGTAAATATAATATATCTTAAAAATAAAATAAAAGATAACATTTATGATAGGGGAAAGGGAGATGTTGAAAGGGACTTTTGGTTGCTAGCAATGTAGAGTTCTTCTTCCCAAGATCTGGTCTTTTTTTTTTCTATTTTTAAAATCATATATAATTATTTAGTATTTAGATAGCATATAATTCGTAATACTATTTGGTTGTGTTTGTAGTTTTTTTAATCCTTCAACGTCTGTGTTATTAACTTATAATGGACAAATATATGAAATCATTGGTAGTAATTACAACAACAACAACAACAACAACAGAACCCATATAGTCCCCAATCATTGGGGGTATGGGCGGGGGAAGATTGGAAACAGAACTAACCTTTGGCACTATGCACAAAGTGGCTTCTCTCAGAGGAGAAAGACCTAACCTTTGACAATAAATGCACAAAGTGGCTGCTCACATAGTACCACTGAAATAGTGGGAAATCATTGGTAGTAATTAATAATTAAAAAAAAAATTTGCAGATTAATTTGTGGTCTTAAAACACCATAGAAAAATATATTGATGATTGTTTTTGAACCAGTTTCATTTATAGATACACAGAATTCTCTAAATAAACACTTGAAATTTTGGTGTATCGAATTTAAATCTAGAAGACGTTGAGTTCTCTTGAATCGATTAGATATGATGTTAGCGAAACTGGTACGGGCCTCCCGTGCATGCACCAAAAAAATTTCGACAGTAATCCCGTTTTTTTCAATGTTTTTTTGTACGCGGTCTCTATGAGGGTGTGAGAGACTTATAGTCTCATGTCCATTGAGCTAGTATACATTGTTAGAAATTGTGTAAATAAACATTTATTTATAATGTTTTATTGGAGCCTTTTGGTGTTTGGTGTATGACTATTCATATATGATGAAAAGCTCCAAAACCAAAATTGGAGGGAACCCAAATTGTTTGGAGGGAAACCTTTCATGAATGAAAGGATGAACCCATTAGTCCCACCTTGCCTTTTTGCTTTCTAGCCAAAGAGTATTTATATTAGTTCACACCTTCTTATTTGTTCAAAAGAACATAAGGAGAAACTATGAACCACACGCGCGCGCGCGCACGCACCGCACCGGATCCGGATCCGGATTTGGGATTTGGGGAAGAATTGAATTGTATTTTTTGTTCCAAATAGTTTCATAGCATTTTACTCGGAGTTGCGTCGATTAGAATTCGGAGCTGCGTCGAATAAATTTCGACGTAGCGTCGTTCTGCCCGCTGGAGTTGCGTGGCGTCGAATGGAACTCGACGCATGCGTCGATTGAACTCGACGTAACGTCGATAAGGCTTGCGTCGATAAGTCCTGCGTCGATAGAACTCGACGTAGCGTCGATATGATATCGACGCAACGTCGATTTTTCTTCACACGTTCTGCCATTTTTACGCGTATTCTTAACCGCTCTTTACGCGTGTTTCTCGCCATTACTTACGTTGGAAATTTTCAACGTTATTACGTGCTTTCCAACTATAACTGTTAATAATTATTACGGTTTTAATATTGTCGTTTCGAGATCCTTTTCCTTTACAGCGAGATACTGCCTTCGTTCTATATATACTCGTTCTTCTCAGAAAGAGAGACACGCTCTGATTCGCTCCTCTTCTCTCTCTATTTTCAGGATCTTCTACGTGCTTTCTTTTCTTTACATTTGCTTCATCAAGTGGTTGTTCGGGTGCTCTGTGCTTCTTCGGTGTCCGCGCACATCGGAGTTTCGGGATCTAGCCGGGTGTTGTACCTTGGAGGAGTGAGCATCGGTTGAAAGCCCTGCCGGAGGGTGGTGCAACTTCTTTAGGGCAGTGACCACACGCCTTACCCAGGCTCGATTCTGAACTATACATTACTCTATTTTATTTCTCACCTCCTTCATGCAAAATTATTGATATTGCTGTTTCACATATTTATATATATGTATATCTGCTGTTTCTGTAAAAGTTTTAAAAACGAAAATATATCATTTTGTATATTAATATAGGAATATAGAAGAAAATATTCCAACATACATGTATATTGTATAACCCGTAATTTGTCAATATTAGAAATATCTAAAGAAGACACTTTAGGAGATCTTGTCGGGAATGGCTATTCGCAGACTATTATGCCCGACAGCTGTACAACCCGTATTCGATGAGGAGACCCAACTCAGAAGTCCTTGCCCAGCAGGGGCGAGCTCAGAAGACCTTGCCCAGCAGGGGCGAGCTCAGAAGACCTTGCCCAGCAGGAGCGAGCTCAGACCACCTCGCCCAACAGGGGCGAGCTCAGACCACCTCGCCCAACAGGGGCGAGCTCAGAAGACCTTACCCAGCAGGGGCGAGCTCAGACCACCTCGCCCAGCAGGGGCGAGACACCTCGCCCAGCAGGGGCGATCTCAGACCACCTCGCCCACCAGGGGCGAGCTCAGACCTAGGGACCCCTCGCCCAACATGGGCCAACTCAGACCACCTCGCCCACCAGGGGCGAGCTCATACCACCTCGCCCAGTCGGGGCGAGCTCAGAAGACCTCACACAGGTGTGGACGAGCTCATAATTTCACCTCGTCGAGGGTAGCTATTCACTGGTCATTTAGGTCTGGGAATAACATTTTGGTTAAGGCGGAGGAAGCTAACTACCCGCATACCAATATACCTCCGGGCCCGAAGTCCCAATGCACAATTAGAAGAAACCTTTTGACCCCCCCCCCCCCCCCCCCCAGGGTCTGGGCGAGCTCAGTGCCCGTCTTTCTTGTTCTGAGTTCAGCATTGGCTTTAGGGGGGAAGTTCTTATAGACTTTCGGGTGTGTGGTGGGAGTCCCACCGTGGGACCACCTCGCTGCTGCACGCGAGTCTTGTTTGTAGGCAATTCAGGACTATTTCTTGTGTTGTCTCGCTTCTTCTTATCGTGTCTCGTCCACAACGCTCTATCGATCGTTGATTAGGACACAAAGATCGAAGGAGATTGCATGGAAAAATTATTTAGGAATCTTACAAAAAATCAACAATAAATGAAATGATAAATAACTTTCAATGTGATATGATGCCCCGCAGAAAAACACCTCTAGATATTTTGTTGTCGTAGTTCGGATATCATCACCTCCTTTCATCGATTCCACATTTCACAACACGAGCCCACGGTAGGCCGTAACAACTTATTTCGTCTGGTGCAGTGGTACTCCTGGATAATGTTATACGTCCACCTCCGCTTTGGTACAACATGTCATCACTAGTTCGACAATTTTTATGTGGGTCAAATGCAGCAACCACCTCCTCCAGTTGCAGGCGTATCCAAATACCCGGGGAAATGAGGAAACATATATGAACCCGGCATAAGGGCTACGCACAAGTAGATGATTTATGTGCAAGTTGTGGCGTTCACAAATGGAAAGATACGACGGCTAGGCATGGGCGGACCTATTATAGGCCGAGTGTGGGCAGCCGCCCGCACTCAATTTTATTTCGCAAAACTAGGGTTTCGCTCTTTTATCCCGCGCTCCCGCTGGGCTCGACGAAAACCCAAGGCGACTCCTCAAGCCCTCCTCCGCGCTCCCGCTGGGCTCGACGAAAACCCTAGGCGACTCCTCCCGTCCTCCTCCGCGCTCCTGCTGGGCTCGACGAATACCCTAGGCGACTCCTCCGGGATCGAAGAACACAGGCCGCGACTCCTCCTCTGGGCGTGACTCCCCCGGGATCGAAGAACACAAGCCGCGACTCCTCCTCTGGGCGCGACTCCTCTGCACGGCAGTTGCGTGACTGGTGACTGATATGTTGATTTCCTTCTTTTTCTTGATTTTAGTTGTTCTTCATAATTAGTGATTTCAGTTCTTCTTCTTAGTTCTTCCTGATGTCTTCTGGAAATTGCCCATCACTTTTCAAAACAAGATTTACTACCCTCATTTTAACAACTATTTGGAATAAGGGCATTGTAAAATCTCTTGGCAAATTTGTACAAAAATGTTGTTTGTAGCTTTAGGATTCTTCCTAAACGTTTTTATAGCTTTCTGTTTGGTGCCTGTATTGGTTTAGCTTTCTTCTTAGTTCTCTGACAGCCATGATTCTTGATAGATTGGGTAAATCTTTAATCATATGGTTGTTTAAGAGCGAGATTTTTTGTAATGTTGTAGGAATTAGGATATTAACTTTTAATTGAAGCAATTACAGGAAAAATCAGGTTTGATTGCATTTTGATGTGATGCAGTTAAGATAGATGAATGAATTCATTTTCTTAAACTTTAAATTGTCATTTGATATTATCAATGACAATTCTATGGAGAGTTTTTGTAGAATTCACTGTCTACAGCTGTTTGAGTTAGCATTATTTTTGCTTTAATTTTTGATAGATATGTGCAGCAAAAATGTTTCAACTTAAATTAAGTCTTGTTTCAAGGAAGAAGCCACATAGGTTTGTGTAGATTAATTAATTGGATTGAATTTATAATCTCAATTTGTTTGTGTCCTAATTTGGATAATTTTTTTACTAATTTGTACTCATTTTTTTTCGTATGTATCAATCTTGTGTTATTATTTTATTGAACGCCCCACTGAAAAATCTTGTTGGGTCCGCCTATGCTGCTAGGGCTAAACATGCAAGCCTAGAACAGTTGTATCCAACCGATTCGAGATTAATAGCTCCTTGTTAAATTTACATTATATTTCAAAATAATGTTTTATCCGAACTATATATTTTAACAACAACACTTCAATCGGAGGCACTGTCTCTGGCTTCGTTTGTTCGGGCGTTTTTTTCTATGGGAAAAAAATATCACCGCTCAAAATAGTTACTTGGTAAACCTCCATACTGCATTCTCAATACTCCAAAAACATCATCTTTGACCCGCCTTCCTCCGTTCCCACAGCTTTTATTTTCGAAGCTGCAAAATGCCACCGCCTAAACAAACAGAGCCTCAGATGCGCGGGGTCCACGCGCATAACTACTAATTATTCTGAAATAATAAATTGATCTTAACTTTTTATTTGGACCGGGTGAGCCATTAGAAAGGGATGGGGCCCAAAAGTAAAAAAGCCGTACTAGCTCGTGATAGTTGGCCCATGGGCCTTTAGACAATGTTTAGCCTTTCAGTTTCCTGTCAGTAAATTTCTCATCGTATGAGACTATAAGAGGAACTTCTAATATTATTTCAATTAGAAGTGAGATAAATGAATATAATTAAAAAAAATTAATCATTAAATATAAAATACGGCATAGATATATTTTTTGACGGGATAAATAACACATAAGAATAGTAGAATAACAAGTGATGAGGATTCATCATAGGCTCTCTTCTTATGTAGAACCGGACGGCGGTTACTCTCACTAACCGCTCCATCCACTACTTTAGTGAAGAGAGTGGTGAGTTAAAAATGGAACCGCCCACTCCCACCGGCGAGCGGGACACGCCAACCCGCACCCCGCACGGGGCGCGGCCTCCCCCCGGCCAAACCGCACCCAAGAGGAGTGCGGCCAAGCCGCACCCCACTTGGGGTGCGGCCAAGCCGCACCCCCATGGGGTGCGGCCAAGCCGCACCCCTCATGGGGTGCGGCCAAGCCGCACCCCCATGGGGTGCGGCCAAGCCGCACCCCACTTGGGGTGCGGCCAAGCCGCACCCCCCTTGGGGTGCGGCCAAACCGCACCTTACCGGGTGCGGCCGAGCCGCACACACTTGGCGCGAGGATCGGTTGAGCCTCCTCCTCCTCTGATTTCCTTCACCGGGGGGCTTGCAAGTGGTCCTCCCGTATTCGCGCACCCGTCAGGAGCGCCGGACCCCAATTTCCCCTTTTGGAGACAGCTCCTCGTTCCGTCGTTCGCCCAGAACGTCTCCACATTCACAAACACTCTCAAAACGTCTCTAAGCGTGTCCAAGGCGCTTTCATGTTCGTCGCGCGCTCAGAACGCTTCTGAGCGCGCTCAGAGCATGCTCACTTTTACGCCTCGCCTCGCTCACTTTTCCGCCTCGCCTCGCTCACTTTTCCGCCTCGCCTCGCTCACTTTTCCGCCTCGCCTCGCTCACTTTTTGTCCTTTCAGTTTCTCACTTTTCAGGAACGGCTTGTCGTCTTTCCTCAAAGGGCAAGATGGTCATTTACGAAAAATGGTGATCCAAGTGCCCCAAATCGAGAAATATGATTCGTCAGCCAAGGTGGTTATGGTGGTTACGACGGCAAAAAAATTACCGGGCTACCCCCGACCAAAGCTATAAAAAGGCCCCCAAGGCTTCATTTAGAGGATCCCGCCTTCATGACCAGAGAGAGCTCCTTGAAGATTTCCACGGATTTCTCCTTCGGTGCTTGAAGATCTTCTTCGTGGACTTAGAGATTTCCTTCTTCGCGAAAGCGGACAAGGCTCCCGCTTTCGTTCTCAGAAAAGCGGACAAGGCTCCCGTTTTCGTTCTCAGGGAAGCGGGCAAGGCTCCCGCTTTCGTTCTCAGGAAAGCGGACAAGGCAGTCTCACTTCTGTCTTCTCGAAAGCAAACAGGGCAGTCTCACCCCTGTCCCCTGGAAAGCAGACACGGCCTTCTCACTTTCGTTCACTGCTGTACTCATAGGAAAAGTACTTAGTTTTTCCGAGAGGTGTCCTGTCACCCTCGGAGTGCTTTCCCTCTCTCTCTCACCATTATTGTAACGAGCAGCGGCCTGTCGCGCTCGATCTCTAAGCACATAATTGTAACCCCTCGGGAGATAGTGAAATTTGGTCGGCACAGCTCCGGCCACGTGGTTTTTCACCCTTTCCGGGTTTTCCACGCTAAAGTCTCAGTGTACTCAGTAATCTCAAATTGACTGTTTGCGCGCTTAGATCGCTCCCGAGCTAAGGCGGTTCAGTTGAACCGGTCTACCAAGAGCCCTAAGCGACCCGCAACAGTTTGGCGCCGTCTGTGGGAATGAATTCCCAGAAACCAAGCAAAGGGTTCCCGAGTGCAGCACCCGCTTCTCCGGAGTTCACGGAACCAGCAAAAGTCGACACCTCCCCCGAAATATCCGACGCATGCAGTTCCTCAATCCCAGAGAACCCCGCAAAAAGCGCGCTCCTCGCTACTCCCGTCTTGCCCACGTGGCGTAGATCAACTGACAAACCGGCCCCTCTCGCGGCAGGACAGGAGCTGAATGATGTCTCGCGTCAACAAAGGCAGTCCCCCCTGTCAAGGTCAATTTTAGCATACTCAGTTCCGTCGTGGCTAAAGCTCCCGCATTGCAAGGAGTTTCACGGAACAAAAGATCAGTACGAGCACTTTAATCACTTCTTGATAACGATGCGAACGCTCGGACTTCCCGACCAAATCAGTTGCAAGCTCTTCACCAAGACTCTACGCGGAGATGCCCTCCGCTGGTATGAATCTTTGCCAAACGGAGCAGTTCACAACTTCACCGAGTTCTCCCAACTGTTCGTCGAATGGCATGAGGCACGCTCCCCAAGGATCCAAGAAGAAGAAGAAAAGCCTGGCATGGACGAACCACCCCACCCAAGGGGAGCGGAATGGAGCAACCAGCAAGAAGAGATCCGCACAAATATTCGCCAGGAACGACCCTGTGCGTGGATGGACTTCGCCTTAGACGCAAGCATAGGCAGTCCACCCTGCAAGCTAAGGAGAGCGTTGATAACACATCGCATCTCCTTCAACCTCTTATTCCTAGCTGTCGTAGTGCGGCTCAAACCCCTAAGCGGGAACCTCAAGCTCAGGGCCAGCAACGCGGAGCTCCCCGACGGAACTATGGTGCCCACCATAGGAACCATCACCTTTCCGGTCCAAGTAGGCATGCACTCGGAACCGGTTCAGTACGACGTTCAGTTCATCGTCGCAAACGCCGACTCCCCCTACGATGCGATATTCGGGAGTCTCCTACTAGACGCCCTGGACCACGACATTTCCATGACCGGGCGCATGACCAGCAAAGGGAACATCCTCAGGAACGCAATACATGGTTTCAATACACCCGACTCCAAGCTCCCTTGGGTCAACGACGACCCCCCACCAGAGCCAAAGTCTTAAAGGCTAAGCGCGCGGAAGGACCGTACAAATCTCGCATTAGCAGAAAAAGCCAAACCCCAGGCACCGACGAATCCGCAGCCAATCGATGTGAATCGCAAGAGAAAGGGCCAGCATCAGCAATTCGAACTGCTCACTCAGAGCCGAGTAGACCGCCCCCAAGGGCTGCCAAGTCATAGTCCCCAGAGTTACACTCTGCTAAACACCTCCCGCGAGCACATTATGTCCATAATCTGCAACAGCAAGATCATCAACTGGCCCAGGCCGCTCTCCCTGCACAGGGGAGATCAATCCCAGTTTTGCCACTTCCACAAAGGTCGAGGACACCGAACGGAGCATTGTGCAAAACTGAAGGAAGAAATTGAACGTCTCGTCCAGTTGGGACACTTGGAGGCTTTCCGTAAGGAAACACTGAAGGGTGCCACCAAGGATCAGCCGCCGGGTCACAGCCGCCCACCATGCTGAGCAAGCCCGGGCAAGCGCAGCGCAACGAGAGCGCAACATTACGTCTTCCTCTCGTAAAACTTGTATAAAAAACCCACCGGCTTAAAAGCCGCATGGTTGCACCTACGCATGTATCAATATTTATTTACCAAGTTATCTTCCATCTGTTCTAAACTGTTCTACTACAGGAACCGCTTCGGGGCCTAGCCCCGGGGGCCTTGTACCGCCGTCGATTGAAGGCCCGCCCTTCTCCTCCGCTGTCAGGTCCCGGTGTCGTAGGGGCCTGCCCCCTTGCGTCCACCCTCGGTTTGAATACAAACACTATTCACCGGCCAAGCTGCGAGCCAGACTCGTGCAAAAAAAGCCGCGAGCCAGACTCGTGCGAAAAAGCCGCGAGCCAGACTTGTGCAAAAAGCCGCGAGCCAGACTCGTGCATCGTAGGGGCCTGCCCCCCTTACGTTTACCCTCGGTTTGAATACAAACGCTATTCACCGGCCAAGCCGCGAGCCAGACTCGTGCAAAAAGCCGCGGGCCAGACCCGTGCATCTATTTTATTACATAAAAGCCGCGGGCCAGACCCGTGCACCTATTTTATTACATAAAAGCCGCGGGCCAGACCCGTGCACCTATTTTATTATGTAAAAGCCGCGGGCCAGACTCGTGCACCTATTTTATTACATAAAAGCCGCGGGCCAGACCCGTGCACCTATTTTATTATGTAAAAGCCGCGGGGCAGACTCGTGCACCTATAATATAAAAGCCGCGGGCTCAGGTCCGCGCAAACTCATCTGTAACTTTGAAAATGATCGGGCTATGCAGGTGCTAACAACCAGGTTTACAAGATCGTGCAGATAAACAAGTACGATATATACAATAAAAGAGATACAGCCACATCCGGCAAACACGCAAACAAGCAACAAAACTAAAAGCAGAAAAAAGAGATAGACAGCATCAGTCCTCGGCTACATCCGAGTAGTCATCTCCAGAAAGGTCTCCGGCTCCAAGGCCGGTGGTGTCGCACCCGAACTTCCTCCCCATCATGCGAAGGGTCTTCTGAATGCCTCTCTGAAAGGAGACCTCACACTCGTCCGCTATTAGGGGCTCTACCTCCGACGTCATCACCTCAGCCCGAATCTCCTCCATCATCTGGAAACGCTCCTCCGCAAAAGCGAGGGAGTCCTTGTACTCGGCCACCCCGGTCGCCTTGGCCCCCTCAAGGCTCTGCTCGATCGACAACAGCCGGTCCACCTCGCTCCGTAGGAAGCCCAACTCTCCCTCCAGGCGGAACATCTCCCCCTGTGCATCCGACAACTGACGAAGGGCATCCTCCGCGAGCGCCTTGTCACCACCACACTCTGCGCGCAGCTTCCCAATATCAGTCTCCAGCTGCCGGACGCGAGCCGAATCACGGTCTCTTTTCTCTTGCAAGGCGGATATCTCACATCTCGCCACACGTAACTCCTCCTGAAGGGCGAAATAGTTGTCCTTTAGACTCACATAGTGGTCGTTCCATGTGACGGCAACGCTGGTCAAAGCCTCCGCCTGCAAAAGTTAAGCAATTAGCAAAAACAAGTAATAACGAAGAGGGGCTAAATAATGATAGAAGAACTTCATTTATCGCAAAGGCCATCGCCTGGAGAGAAGAGGAAACGCGTTTCGCCGACATAAGAGGAGGTGGTGGCGGCAAATCCTCCTGTGGGACCTGAACGGCAGGAGGAGGCGCCAAGATCTCCACCTCCGGATCAGACAAAATCGGCTCTCCTCTAGGACGGCTCGGGCCGGCCTCGTCGTCATAACTCGTAGGTGCCGGCGGAGTGGGGCGCGGATCAGAAGGACAGTTCTTGAAGACGATCTTCCTCTTCCTCCCACGGTCTAATGGTACGACAGCTTCCCGCTCTGAATCCCAGGAAAGTCCCACAGAGTGCAGCCGGCGTTCATCCACGCAACTAGAAATAGAGAGCAAGGCCTTCGACAGCCCCTCTCGGCCAGGAAAACCTGGGATGGGAACAAACTCATCCTCCCGACCAATCTGCCGGCGGCAACGTCCAGGGAGCGATCTCCATAACTCCGGTAGCTCCCATCGATTCTGAACATACCAGTAAAGGGTATTCCCGTGACGGTAATCGGCTTTCGCGCCAAAGTGGAACCAGCTCTTGTTGCTCCGGATTTCTATACGACCGCCCGGGTCGGTGGACACCTCGCACCAGTCCTTGAAAATCTCAAGTGAAAAGCGCTTGCTATGCTCTTGAAAAAACACCACCAAGCCCATGATGTTCGCCATCCCAGCCGGTGTAAACTGGGTAATCGGGACGCCACAAAATCGAAAGATCTCAACAACCTCCTCGGGCGGAGGAATGCGAAACCCGGACTTCAAACAGCTCTCCGAAAGAGCCATGAAGCCGGTCGGTGGATTTTGGGCGCGATCCTCCGCTCCTGGAATCTTCACCTCAACACTTGGGGGCAGCCCGAACCGTTTGCGCCACGAGTTGACGCGAGCCCCATCGAGAGTGGAGCGCATATGCATCGGCCTTGATTGGCCGCCTCGTCTCGAAGCCTGCACGAAAAATTCGCACACATAAGCGTGTATACATAACAAAACACATATTTCCAAATAAACGCACCAAGCAAATTCAAGCCCGACGGTGCACGCTAGCTCCAACAAACCAGTGAGTGGACGCACACGGCCAAGAACGGTGCCCGCACGCGCTAAAAGGCGCGCGGCCAGCCGCCGCACGCACACAGCCAACCGACGCACTCGCACACGGCCGGTTAGCACACACGCGCACGACCAACGGCCGCGCGCAGCGCACGACCAGCCCTGTGCGCGCGACCAGCCCCATGCTCGCACGGAGGCCGCGCACGCGCGCGGCCAACCGCCGCGCGCGCGCACGGCCAACCGCCACGCGCGCGCGGACGGCCACCGAACGTGCCCGGCCGGCCACCGCTGCGCACGGGCCGCGCGCGCACGGCCAGCCGCCGCACGCGCACGGCTGGGCACCGTTGCGCGCCGGCCGGGCACCGCGCGCACGCGGTCGGCCACCGCCCACGAGCGCGGGCCGCGCCCACCCACGACCCCCGCTGTGCACGCGCACGACCGCCCACCGTGCGCGCGAACGCCGACCTCCGACGTCACATCCCCTCGGTCGGAACCACCCTTACGGGCGCGCTCCGCCACCCCTCCCTTTCTCACGGTAAAAACAAAAGTAAAACTTACCTCCACCATGGCCAACGCGCCGCCAACGATGCAGATGACCGGAGTAAATTCAAGAGAAAACCTTCGCACTCCTTCGAGCGGAAGAACAGACTCCGAAGGTTTGGGGGGCTTATGATGAGGATTCATCATAGGCTCTCTTCTTATGTAGAACCGGGCGGCGGTTACTCTCACTAACCGCTCCATCCACTACTTTAGTGAAGAGAGTGGGGAGTTAAAAATGGAACCACCCACTCCCACCGGCGAGCGGGACACGCCAACCCGCACCCCGCATGGGGTGCGGCCTCCCCCCGGCCAAACCGCACCCAAGAGGGGTGCGGCCAGGCCGCACCCCTCATGGGGTGCGGCACCCCACTTGGGGTGCGGCCAGGCCGCACCCCCATGGGGTGCGGCCAGGCCGCACCCCCAGGGGTGCGGCCAAACCGCACCTTACCGGGTGCGGCCGAGCCGCGCACACTTGGCACGAGGATCGGTTGAGCCTCCTCCTCCTCTGATTTCCTTCACCGGGGGGCTTGCAAGTGGTCCTCCCGTATTCGCGCACCCGTCAGGAGCGCCGGACCCCAATTTCCCCTTTTGGAGACAGCTCCTCGTTCCGTCGTTCGCCCAGAACGTCTCCACATTCACAAACACTCTCGAAACGTCTCTAAGCGTGTCCAATACGCTTTCATGTTCGTCGCGCGCTCAGAACGTTTCTGAGCGCGCTCAGAGCATGCTCACTTTTACGCCTCGCCTCGCTCACTTTTCCGCCTCGCCTCGCTCACTTTTCCGCCTCGCCTCGCTCACTTTTCCGCCTCGCCTCGCTCACTTTTTGTCCTTTCAGTTTCTCACTTTTCAGGAACGGCTTGTCGCCTTTCCTCAAAGGGCAAGATGGTCATTTATGAAAAATGGTGATCCAAGTGCCCCTAATCGAGAAATATGATTCGTCAGCCAAGGTGGTTATTGTCACAACCCGTATTTTCCCGAAATAATTTATAATATCAGAGTAAAGGGGGAAAACACGCGTCATGATGCCACGTCCTGCAGGGGACAACTACAGACGTTCAGGCGAGCACTCAAACGAACATTTTTACGAGAAAAGATGTGAATAAATAAAATTATTTTATCTTTAAGGTTATTTTCATTAGGTTAGGAAGCCGTGCCCCTCGGCCCTGCGGTTTACATAGCCGCTCTTTATAAAAAATATGCGTACCCAACGGAAGAAAGTAAGTTCATTTTATTCCTAACGGCGCTGAAGACCAGAGACGTCTCCAGGGCGACCGTCGGTCTAAATTTAGTATATAATAAGGAGTTATTAGTATTATTTAAGTTTACGTCTTGCAAATAAGCGATACTTAGTGGAAGATGCGGCAACAGTTAAAAATAACTTTTTATAAAGTCAAAAGAACTGCATTTAATATTCCAAAAAAAAAAGAGCTTTCCCAGAGTTTACATGTACAAATAGCCAAGTAGCAGTAAAGGAACTAGCAGTAGTAGCAGCAAGTAAACCAAACAAAAAGCCGTACGGGCGTCAACATCTGACACGAACCCGCAGGCGAACAAGTCAACTATCAAAGACAAGCTACAACAAAAGGAGTTGAATCCTTACCCACTGGAGAGGGAAGGCCTCGACGACGATCAGAGCGACCCCGCTCAACTCTGGCGGCAGCTACTAACCTGAACCTGAGGCATCCATAAGAAAAGAATGCCTCAGTCCAAAGGGTGCAAGAAAATAGCATGGGTATAAGAAAAGAAAAGGCAGGGTAACAAGTAGCGTACACAGACTGAAACGAGCATATAGTACATATATATATACACATACATTCATATATATAACTATATATATGCTTATATAAGGGTTCAGTAATAGAAGTTTAAGGAGATCCCGCATATAACCAGCCCGAGAAACGAGAGCATGACTAAACTTGACATATAATGCAAACATGGACCGGTGGTGGCGGACCCAAAACAATGTCACTATCCACCCACATAAAGGGGATGTTCACCCCAAAAAAAAAAGGCGCCGTGGTGGTAGTCTCATCGCCCTACCAACCACTATTAACAGAACTATGATGGAGGACCCCATTGTTCCCTATACCCATCATTCCAATGCAAACAAGTCCATCCACGATTACCTCGGTGGCGGCCACGTTGTCCGACCAACCAAAGTTTAAGAAGTTACGAACGGCATCCCACTTGCAAATATATGTATATACGACCAAAACTCTAGCAGGGCTCTTACCAGATATATATAAAAGAAGATGAGATGATTTGGCGGCGGGCACTGAGTATAAGACTTCGTACATATGACCCAAATATATTGTGCAACAACATCCATGCTTACCAACTGTTAGCGTGATAATAAGTAAGCCAAATGAGACATAAGCATTTCTTAATATATATACAAATAGCTGGACCCTTCACCACCAACCAGGATTATATCACCTAGCAATAGGAAAACCAAAGGGGTTGAATGCATCTAGCCCCAAAACAGAAGATCACATGTATGGTAGCTGAAATAGGAGGCTCATAATAATAATAAATAAATAAATATACAAATCTTTTTCCCAAACCACATATATGGCAGCTCATGAATGGCAGCAGAAGTAGGAAACCCCAATTTATGTGCAAGCAGCCCCCTTGATTTAGAAGAAAACTTTGTTTTGAGACTACTAAATGATCGAGCCTAGCCTCCGGAACTACCCAAATCCGACCGGGCATACAAATCCAGCAGGGGAAAATTAACATTAGTCGTAGACATTAGCATCAGAAGATAGCAACTAAACCAAGAACATTATTATCCACGATATTAACATCAGGAAATAGCAAACTAAGCCAAGGGGAGAATAGATCCATATTTTTGTAAAAGACCAAGCACATGAATCCAAGTTTTAGCAAAGACATCAAACTCCCATGAGTCCAGGTTTCTTTTTGGTAAGGGCTCAAGCATACAGATCAAGATTTTAGGAAAAACATCAAGTATCCAATATCAGTTTTTTTTTTTGAAACAAGGAACATCAAGTATCCGAATCCAAAACTAACCGATCCGAACCACGCATATGAATCTAGAGTGAATTACGTAATAATAGCCACGAGATTTATCAGGAATTAGCCGCTTTAAACCAAAGGATGAGCCCGGATCTTGATGCAAAACCAGAAAAGAAAACCTGGGCGAGAATACCCTAATCGGCCAGGAAAAATAAGCGAGAAAGAGGAGATGGAGGGGGAAGAGGAGAAGAGTCTTCTTGCCTTGCTTTAACACGGCGACCCGACCTCCTCCAACAGCTCCGGCGACGGAATCGCCTCCGCCGACAGCCCTAAGAACAGCTCTCCACAGCAGCAGTCGGGGAAAGGTGTTATCGGGAAAAGGGAGAGCAGGGGGGGGGGGGTGTCGGAGTGGAGGCCAGCAGGGGAAACTTTAAACTCCAAACTGATGAATGCTTAATAATAATAATAATAATAATCATAATAATAATAATGATAATACCAATTCATGTATATGTATATAAGTGACACATATTGCTATATATATATATTATTTGGTTGATCCTACATAGAACCACCCGCATGAACATAAGGGCTAGAGTATCCCCAATTCTTATACGCTTATACGTATATATACATATATCGTATTCATATTTGTATAACTCTTCATAAATATATCCTTGCACCTTAATATACATAGTATAAACGTATTTATATATATACATATACTTACACTTTACCGAATTAACGCCCCCCAACTGGAGCTAACCCGCCGGATGACGTCGACGATTTCGAAAGGTAACGCCCCTACGCATCGACATCCTAAATTAAAATCCCGCTTTGATAAAATAATTGAAGGAAGAACCCGGGGCGTTACAGTTATGGTGGTTACGACGGCAAAATTACCGGGCTACCCCCGGCCAAAGCTATAAAAAGGCCCCCAAGGCTTCATTTAGAGGATCCCGCCTTCATGACCAGAGAGAGCTCCTTGAAGATTTCCACGGATTTCTCCTTCGGTGCTTGAAGATCTTCTTCGTGGACTTAGAGATTTCTTTCTTCGCGAAAGCGGACAAGGCTCCCGCTTTCGTTCTCAGAAAAGCGGACAAGGCTCCCGTTTTCGTTCTCAGGGAAGCGGGCAAGGCTCCCGCTTTCGTTCTCAGGAAAGCGGACAAGGCAGTCTCACTTCTGTCTTCTCGAAAGCAAACAGGGCAGTCTCACCCCTGTCCCCTGGAAAGCAGACACGGCCTTCTCACTTTCGTTCACTGCTGTACTCATAGGAAAAGTACTTAGTTTTTCCGAGAGGTGTCCTGTCACCCTCGGAGTGCTCTCCCTCTCTCTCTCACCATTATTGTAACGAGCAGCGGCCTGTCGCGCTCGATCTCTAAGCATATAATTGTAACCCCTCGGGAGATAGTGAAATTTGGTCGGCACAGCTCCGGCCACGTGGTTTTTCACCCTTTCCGGGTTTTCCACGCTAAAAAGTCTCAGTGTACTCAGCAATCTCAAATTGACTGTTTGCGCGCTTAGATCGCTCCCGAGCTAAGGCGGTTCAGTTGAACCGGTCTACCAAGAGCCCTAAGCGACCCGCAACAACAAGCAAAAAATACACAAGGATTTTAACGTGATAAAACTCTCAAAGATCGGGGAAAAACCCACAACAATTCGCGCCCAGAAAATTCACTATAAAGAAAGATCAAAAAGAAATACGCATCTCCTCTTTCAGTACAGGCTCCACATTCTAACAGACATTACCTTTGCCCGTGCTCATTTGCTTTTTCCGGATGCCGCTCGATCTTCTAACGCAATCGAGGGGACTGTGAGCGACGGGATTACCGTTGTGCACTGGTGAGTAAGTGATATTTGTACGCTCAAGTGCAGGCGAGTACATTCGGAGATGCTATATATCATAGTCAGCTGCGCGTGGATTCCTCGCCCCCTACACAGTGTGTGATGGAGCGGACAATAATTGTGTAGATAGATAAATTAAAATTAAAAACTCAGATTCTTTGATGATAATATTTCACAATCATAATCACCTCAAGTAAATTTAAATACTTATAAGAGAAAAAATTGAAAACACAAACTACTTAGAGAGAGAGAGAGAGAGAGAGAGGGAGAGAGAGAGGGGGGTGAAATCATTTTAGCAAGCCTCGCAGACCTACTCTTTTAGTCTTTTTGATGCGCCAAAATTTTCAATGCGTAGTTTATGGAGGGAGTTGGCTGGTGGGCCCAACCCATCACAAGAATCCCCCCTTACTTTTTTTAGAGGAATAAAAGAGGGGGAGAGAAGGAAACCACACTTGCCTTTTTTTAGCTCAATGGAGGGAGATAGGTGTACGTGCTCACACGTGAAATCATTAATTGCAATATATATATAAATATACACGAGTGATAGTGCACGGGTCCCCGTGCCCCGCGCGACGTACCTCGGGAACCATCAGTGTTGAGCAATGGAATTTTGTCTTTCATGAATTTTCGAGATCGAACACATTCCTCATACCAAAGTCGTACGATATATCGCGCGCAAATATATGAAAAACTTGATAAGCATGGCCTCACTGGTATGTAATTTAACTTTTTTCTATTACTTCTCTATAAATTTTATTGTCTGCTTAGTTACTGAAATTTGCAGATCTTTTTATATTTCAAAACAACGAGATTTATTACACGAAAACCTACCCACACTTGATAGATCTTCCTGAAATCCATTTTTTGATTGTACAGCTTCGTTGCATACTGTTGCGGGTCGCTCGGGTGCTTTGGTAGACCGGTCGAATTGAACCACCTTAGCTCGGAAGCGAACCGAGCGCGCAAACAGTCAATTAGAGATTCGTTAAGTACACTGAGACTTTTTAACGTGGAAAACCAGGAAAGGATACAAAACCACGCGGCCAGAGCTGTGCCGACCAAACTTCACTATCTTATGAGAGTTTAGAGTTAGGTACTTAGAAATCGAGCGCGACAGGCCGCCACTCGTTACAATAATAGAGAGATAGAGAGGGTGTTCCGAAGGTGACATGTCACCTCTCGAAAAACTAAGTCTTTTTTCCTTCTGAGAACGGTGGAGAACAAAAGTGAGAATGCTGAGTCTCCTTTCGGGAGAACGAAAGTGAGAATTATGAGTCGCCTTTCGGGAGAAAGGAAATTTTCAAGTCCACGAAGGAGATCTTCAAGCGCCGAAGGAGAATTCCGTGGAAATCTTCAAAGGAGCTCTCCCGGGTGCAGAAGACAAAGTCCCCCCAAATGAAAGTTCTGGGCTCCTTTTATAGCTTTGGTCGGGGGTAGTCCGATAATTTTGCCGTCGTAACCACCTGATGGGCGAATCACGCTAGCCGGTTTGGAGCACCCGGATCGCCATTTTTTGTAAATGACCGTCTCGCCCTTTGGGCAGTTCGGGCAGTTCGGGCAGTTTTGTTGAAGGTGAAAAAGGCGACAAGCGGATCCTGTAATCTGAGAATTTAGAAAGACAAAAAGTGAGCGTACCCGGAATGTGGAAGTGTTCTGAGCGCGCTCAGAAGCGTTCTGAGCGCGCAATGAACACGTAAGCGTTCTGAACGCGCAACGAACACGGGAGCGTTCTGAGCGCGCAACGAACACTGGAGCGTTCTGAGCGCGTTCAGAGTGTGGAAACGTTCTGAGCACGCGGCGAATAATATTCCGTAAAAATAATGTTCCGTAAGAATAATACTCTGCAAGGGTAATATTTATGCAAGAATAAGATTCTGGCGTGTACTTTGGCCAGTGCTCTGAGCGCGATGAACGTGGAGATGTTCACCGTGCGGTCGCGAGAAGACCTCTAGGCTGAGGCGGTCGGGAGCCCAATTCACGTAACTACCCATTGGGGAGTTACGTGAATACCATTCACGTAGTTACGTGAACTCCCCAATTGGGGAGTGCCCTGGGGCACTCCCCAATTCACTCCCCAATTGGGGAGTGCCACATGGATGTTGACCAAATGGGTGCTGACTTGGTCAACCCCCACCAATTGGGAGGGGGTGCGGCAATGTCGCACCCCCTTTATATAGGCAGGGGTGTGGCAGTGCCGCACCCCCTTGGCGCGGCGAGCGCCGCGTCCCCTTGGCGCGGCGAGTGTCGCGCCATTTCGATGCGGCGAGTGCCGCGCCCCCTTGGCGCGGCGAGTGCCGCGCCATTTCGGCGCGACGAGTGTCGCGTCATTTCGGCGCGGCGAGTGTCGCGTCATTTCGGCGCGGCGAATGCCGCACTTTTTTGGCGCGACGAGTGTCGTGCCCTCTTGGCGCCGTAGTCGGCGCGCATATTGGCACGTAGATTGATATGCGTCGCTTGCCGCGTGACACCTTTTGATTTTCACGCCATGTGTGGTGCTTGCGTGCGCGTCGGTACCCGTCCGGATACATTTTGTGGGACCGCATCCCGTATCGTTTTTACGGGTGCACATCACATACCTAATTGTTCAAATGAGGTATACTAAAATATTTTTTTAATTCAATTTAATTTATGAATGCATATCTCTGAGATAATAATGTAGAACATTCAAAATGATCTCTTTCATGCATTCATTTCAACCTACTTCAATTAAATTATTGCAGTTCTTATGTATTGATGCCATAAATATGTTGGAGTTACCATTATGATCTAGAAGTGGTCAAACATGTAGTCTCACTGCCAACGTGATATGAGCCTGCAGGGTCGCACATAGGAGCATGTGGGGAAGTTGAAAGATTGACTGTGTTGGTAAAGGTTACCAATCACCATACAGAATGTGGTCCGGCAAATGTTGCCGAGGGATTCGTTGACTAAGGGAATTCGTCGGATATGATTCGTCGGATATGATTCGTCGGATATGATTCGTCGGATATGATTCGTCGGATATGATTCGTCGAGTATCATTAGTCGACGAATGCTGATACCCGACGAATTGTTCCAGAAACCCTATTTTTCTGTGGTCTGCGGATAGCGATTCTTTTAGGTCTGTTTATGCTTGGGTATAAATAGAACTTGTTTTAAGGGTTCAAGATACTGTTACGTAAACAGGAAGTTCGCCCGACGGAAGTGTTCCGCCTCCCGAACCCTAGTCGACGGAAGAAGTTCCGCTTCGCTCGCCTACGCAGATCGCATCGCCGGCGATCGTCGCCGTGATTGTTCTTCCTGGAGCGAACCTAGCAGTTCGTGGAAGTGCAAGGTGCAATCGTATTTCTCCCGGCTCGTGTGGACTGCCGCAGAGATGTAGACATTATTCTACGTAAGGACTCTCGCACAGCCGACGACAGGACTCTTCTTCTTGGAGCACCTAGGTTGGATTCGATCCAACTCCACTAAAGGTAATTTATGCCTAGTATTTTTGATTAGCTTCTTGATTCAATGTTCATGGCCCGATCCAAACTCTTTTGGGTTGTTCTCTTTATTTCCGTTGCGCCTACATATGATGTATGGTTGTAGAAAACCCAACAAAATAATCAGTAACTGATTAGCTATTTTGTATTTTTGGGTTGCTGCTGCTGTTATGGCTGCTGCTAACCTCAATTTTCTATTCACCATAGCGAAGATGGCTGCTGCTGGTGCTGCTGGAAGAAGATGGTTGCTGTTGGTTTGGATCGAGGTTAGCAGAGCAAGAGGTTGGAGGCCGGCATGGAGCTGGAAAGGCTCTTGGTTGTACACAACCGCTGGAGCTGGAAGAATGTATGGTGAGGGTGGCGAAACTTTGTTGGAGAACTTTGTGGCCCAGATGTAGCTCATGCCAAAGGTAATGATTTCTTTAAAATGGTTTTGTAACTTTTTTTGGCCTTTAAGATTAGTGTTATTAGATATATCTGACTTTTTAACGCACATATTTGTGCAAAATTACTGAGATGATGTTATATTATTACTGAGATGTTGAGTTATATTATGCATCCCTAATAATTCAAATCATCCATCTCCCGGAGACAGCGATGAATAATTCAATTTAGCGGCTCTTCAAATTGCGTCGAACCATCTCCCGGAGGAAGCGAGGGTTAGCTCCTTCTTTCTTGGTTGATGACCTTGACTGCGGCAGTCGCTCTGCTTGCACGTGGCAACCCTGCATGCTTTTATTTTTTTTGTAAGGTGGTTGTTTTGTAAATGTTTATCTTTCTCTCTTTCTCTCTAAATGTGGAACTTCATTGGGTCTGAGTATGAAACATCAGTTCATGTGGATTCATTGGGTTTGAGTATTTTTTTTTATAATTGTATTCTGTTAAGGAAATTTCACACAAGAACGCAGAGGAGAGAAAAAGGGAAGTAGATATTCAATCAAAATCTGTTCTCTATCTTTCAATTTCAGCTCATTACATATATTTATAGGATGAGTCTTATAACTAACTCTTTACAGCATTTATTTCTAACATAACTCCTTATTCAAAACTTCAGTTTCAACTGCTCCTTTAGTGCTTAAATTTCAGGTGCTCCTTCTTCAATGCTTCAGTTTCAGCTGCTCCTTCTTCAATGCTTCAGTTACATCCAAAGTTGGAAACGTCTTCTGATGGCCCGCATCAATACTCTTCAATACTCCCCCTTGATGTTGGACATCAGAGATCTTCAGTTGAGTTCGTAACTCCATGAACCGTTCGGCTGGTAAAGGTTTGGTAAATATGTCTGTCAACTGTTTGATGGTTGGACAGAAACAGATTTTGATTTCTCCTTTCTCTACCAATTCTTTTAGAAAGTAATATTTAAGCTCGATATACTTTGTTCGATTGTGAAACACGGGATTTTTGGTTATGCTGATTGCAGAGAGATTGTCACACCAAATCTTGGTGGGATGATTTCCTGTCTTCAGAAACCGTAAATCCTGTAATAACTTTGTGAGTCATATACCTTCACAAGCTGCATTGCATGCGGCTATGTATTCTGCATCGGCCGTGGAAAGGGCAACCACCTTCTGCTTACGAGAGGCACAGGAGATTGGTTTATCTCCTAGGAGAAAGACATAACCTCCTGTGCTCTTTCGATCATCCACAGCACCTCCCCAGCCGCTATCTGTATATCCTGTTAAAATGCAATCTTCTTCTTTCTCCGCTTCATACACCAGGCCCATCTTTATAGTCCCTTTTAAGTAACACAGAATTCTTTTTGCTGCTTGCCAATGCTCTGAACATGGCTTACTCATGAACCTGGAAACAATACTAACGACATTTTCTATGTCAGACCGTGAATTTGTAAGATAAATTAATGACCCAACAAGACTTCGATAATCTCCTTCTGAAACTTGAGTTTGTTCACAAGATTGCCTTAGCTTGTTTCCTGTGATCATGGGAGTAGCCGTGAGATTGCATTCAGTCATGTGGAATTTTTCTAACAGCCTTTCTACATAGTTTTCTTGACTAATAGTGATTCTCCCTGGTATTTGTTGAATTTGAAAACCAAGGAAGAATTTCATGAGCCCCAAGTCACTCATTTCATATTCAGTCATCATGATATTCTTAAAATCAGTGATGATTGCATCATTTGTCCCAATGAATATCAAATCATCAACATAAAGGCTCATGGGCAGATATGGTTATTAGCATAAGTTCTAATGTACAAAGAAGGCTCATTAGGACTTCTAGTGAACTTCTTTGTGAGAAGGTAGCTATCAATTTTTGAATTCCAAGCTCTTGGAGCTTGTTTTAACCCATAAAGGGCTTTGTGCAGCTTGTATACCTTGTGTTCTTCATTAGTTTTCACAAACCCTTCAGGCAGCTGGACAAAAACTTCCTCTGCTAAGTCTCCATTCAAAAAGGCCGACTTGACATCTAGCTGGTGAACAAGGAGATGTATTTGAGCAGCTATGGCAAGGAGTGTTATAACGGTCTCCATCCTGGCCACAGGTGCAAATGTTTCAGTAAAATCAATACCGGCTTTTTGTACATACCCTTTTGCGACGAGCCGAGCTTTGTGCTTAAGAATATTTCCTTATTCATCTAGCTTTGTCTTGTAAACCCATTTAAGTCCAACAATTTGTTTATTTGCTGGTCTTGCAACTAATTCCCAGGTGTGATTTTTCTCAATCATATGGATTTCTTCTTGCATTGCCTCCACCCAAGCAGGAATGGTTGAGGCTTGATTGTAGCTTGTTGGTTCCTGGCAGTAGAGAGCAAATTCATTTCCATTGTAAATTTCTGCAAGGGATCTATACCTTCTTGGAGATGATGAATCATGTTCCATATCTTCTTCAATAGGAGAGGCATCCAAGGTCTCATCCCTTGTCATGGATGGCTGATGCTCTCCTGAATTGGAGTCTTCAGTAACCGTCAAGGGGAGCAAATGATTCTGATCCTCGCGCTTCTTCCACAACCAGGTGTTACCTTCATCAACTAAAACAACTCGTGAGATAAATAGTTTGTTAGTAATTGGATCATAGAGATGGTAAGCCTTCGATTCTGAACTATATCCAATCAGGATGGTTGGTTGTGCCTTTTCATCTAGCTTTTTCCTTTCTTCCTTTGGAATGTGCCTGTATGCAAGGCTCCCAAATACTTTTAGATGTTCTACCTGTGGCTTGCGGTTGTACCAAAGTTCATATGGAGTCTGGTTATGCAAGCTCCGGGTAGGAGATCTATTCAAAATGTACACAGTAGTATGGACTGCTTCAGCCCAGAATGTCTTTGGCATGTTATGTTGTTGTAACATTGATCGTGCCATCTCGACTATGGTTCGATTGCGTCGTTCCACCACACCGTTTTGCTCTGGTGTGTAGCTGGTGGTCATTTCTCTTTTTATGCCTTCATTGCTGCAAAAGTTAAGAAATTCTGCACTTATGAATTCTCCACCTCGATCTGTCCTTAACCTTTTAATTTTGAAACCACTCTCTATTTCTACTTCCTTCATGAATGCTTTGAATTTGGCAAAGGCTTGAGATTTTTGACTGAGGAAATAGACCCAGCTCATCCTGGAATAATCATCAACAAAGCATATATAATAGTGCATACCGGAGAGTGAGGGGACGGGTGCTGGTCCCCAAAGGTCTGCATGGATTAGTGCCAAAGGATGAGATGTCCTCCAAGCAGTTGAGGAAGGAAAAGGTAGCATGTGGCTTTTTCCTATTGCACATGCTTCACACAGTCCTTCCTGTTGTTGTATTTCTGGCAGACCATGCACCATTTGTTTCTGATGGAGTATTTGCAAATCTCTAAAGTTGAGATGTCCAAAGCGCTTGTGCCATAGAGCTGATTTGTCTTGGGCAGTGCTTAGGAAAATTGATTCAGTTGAGGGATTCAAAAGAACTGGAAATAGCTTATTGTGAGTCATGGTCACTCTTAGTACACATTTAGTGCCCTTGTAAATGGTGCAGTGCTCATCAGCAAAGGTAAGGGTGAGTCCCTTTCTTAAGAGCTTCCCCACACTTAAAAGGTTTTGTGAGAGAGTAGGCACAAAAAGGACATCATGTATAATTAGAGACTCACTTGAGGGTGTATTGACATGCACTATGCCTTTTCCTTCAATTGCCAGTTCTTTTCCATCTCCTAAGATAACAGAGGAGTGGAAGGTTGCATCAAGCTGTGAGAAGCAGACTTTGGAGTGAGCCATATGATTGGAACACCCACTATCAATTAGCCAAGTATGTTCCTGATCACTTTCTGTATGCAAACTGGTGAAGAACACCAGCTCCTTTGTCTCTGTGACTTTGGCATCCTCTTTGATCTTGCACTCATCCTTGGCTTTGAACCAGCAGTCTTTGTCCAGATGGGTACTCCTCTTGCATCTCTTACACTTATAATAGCAATCTTCATTTTGGTGATTAGTTTTCTTACATAAGGTGCAAAAAAGACCTTGTCTGTCATGTTTCAAAATACCATCTGGAGACTTGAATTCACTTCTACTGTCTCTCCCTCTCCCCCGGCCACTCCCTCTTCCTCTCCCTCTTGACTGTGGGAGAAAGGAGGAAGAAGAGGAGGAAATTTGAGCTTTGGAGTAGAGTGCCTGCTCCAGGGAGGAGTCATGTCTCCTGAATCTTTCTTCAAATGATTGTAAAGACCCCATGAGTTCAAGCAGAGAGAGAGTTTGAAGGTCCTTGGACTCTTCCACAGCAGTAACAATGGGATCAAATTTGGGTGGCAAGCTTCGAAGTAATTTTGAGACAATTTTACTATCCTCAATGGCATCACCAAGGCTTTTGATTTGATTTACAATGTTCATGGCTCGGGAGATGAATTCTTGGATTGTCTCCGGCTCTTTCATGAACAATATCAAAAAGGCGCCATTGGTGTTGTAGTTTGACAGCAATTACCTTATTAGATCCTCGAAATTTTGTGTTCAAGATCTCCCAAGCAGCCTTTGATGTAGTTGCTCCCATGATGCGCGGGTAAAGTTGTTTGCTGACACCTTGATGGAGATACAAGAGTGCCTTAGCATCGTTCTTGCTATCTTCTGCCGCCTGTTTGGTGCGTGCAGCGGCAGTATCTGTCGTTTCTTTGGAGGAGGCTGGAGTAGTTTCTCCGACACCTTTTTCAACAACGTCCCATAAACCTTGAGAAAGGAACAGGAGACGCATGTTTGTGCGCCAGGAATCAAAGTGGTCACCTTCAAAGAGTGGGACCCCTGATTGGGAGTATGAGAATAGCTGATTGGAAGCCGCCATATGATGTAAATGATTGCCAAACACTCTCAAATGTGGAGAAAAAAAAAACTGATGGCGTGTAAGCTTTTGCAAGATCTGATACCACTGTTAAGAAAATTTCACATAAGAACGCAGAGGAGAGAAAAAGGGAAGTAGATATTCATTCAAAATCTGTTCTCTATCTTTCAATTTCAGCTCATTACATATATTTATAGGATGAGTCTTATAACTGACTCTTTACAGCATTTATTTCTAACATAACTCCTTATTCAAAACTTCAGTTTCAACTGCTCCTTTAGTGCTTCAGTTTCAGCTGCTCCTTCAATGCTTCAGTTTCAGCTGCTCCTTCTTCAATGCTTCAGTTACATCCAAAGTTGGAAACGTCTTCTGATGGCCTGCATCAATACTCTTCAATATATTCTACTTTTCCACAATTTTGTATGATTTAAAATTTTGTTAGCCGTTCTAAACCTGGAAAAAAAAGTTTACCCACTGAGTCTTCATTGCAATGCATGATCGAATCTCTTTATCCACCAAGAAGTGGTGTCTGTTTGCCCCTAAAGCAACCACTTATGGGCGAAGCCCATGCACCTTAGACATATGTAAACAATCAAAATGGATGTCTGGTGATAGAAAAGTGAGCAGAAATACGATACCATCAGACACCATCTTTATTGCATGAATTTAGGATTCACATTTGTTTTTATTGTTTGAGTTATGCATATGCCTATTGGATCATGATATACATAGCCAAATGAATGACCATTGTAAACCCGGTGATTGATGCTAGGATCGACGAGCAAACCTCTAAGACGATGTTGATGTGTCTCTCGCACGAGATATTGATCTCAATTGCTTTAAGTTTGATAAGTATATTTTTAACTTAGAATTTCAGTACGAGCATCGTCCCTAAAATACGAGCATCTTCGCACGGGCTACCGCCCGTGCTCGATGCTCTCCGTTTCTTCTTTTTCATCAAGAAGAAACACACATACGACAGAAGCACAGTGTGCTGCTCAACGAGCTTCTACTCGACAACGTGCACGACAAAGAAGAGCGCAAATGACAGAAGAACAACGTGAAGCGCAACAAACTTATAATCGAGACCGCCAAAGAGCAAGGCAAGCTCAGATGACAGAAGTGCAATATGTTGAAACCAGCAACTGGTCTCCTGAGTTCGGACCCACTGGGGGGTGTAACCGACGCTTACTTCTCCCTCCCTAGACTCTCTGACCGGTGGATGAGAAACTTGGAATAGACCCAAGGCTGTAGCGAGGAGGTCCCGCCACACACCCGGAAGATCTTAGAGAGCTTCCCCTCTCAAACCAAAGCTCAGCTGGGCACCTTGGAGGACACGGACTGCCAACCAAAACTAGCCTGGAGGAGAGGACTCTCAAGGAATCGGATCTCCTCCAAGGTGCCCTTAAGGGTCTATTTATAGATTTTTCTAGGCTGGTCTGCAAATAACACAAATCCGCCTTTTAGTTTTACTAACCGCACCCCAAATTGGTCTGCTAATAGCCTAACTCCGCTGTTCTGAAGGGCTATTTGCAGCCCACAAGGGGTATTATGGTCATTTCCCCCTCAAAGCCTTTTGGGCGAGTGGTCCGTGAGGGTACCACCCGCTGGGCACCCGCTTATGTGGGCGAATGCCCACGCTTCCGGGCGAGTGGTCCGTGAGGGCACCGGGCGAATGATCTGACTGGCCCAGGTCTCGCCAGCTGGCCTGTGGATCCCACTCGGCGAATACGGGTTGTACACAATCCCCGCTCTTTGCGAGCGGTTCCCGCGCTCGGAAAGAACAGTCCAACCCGATATTCGATGAGTGCTGGCCGACTGGTCCTATAAGATTCTGTGGGTCCCACCGTTGCTCTATATATATCTCTTCATGTCAGATTTTCCTGGAACGCTTTCATTCCTTGATTCGGAGCTTCTTCTCTCCCTTGGCCTTTCGCCGATATCAATGTCTTCCCACAAACCTTCCGCGAGACCCCTCTCGCAGGAGATGATCGAGCGCCTAGCTGCGACCCAAAGTGTAACCGCCCCCAAGGCTGCCAAATTTGCTCCCTGGCTTATGTCTAAACGGGATCTGAGTGCCCCCTACGTCTCGCGTTGGGCCAAGGCGATTCGGCTGAATCGTCAAAGAGGCGAGACCGCCTCGGAGTCTCCGGCGAATACTCCTCCGGCGAATACCCCTCCGGTGAAAACTCCTCCGGCGAAAACTCCTCCGTCGAGGAATCCTCCGGACCCCGGGATGCAGGTATGAGGATTCCTCCCGTCTTTCTGTTTGGTTCTTGTCCCTTATCCTGCATTCGCTCTGGCCGCTCGCAGGGGATTTCGGTGCCTGAGGCCGGCCACGGGGCAGTCTCGAGCAGTGCCGCCGTGCCACCTCTCACGAACGAGATGCCTCCTCCAGACCTGGACCTTGCTCCTCCGCCCCCTCCGGGCGAGACCACATTGCAGTCCGGTAAGTTGTGAACCCTCTTGATTCGTCCTTTATACTGCTCGTCACTGACCATTGTTTTTCGTAGCTCTCGTCCCCATCCTTTCGTCGCGGGACTTCATTCCTCCGAGCTCCCCTGCACGACTGAATCCTTCCGTGCTTGCGGATGAGCCGAGGGTGTCTCCCGAGAAGGGACCCGGTCAACAGGACCGAGCGAATGATCCTGCGGATGCTCCAACTCCTTCTTCACAGCCCTACCGTCCTGGAAAGGGAAAGGTCCTTCCTCCCGTCGGTTTGTATAAAACGCACCCCCATTCGTCTCGTCCCTCCGGTCATGGGGACCCCTCACTAGGTTAGCGACCTCTGCTGCATTTAGCGCATCCGCTTTGTTTAACGTGACTGATCAGTCTATGATTTCGCAGGCTATCAGGAAGCCTCTCCCTTTGGATCCTACCACGAGGGGGAAGACGGAATGCTCTCGCCCCTCCCCTCTCCCGGGGATCTCTCTGACTTCCTCGGCGACTCCTCAGATCATGTGACCCTAAAGGAGCGAGTCACGGAGATCTTGGGGAAGCTCATCCATATCCAACAGAATATCGCCGACCAGGTGGATGATGTGCGGATGGAGGTCACGCGCGAGCTGAAGGACCTTCGGAAGGACTATTCGCGCCTTCTCGCGGCGGTGGAGCGATTGGGAGGTGAAGGGGGAGCTTTCTCCCGGGAGGCACGCTGCGCGAGACCGGGATCAGCTTCAGCTGGCGTCTCACGAGATCACCTCCATGCTCGCGTACTATCGCCCGCGGATGCCTCGGAGGCTGGACCGCGAGGGCATGGTCGGTGGTACTGGGAGGAGCGCTAGTCTGGTCCTCATTCGCCTCCTTTGCATTTTTCCTTTTCTTTCTATTTATGGTGCTGAGGATACTGGACTTTATTTACGCTTGTAATAATTTCATATTCTGTGCTTTACGAATGTTTTTTTTTATTTCGTTTATGTTTCTCGCAACTTGCCTGAGTATGCCGAATGATATCTTACAGCCGAATGCCCTTCCAGCCTTGTCGCGTAACCGTTGAATGAATAGTCATAGGGCACTCGCCATAAATGGGCGAGAGGGGGTCAGCCCGGGTTTCGAGGCGCCGGGAAGGCGCGATGGCTATCCGCACACCCGTTGCCTCGAAAGCCCAAGCGTTTCCCATTCCCTCTATAAATAGGTCGGTCCAGCTACCGTATTAATTACCTTGCCATTCGCTTCCTTTCTCTCCCTGCGCTAGCATTCGCGCTTCTCTTTTCTCTGCAATTCCCGTCTTCTCCCGCATTCGTAAAATGGGTGGCGAGACCGAAGGAAGGGCCAAGTGCGCTAGCGCATTCGTCGACCACGTCTTCGATTCCTGCGACCTCTCCGACGAGGCTTACTTAAACGCGGTTGCGGACTATGTCCCGTCGGGGTTCGAAGCGCGAAAGCCTGGGCCGGATGATCGCCTAAATTCCATCTCGCCGTGTGCTCTCGCGATCCCGTTGGAGCACTTCGAGGTGGGATTCCGCCTCCCTATCTGGCCGGAACTCCGCCAGACCTTCCGGTACTACGGGGTCGTGCCCGGCCAGCTTAACCCCAACTCCATCGCCATGCTGGTCGGGTACGCGTGCTATCTGCGGGAAGAAGGGATAGAGTTCTCGCTACCCGTCTTCCGCAAGCTCTACACTTTCCGCTGTTCACACGGCGTCTCCTTCTTCTCGGGCCAAAGCCCTCTCAAGCACCAGGGTCTCCCGAACAAGAACCACGACTGGGTTCGCCGCTTTATCTTTGTCAGCGGGAGACTTGGGAACTCCCTTCTCTCCCCGGTGCAGGAGGAGGAGTCAACCTTCCGGCTCCCGACTCTAGGGGGGCACGAGACCAAACTGCACCAGTACATCCTGGAGCATGGGATGGACCTCATCTACCTTCGACGAAACGTCAATTCGCTCCCGCCCATCCCGCAGGGTGAGGGTAAGTTTTCTAGATGTTCTTCATTCGCTTAGCTTTTGTCGATTTGCTATCATTCGCTGATTCTTTCGTATTCTTACATAGGCGTGCGTGATTTCCCTCTTCACCCACCGCGTCCTTCCGGGGTCTCTGTGTCTCTAGCACAGGCCGCCGCGGATGCCTGTCGGGAGGAACCTTCCACCTCCAAGCCTAGCGGTTGAAAGCGAAAACCCGGGGCGCTTACTTCCTCTGCCTCAAAGAAGTCGAAAAGTCCTTCTGTCAAGGGGAAGGGGGCCTTGGTCGAGACCCCAGGGGCGAGTGCTCCGACCCAAACCCTGGGGACGGGTGTGCCAGGCGAGACTACACTCCGTGCGGGATCATCGTTGCCGCCGCCTCCATTGCCCAGGGACCACCGAAACTTCCCCAGCGGCGAGAAGTACGTGGACCCCTCAGGGGCTCCCCTGGTAAAGTGGGACAGGAATGCCAACAGGGTCTCGCTCTCCACCCTCCATCCGTCGTGGATAGAGAGCGACCTCGCCAGTGGTGAGGCTTACGCCATTGCGTATGCCCTCTATGGCCGAGAAGATGCCGAAGTCTTCGATGCCGAGAAGACTCAGGTTGTCGCCCATGAGACTGCCAGGGCCATGCTGCGGGCGCTTGAACTCGCGCATATGTCTTCGCGCCGAAGCATCAAACTGGCGCGGAGCTTGGCGGAGGTTGAGGAGTCCAGGGCTACTGTTTTCGCCGAGGTGCGTGAACTCAAGGTGAAACTGGAAGCTGCGGAGGCACTTCTCGCTGATCGCCCCGTCAGAGAGGTATACTCTTTCCCTCCCCGCGAGTGACCTGTTGCCGATTGACGCACTTTCTTCTTACCACCTTTATTTTTTTCAGGATACCACAGTCGCCGAGGTGCTTCGTGCGCGGGTGGCCGGCCTTGAGGAGGAAGTCCGATTGGTTAAGGCCGAGGCCCAGCGGTCGCGAGAAGCTGAAGCCTTAGCACTCGCCTCAAGGAACAAGGGGGCACTTTTACCCCCACCATGAGCTCGAGCAGCTGATGCAGGAGAATGCTCAAGGCACCATTAAACGCGCGCTGCAGGTGCTGCCGCAGGCCGGGTACCTGAAAGAGGAGGCTGAATGCCTCTCTGCTCGGCAAGTCGTCCCCGAGCTTTACATTCCGATCCCCTTCCCAGAGGGTGAGGACGGCGAGCCGCGAGATGACGCCCTCCTCCTGGATTCGGGCGAGAGCGACGGATCTTCTAGCGAGAAACCCGCTGACCCATGAGATGGGCCCTTTGTATTTTTTGCTTTCTTTTTACTCTTCTTTTTGGATGTAATCATGAACAGTGGCGAGTCCCCTTGTCATATATATATTGGTTACAATTTTTGTGCTCTCAATTTTTTCTCATTCGCTACTATATCTCGCTAGGCTCATTAGGACGCTAGGCCGTAGTGTAACTGTCTTGACCACTCGCCGCTGCTCGTTGACGGCCTAGGATGCATCGCTCTTTTCGACTTTCCGCTACCGAGTGAGCCTCTGGACCATTCGTGCATCACGGGGCTGCGTTTAGGTAGTTATGAAAGGGAGGTGAGACCACCGTTCCGTCGCGTGGTCTATGCGAGTGCTCTTGAGGTCACTCCTTGAGAATTTAGAACCTGCCACCGAGTGAGCCTTCGGACCTGCCAGCTAGATGAGAGCCTGGACAGCGGGTCTGCTCGGGGCCATTTTTCCTTCAACATAGAACCTGCCACCGAGTGAGCCTTCGGACCTGCCAGCTAGATGAGAGCCTGGACAGCGGGTCTGCTCGGGGCCATTTTTCCTTCAACATAGAACCTGCCACCGAGTGAGCCTTCGGACCTGCCAGCTAGATGAGAGCCTGGACAGCGGGTCTGCTCGGGGCCATTTTTCCTTCAACATAGAACCTGCCACCGAGTGAGCCTTCGGACCTGCCAGCTAGATGAGAGCCTGGACAGCGGGTCTGCTCGGGGCCATTCTTCCTTCAACATAGTACCTGCCACCGAGTGAGCCTTCGGACCTGCCAGCTAGATGAGAGCCTGGACAGCGGGTCTGCTCGGGGCCATTTTTCCTTCAACATAGAACCGGCCACCGAGTGAGCCTTCGGACCTGCCAGCTAGATGAGAGCCTGGACAGCGGGTCTGCTCGGGGCCATTTTTCCTTCAACATAGAACCTGCCACCGAGTGAGCCTTCAGACCTGCCAGCTAGATGAGAGCCTGGACAGCGGGTCTACTCGGGGCCATTTTTCCTTCAACATATATAGAACCTGCCACCGAGTGAGCCTTCGGACCTGCCAGCTAGATGAGAGCCTGGACAGCGGGTCTGCTCGGGTCCATTTTTCCTTCAACATAGAACCTGCCACCGAGTGAGCCTTCAGACCTGCCAGCTAGATGAGAGCCTGGACAGCGGGTCTGCTCGGGGCCATCTTTGGAGCTTTCGGAGTTTTTCCCACAAGCTGCAGTATCGATCTCAAACACATGTTAGACAAAATATTCTTATTTCAAAACATTTTTATTACATAGTTTCAGGGATAGAAACGTTTAAGATCATCACCGCTCCAGGTGTGGCTGAGGGGTTGGCCCTCCACGTTCTGAAGGCGATACCCCCCGGACTTTAGCGCTTCCTCCACGACATAGGGGCCTTCCCAGTTGGGATTAAGCTTTCCCACTGCGGCAGACCTCCCGGCCGCGTCAACCTTCTTGAGTACTAGGTCCCCTTTTTCGAACTGCCTGATCCTGATGTACAACCCAGTATTCGTCGAGTGCTTTCCCTCGGATAGAGAGAGGGAGGACGAGCGGTAGGAGGCGGAGACCTCCGCTCGCCCAGCTCATATAGGAAGCGAGCAAAGGAAGGGGGCGAGCTCCTCTCGCCCCCCCCCCCCCCCCCCCCCCCCCCCCCCCCCCCCCCCCGCTCCGGAGGAAGGCAGAGAGGGGAGAGGCCAGCTCGACCCCCCCTCTCGCCCAGCATTCGGCGGAGAGGGGAGAGGCCAGCTCGACCCCCCCTCTCGCCCAGCATTCGGCGGAGAGGGGAGAGGCCAGCTCAACCTCCCTCTCGCCCAGCATTCGGCGGAGAGGGGAGAGGCCAGCTCGACCCCCCCTCTCGCCCAACATTCGGTGGAGAGGGGAGAGGCCAGCTCGACCCCCCCTCTCGCCCAACATTCGGCGGAGAGGGGAGAGGCCAGCTCGACCCCCCCTCTCGCCCAGCATTCGGCGGAGAGGGGAGAGGCCGGCTCGACCTCCCTCTCGCCCAGCATTCGGAGGAGAGGGGAGAGGCCAGCTCGACCCCCCCTCTCGCCCAGCATTCGGTGGAGAGGGGAGAGGCCAGCTCGACCCCCCCTCTCGCCCAGCATTCGGCGGAGAGGCCAACTCGGCCCCCCTCATCCAGTTTACTATTCGCAATCCATTTTGGCTATTCGCAGTCCAGTTTGGCTATTCGCAGTCCAGTGGTCTGCATTTAGCATTTCAGAACAGCGGGATTCAGCTATCCGCAGCCCAATTCAGGGGTATTCATGTAATTTGGCAGACCAGTTTTTGGCTATTTGCAGCCCAACTTCAAAAATCCTATAAATAGGACCAAGGGGGCACCATTTGGAGGGATCTCTCATCCTAGGCTAGCTCTCTCCTTCTCCCTCTCCCTCCCCAAGTCTCTCTAGGGGGTGAGGAGAGGCTCCAGTGGTGCCCAAGCTTAGTAGTGGCTTGGGAGGGGAAGTTCCAAGGGGACTTCCGGGTACGTGGCGGGACCTCCCCGCTAAGCCCTTGGTCCAGTTCTTAGTTCCGACACCTTCAACCTAGAGCTCTCCCTTGGGGGAAGTAAGGGTTGGTCGCCCCTCAGCCTCGTTGAGGGCCCCGAACTCCACAGAGACCGAGTAGTCGGTTTCAACATTTATGGTGCGGTGAGCGTGGAGAGTGACTGATTCAAGAAATCCTCAAGATGAGCTCCATGGGCGGAGGTGGAGGAAGTTCCGACCCGGGTCACTCGCAGCCCCCGGTAGATGGGGTGATGTTGGAGATGTTCGAAAATTTCAGGCAAGAGGTCCTGCAGACCTTACATGTGACTCTCGCCTCGATAGGCGAAGGCAGGAGAGAAAGTGGTCCGGAGGCCTCACCTCAGCAGGTTGGCGAGAACACCCTCGGCCAGCCATCCAGGAAGGAGGTGCCGGAAGGGGGCGAGTGGGGAGGTCCTCGACCCCCACTCGCCGAGACCCAAGTGGGCGAGTGGGGAGGTCCTCGACCCCCACTCGCCGAGGCACAAGGGGGCGAGCGGGGAGGCGCCATGCCCCCACTCGCCCAGCCCCAAAAGGGGGCGAGCGTGGGAAGTCCTTTTTGTGAGCAGATCCTCTCAGCCCCGGTTCCGGAGGGGTTCAAGGGGGCGAAGATGTCTCACTACTTTGGCAAGAATGACCCCGTCTTACACCTACAGTGGTTTGAAGACATGGTCTCCATCATGCCCATGTCGGCCGCTTTCAAATGTCGACTCTTCGCGACAACTCTGAAGGAGAAGGCTAGAGAGTGGTTCCACCAGCTCCCTGCGGGATCCATCTATGCCTTCGAAGACTTACGTCGAGGTTTCCTGCTGCGCTTCTCGACGTCAAGGAAGAGGAAGAAAGATGCTGAAGCACTTTTCAAGGTCAAGCAAGAGCCAGAGGAGCCACTGGCTCAATATCTGGAACGGTTCAGGGAAGAGGTTCACCTCGTCGAAGAGGTGCCCGGGTACACCCTCAAGCTTTTTTTAAACGTTGGGGCTGCGGGAGGGCTTCTTCAAGGCGGACCTCAAGAGGAGGGCTCCTTTGTCTTTTGAGGAGTTGATGGAAAGGGTGGCCGAAGAAGTTGAAAGTGAAGAGGCCAACCCGGAGTTCACAAGAAGGCTGGCCAAGCTGAGTGAACCGGAGGCAAGGCAGCAGGGGGGAAGAGCAAAGGCCCCCAAGAGGAAATTCGACCAGGAGGAAGACAGCTTCCAAGAAGAGGGGACCGACCTCCCAGGATGGAGGCAGGGACCGAAAGCACCCTCTCCACCACCCCAACAAGCCATGGTGATCGACCACAGAAGAAGAAGAAATCGTAGGGGAGGAAGGAGGGGCGTCCGAGTGGAGTTGCCTTACTGTGAATTCCATCAGGAGGAAGGCCACGCGACATCCGCCTGCCCCGAGTTCTTGGAAATGAGGGAGGCGAGGGGCCCGAGGCCGCAGCGTCAACAACCAGAGGAGGTCGAGGACCATGCCGGGGAATAGAAGTCCGAGTCCCGGTCTCCGTGCTTTGTTTTTTCTTTGAGTCCATGTAGTAGGAGAGAATGTTTCCCTACTTAGTTTTTCTTGCATGTAACCGAATGATTAATGAAATGAAAGTTTTTTGAAGTATTGTTCCCCTTGGATGGTTCCGCTGACCAGGCTCTCACTAGACGGCAGGGCAGGTTGACCTCCTAGGGAGGTTAAGTGATGTTCCCCTTGGATGGTTCCGCTGACCGGGCTCTCACTAGACGGCAGGGCAGGTTGACCTCCTAGGGAGGTTAAGTGATGTTCCCCTTGGATGGTTCCGCTGACCGGGCTCTCACTAGACGGCAGGGCTGGTTGACCTCCTAGGGAGGTTAAGTGATGTTCCCCTTGGATGGTTCCGCTGACCGGGCTCTCACTAGACGGCAGGGCAGGTTGACCTCCTAGGGAGGTTAAGTGATGTTCCCCTTGGATAGTTCCGCTGACCGGGCTCTCACTAGACGGCAGGGCAGGTTGACCTCCTAGGGAGGTTAAGTGATGTTCCCCTTGGATGGTTCCGCTGACCGGGCTCTCACTAGACGGCAGGGCAGGTTGACCTCCTAGGGAGGTTAAGTGATGTTCCCCTTGGATGGTTCCGCTGACCGGGCTCTCACTAGACGGCAGGGCAGGTTGACCTCCTAGGGAGGTTAAGTGATGTTCCCCTTAGATGGTTCCGCTGACCGGGCTCTCACTAGACGGCAGGGCAGGTTGACCTCCTAGGGAGGTTAACTGATGTTCCCCTTGGATGGTTCCGCTGACCGGGCTCTCACTAGACGGCAGGGCAGGTTGACCTCCTAGGGAGGTTAAGTGATGTTCCCCTTGGATGGTTCCGATGATCGGGCTCTCACTAGACGGCAGGGCAGGTTGACCTCCTAGGGAGGTTAAGTGATGTTCCCCTTGGATGGTTCCGCTGACCGGGCTCTCACTAGACGGCATGGCAGGTTGACCTCCTAGGGAGGTTAAGTGATGTTCCCCTTGGATGGTTCCGCTGACCGGACTCTCACTAGACGGCAGGGCAGGTTGACCTCCTAGGGAGGTTAAGTGATGTTCCCCTTGGATGGTTCCGCTGACCGGGCTCTCACTAGACGGCAGGGCAGGTTGACCTCCTAGGGAGGTTAAGTGATGTTCCCCTTGGATGGTTCCGCTGACCGGGCTCTCACTAGACGGCAGGGCAGGTTGACCTCCTAGGGAGGTTAAGTGATGTTCCCCTTGGATGGTTCCGCTGACCGGGCTCTCACTAGACGGCAGGGCAGGTTGACCTCCTAGGGAGGTTAAGTGATGTTCCCCTTGGATGGTTCCGCTGACCGGGCTCTCACTAGACGGCAGGGCAGGTTGACCTCCTAGGGAGGTTAAGTGATGTTCCCCTTGGATGGTTCCGCTGACCGGGCTCTCACTTGACGACAGGGCAGGTTGACCTCCTAGGGAGGATATGTGATGTTCCCCATGGATGGTTCCGCTGACCGGGCTCTCACTAGACGGCAGGGCAGGTTGACCTCCCAGGGAGGTTAAATGATTAGTTCCCCTCGTTAGCTGACAGGATAAGAAGGTCTCTCTGAGAGGTTATGTTTTTCCCCCGAGGTGGTTCCGCTAGTCGGGCTCTCGCTAGCCGGCAGGGTTGGAGGAACTCTCGGAGAGGCTAGGTGTTCTTTCCAAGTTGGCACCGTTAGCCGGGTTTCCAGCGACACTCGTCGAACACTCAGGGTTGGATGATTCTTTGCGAGCTTAAGCTAACCTCGCAAAGAGCGGGGATTGTGTACAACCCAGTATTCGTCGAGTGCTTTTCCCTCAGATAGAGAGAGGGAGGACGAGCGGTAGGAGGCGGAGACCTCCGCTCGCCCAGCTCATATAGGAAGCGAGCAAAGGAAGGGGGCGAGCTTCTCTCGCCCCCCCGCTCCGGAGGAAGGCGGAGAGGGGAGAGGCCAGCTCGACCCCCCCTCTCGCCCAGCATTCGGCGGAGAGGGGAGAGGCCAGCTCGACCCCCCCTCTCGCCCAGCATTCGGCGGAGAGGGGAGAGGCCAGCTCGACCTCCCTCTCACCCAGCATTCAGCGGAGAGGGGAGAGGCCAGCTCGACCCCCCCTCTCGCCCAGCATTCGGTGGAGAGGGGAGAGGCCAGCTCGACCCCCCCTCTCGCCCAGCATTCGGCGAAGAGGGGAGATGCCAGCTCGACGAGTGCTTTTCCCTCGGATAGAGAGAGGGAGGACGAGCGGTAGGAGGCGGAGACCTCCGCTCGCCCAGCTCATATAGGAAGCGAGCAAAGGAAGGGGGCGAGCTCCTCTCGCCCCCCCCCCCCCCCCCCCCCGCTCCGGAGGAAGGCGGAGAGGGGAGAGGCCAGCTCGACCCCCCCTCTCGCCCAGCATTCGGCGGAGAGGGGAGAGGCCAGCTCGACCCCCCCTCTCGCCCATCATTCGGCGGAGAGGGGAGAGGCCAGCTCGACCCCCCCTCTCGCCCAGCATTCGGCGGAGAGGGGAGAGGCCAGCTCGACCCCCCCTCTCGCCCAGCATTCGGCGGAGAGGGGAGAGGCCAGCTCGACCTCCCTCTCGCCCAGCATTCGGCGGAGAGGGGAGAGGCCAGCTCGACCCCCCCTCTCGCCCAGCATTCGGTGGAGAGGGGAGAGGCCAGCTCGACCCCCCCCCCCCCCTCTCGCCCAGCATTTGGCGGAGAGGGGAGAGGCCAGCTCGACCCCCCCTCTCGCCCAGCATTCGGCGGAGAGGGGAGAGGCCAGCTCGACCTCCCTCTCGCCCAGCATTCGGCGGAGAGGGGAGAGGCCAGCTCGACCCCCCCTCTCGCCCAGCATTCGGCGGAGAGGGGAGAGGCCAGCTCGACCTCCCTCTCGCCCAACATTCGGCGGAGAGGGGAGAGGCCAGCTCGACCCCCCCCTCTCGCCCAGCATTCGGTGGAGAGGGGAGAGGCCAGCTCGACCCCCCCTCTCGCCCAGCATTCGGCGGAGAGGCCAACTCGGCCCCCCTCATCCAGTTTACTATTCGCAGTCCAGTTTGGCTATTCGCAGTCCAGTTTGGCTATTCGCAGTCCAGTGGTCTGCATTTAGCATTTCAGAACAGCGGGATTCAGCTATCCGCAGCCCAATTCAGGGGTATTCTGGTAATCTGGCAGACCAGTTTTTGGCTATTTGCAGCCCAACTTCAAAAATCCTATAAATAGGACCAAGGGGGCACCATTTGGAGGGATGTCTCATCCTAGGCTAGCTCTCTCCTTCTCCCTCTCCCTCCCCAAGTCTCTCTAGGGGGTGAGGAGAGGCTCCAGTGGTGCCCAAGCTTAGTAGTGGCTTGGGAGGGGAAGTTCCAAGGGGACTTCCGGGTACGTGGCGGGACCTCCCCGCTAAGCCCTTGGTCCAGTTCTTAGTTCCGACACCTTCAACCTAGAGCTCTCCCTTGGGGGAAGTAAGGGTTGGTCGCCCCTCAGCCTCGTTGAGGGCCCCGAACTCCACAGAGACCGAGTAGTCGGTTTCAACACATGATGTGCTTGTCGAAGTACTTGGCCATCCGCCGCTTGACCTCTTCTTGGCGAATGGCTGCTAGATCCCGGGCTTCTTCGATGAGGTCGAGGGAGAGCCGCAACTCCTCTTCGTTCCCAGCTATCTAATCTTCCTCTCCATTCGTGGCGACCTTTACCCGTGGCGTCATGACTTCGAACTCTATGGGAATGACGGCCTCGCAGCCGTGAGAGAGCTTGAAAGGGGTCTCTCCAGTGGCGGTGTTGGGGGTAGTTCTTAGGGCCCACAGGACCGATGGAAGCTGTTCCACCCAATTGCCCTTCAGATTTTCCACCTTCTTCTTGAGCAGGTTCACGATGACCTTATTTGCCGCCTCCACCTGCCCGTTGCTCCTGGGATGGTGAACTGATGCAAACCTGAGGTCTATCCCCAGCTGGCCACAGAAGCTGATGAATTCCTCGCTTGCGAACTGCGGACCATTATCCGTGACTATGGCCTGTGGAAGCCCATGTCGACAAATGATCTCCCCCCATACGAAGTTGCGGACTACCTGGGAGGTGACCTTAGCCAACGCCTTGACCTCCAACCACTTTGAGAAGTAGTCAATCATGACTAGGAGAAACCTCCTCTGCCCACTAGCCTGGGGGAAGGGTCCTACCAGGTCCATCCCCCATATGGCGAATGGCCAGGGCGCCGTGATACTCTTTAGCCTCTGAGCTGGCATGAGCTGAAGCGGGGCGAACATTTGGCACTTCTGGCACCTCTTGGCGAAGGCTGCCGCGTCTTTACTTAGGGTTGGCCAAAAGTACCCCTGCCTCATTATTCTTGCCTCCAACATCCTGCTCCCCGAGTGGCTGCCGCATTCGCCGGAGTGAACTTCTTCCAAGATCCTTGGGACCTCCTCCTCTGAAATGCATCGGGCCAGGAGGCCGAGAGGGTCTTCCGATACAAGTCCCCCTCATGGAGCACGTAGTAGGCGGACTTATATCGGAAGCGCCTCTGGTCCGGAACCTCCTCCGGAAACTTTCCCGTTGCAAGGAAGGTGACGAAGGGATCCTTCCAGGAGGGCCGCTGCTCCACTTCCATGAGCTCTCCCTCCTCGATCGAAGGGCAGAATAGGTCTATCAGGGTCCCCCCGGCTCGAGGACCAGATTTATCCAACCGATCCGCCGGGGTGCTCTCCTCCCGAGGGATGTGCCGGATGGAGAAAGTTTTGAACGTTCCCACGAGACCTCTCACTTTGGCCAAGTACCTTATGAGCGCAGGTTCCCTCATCTCGAACTCTCCCCTGATCTGAGAGGCTATTACCATCGAGTCGGTGAGGACCTCCACGTCATGGACTCCGAGCTCCTGTGCCAGCCGCAGACCGGCGATCACCGCCTCATACTCCGCCTGGTTGTTGGTGATTGGGAAGTGTATCACTAGTGTCTGCTCGATCTTCACCCCGTGGGGACTCTCCAGCACCACCCCTCCTCTGAGAGAATTCTTGCCCGAAGCCCCGTCCACCAGTAGCTTCCACGGAACATGACGAGGGGCTGCATCTTCCTACATCTCGGCCACATAATCTGCCATGAAATCAGCCACCACCTGCGCCTTCATGGATAGTCGAGGGACGAAGGTAATGTTGAATTCACTTAGCTCTATCGACCACTTTGCGAGCCTTCCCGAGTGCTCCACTCCTTTGAAGATCTGGCGGAGAGGGTGGTCCGTCACTACTTGAATTGAATGGGCCTGGAAGTATGGCCTGAGCTTCCTTCCTGCGACGACCAGAGCAAAGGCCAACTTCTCCAAAATCGGGTACCTGAGCTCCGCCTCCCTCAGGACCCTACTCACGTAGTAGATGGGCAGCTGCTTCTTGCCTTCCTCCCGAACCAGGATGGAGCTTACGGCCTCAGCCCCGACCCCGAGATATAGATATAGATCCTCCCCCTCTTTGGGACCTTGGAGTAGCGGAGCCTTGGTGAGTTGGCTCTTCAAGGCCTGGAAGGCCTCCTCGCATTCTTTTGTCCACTCAAACTTCTGGTTACCTCGTAATGTTTTGAAGAAGGGGGAGCATTTCTCCCCGGCTCGGGAGAGAAACCTGCTCAGCCCTGCGAGCCTTCCGGTCAAGCGCTGAACTTCCTTGGCGTTCCGCGACGACCACAGCTCCATTATGGTCTTAACCTTGTCCGGGTTAGGTTCTACCCCCCAAGGGGTGAGAAGGTGCCCCAGGAATTTCCCCTTACTGGCCCCGAACACACACTTCAGGGGGTTCAAGCGCATCTTGTACTTGCGTAGGGTGGCGAAGGTCTCCTCGAGGTCCTAGATGTGAGAGTTCACGCACTTGCTCTTCACCATAAGGTCATCCACGTAGACCTCCAGGTTCCTTCCCCTTTGCTCCCTAAATACCCGGTCCATCATCTTCTGGTAGGTTGCTCCTGCATTTTTCAGCCCGAAGGGCATCATCTTATAACAGTAGCATCCCTCCCTGGTGATGAACGAGACGTCTTTGACGTCCGGGGGGTGCATCCTGATCTGGTGATAACCTGAAAAAGCATCCAAAAAACTCATCACAGAAAAACCGACGGCTGAGTCAACCAGCGCGTCGATCCAAGGCAGGGGATAACAATCCTTAGGGCAGGCCTTGTTTAACAATGAAAAATCCACACACATACGCCAGCGGCCATCGGCCTTTTTTACCATTACGACGTTGGAGACCCAGCCTGGGTACTGGATCTCCGATACAAAACCTGCTTCGAGGAGCTTGGCCACCTCCCCGCGGATTGGTTCTTCGAGCTTGCTGGCGAAGGTCCTTCTCTTCTGCCGGATGGGGCGGGCTCCTGGCTCGAGGTTGAGACGATGGCAAGCCACGTCCGCCTCAATGCATGGCATATCAGCTGCGCTCCATGCGACGACATCCACGTTCTTCTGGATGCACTCCAGCATCTTCACCCTGTCCTCTGGGCCGAGACCCCCGCTGATCCGCACTTCTTTCACCCTTCCCTCCTGGGTGATGACCTCCATCTCTACCACCTCTTCTGCCGCCTCGAGCCGGGTTGGCTCTTCCCATTGGCCCTTTGCTTTTCGCCCCTCCTCCCGGGCCTCTTCCTCTGCGGCTCCTTCCGCCTCCATCGGCTCGATCTCCTGCTCCTCCTGAGCGACCTCCATCAGCTCGACCTCCTGCTCCTCCTGAGCGACTTCCGTATTCTCCTCTCGGGCACCGCCCTCTTCCTCTACTCCTCTCTTCTCCACTTCTTCTCCTGGCCCCTCCGGCCTCGTCATCTCCTTATCCATCCTCTCAGCCTCCGCCATCCAAGAGATGGTGTTGACGGCAGTCACATAGCACTGCCTCGCCACCTTAGCATCTCCTCGGATCCGGACCTGGACTCCTCCACTATGGAACTTCAAGCAATGGTGGTACAATGAGGACACACATCGGAAGGCACTGATGAGAGGGCGCCCAAATATGGCATTGTAGCTGCTCGGAGCGTCAACGATGACGAACCGGCAGTTCCTCGGGACCCCTCCTAATGTCACCTGGAGGCCGACACCTCCCTCAACCTCCTTCCTTTCTCCTGAGAAACCAAACAACGGCCCATCAGAGGCCTGCACCCTCTTCTTCTCCACCTCCATCGCATCGAAAACCTTCTTGAAGATAACATTCACCGAGCTCCCATTGTCCACCAGGATCCGGGAGACCGTGAAGTTTTCTATCGCCGTCTGGATCACCAGGGCGTCGCAGAACGGGTCCTCATAATCGGGCATGTCTTCCGAGGAGAAGGTGAGCTTCTCCGAGGGGGGTGGGGTTTGGGAAGTCGACGCGACGTCCCTTCGGAACATCGCCTGGAAGCTCCTCTTGCGAGAGGCCTCTATCCCAACCCCACCATGAATCACCCCGATTCCCCCCTTGCTCCTACATCAGCCCGGTCTTCACACCTATCCTCTTCCCCTTCCGGGAACACCTCCTCAATCCTGATCGGTTGCTGCCGTGGCTGCCCCCTCTCCCTCATCTCCAGGAACTCGGGGCAGGTGGCCGTTGCGTGACCCTCTTCCTGATGAAAGTCACAATAGGGCAACACCACCCTGCCCCCTCTTCCCGCTCTTCCTCTTCCTCCTCTAGCTCCTCTTCCTCCCCTTCCTCGGCCTACCGCCATGGCTTGCTCCCGCGGAGGGTGAGGGGGTCGGGGGCCCTGCCTCCACCCCGGATTGACTCCCCCATCTCCCTTCCTTGGTATCCTCCTTCCTGACCTCTCGCTGGTCCCTCCTGATTCCTCCAACCCAACCTGTTGTGGGGCTCCTGATACCTCCAATTCCGAGGTGGCCTCTCGAACCCCTGACCTCTGGGTTCCTCTCTCCTTCTTCCCTCTTGTTGCCTCACCTCAGGCTCGCTCATCTTTGCCAACCTTTTGTAGAACTCCGGGTTGGCCGCCTCCCCTTATATCTCCTCCGCCGCTCGCTGCATCAACTCCTCAAAGGAGACCGGAGCCCTCCTCTTCAGGTCCATCTTGAAGAACCCATCTCGCAACCCTACGATGAACGCCATCTTGAGGGCGAATCCCGGCACCTCCTGCACAAGGTGTATCTCCTCCTGGAACCTATCCACGTAATGTGCCAGGGATTCCCCCTCCCTTTGCCTGATCTTGAAGAGAACCTACGCATCCTTCTTCCTCTTTTTCGACGTCGAGAAGCGCAGCCGGAAGCCCCGGCGCAAATCATCAAACGCGTAGATGGAACCTGTGGGAAGCTGGTGGAACCAGTCCTTTGCTTTCTCCTTCAGGGTGGTTGCGAAGAGTCGGCATTGAAAAGCATCCGACATGGGAAGGATTGACGTCATGTCCTCAAACCACTGCAGGTGCACGACTGGGTCCTCCTTGCCGGTGTAGTAGGACATCTTCGGCCCTCGAAACCCCTCTGGCACTGGGGCCGAGAGGATCATCTCGCAAAAGGGGCTCCCTTCCCCTGCTCGGCGAATGGTCTTCTCGCGCGGAGCCAGCTCGCACACCTCAGCACTCGCCGGGCAGCTGAACAGCTGCCGCCCGGGGAGATCTCGCGCGCTGCCTTCTGCTGGCACCTCCTTCCCCAGCCGCTGCCCCGGTGCGTTCTCGCCGATCTGCAGGGGCAGAACCACGGGGTCTCGCACTCGCTCCGCCCAGCGAGAACTGTCTGCGGGACTTCTCGCTTGAACTTCTCAAATATCTCCAGCCACTCCCCTGTTGCTGGCGGCTGCGAGTGGCCTGAGTCTGAACCATTTTCCCCACCTCCTGTCATCGAACCTAGCTTGAGATTTTCCTTCACCGGCTACGGTCCACGCTCACCGCACCAAAAATGTTGAAACCAGCAACTGGTCTCCTGAGTTCGGACCCACTGGGGGGTGTAGCCGACGCTTACTTCTCCCTCCCTAGACTCTCTGACCGGTGGATGAGAAACTTGGAATAGACCCAAGGCTGTAGCGAGGAGGTCCCGCCACACACCCGGAAGATCTTAGAGAGCTTCCCCTCCCAAACCAGAGCTCAGCCGGGCACCTTGGAGGACACGGACTGCCAACCAAAACTAGCCTGGAGGAGAGGACTCTCAAGGAATCGGATCTCCTCCAAGGTGCCCTTAAGGGTCTATTTATAGATTTTTCTAGGCTGGTCTGCAAATAACACGAATCCGCCTTTTAGTTTTACTAACCGCACCCCAAATTGGTCTGCTAATAGCCTAACTCCGCTGTTCCGAAGGGCTATTTGCAGCCCACAAGGGGTATTATGGTCATTTCCCCATCAAAGCCTTTTGGGCGAGTGGTCCGTGAGGGTACCACCCGCTGGGCACCCGCTCAGCTGGGCGAATGCCCACGCTTCCGGGCGAGTGGTCCGTGAGGGCACCGGGCGAATGATCTGACTGGCCCAGGTCTCGCCAGTTGGCCTGTGGGTCCCACTCGACGAATACGGGTTGTACACAACAAGCGCACCAAAGAGAAATTTGACGCATTGCTGCTCGAAGACGGCGTGAACGGTTACCACAACAGGGCCACCAATTACAAGATAACAGCTCAGGAGTCCAATTCGCTGCTAGACCCGAACACCAAACTACTGTACCTGCGGCGACATCCAGCAATGAGCTTGGACACTCAAACATGACATGTGGTGAGTATGAGATATTTTTTCTTTTGCTTATCTGTTACAGATAGTATTAAATAACACAACGCCTTAAGCTTAATGTTTCTCCACAGTAAGATTTGCAGAAAATGGTATTGTGCACAGATATATGCTAACAATCCTTCCATCCACAAAGTACTTTCGTGCTTTGAGAGCACCTCAAATTGGAGAATCATCCACACCTTATCCAATTATTACGTCGTTGTCTCACTTTGCCCTCCCACCAATGTCTTTGCACTCATGTAATCGTGTTGCCTCAACCACTCTTCCAGCCTCGAACTTATTACAATCGAATTCAGCACGGCCAACAACCTCAAAACATACAATAAAATACAACGCAAGTGCCACAACAAAACATACTTCCTCGCATGCATGGACAAGGTTTGTTCTTGCTAAAACACTACGTAGAAATGCGTACAATTGTTATTTTAATGCTTATATTTATTTTCATTTTCATAGAAACCTCAACAAATCCTGTCCAACAACATGAAAACACAGAAGATGAAAGCTCTGATGATGACATTCTTTATAGAATTCGTCATCCCACAAGCCACAACATTGCTCGCGTAACGGATTCAATTCGCCAAATTGTTTACCTACAACTGTAGCGGCCTCAATTTTGTTATAATTGTCATGCTAAATTATTTGATGGTGAAACATCAACGATGTGCTGCAGCAATGGAAGAGTGCATATTCCAACTATACCTGCTCCAGATGAACTCTACAATATGTTCATCGGTGATTGTGCTGAAAGTCGTCATTTTAAAAGATATATTCGTTCATATAATCACGTGTTCTTTTTTACTTCTATGAGTATTAAATTAGATGGAACATTGACATCTGATCAACACGTCATTTATACATTTCGAGCTCGTGGAGCAATATATCATCGAATTGGATCTCTTTTGCCTGTTCCAAACACAAGACCTAGGTACCTACAATTATATATATACGATACAGAACATGAGATAGATCACAACTTACAAGAAAGCACAGAGCTGGTCCGTGCATTGGTTGAAAAAATAATAACAATTTTGGACGCATGTAATCAGTTTGTGTCAATGTTTCGACAATTAGCACAACGACAAGATATTAACAGATGCAGATTAGTAATTAAGGAAAGACCTACTGCTCAACAACAATACATATTACCAACTGCATCACAAGTTGCTGCTATAATTGTTGGCGCTGAAGAATATCTTGAATCCAATGAACGAAATATAATTGTCGAAACGGTTGAAGGTGATTTAGTTCCTGTTCAAGAATTTGCTGGTTATTATGATCCACTTCAATATCCATTACTCCACCCATATGGGACATATGACTGACTCGAAATGAATATAATAATAATAAATTTCAAAATTTGAGCCAACAACTTTTCGGGCCAAATTCCGACCAAACCATGTAAATTTTGGAAAAATATTTAACATGAAAGTTGTAGATCTCTTTCTTGCATACAAAATGCATATATTATTTATCTAATTCCGACATATATTGTGGGAGAACCAGCTCAAACTTTTTTAGGCTTAAAAAAGCTTGAGCTTATATATTCCAAACATATATATATACTATAATATAAGGAAAAAGTACTATTTGGTGCAACATTCGTTGGACTATTTTGCCCTTGCACCAAAGGGTATTTTAGCCTTATACCATAGCAAAAAAGAGGAGAGAGAGAATGAACGAGAGGAGAGAGGGGGGAGAGTGAGAAGGAGAGGGGGGGGGGGAGAAAAATAAAGAGAAAAAAGAGAGAAAAAACTTAATCTTTTTAAGTATACATATATTTTTTTATAAAATAAATATTGTAATATTAATGTATATTTTTTTACAGCCATTTGGAGTACTCATATGTATATGTTGCGGGCACACGCAGACGCATCGAGCACGGGCAAAGCCCGTGCGGAGGCAGGCGAAACCCGCCTAGATGTGGCCGAAGGCCGCCCGATAACATCGCGCCAGGGACGTGCGATGCCCGCCGTCGCCGGCCGAGTACTATCACGCCTGGCCGTAGGGGCGGATCCCCGTGTCGGGCACTCGTCGGTATATATATATCTTTATTATATATATATATATATATATATCTTGTATATATATATATACGAGTGAAACGGCACGGGCCTCCGGCCCTACGTGAGTGTCATCGGCGGGCGTCGCCCGCCCCCCGACGTGCATTCTATATATAATTTTCGCATTCTATATACATATATATATTAATAGTTATATATTAAAATATATTCCCCAATGTAATATTTAGTATGTATATATTTTAATTATATATTAATTATATATTAAATTAATACCGCCGGCCCCCTCTCTCCTCTCTCTCTAACTCTCTCCCTCTCTCTTCTCTCTCTCCTCCCTATCTCTTCTCTCTCTCCTCTTAAAAGCATGTAATTATTAAAAACCGATAAGGGCATTATGGGAAGTGGCAATGTTGCACCAAAGGCAACTTTTTCCTTATAGAATAGTATAGATATACTAGCATCTTCGAACGGACTTCGCCCGTTCTCGATGCGTCGCCACCGCCGCCGGTGGTCCTGTCCGCTTGCCAACGGACAACCCCCGGTGGGTTCGCCAGTGGCCGGCGAACACGCCGGTGGGGGCTGGGCAGGCCGGCGGCGGCGAAGAAAAACTGTTTTTGGCGATTGTTTTTGGCGAAACAGGGGGGAGTCGGGATTTATGAGTTTGGGAGTTTTAGTTTTTTGGAGGAATAGCTATTTTCAGACCCGTTCTCTTGAATCCGACGACCAATCTTTAAAGCACTTTGATCCAACGGTCCAGATTCATTGTTTGTTGTGCTCCTAAGTCAAAGCTGAAGCCGAGCACCTTGCAGGGCCTGAGGAGCTAACCAAGAATGTCTTAAGGAGGAAGAAGTCAAAGAAGTGGATCCTCTCCAAAGGTGTCTTTCAGGGTCTATATAGTTTTCTCTTCTGGCATGCAAATAGCGTAACTCCGCTTTTTGGTTTTACTAAACACACTCCAAACTGGTCTGCTAACAGCCAAACTCCGTTGTTTTGAAGGGCTATTGGTAGTCCACAAAAGATATCAAGGTAATTTCACCTGCAGACCCCATTGGGCGAGTGGCCCGTGAAGGCGTCATTCGCCAGTCTTCCTGCGAGCAGGCTCGCGAGATCTCCTCTTGTGAGTATGGCTAAATGCACTCCAAAGCGGTGTTGGGACATGCCTCGCCCTCGCCATGCGCCACTCGCGAGATCGAACCTCTGATTCGCCTCGCTCCCCTTGGCTAGATACTCGCCGTGAGCCGGCGAGTTGCTCCTTGACTCGCCTATACTCGATTCTAATTTTTACCCTCGGGCGAACACTGGGTTGTACATATATATATATATATATATATATATGTGTGCATGCATATATATTTGTGTATGCATATATGTATGTGTGTATATATATATGTGTGCATGCATATATATTTGTGTATGCATATATGTATGTGTGTATCTATACTATATTAAAAAGAAGTATCAGTTTAGGATTTATGGCAAAGTAATTTGGCAAGGAAAATGAGACATCACGCAATCAGGACCATCAATCAACTTCAGAAAAAAAAAATGCTGCCCTCGATTAAATATCACTATCCCGCTACCCTAAACCCGCAACCAGCGACAGATCCCGACTTCGCTCCCGCAGCCGCGCTACTCTAAACCCGCAACCAGCGACAGAATCCCCACTTCTTCTTCCCGACCTTTGCAGCGCGATTCTTCTAGCCGCCGACGACATCAACGAGCGCACTTCTACTTACCGCCGCTAGCCGCTCTGGACAGACTTCAGGCTGTGGCAAGGGAGTTCTTCCCCTTGGTTACTATGCCGCTTTGATCGCTCGCCTACATTCCAACACCGGATTGTTGGTAAGTTCTTAATTTCGATTTCGTTTTGTTTTTCGTCCATACTCGAGATTTTCCATTTTGTTTTCGTCTCTTTGCTCCCCAGAAAGTCTAAACCATCAGAGAAGAATTTGCATGTGAGGGTTTCTCCACTCTCCTTGCCGGCCTTCACTCTCTCCACGGATCCTTGGTAAGACTTTGATGTCGTTTTCTTGTGCTGATCGCAAACAAAGATCCCTCCGGCGAGCTGAACCTCCGCCTCTCCACCGTCGACGCAATCCTTGCTCCTCGCCGAGCTCTGGAACTTCTCGCACACCTCCTCCGTGTAATCCCTCCACACACGAGCGCGGCAGGGCGTCGATTCTCAGGCTAATTTCCACGACGATGATTTAAGGACAGCTCTGGTAAGCATCTTCGCAATTTCCACCGCTTATTCCTTATGAATTCATCTCCACGACATTTTTTGGCCCCTGTAACTGGGCTTCATAGTGTCTGCAGGTTTGTTGCTTGCCTCCACTATGCATAAATTTGTCCATTTTCACAGTTTTTTTTTCAATTTCCTCTCTTTCTCTCAGCTTTGGAATGCAAGCTTCTCAATTACTGAGCCACATATTTTAGTTTACTAAGCAATTTTTTTTCCACATGCTCACAACATGTATGATAGAATTCTTGAGTGATAAAACCACAAAGTTGCTTCAACGTGTTAGGTGTATGACCACATCATTTTGTTCAACCTTTAATTCTCATTACAAATGTTTTTTTTATAAAGATCATTATTAAAAAACAAGCTCCAGCAAAATGAGATGTCATAGAAGAGGCATATGACATTCAATTCATCATTAAAATACCATAACAACAGCTATCAACCATAACACCATTAATATTTATAGATTTCAAAATTCTGAGCTGTTTTATTAGGCCTTCTGGATCAACCAGCTCACATTTCATATCAATGAAACCAAGCTAACACACCATCCAGGAAACAAAACAAACATGATTAGAAAGAGAACATATCTGTAATATGGTTTAAACAGAAAGCAAATAAAAAACCTAAAGCCTAAATCCAGAACTCCAAAACTCAAATGGGCAATCTAGAATAAGCTCATGTTCTCAAGGAGGAAATACGTTACATAACTTAATTGAAGATCAATCCTACAAAATATTTGAAATCTCAAAGAAGGTTAAACCTTACGGGCAACATGACATTTACTGGGACATAGGAGGTGCCAGCAAAATCAGGCTATGGTGTTCTTTGAGGAAGATCAATCACCTAAACAGGAATTGTAATCATCATCATCATCATCATTTCAAACAAACACAAGCACACACTTAGGACAGAGACAAATGGCATCGGTATAACTGTTATGCCATTGTCCCTGTTTCGGAAGCATTAATAAATTCATCACAGCCCATTGCCATTAGTTTTGGCTTCAGTTTTATTATTGCAGGTCTCCAAAAACATATTAAACGCATGAAACGAAAGGATTATCTAAGCAGGTCGAAGTAAAACACTTCATAAAAACTCCCAAACTGGCTGAATTCTAAAACAACTAATTTTGAATTACTTTACACATAATCTTACACTAAAAGATAGACATAGCACCACCGGGCTGCTAAATAATCTTACACTAAATGAGTTTGGACAAATGACATCATTATAGAATGGAAGTTCCTTGGGTGAGGTCGGGTGTTCACGAACGATAGTTCATAACCATCATGTTTACGACCGCCACATCAAACTATGTGCTCGTTTGGCACGGCGGCGGCGGACGTCAACACGGTAGTTATGAACCGTCATTCAGGAACGCCGACTATACCTAAGGAACTCCATTAACTTTTATTTTCAAAATTAGTGTTTTTTCTTGGCGACGGTCATAATCTTTGTCATGTCAAACACATTTTATGATGATGATTTTTTTGTCGAAACTCAGCGTAGCAAAAACGCCGCGCGCCAAACTCGACGAAAGCCCAAATCACGTGACGTATGACTTTTTTTAAACAACTATCGCCCAGCACAAGTAAATGCAAAGTATGTATTAAACGTTATACGGTGCAATCCCGAGGCCTGCGACTAACAATTTGTTTTCGCACGTGTTAGGGAACGCGTAGAAATTTCCTTTTAGTGTAAACGCTCCCGGCTGGTCGAAGAAGATCGAAGCTTCTTCGAATTGACCCTACGAATCAGGTTTTACTATTGAAAAACCGACGACTGACTCGGGGAGCGGTTTGTCCGCGTCAGCGGCGAGTCAAGAATCGGGCAGCGGGACCCACTGTACATCCGTGACGAAAGCTCTGCCGTTAAAGTAAAACCGCCGCGTCAGAAATCCCGCACCGGTGACGGTGAGTCACTCTGACGTGGACGGGAACTATTCAGGTGGGGTCGGGAAGAGAGAGAAAGAGAGTGGGGGCCGCTGAACGAATTCTCGTGCCGCTCACGTCGAACACGGCGTCGTGGATCCGACGTGGATTTAAAAAAAACATGAGGGAAATAAAAAGAATAAAAAATGCTTGGAATTTGGAAGACCGACCGATGCGAATTAGAAATATGATTCATGAACAACAATAATAATTGGCGCTGGAGTTGTATCCTTCCCAAATCCCAACATAAATAACAATGCTAGAAATAATTTTACATATTTTGAAATTTCTACGCGTTCCCTGACACGTGCGAAAACAAATTGTTAGTCGCAGGCCTCGGAATTGCACCGTATAACGTTTCACATACTTTGCATTTACTGGTGATGGGCGATAGTTGTTTAAAAAAAGTCATCGCATGATTTCGGCTTTGGTCCAATTTGGTGAAATGTGTTTGACATGACAATGATTATGACTGTCATCAAGAAAAAAAATATTGATATATATATTTTGATATATAACGGATACCGGGATATCCGTTTCCCGTTCTAAATCTAGGATTTGCCTATAAAACTCAAATTACGGGCAACGAGTAGGTAGTTTCACTTAGACCACCACCCAGGATGTTTCAAGCAACATAACAAAAAACACTAATTTTGAACATAAAGGTGAATGGAGTTCCTTAAGTGTGGTCGGACGTTCCTAAATGACGATTCATAACCACTGTGTTCACCAATATTAAAAGAGAGTTGACTTTCGTGAAACATTCAAAATTATCGAATATAACATTATCATTTTATCTAATCACTTTATATATATTATAATATATTTTAAAAATAAAATATAACATTCATTTAAGTAATTGCATCGTATTTTTAAATTAAAAGTATTGATTAAAATTTATAAAATTGAAAAAGTTTTTAACAGAGCTCGGTTATCATTATCATGCCAAATTTATTAAAGTTGATTTGAAAAATAACGATAAAAATTAATTAATTTAAATTAGAAAAGTAATCATTAAAAATAATAATATATTAATAATGATGATGAGATTTTTTTAACATAAATGGGAAATAATGTATAACTATTTTTCAAATTAATTAATTAATAATGTGTTTATTTTTAACTGCATTAATTAATTGATAGGGGCGAAGTCGTGTGCCTGTCGTGGTCGGGGTATCGTCGCAGTCGGAGTATTGTCGCAGTTGGCTGTGAGGGAGAAGCTCTCTGTCTGTCATATATAATATTAAAAGAAAAACTTTTCTTTGGTGAAATATTCAAAATTGCCAAATAGCCTTAATTATTGTTTTAATCTAATAACTTAATATATATTATAATCTATTTCAAAAAAAATTTAAATAAAATACCCATTCAAATAATTACACTTTTTTATGTTTCACATTTCCTATCTAATAATCTAATAACAATAATAATTTTCTCTATTTAATTTGTCTCGAACTTCATTCCTATTAATTACTACTAAAATTAGCACCTTGAATCAATTCTATCGAGAATAAATCTTGCATTTTTCTCTTACTAATTAATGAGATCACTCAGAGAATGAACATCTGATTTTCAGATGCACAACGATAGTTTCTGGTTTTTTTAGCGAGTAATGATGAGATAATATTTTTCTGTGTGAAAGTGGTTAATCAATTTTGATCATGCTTCTCAAATATGTGTTACATGCCAAGTGCGAAAAAGGTTAGCAAATTTTGACTATGAAACCAGCATGCACTATTGAAGGAAGCTTCTAGGAAAATGTCAACAAGAAACTTCATACTATTTGACATGTTATTTTGACCGAGGGAAGCTTCATGGAAGATTCATCAACATGTCAACTACCACCTCCACTTCCTTGATTTTGGCATTATAAATATGCATGAAAGAGGAGGGGTAAGACATCCACTTCTCTCCAATCTCAAGTATTGAAAGAGTTTCTATAGAAGCATTTGTAGCAATCCTCTTAGTTTGGGGAGTGCTTTCGGACGTCTCTGCGACGTTGACGAGGAATACTTCGCCTAAACGGATTGGATCTGGAGCAAACTTGGGCAAGGATTCGAAGAGGCATCTTGGAGAGGATTTGTGTAATCTGTCTCGTCCTTCACTGTCGGTAACTTGTAATTTTTTTGCTACTGTTTATTGTGTATTATTGTGTGGTTCAAAGTTGGTGAAGATTCTGTGTGGATCGAGGGGGAAAAATCTTGTAATTGCTTATTTAATTTATACATTTTTAGTGGCAGCTTTCCGAGTTGGTCTCTGATCGTCTCGTGATTTTTTACCTATTGGATTTTCACGTTAAATCTCGGTGTCACTTTTATTTTTGTTATTTTGTGTTATGTTTTGGTTGTTTTTCTGCATACCGCTAAGTGATCGTGCAAGTACTTGCTTGAACTAATTTGCAGGTGCTCTGATCAGACTTGTGTGCTATCTAGCCCAACAAATAGTAGAGCTTTAGGTGATACTTAAGTACTTGCCCGTGCTCTTTAAAGGAGGAAGTGCGGTATTATTTAACCGTTCATAAGAAAAAGATGCTTCTATATGACTTATTAAGGCTTAGATTGTATGTTTGGCAAGGCAAAGGTTATGACCGCTACAAAGAAAATAAACTAGTTTTGAGCATAAAATGCATGAATTTTTTTAGGTGAGATCGGGCGTTCACGAATGAAGGCTCATGACCACCGCGTTCACGACCGCCACCACTGCACCAAACGAAGCCTAAGAAAGATTATTGGATCAACGTGTCAATTTTATTAATTAATGCGCGCCAACCGCTCTTTTGTGAGTTATAATGCAAAAATAATGTGTGAATTCAAGTCACACTTGATGTGGAGCCACCTTGTGATCAGTTAGGTGATGTACAAGGATAATATAATGTTTTGCGCAGCCGTCGATTTGTGATTATTTCTGTGGTTAGCGCGATCGCTGAAATCTTGAATCAAACTTGTAATTGTTTAGTGTTGGTTAAGTTTTGTGAACAAAGCGAACTAGTTCATTGTGCCAAATCCTCTCAGATATACCTTTAAGTGACAATTGCTTGATACTCTCCTAGTCTAATGCAGTATAGCCGCTCTAGTGAGTTGAAATCGAGGGTCATCTTTCGCTAATCACGAAGAGGTGCATTATTCACGTTTGGTGATATCAGACACGAGAATGAGGAAGTTTTGTTGTTTCTCTCCTTGTGTCTTTGAAGAAGATTGTCCTTCACATACCTTCATTGATATTAAGTTCGTGATGACATTAGACTACGAATATTCTGTCAACAAGTTGAACATCACTCCAAACTTTCCAATGAGAGATTTTCATAATGATTTTTTCTTATGAAAAGGTTATGCTATATTTTTTCTTCACTTTTAAATTTTGTAAGGTAAAACATTGTTATAGGATCGATCTCCACATATGATTGTGTGCACACTCTACACAATCTCATATTAACTTACTTTTAACGTTATGGACTCGAGATACATTAGTGTTGGGAATATTGTAGGTAAAGTTTTCAACAATCAATCCCCCCTTATTTGAAGAAGTCATGATGAGTAGATTGAAATTCTCCTTTCTGCGTATATGCAGCTTCATAGAACTAAACTCTTTATAGTTCTCTCCAGAAGTCATAGTGAGTAGACTGGTTTTCCTTGTTGAGGATATTGTTCAAGTTGATTGTTAGGCTCTTTGTGAACAACCTACCTCTAACACCACTTGTAAGTTGAGAGATGTCTAATAACAATTAGTGAGGACACAGTAATATTTTTGGAAACTTGTTGCTTCCTCTCTTTTTCAAACAACATTGTCAGTGAATTTCGGCCAAGGTAGCTCCAAATGGTTCAGGGAATCTCGCATTGAAGGTCAAAAGTCAATAAAACCTTTGGTTTGTCCTTAAAAATCTGAAACAAACTATCTTCTAAAATAAGAACTTTTCAATGCCTCAGTTTTTCGTGTAAAATATATCAATTGCAAAGTTTTCTGTAAATAGTATATTTATTACGACTCGTGCTTTCAAAGGAGCAGTGAATTAGTATGGTCAATGATTTATAACGAAATAAAAAAGCATTGTGTGCACGGTGTGTGCCATCGATACTACACAATTGTCGCTTCATAACCTCATAATGTGTGTTGTGAAAATCGATTTTACACTTGTGTGTGAAGATGATGCAACCTTGACTTTCTTTTGAGCGCAACGAAGGCTGAAGGTTTGTGCGACAACAAAGGCGAACCATTCCCTACTGACTGCCCTCTGTAGGGGTTGCGTCTTTTACGTACGCTAAGCGACGAATGTATCTTTCACATGTCTGCCTTCAATTGAACAGATTTATTAAATAAAAAGCTCCAAATACTAGTTTACTACACAAAGCATGAGGGGCTTCCTTATAGATAATAACACATATAAATAGCACGATTTTTTGCGCATGATTGCTCTAAAATACGATCAGTATTTAATACATTCGTAGTATATAAATACGACCGTAGATTTTCACAGATGATCTCCGCCATTAGAATCGCGATCATACGATTCTATTTGTTTCCGCACGGTGATCTTTTTTGATCACCGTGTGTTACACGCACGTAAGCATCTCCCAAGCACATATGAGATGTCTAAGATGTCCTTGCGGGTGACATATCTTCGAAATTGATATCTCAGATGTCAAAAATCACTCTATAATTTGTATCCGAACAATATTCAAAACCCGGATGTTTAAATTTCACAGAAAATACTCTCCATCGAAACTATTACACGGAGGCTCCGTTTGGCACGACGGTGGCGGTCGTGAACGCGGTGGTAAAATCGTCATTCATGAACGGACACTTAAGAAACTTTATCCATTTTTGTGTTCAAGTGAATGAAATTTCTTAGATGGACAATTTTACCACTGCGTTCATGACCGCCGCCACTATACCAAACGGTGCCGGAATCTGGGAATTTTAGTTGAGGCCGTGAGGCGTGCACGTCATTTGGTAAATTTTTGCCGCTCCGAAGTTTTCCTCGTGCGTTACTTCGGCTTCTTCATCTGGGTTTTTCTCATTATGCGAATAAAAAAATTCAAGTCGTATTTAATATTTGTAGCGGGCAAGTCTTCTTTGGAAAACTCTATAAATACCTCGGTCTCTCTGAAAAGTCTCTCCTCTCTTCTCCCCCCTCATCTTCCTCATCGACCGGCGTCGGAATTCTGCCGGACTTTCTGCTTTTGGGTTTTGTACGCATTCGCAGATTGTAACGCCACTCCCGGCGGCGGTTTTCTCTGAAGGTCTTCAAGTCGAGCTCCTTCTACCGGCGGCACATTTGTTTTAGGTTTTCCTTCCCCCTTTCTTCTGCATTGCGGCGAGCCCAACGCATTGGATCTGGATTTGCGATTCCGACTCGGCTCAGAGATTTACGGATTCGGATTGAGGTATTTTATCGCATGCCACCCTCTTTTCACCGCATTGTCGACTGCTTAGGTTGTCGGAAAACAGAACATCGGGCTCATGAGATGGATAGGGCTGTTCCGAAGCTACTGCCCATCGATGCCTTCTTCGATTTCTTTTGTTTTTCAGCTCTGATCTATATATTTGTGCATTTACTGTTTATTTTTTATTCCAGCATCCCATTTTCACGTTGCATGCCTAGGTCTGGAAGGGTAAAATTGAAAGCAAAATGGTACTATGCCGCAGCTTTTCTTATAATTATTAGTCTTCTGGATTCGATTTCGTCAAGCATGTGCGATTTTTGGGCCCTCTTGAATCTTGAAAATTGCGAAATCCTTCAAAATTTTCTCTTTGCATGCTGGAATTTGAAGGGAATTCTTTCGTGCTGCTTTTTCTTTGGCGATTCTTTGAATGTCTTCATCTTTAGCTAATGCTTACACTTCTTCTGATTTCTTAATTTATATGAGAAATGCCAATTACAACGCCATGTTTGACATCATCGGGTTTATGTTGCCCCATAATCTCTCTTATACGCAGCGCTCTTCTTCTACATGACAATCTATAGTCATTTGAGTTAAAATTTTGATGTAAAACTCATTTTAGATCGTCGCATTTTATATAATAGAACCGTGAAACACGTGGTAGAGGTAATTGCCGGCGTTGGCAGAAGAAGAAAATGTCTCTTTTGGTGATTAATGGCCGTGCTGTAAACATTGAAAACCAGCTGGCTTTAATTTGTCGGATGCTGGATTTTTGGCGGTGTGATTTGACTTTGAATTTCCTTCTCCTCCCTACCAACCACTTTCATCTGTGGGGGCCTGCGAGCTATTTTACTTAGTTTATTTTTATGTTTGTCTCATCTCTAGTTTTTTTTTTTAAATATTGGGTTGGTAGGTAGTCATGCACCAGCAATACAATGTTCTTTATAAATAAAATAATGACCTAAAACTTACATTTTTTTGTAATAGTATTACCCAAAATTTGAAAAGTACAATGAAGTATCAAATTTCATCCTTATTATTTGTTAAATTCTTAATATTTTGGCTGTTTCATGCACGCATAATAGATTTGTGGTAGTTCATTTCAAGCTTGTCTACTTCTTTTATAAGTTGAATAGAAAATCAAGCAAAGCGAGAGATAAAAATAATTAAAAGTACAATGAAGTGTTAGTCTTATTTACGTGGTTTACCCAAAGATGGGCTACGTCCACGCGTAACTGCAAACATTTCACTAGATGAAAGAACAAAGATGGTTACAGAAGCGGATGCGCTTCTTTTTCTTCGGATACCACAACCTTAGAATAAGAGGAGTTTTATCTACAAATTTGTACGCAACAAATCCAGGAAAAACCCTAAGCCCATAACATTGAAAACTTTGTATAATGGATTCTGATGTGAGGGCGCAATCTCCTCAATTTCTTGATGAAAAACTTTGAGAATCTCCGAATAGGATAGAATTCGAGACATATGACTAACACTATATGTCTTCTATCTATTTGTTTAAAAATAAAATGTTTAACATATGATTATTGTTAGGGAGCGGAAAGCTGCGGGAATCAGACGTTAACGAGATGCACTAGACTCATACTCAACCAAAAAGTTTATTATCGATATGGTACTAAACCATACCTTTGACGCGCATCAAAATCTTTTCCTCATATGAGAGCTCATCTATGTCGGTCATCATTTCCCCTTGAACGGAATCAATCTTCAAGTTTCATCCACAATTGGACACTTAACCATGTAGGCATCGCGATAATAACTTGATCTTGCACCTTGCACAGCTATAATGGAACCTCCCAAGATCTATTGGAATTACAAATCGCATGAACATATTTGACCCAGATTGAACCATAGGCTCTGATAGCACTATTAGGAAGCCTCTAGTAAGCGGAAACCTGAATCGGTGACATTCATCAATGGTTGAACATGTTGGATGGTCCAGCATGAACCAAAAAAAGGTATGCCAAGATTAGTCTCACGCCGCCTACCCAGACGGTCCACTCGTGCTTATAATAGGCCCCACCTCTCCTCTCTTTTACCCGAGTTTTGGAATGCAAAATGAGTGCGGTGGTTTAACAAAACGCATATTCAACCCAAAAGCTTAAGCAGTTAGGCCCATGAGGGAAGGCTAATCACATGGTATATCTACGTAAACGAACAAACGTACACACTGCATATCCGATGCAGGTGTAAACCGTGATTTTCGCATGCATCAACAATTGTAATATCAATTTATTCAAGTTCTATCGTATATTTTATTTTTGGTGTTGTTACGAAGTAACCCTGACCTCATATTTTCTTATACTAATTGTCAAAGATTTGACAATTAGTTGCTTTTACTTTCACTCAATTCGCAAAACTTTTTGCCAAACTGATGCAGTATTTATACATAGTTAATATTAAGGACCCCATCAACATTCTCAGATTTGTTAATTGCTCTGTGTATGGGCTGACTAGGTTGAAGACATGATGTTTGTAAGGCATATTAAAAATTATTTTAGATGCTTTCCTACCTACCTTTCTTGTCTTTTGTTGACTTTTATGTGTTAATGTTCGGTATTTATTCAAGTTCGGCATATTTTTCAGAATATTTATTTGTTGAGAAATCTTATTCCGAATATTTTTTGTTTTCAACACTAAATTGTTCCTAAGCTAATGTGGCTGAGCTTTTCCCCATCTTAGTGGCCTAAAATATATTATGTGCAGTTCTGGGAATTTTTGTGTCCGGAGCCCGGACATAAAATTTGTCCGGGCACCACAAATGAGATGTCATCAGATGTTATTTTCAATTCTGACATCTGAGATGTCCTTACGGTAGACATATCTCAGATGTCGAAAATTATGACTCTATAATCTGTGTCTGGATTTATGTCTGGAGCCTGGACATAAATTTTTTGCATGCAGTTCTATTGATTGCTAGATTATGTAAGCTAGATTCTTTCTTGATGCTGGAAAATTTTCAGTTGAGATTCTTATTAGGATTAAGAACTATCTTGGGATATGCATTCCCATCTTTGCAACATATGAAGATGTGTAGTCCTTCAATAATCACAAGTCTTTTTGCAAATTCACCTAATTTGAGAATATTATATTATTCCTGGAAAGAAATTTTATGAGGAAGAAATTCTTATCCCGGATTTTCTTTTTGTGCGGGCAGTAACTTGACTAAATTTCTTTGCTAAGTTTTCCTTGGAGTACTGCCTAAAACTTTTTGTTTTCTTGTTGACCAAGTTTAGTTTTCTAGGTGGCCCATCCATTTTAATTTAATTATGTTGGTGGAACTTTGACTTCTTTTAAACCTCATTAAGGAGAAACTTCTATGATATTTCAAATTTCTGGGTATGTTTTAGAGATTTTTGTTTATTATAGTGATCCAAGAAACTTCTATGGTATCATGTGCTTCACCAATGCTCTGGATGCTGAATGAAAGAAGCATGGTTATGTGCACATAAATCAAAATGAATTTTCGGGTCTGCCCTCTCTGATGTCTTTGGCTTTGATTTGAGGGCATGATTCCGCAGCAAACGCGACGGTATAGGGGGCCACTATTTCATTGGTACTCTGTGAGCAGCCACTTTGTGCATTTATTGTCAAAGGTTAGGTCTTTCTCCTCCGAAAGAAGCCACTTTGTGCATAGTGCCAAAGGTTAGGTCTGTTTCCAATCTTCCCCCGCCCATACCCCCAATGATTGGGAACTATATGGGTTCTGTTGTTGTTGTGTAGTGATCCAAGAAGCCTATTTTTGTAATCAGAATGTTAAATCATCATTTTAACTTGGTCTTTTACGGTATATGTTAGGTATACCAATATCTGGTTTATGTATTTATAGCGTTTGCCATTCAAATCTTGTAAAAAAGAGTTTTTTATTTTCCTTCGATTGTTGAGGTAAAATTATAAGTAAATTTTGTAACATTATTCAGATTGTTTTAATAAGAGTTATAGATAGAAGTCTTACTATCTTTTCTCACTTATTCAACTTTTGCTTTAATAAAGACATAATTCTTACCATCTTTCATTGCAACTTCTTACAGATCATACGCACATCAGGTTGATTGTTGAAAGTATCGAGTTTTTGTTCCACAGAGCTACTTTGCTTAAATGTTTGTTCTAGTGATGAGAAGGTAAATACGATTCTAGTTTTTTCCCCTATCAGATAATGTAGGGTAATTTTTTTTACTGTACTCCCTCATCTAACGAAGAAGGTTTAATTATCAGTTTCCAAGAATTCGCCTAAGCTTGATGGACTGCATCCCAAATTGCAACGACAAGAAGACTCTTAAAAAGTGGTTCTTCATTGATAAGATGGTTGGGTAGGCATTCAAAAGCATTCCAACAGAAGCAGAAGAAGCCGTCTCTGTGTTTCCGGCATTAAATTTGAAGGCAAATTCAGTTTCGGATGGTTCAAATGGATTTTAAGTCGAATCACAACTCCCCTGTTCTAACTGATCAAGTCCCCGTGCATAAGTCTAGACTAGGCATGTCTAGTATAAGCCCATTCTCACCGCCATCCGCAACATTTTCGTCCGGTCTATTCTTAACCATCCCTAGAAGAAAACCTCTCTCCGGCAAGCTCGATGATGTACGTGCTAGTAGCTGGCTCGATGCGATGAAAGCATCATCGCCTCCTAGTAAAAAATTGAACAAGGAAATCAACCATGACACTGTCTCTGATGAAACTGATTCCGAATATTTCTCTTGGCTGGTAGGTTACTGCTCACTTCTAGTAGATCTTTTGAGGTTTTCTTCTTCTTGAAGTTGATCAACAAATTTGATACCTCTTCGCAGATGAAATATCCTTCCGCCTTATCATCATTTGAGGAGATCACGAATTTTGCGAAGGGGAAAAAGATTGCGCTTTTTTTGGATTACGATGGAACCCTTTCACCTATTGTCGACAATCCTGAACACGCTTTCATGCCGAGTGCGGTATGTAATCGTCATCCTAACTAAATTTCTGGATGTTTTTGCCTATTAAGTATTCCATTTAAATTGTCCGGCTTAATTGTAGATCCGTTTTGCCGTTAAAAATGCTGCCAAATATTTTCCCACTGCCATTATCAGCGGAAGGAGCCGAGATAAGGTTCGTTCACATTTCATTCTGATCTTACTTTCTTCTTCATTCAAATGCATATGAACACTGTTGTTATGTGTTATTCCGTTGATTGTAATTTGTAATTACATTTGAATTTGCCTTCTTGTATTCAGCAGTCAAAAGCTTTGTTTCTTCTTTTGAAAAAAAAATTATTTCCAGGTTCATGGGTTTGTAGGACTAAAAGAACTCTATTACGCGGGTAGTCACGGAATGGACATTGTCGGCCCAGTCCGAGATTCTGAAAGCGTCGCAAGCCATCCAAATTGCATTAGATCCACAGACGAGCAGGTGAAGCGTTGTTTTCTATCCGTATTTTCTCAGACAAGTACATGTGAAAATAATGTATCCAAATTCAGAAGTCAAAATTCTACTTCAGAAGCTGTCTTGTAATGTTTTTCTCTAATCCTTTGCAGGGAAAGGAAGTAAATTTGTTCCAACCTGCCAGCGAGTTCTTGCCGATGATCGAGGAGGTACTATTTATTCTCCAATATATAATGTTAAATGTATGGAATCCAGCATCCTGAACAATGCCCAATTTTCCATGTGAACAGATTTTTAGATCCCTCATCGAGAATACTAAGGACATTATAGGCTCCAAGGTCGAGAACAATAAGTTTTGTGTCTCCGTACATTATCGACTAGTAGATGAGAAGGTATATACACATATCCTTAACCCGAATTTCCGATTCTTCGATTGATGAATCTTTTTTCAGTTTTCTTGATTAATGTTTACATTTGTGAGCAATTGTTCTTTCTGTTGCAGAATTGGGATATGATTGCTCAGCGAGTTATTGAGATCCTCAAGAACTATCCTCGTCTGCGACTAACTTACGGGAGGAAGGTAATCTAAAGCGAAAACATGGATTGATCGTTGCGTAACATGTTTATGTGTATAGAAAAGGCTGTATTCGCTTCATCTCAAATGTGTTCGTTCACAGGTTTTGGAAATCCGCCCTATAATTGACTGGAACAAAGGAAAAGCTGTTGAATTCTTGCTTGAATCGCTGGGGCTAAGTGACAGTGATGATGTGCTCCCTATATATGTTGGGGATGATCGCACCGACGAAGATGCTTTCAAGGTAGATGGACGGCCTGCGACGAGTGTCATTATGCAAGCTCTAGGCATGATTTTTTTTTCAGGAAAATGTGTCTGGAACTTACTTTGTTTGCTATGGAATTCGGATTTTGTAGGTTTTAGGAGAAGGGAACAAAGGTTTTGGCATTTTGGTTTCTTCAGTTCCTAAAGAAAGTCATGCGTCCTACTCTCTGACTGATCCATCTGAGGTAAAATAAAAACAACAATTAAAAAAATTCTCCCATTGTTTGAATTTTTTTTGAAGTGATTGATTAACTGAATACATGTTTTGAAATTCCTTCTGTTCTTTCTTGCTAGGTCATGGAATTTCTTAGGTCACTGGTGAGGTGGAAGAAGTGTGAAATGGCGGCGCATCTATTAACTTGACTCATACAATTATATGTACCATTATTTTATATATATACATCTAAATTATATATATACATGATAAAAGCTTTCATTTGAATTGCCAAGTGTCATTTTTTAATTTTTATATGAAAAGTCGTTTGGTAAAAAAACGGCGATGTTTGTTGTTGTTGTACTCTGTAGTCAATATTTATATTCTGCAATTTGCAGAATTTATTTACAAAGTTCTTTACAATGGGATGCTATTATTCTTGTTTCTTGCATTATGTTTAGTTGATTTCTAACGAGTTGCATTGTTGTTTTTGTTGATTTGTGACGATGTAAATAATTGGATGTTGTCAACGATGATGTAATAGTATAATGATGTCAGTGATGATGCAAGCTTGTGAATAGAATATTGATCTTGAATGACTATATAAGGGGCTGAAGACTTCATTTGTAAGACATCTAGTTTAGAAATTGTTCTTGCGTTTTTTCTTCTTTCTTGCTCTCTAATGCTCTCGTGGTTTTGTTTTATTCGTTCTCTCCTGCTCTTCTAATTCCTCCACGCTAATAACTGGTGTCAGAGATTGGTTTTGACTTTGGACATAGATGAGTTCAAAAAGTTTTAAGGTGGAGAAATTTGGTGGGAGAGATAGTTTTAGTTTACGAAGGATCAAGATGATCGCTCTATTGAAGCAATAAGGCGCCTACAGGGTCGTGTTCGAGTCGGGAAAATCGTTGAAGGAAATGGCGGCAGATGCGAATGAAGAATTGAAGATGAAGCCTCACAGTATAATTTAGATTTCTCTCGCCGATGAAGTGCTCTGTGAAGTCGCCGAAGAGAATACTACGACAATATTGTGGAAGAAGCTCAAGACGCCTTATTTGAAGAAGTCTCTCGCGAATCCGTTGTATCTAAAGTAACAACTCTACACTTTAATATGAAAGAAAGTACGTGTTGGAAGCGAGGAATTCGATTCACAAAATTTAGATCTAGGTGTGATCAAAGGTTATTGGTCTAGAGCCCGACCTGAACAAAATACAACAAAGGAAGTTCACGAACAAGAGAAGAGTTATATGTTGCCTACAAATGAGATCTGCGAGCTGCAATGAGGTCTCGTCACACACCCGGAAGAGAGACGAAGACTGAAGATTAGGGGAACCTTGGGGGGGGGGGGGGGGGGGTCAATATGCCTTCTACTTGTGCCATGCGGTCCTATTTATAGGTAATCCAGGGTGTGTTTGCAAATAGCCCCTCATATGCTGGATACGAGATACCTATTTTCCGGACGATCTTACTCTGGAAAACAGTTGTAGCTAGTGAGCTGAAGTAGGTATTCTTCGGCGAGGTCGCCAGAGCTGGGCTTACGGAGGCTGAGATCGCTGGACTAGAGGTTGCCCGGGAAAGGAGCTCGCAGACGAGCTGGAGATCGCTAAGCGAGCTCGCTAGCGAGCTCTGGAGGAGCTTACCGGTGAGCTATGGAGGAGCCCCCTTGTCGAATACGGGTTGTACACAATTCATGCTCTTTACGAGCTCGCTTGGAGCTCGGAAAGAACCGTTCAACCCTTATTCGGCGAACTGTATTCTACTGGGCGGAAGGGTCTTGGACCTTCCTCCCATATAAATAGGGCTTGTGACTCCCAAAATCTGCACCCTGAACCATGATTGACGAGAAGATCGCTTCGCATGTCACTCCAAGGGAGGTCCTTCTCGCATCGACCTCAAGCGCGAGAGGAGGGAAAGGAAGGGGAAGAGGAAGAGGGCCGAGGCCCTGGCCTCAAAAGAACAGGGCTCGGGCAATGCCGAGCCTTCCGGGGAGGGGAGAGAGCCTCCTGACAAGAAGGTCGCCCCTTCCGCCATTGATGACTCACATCCGGATCCTCCTCCAGAGCGTGCCGACGAGGTAATGTTGAGGTTGTCACTTCTAGCTCGCGATCTGACTAGACCTCGCTTCTGACCCCTTTCTTCTTTGCTGACAGACCCTTCAACACGCCTTTGGCTCTGTCACAAACCTAACCGTGACTGATTACAACTTCACCACTCCCTTGCGAGGAGGGAACGAGGAGATTCCCTTGGGCGAGATAGGGACTCACCTCACCACTTCACCTGATGAGTAATGTATTGTATACATATGAAAAAGTACTTGACTATGCTATTGTTGATTGAATTATGTTCATCCAGCTTCTCTGGTGAGGTGAACAAGACTTCGCCATCTTTTGGGAATGCCCCTCGGGATGCTCCGCCGGGTGTAAGGTCGCCATCACCTTACACCGATGCCGTGGCCGAGGAGTTTACCACGGAGGCTAAGCTTGCACGCTTTTTGAGTGCTGCAAGAGCCTGCCTTGCCAGCGACGACCGACATTGTCGCAACTTCGGCTGCCACTCTACTGGCTCGGCTGATTTTGCAGCCGACTCCTCTTGGACTTCCTCCCCCAGGAGCTCGCACTCTTCCAATACCGAGTTCCACCATTGCACTGCCGCCAAATCCTTTGCGAACTCAGGGCGTCGCGGATTCTTCTGTCGCGCTCATCATTAGGTCCCCTTCCCGCGGGAAGGAGCCTGCGGTGCCTCCTCCTCTTGAGGCTGGCGAGACCAGCGGGTCTCGCAGCCGACATGGATCCCGATGTCGCAATCATGATCGCAAGGACTCGCTACCTCGCCGTTCTTCTCCTCGCCGGGGTAGGAAGTCTCCGGATCATCGTCACGGTAGGCGACCTGCACTTGAATATCGCTGCCGAGTTTGAATTTATATGAAACACACAACTAAGGCTAACTTTTTCAGGTCAAGCTCCTCCGGCCGAGTCGTCTCGCCGCCGTGCTACCTCACCGATCAGCGAGCTCTTCGCCAACCGGGACACTTCTTTCAGCGAGTTCAAGGCTCGTATGCATGCGGTGGTCACCTCCTTCGACGTGCAACTTATGATGTCGACTGCGTGTGAGCTTTATCGCCACCTGATCGACGTCGAAGCTTGACTGGCTGCGGTGGAGGGATTTGAGCATCGGCTCGAGAGTGCCGTGCGCAAGTACTTCGACATCCAGTATCTGGAGAGGAGGGTGTGCGAGGTGGAGCACCGACAGAACCTGCTGGAGGATGACCTGCACGGGCTTTCGCGAAGCGCGGGTAATTCTGTCAACATGGCAAGGATGACCGAGCACATCCGGCGAGGTGAGGATATCATGCGCCAGACCGCGGAGAACTCGCACAAGGCACGGGAGGAACTCAGGGTCTTGAGCGATCTTGGCTGGAGATCCAGCCACGTCCAAAATCCGTATCGACACGGTCCTTGGTTCGCTCAGTAATGGCCTCGCCTACTCCTTTTATGTTTGTACAATTTTTATGTACTGTAGTTTATTGAACAATGTTGTGACTTGATTTGTATGGAAATTGTCTCTGTGATGGTTAATTTTTTAGCTCGCTCAACGAGATCGCCACTTGACGAGGTATTTTTTAATTCACTGGCGGGAGAGCTCGCTACACCTTGCTCACGTGCAACTGCCTCGGATAGCAGGGCATGTCTTCAGCCCGGCCGCGCCATGTCGGTGGCCCACTCCTATTGTACAACCCCGATATTCGCCAGGCAGGGGAATCGAGCGAGACGGGAGCGACGAGATCTGAGCCTCGCCGAGATCGACCCCCAGCCAATGAGACCTCGGCAGATCGCCGAAATGGCCCAACGCAGTCCTCGCGAGAATCTCGTCAGCGGACCCTCGTCCTCGCGAGAGCTCCTTCAGCAGGGTTCTCGCAAAACGACCCTCCGAAGGAGATGCCGCGGGCAGTATTCGCGAGAGCTCCTTCCGCGGGCAGGATCCGCGAGAAGGCCGGCGAGAACTCCAGTAGTAGGGCTCTCGCAACCCCTTACCCATATATCATTAGGATCAACTTACCAATTTACCCTCGGTGGTCTGCTCTTAGCCTCTCCAAACAACGGAACTTGGCTGTTAGCAGACCCACCTGGGGTGCAGATAGTCAAATCTGAAGGCGGAATCCTGTTATCTGCAGACTGCAAAACCAAAATCTATAAATAGACCTTAATGGGCACCTTGGAAGAGAGGTTCATTATCTTTGAGCTTTTCTCTCCCTAGGTCGCTTTGGTTTGGGCTCTCTAGCTCTCCAAGGTGCCCGAGTCTTAGCTTTGGCTTGGGAGGGGAAGCGCTCAACGATCTTCCGGGTTAGTGGAGGGACCTCCTCGCTGAGACTAGGGTCTTTGTTCTTTGCTCGAATCGTCGGTCTTACCTCTCCCGAGGGACCGGTAAGGGCTAGCTGCCCCTCATTTCGGTGAGGGCCCCGAGCTTCACTAGAGACCGAGAAATCGGTTTCAATATTTTGGTGCGGTGAGCGTGGAGCGTGGCTGGTTCAAGAAAGTCCCAGAGAAGAGTTATGGCTGGAGATGAAGAGCAGGGCGAGGAGTTCGGCGAGACCCCTCAGGAAGCGATGGCTAGGATGTTTGCGGATTTCAGAAAGGAGGTGCTCGACACCTTGGGGTTCACGGTCACGGCTCTACGAAGTGAGTTTGCGACCCCGGCACCTCAGGCGCCTCCCCCCCCAACAGCAGTCGGCGAGAGGGCACCAGGAGGAAGGGTTGGAAAAGAAGTTGCCGTTGAACCAGGACACGACAGGGAAGGGCGAGTGCTGTTCGCCAGTCCGGCGAGCCCGGTGTTAGCGAGCTCCGCGCCGGCGAGTTCGGTGCCGACAAGCTCTGCCCCAGCGAGCGCGGCGCAGGCGAGCGCGCGCCAGGAGGATGCGGCGACATTCGGGGTGGTTCAGGCGAGCGTCGCCCTCGCGAGTGCGATCCCAAGCTTGGCGAGCGAGCTAGGTCCGCGAGTCGAGCGAGAAAAGATGGCAGGAGGGGGAAGTCCCTTCTGCGAGTTGGTGTTGTCTGCACCCGTTCCAGCGGGATTCGGGGAATGGGATAGAGTGTACTACAATGGCAGAGATGACCCAGTTCAGCATCTGCAGTCTTTCGAGGACTCGGTCTCCATCAGGCCGATGTCCGATGCCTTCAAGTGTCGGCTCTTCGCCGTCACTCTCAAGGAGAAGGCCAGGGACTGGTTTCATTCACTTCCGGCAGGCTCTATCTACGCGTTCGAGGACCTGCGCCGAAGTTTTTTGTTGAGATTTTCAACTTCAAAAAGGAGGAAGAAGGACGCTGATTCCCTCTTCGCGGTGAAGCAGGAGTCCAGGGAGACGTTGGCTCAGTATGCGGATCGGTTCCAGGAGGAAGTGCAGCTCACTCAGGAGGTGCCTGGGTTTGCACTTCAACTCGCCTTCACGGTCGGGTTGAAGGAAAGTTTCTTCAAGATGGCGTTGAAAAGGAAGGCCCCCGTCTCCTATGAGGAGCTGATGGAGAGGGTGGCAGAGGAAGTAGCAAGCGAAGAAGCCAACCCAGAGCTCACCAAGAGGCTAGCAAAGCTTAGTGAGCCAGAGATGAGGCAGCAATAGGTCAGAAGAAGGGAAGAGCCCCGGGCCCCGGAGGGGGGATGGAGGCCGCAAGGTGGAGGAATGCAGGGGCAGGGAAGGGGTTACGGCCCAGGAAGGGGTAATCGTTTCGAAGGTCAATGGAGACCCCCCCAGTTGGGGTGGAGGCAGGGCCCGATGCAGTTACCTCCCCCACCTCAACAGGCCATGACAATTGGCCGAGGAAGAGGAAGGGGAAGGGGAGGAGAAGCGGAAACGGCGGCCGCTAGGAGAAGAAGGAATAGGGTAGCAGAGACCGAGGCAAGGGAAGTGGCGGTGCCATATTGCATCTTCCACGATATAGAAGGCCACTCAACGGACACCTGTCCGGAGTTCCTGGAGGTGAAGAGGGGCAGGGCACCCGCGCCACCGCAGCAGCAGCCATTAAGGATCGTGGAGGTGGAACCTCGAGAGGAGGAGGAGGAAAGGTGTGAGGATAGAGCAGATCTGGGGAATAGAGGAGGGATCGGAGTGATCCATGGGGGGGTAGGGGTGGAGGCAACCCACAAGGCTAGTCTCCATACCATCTACCGCCGGAGCGTAGCGTCAACATCCACCGCTCCACCCCCGGCCGAAAAAATTATTTTCACCCAGAAGGACATGCCGAGCTACGAGGACCCGTTCTGCGACGCGCTGGTCATTCAGACGGCGATTGAGAACTTCACCGTCTCCCGAATCCTAGTGGACAACGGGAGTTCGGTCAATGTCGTCTTCAAGAAGGCATTCGACAAGATGGAGGTGGAACCCAGAAGAGTGTTGGCCTCAGATGGCCCTCTGTTCGGATTTTCGGGGGAGAGAAAGGAGGTAGAAGGAGGAGTGGGGCTCCATGTGACCCTGGGTGGGCAGTCCCGGAACTGTCGTTTTGTCATAGTGGACGCCCCGAGCAGTTACAGCGCCATCTTCGGACGGCCACTCATCAGCGCGTTCCGCTGCGTCCCTTCCACTTTTCACCAGTGCCTCAAGTTCAACGACGGAGGGGTCCAGGTGCGGATCAGGGGGGATCCCAAGGTGGCAAGACAGTGCTACGTGACGGCTGTCAACACCATCTCCTGGATGGGAGAAGCTGAGGAGTGGGATAAGGTGATGGAGGAGGTGGCCGAAGCCGGAGGTTTGGAGGTAGCCGAAGAGAAGGAGGGAGATGGAGTTCATGCACAGGAAGGGGTAGCTGAGGTACCCCGGGCGGAGGGAAAGGAAGAAGAGGAGAAGGCCCCGGAGGGAAGGGCGGAAGAGCTGATGGTGGTAGGGAAGGAAGTCGAGGAAGAGACCCAAGCTCCCGCTTGTGCCGAAGAGGAAAGGGCTTGGGGAGAGCAGTCCCGGTTGGAGGCTGTGGACGAGGTCGTGGAGCTCGAGGTCACCACCCGGCTGGGGGTGGTGGAAAAAGTCCGGGTCAGCGGAGAACTCAGCCCAGGAGATCAAGCGGAGATTCTGGCTTGCGTACAGAAGAACGTGGACGTCTTCGCTTGGAGCGCCGCGGAAATGCCCGGGATCGACGCGGATGTGGCATGCCATCGCCTCAACCTCGACCCCGGTGCCCGCCCCATCCGTCAGAAGAGGAGGGCCGTCGCGGACAAGCTAGAAGGGCCCATCCGCGAGGAGGTGGGCAAACTTCTGCAGGCCGGGTTTGTATCGGAGATCCAGTATCCAGGCTGGGTCTCCAACGTCGTTATGGTAAAGAAGGGAAGAGGTAAGTGGCGTATGTGTATCGACTTCTCGCTTCTTAATAAATCATGCCCGAAAGATTGCTACCCCCTGCCCAGAATCGACGCGCTGGTTGATTCAGCCGTTGGTTTTTCTGTAATGTCTTTCTTAGATGCTTTTTCAGGTTACCATCAAATCCGCATGCATCCCCCGGATATCAAGGATGTTTCCTTCATCACGGGGGATGGATGTTATTGCTATAAGATGATGCCCTTCGGGCTCAAGAACGCAGGGGCTACGTACCAAAGGATGATGGATAGGGTCTTCCGCGAGCAGAAAGGAAGAAATTTAGAAGTCTATGTCGACGACCTCATGGTTAAGAGCCGAGACCTCGAGACCCACCTCCGAGACCTCGAAGAGACATTTGGGACCCTGCGGCGGTACAAGATGAAGCTCAATCCCCTGAAATGTGTCTTCGGGGCGAGCCGAGGGAAGTTCCTGGGCCATTTGCTCACCCCCGCAGGAGTGGAACCCAACCCCGACAAAGTTAAAGCGGTGATGGAGCTGGGGTCGCCAAGAAATCCGAAGGAGGTTCAAAGCCTTACAGGGAAATTGGCTGGGCTCAACAGATTCCTCTCCAAGGCGGGAGAAAAATGTGCACCTTTTTTCAAAGTACTGCGGGGAAACAAGAAGTTTGAATGGACCCCGGAATGCGAGAAGGCCTTCCAAGCTCTGAAAGAACAGCTCACCCAAACCCCTCTGCTCCAGGGACCGAGGCCAGGGGAAGACCTATCTCTATACCTAGGGGTAGGATCCGAAGCAGTAAGTTCCGTGCTGGTCCGGGAGGAGGGGAAGAAACAGTTCCCAATCTACTACGTCAGCCGAGTGCTGAAGAAGGCGGAACTCCGGTACCCGATCCTAGAAAAGTTAGCCTTCGCATTGGTGGTGTCGGCCCGGAGGCTCCGGCCTTACTTTCAAGCCCATTCAATTAAAGTAGTGACGGACCATCCGCTCCGCAAAATCATGGAAGGGGTGGAGCACTCAGGAAGGTTGGCGAAGTGGTCCATGGAGTTAAGCAAATTCAATATCACGTTCGTACCCAGGACATCCATCAGGGCTCAAGCGGTGGCAGACTTCATGGCCGACTATGCGGCCGAAGTGGGGGAGCACGAGCCACCTTCGCCAGAAGCATGGAAGATGTTGGTGGACGGAGCGTCGGGAAAATACTCCTATGGAGGGGGAATAGTCCTGGTGAGTCCTCAGGGGACTCGGATTGAACAAGCCTTAAACATCCGTTTCCCAATCACCAACAACCAGGCTGAGTACGAAGCAGTGATAGCGGGCCTTCGGCTGGCCCGGGAACTGGGTGTGCAGGACGTGGAGGTCTCCACGGACTCCATGGTGGTAGCATGCCAGATCAAAGGAGAGTTTGAAGCAAAGGATCCAACCCTCCTACTATACCTGGAAAAGGTTAAGGGGGTCATCGGGCAGTTCCGCACCTTCTCAATCAAGCACGTGCCGAGGGAGGAGAGCACCCAGGCGGACCTCCTAGCCAAGTTCGGTCCCCGAGCGGGGGGGACGACTTCGGAACTCTTCCAGCCCTCCATCGAGGAAGGAGAATTGATGGAAGTGGATCAACAAGCCTCATGGATGGATCCGTTCATCACCTTCCTATCCTCCGGGCAGTTCCCTGGAGAGGATGTGGACAAGAGACGCTTCAGGTATAAGTCCGCCTATTACTCTTTGCATGCAGGGGGGCTATATAGAAAGACTCTCTCGGGACTCCTGGCCCGTTGTGTCTCCGAGGAGGAGGTCCCGAGAGTGCTGGAAGAAATCCACTCCGGGGAGTGCGGCAGTCACTCCTGGAGTCGGACCCTGGAAGGGAGGGTGTTGAGGCAAGGCTACTTCTGGCCCACTCTCAGCAGGGATGCGGCAGAGTTCGCAAGAAAGTGTCAGAAGTGCCAACTCTACGCTCCGCTCCAACTCCTCCCCGCTCAAAGGCTCCGGACCATCACGGCCCCCTGGCCCTTCGCCATATGGGGGTTGGACCTGGTCGGCCCCTTTCCCCAAGCCAGCGGCCAGAGGAAGTTCCTGCTGGTCATGATCGACTACTTCTCCAAGTGGGTAGAGGCGAAAGCACTTGCTAAGGTAACCTCTCAGGTTGTAAGGAATTTTGTGTGGGGAGAAATAATTTGCAGGCATGGACTCCCTCTAGCTATAGTGACGGACAATGGGCCGCAGTTTGCGAGTGAAGAGTTTGTCGGCTTTTGCACTCAGCTCGGCATCGACCTCAGGTTCGCTTCAGTCCACCACCCAAGGAGCAATGGGCAAGTGGAAGCGGCGAACAAGATAATCGTCAACCTGCTAAAAAAGAAAGTGGAAAACCTACGAGGAAGTTGGGTGGAACAACTACCCTCCGTCCTCTAGGCCATGCGGACTACTCCGAATACCGCCACCGGGGAGACTCCATTCAAGCTCTCTCACGGGTCCGAGGCCGTTCTCCCCATAGAGTTTGAGGTGAAGACCCCCCGGGTGATCGCCGCGAGCGAGGGGGATGAAGAGTGGCTGGAAGGTAACAATGCAGAGCAGAGGCTGTCCTTGGACTTGGTGGAAGAACTCCGAAACTTGGCTACCATCAGACAGGAAGAGGTCAAACGGCGGATGGCTCGATATTTTGACAAACACATCCGGATCAAGCACTTCCAGAAAGGGGACCTAGTCCTGAAGAAGGTCGATGCGGCTGGCAGAGGGGCCGCGGTGGGTAAGCTTAACCCCAACTGGGAGGGCCCATATATCGTAAGCGAGGTGCTCAAGTCGGGGGGGTATCACCTCCGGGATGTGGAAGGGGTACCTCTCGACCGAGCTCGGAGTGGGGATGATTTGAAACGATTCTACCCTTGAAAGCTTTATTATGTTGTTTAAATCAATGTCTTACTTTCATTTGCTATGCTTTTAACTGCTGCTGTGTCGAGGTAACAAATGTTGGTGCTGGAATGCCCCAGATCGATTCCGCTCCCGGGCTCTCACTAGACGGGGGGTTCAGGTTGATCTCTGGAGAGGCTGGCAAGGTTGGATATGTTGGTGCTGGAATGCCCCAGATCGATTCCGCTCCCGGGCTCTCACTAGACGGGGGGTTCAGGTTGATCTCTGGAGAGGCTGGCAAGGTGACAAGTAATGGTGCTGGAATGCCCCAGATCGATTCCGCTCCCGGGCTCTCACTAGACGGGGGGTTCAGGTTGATCTCTGGAGAGGCTGGCAAGGTGACAAGTGTTGGTGCTGGAATGCCCCAGATCGATTCCGCTCCCGGGCTCTCACTAGACGGGGGGTTCAGGTTGATCTCTAGAGAGGCTGGCAAGGTGACAAGTAATGGTGCTGGAATGCCCCAGATCGATTCCGCTCCCGGGCTCTCACTAGACGGGGGGTTCAGGTTGATCTCTGGAGAGGCTGGCAAGGTGACAAGTATTGGTGCTGGAATGCCCCAGATCGATTCCGCTCCCGGGCTCTCACTAGACGGGGGGTTCAGGTTGATCTCTGGAGAGGCTAGCAAAGTGACAAGTATTGGTGCTGGAATGCCCCAGATCGATTCCGCTCCCGGGCTCACACTAGACGGGGGGTTCAGGTTGATCTCTGGAGAGGCTGGCAAGGTGATAAGTATTGGTGCTGGAATGCCCCAGATCGATTCCGCTCCCGGGCTCTCACTAGACGGGGGGTTCAGGTTGATCTCTGGAGAGGCTGGCAAAGTGACAAGTATTGATGCTGGAATGCCCCAGATCGATTCCTCTCCCGGGCTCCCATTAGACGAGTGGTTCAGGATGGTCTCTAGAGAAAATAGTAGGATGACAAGTCCTATGCCAACAAACTCCCTCTCGCTCGTCGGGCCTGCTCGCTCGGCTAAGAGAGGTTGCGTGCGACGCTACGCAAGTGGCGAGGATCGATCTCATACGATCCCAAATATCCAGTCCTCGGCAGAAAGGTTGCCTGCACTGGGTAAGAGGCGAGCTCTCGCCAAGAGGAAAAATACCCTACGAAACCTAAAGAAAATACGCGTAGCTAAAGGCGTAACAAGCCTAAGGAAAAAGGCGAAAGACCCGAGCAGCTGAAGCATCCTGCGCGCACCTATCCAATAACGTGCGGCGCGAGAATGACCTCCGCGAAAGCGAATCACGAAATGAGCAAGGGCGAGACGATCGACAAGTGAAAATAACAAAACGAGAAAAGGAGAGCGCAGTGAACAAAACAAAATCTGCATTCTATACTTCATAATTCAGTTACAATCTTCGGCGATCTCGCCGATCAAAAATTACAACACAAGTTACAACACAAAAGGGGGAAGGGCGGCGAGCTTCAGGAATCGCCCGCAGATCCTTCTTCGTCATCACTGTCCTTCACTGGCGGGAGAGGGAGGAAGAGCTCTGGAACAATGTCTTCCAGAGTCATGTCAGCCGCATTATCCGCCAAAAGGCCGATCGCCTTCGCCACCGAGAAAATGTAGCGAGCCGACTCTATCGACCCCACATGAATTTATTCGTCTCGCGCCCGCCGGTCTTCTTTTAAACGGCGAGGCGAAGGGGGAACCACGGCGCGAGTGAGGTCGCTATTTAGGGCCTTCAGCCCGGCCACCTCGCTCTCCAAGTCCTTGATGCGAGCGTTGGCCCTCCCGGCGACCTCGACATCCTGCGAGCAAGTCAGGTTAGAGAGATGAAGAGGTTGGGGGAAAAGAGGAAGTTGGAAGTCTAGATGACTCACCACCCTTGCCTCCGCGGCGAGCAGCTTCTCTTTCAGCTGCGTGCTCTCGGCGAGAACTCCCTGGTAGGCCCTCGCGAGCTCCACATTCTGAAGCTCCAGCTGCAAGCAACGCCTCCCCGTCATATGGGCGAGCTCGGCAGAACGCAGCTGGGACCTCGCGCTCTCATAAGCAAGGGTCCTCGCGGTCTCATCCTTGTAAGACCCTGCATCTTCGCGACCATAAAGCGCGAACGAAAAGTCGAAAGCGTGACCACTAACGGTCTCCTTCTCCACCCAGGAGGGGAGGATAGAAGAGATGTCCACCCTGTTGGTCTCTGGCTTCCAGGTGACAAGGGGCTCGCCAGTCTCGTCCCGACGCCTCTGGCCGAGCCCGAAGTTATAATGGTTCACCGGGATGGGGAGGACCGAGGCCCTGACCGCCTCCTGGCCAGGATCTTCGTCCTCGCCCGCCGAAAGGCCGGTAAGGTCAAACTCGTCGAAGGTAGCCTCGCGAGGTTCCTTGCCTTTTGAAGAAGCGAGCGAGGCTGCGCTTTTCTTGCTTTTCTTTTTTGGCAGAGATTTCGGAGGGGCGGCATGACTGCCGGAAGCTCCCGATCTCTTGCGAGAGGATGGCTCGGCCGGGGTGACATCGCCTCGGCAAGCTTCCGCCCCCATAGTGGCGAGGGCCATTGTTGCGTCGGTCTTCCGGTTGCTCGCGTAAGGGGGATGGAGGGGAACGTCCCGCTCGCCTAAAAACAAAAAGTCATGGATAAGAGTGATAGGCATGCGAATTGAGATATATATATATTAGACAGAGATCTTCTACCTTCTCCGGCGAGGACTGGAGGCAGCTTGTCTAGGTTGCGGCGGAGGTAGACGACTTCGAAGTTCTTCTTGCCGAAGAACTGATGGAGAAGGGCGTCATGACCGCCGAGGGCGGTGGGTCGGTAGGTGGTCTCGCTATGTTGAATCGGCGAGAAGGGAATGTTGCCGAAATTCCCCTTGACGATGACAAACTTTTGGGCCCAGAAGTGGGCCTTGTTGACGGTCTCAACCACTTTTGGGTCTGTGCCCACGAAATAGGCTGTCCCATCTTTGTAGGCGCGGAAGGAGAACAGCTTCCGGAAGACAGGAAGGCTGAACTCTATTCGCTCCTCGCGGAGGTAGCAGGCGAAGGCGATGATCACCGCCACGGCATTGGGTGTGAGCTGGCCGGGAACCACACCATAATGCTTGAGCACCTAACAGGCAGCGAGAACAGGATCAATCCGTGTGGCGAGCGAGGCTCGAGTGGCAAAATAAACAGAAAGTAAGCGAGAACGATTGTTACCTGGCGAACTTCTGGCCACAAAGGAAGGCGCAAACCAACCGAAAAGTGGGCGATAGGGATGGCCAACTCGTCGACCAACGGGTCGTTGATCACGTCGTCCTCGCTAGGGCGGCGTGCCTCGAACGGGGGGAGAACGAAATCGGCGATCGCGCTAAAGTACTCTTCGTCGGTCAGATTGCAAGTGAAGAAGCTATGCTCGGCGAAGGCTTTCGCAACCCTTCGCCGGCCCTCTGACTCCGCGTCGCCGCCCATCTGGAAGATCTGCGAGAAGGGGAAGAAAGCGAGAACGAGAAAGAGCGAGAGCTCTGTAGCAGAAGAAGAAGAAGATCGAGAATAAATGCGGTGGTTGGCTCAGCAAAGACCGCCTATTTATAGCCAAAACAAAAAGGCGGGAAGAAGTCCAAGCGTCAGCGAGCACGAGTATCAACAAAAACATCACATCGTGTCCGCGGGGGAGAAAAACCTGCGGGGTTAGTACAAACGACGCTTTCGAGAGATATATTTGGCGAGAACAAAGGGTCCGCGCGAGCACAGCATAATATGAAAATGTAGACTTGCTAGCACCGAGCGAGAAATAATAAAAAGCTAGTAATACTTAATTGTCAGAAGAAATAAAGCCAACATATAAGTGGCAAATATGCGAGTTGCGAGCCATGGCGAGATTGTCTAAAACAGCGACACCCGTTAATAATAATAAGAGCTCACAAAAAAAACGTCTAACGAGAATCGTGGGGGAGCCATTTCCACCGGCCACCACCCCGCGACCCTGACCTCGGCGGTGCCCTAGAATTATAATATTCCTCCGTCAGGCGACCCTCCCGATCTGTGAGGTAGGCGTAGTCCCTCATCCTCGCTATGTGTACCTCCGGCGTCGTGGCGACCTCATCCTGATCGCGGTGTCTCGCTTGCCGGAGCCTCGCGCACTCCTCCATCAGGACCGCGTGCCTATCCTCCGCGGCTTCCCTATCCCGCCTCGCCTGCCTATTGAGGTCCATCAGCATTCGCCCATGCTTCCTCAAGAGTTCCGCGGCTCGCTGCTTCATCGTTTCCGGATCGCGCGGATCCCCTAAGAATTCCTCCACCTGGTCAGGAAGGGGAGACATCTCGTCATCACCCAGCTCGGAATCGGTAGGTGGATTCTCGGCATTATCTGCAAGATTTTAGAATGATTAGATGACGAGCGCGAGATCACGCGGGGTTTCGGCGAGGCCATAACGCTTACCGAGAGGGCGGCGAGAAGTCGAAGGACGGCCCTGGAACACATTGCCATAGTGGGGGTAGAGGGATTTGCCCAGGCCGACGGGATAAGCCGTGCTATTGGTCGGGAGAATCTTCGGCGGGGCGGAGCCACCGGTCTCCTCGCTCGTCAGGAGCTGGAACCCGGGCTTGTCAACGATTCTACCTGGAGGGGGCGGAGATGGAGGCCGCGACGACGGGCGGATCGGGGACTTCAGGGGCGAGACTGTAAGAAAAGAGTAACGGAGATCGTATATGGTTGACATAAATATTACGGTATGCGAGATCCAGATCGTACCGGTGGTGTCTTTCCCAGCGAGGTTCGTGTCCAGCTGCTGGCTTTTCCGAGACCCCTCAGCACGTTCCTCAACGATCTCGCTCGGCAAAGTATCCTGCGAGTAGAAATGAATGAAGAGCAATTTACCGACGTGAATTCGAATAACTCATACCTTCTCGGGGCGGCGATCGTCCGGAGAGGAGTCCAGCGCCACGGAGTCGTCTCCAGAGAGGCGAACCGCCTTCGCCTTCTTGACTTTTGGCGACCGGGCGGGAGGCGGCCGGCTCATCCAGGCGGGTACCTTGGTCGTGGAAGGTAGCCCGCCGGCTCTCAACGCCCTCAGGCGAGCCTCTGCTTCTTCGGAAATCGGCATCTCCCGGCAGCTAGAACAAGAAAGGAAGGAAAAGAAGCGACGCGCTCCAATGGGGGTTCGGGACGATATTTATAACCTGCATGGTGGGTCCCACCAAAGATTCCTGACAGGTCATCTGGGGGCGGTCGAATATCAGGGGTTGGACGATTCTTCGCGAGGACATTAGTCTTCGCGAAGAGCGGGGATTGTGTACAACCCCGATATTCGCCAAACAGGGGAATCGAGCGAGACGGGAGCGACGAGATCTGAGCCTCGCCGAGATCGACCCCCAGCCAATGAGACCTCGACAGATCACCGAAATGGCCCAACGTAGTCCTCGCGAGAATCTCGTCAGCGGACCCTCGTCCTCGCGAGAGCTCCTTCAGCAGGGTTCTCGCAAAATGACCCTCCGAAGGAGATGCCGCGGGCAGTATTCGCGAGAGCTCCTTCCGCGGGCAGGATCCGCGAGAAGGCCGGCGAGAACTCCAGCAGTAGGGCTCTCGCAACCCCTTACCCATATATCATTAGGATCAACTTACCAATTTACCCTCGGTGGTCTGCTCTTAGCCTCTCCAAACAGCGGAACTTGGCTGTTAGCAGACCCACCTGGGGTGCAGATAGTCAAATCTGAAGGCGGAATCCTGTTATCTGCAGACCGCAAAACCAAAATCTATAAATAGACCTTAATGGGCACCTTGGAAGAGAGGTTCATTATCTTTGAGCTTTTCTCTCCCTAGGTCGCTTTGGTTTGGGCTCTCTAGCTCTCCAAGGTGCCCGAGTCTTAGCTTTGGCTTGGGAGGGGAAGCGCTCAACGATCTTCCGGGTTAGTGGAGGGACCTCCTCGCTGAGACTAGGGTCTTTGTTCTTTGCTCGAATCGTCGGTCTTACCTCTCCCGAGGGACCGGTAAGGGCTAGCTGCCCCTCATTTCGGTGAGGGCCCCGAGCTCCACTAGAGACCGAGAAATCGGTTTCAACACCTATAAATGGGGGACCCCTATACCGTATTTAAAGCACTTTTTTGTTTGCCGAACTCTTCTTAGCGACGTGGGTGTGCGAGGTCGTGACCAGTGCGCCGCCCTTCCTTCTTTCTTTCGAGATGGCCTCTCCTGGAGGCGAGGTGGGCGGCCAAGTTTAGCGCGCACACTTTTCCAGAGTCTACGACCATAACAGGTGATTTCTCAATCTTCATAATGAAGCACTCACCGCCCGTGTTCTCGGCGCGGCGAGCCGGCTGGGTTGCCCGAATTTGCTCGTGGGGCAATGTTGTCTAACCACTAAAATTGGTGATCCGGGGGACGTAAAGTATGCATTTTCATTCGTCCGTCAAACAATTAAAACAACGAAATTACTTGCCCACCCCTCTTAAAATCCTTAAAAGGGGGCTTAATTTTTCATTTGAAGGAGCGGAATTTGGAGAGGGGAGGAAGGTCGTAAGATCCTTCGGCGCTCACGTACACGCAACTCTTTAGTGCGGTCTCGGGTGCGCAGCTCTTCTGTGTGCTCGCGTGAACACACTCTTATTTGTGCTCACGTGAAAACAAACTTTCCTGTGTGCTCGCGTGAACAGATGTTCTTCTGTGTGCTCGCGTGAACACACTTCTTTGTGCTCACGTGAACACAGACTTTACTGTGTGCTCGCGTGAACAGATGCTCTTTTGTGTGCTCGCGTGAAAACGGACTTTCCAGTGCGCTCACGTTAACACAGACTTTTCAGCAAGTTCGCGCATGCGCAACTCCTCAGAGCGCGCCCGCGCGCGTTGTTGAATTTTTTGGGTCTGTTATCGATCAAGTGAACCAACAATGGACAAGGAATATTTATATTTCTCAACTAGGCAATCAATTACAAATTCACACGGCTGAATACAAGTTGCATCCAACTTGAATCACAACAGCCAAAAGAAGTAACACTCTGGTCACGGACAAGGTCCGCTCCTCCTCCCGAGCACACCAGGATGGTGATACTCGCTCCAATACTCGCTCCTCGCCACAGAAGCTCGCTTCTCGCTGTCGCCGGGCGATATTGACTGTCGCCTGGGCGATAGCTCCGATCCTCGCAAGCTCGCTACTCGCGCTCCAGATACTCGCAAGCTCACTGCTCGCACTCCAGGATACTCGCACGCTCGCCGCGCGCGCTTCCTTTCCTCCTCGCTGTCGCCGGGCGATATCCACTGTCGCCGGGCGATATCTCCTCTACTCGCTACTCGCTCTAGAGAGCTCGCCGAACTCGCTCCAAGTCCGATGCTCGCCTGCCGAACTTACTCCAAGTCCGATGCTCGCCGGGTAGCGCTCTGGATATCCCTAACTCGCTCAGAGTTGATGATACTCGCCACTTCTGAAGTCTCTACTCGCCACTTTCAGAATGAACGCTCTTTAGGGGGGGGGGGGGTACCCCTGTATTTATAGGCAGATGCCTACTCGGCGGCGAGTATGATACTCGCCCACTGTCGCCGGGCGACAGCCAATGTCGCCGGGCGACAGCTCACTTCACAAACTCAACACTCCCCCTTGAAGTGAACTCCGGGAACAACACCAAGCAAGGAGCGAAGCCTCCGGAACGGCCCCGCAGATAGGGGCTTTGTGAATATGTCCGCAAGGTTGTCTTCACTCCGCACATGCTCCACAGCGATCAAGCCTCCCAACACCTTCTCTCTGATGAAGTGATGCTCGATCTCAATGTGCTTGGTCCTTGCATGACAAACTGGATTGGTTACCAGTTTCAATGCACTCTCGTTGTCCCCACGCAGCACAGTAGGTCCGCTGACCTCTTCGTCCACATCCTCCACTAGTCTCCTTAGCCAGACACACTCCTGAGCTGCTAAGGACGACGCCTTGTACTCGGCCTCCGTGGTGGAAAGGGAAATGGAGTCCTGCTTCTTGCTACACCACGAGATAGCAGCTGCTCCACACAAGAACACATACCCTGATGTCGACTTGCGATCATCAGCGTCACCTCCATAGTCTGCATCCGTGTACCCGTGCAGCTTGAAGTCAGACTTCTCCTCATAGGACAACCCCATCTCAAGGGTGCCCTTCACATACTTCAGAATCTCCTTGGCTGCCTCCAGATGAGGCTTCCGCGGCTCCTGCATATACCGACTTACTCGGCCGACAGCAAAGACGATGTCTGGCCTTGTGATAGTCAAGTATATAAGACTCCCCACCAGTGCCGGAAAGATCTTCGGATCAGGAAGAATTCTCCCCTCTTCCTTCCGAAGCTTCAGCGCCGCCTCCAGAGGAACGGAACTGCTCTTCCCCTCCTTCATGCTGAATCTCTCGACGATCCTCTCGGCATATGCCCTCTGGGAAACATCCAGTCCGTCTCTTCTCTTCTCTACTTGGAGACCAAGGAAATGGTGCAGTTCACCAAGATCCTTCATCTCGAAGCGTATGGAAAGCTGCTCTCTCAACGTCGCGACCTCCTCAGGGTTGTTCCCTGTCACGATCATGTCGTCGACGTATAGCAGCACCAGTACGTGAAGACCTCCATCCTTCTTCACGAACATGCTGGAGACCGAGTCTGAGGCATCGTAGCCGCAGAACTGCAAGTACTCCGCAATCTTCCCATACCAGGCTCTCGGCGCCTGTTTTAGACCATAGAGGGCCTTCTTCAGCTTGCAGACATGATGTTGCTGAGACTTGGACACGTATCCAGGCGGTTGCACCATGAATATGTCCTTGTCGATCTCTCCATACAGGAACGCATTCTTCACATCAAGATGCCACAGCTTCCATCCTCGGCACGCTGCCAAAGCAATGATCGTCCTCACCGACGTCATCTTCGCTACAGGACTGAAGGTCTCCTCGTAGTCCTCTCCGTAGGTCTGTGAGAAGCCTCGAGCGACAAGCCTCGCCTTGTACCGCTCCACTTCTCCATCAGCCCTCTTCTTAACCTTGTACACCCATTTACAGGTGACAGGTTTGATGCCCTCCACCATGGGAACCAGGTCCCATGTCTCGTTCTTCTCTAGGGCCTCCATCTCCTCGATCATGGCCGCTTCCCACTCCTTGATGCCAGCTGCATCCTCAAAGCAGGCAGGTTCCCTCTCATCGAGTGGTCCTGCGAAGAAGCAGGAAACCAGACTCACGAAGTTCCCCTCCTTATAACGAGCAGGCGGGACGATCGTCCTCTTCGACCTCCTCAAGGCTTGGCCACTATCTACCACTCCGGTAGACTCCTCTGCTTGAGCTCCTCTCTGAGCTCCTCTCAGAACTCCTCCTGTAGCGGTGCTCTCCCTACTACTTGAGTTCGTAGCTCCCCCTGAGCCAGAAGCTCCTCCTGAGCCAGATGGCAATGGAGCACTTGGAGATAACTCCATCTCCACAGTAGGGTCCTCAGCGACCCACTCCTCTTCCCTGCTAGCTTCTCCACTCTCCGGCAGCTCCACAGAAGAGACTCCCTGGTATGAGACCAGTTCGTCAAACACAACGTCGCGCGAGACGACGAACCTGTGAGTCTGCGGATCCATGCACTTCCACCCCTTCTTCCGCTCATCGTAGCCGATGAAGATACACTTCTTCGCCTTCGGCTCCAACTTTGTTCTCTGAGCGTCCGGGATGTGCACGAAGCAGGTAGAACCGAACACCTTCATGTGACCCACATTGGGCTTCTCCACGAACATGAGCTGGTGTGGAGACACCATCCTGTTAGGACTCAGAGGTAGCCTGTTGATCACATGAGTAGCACACGCCATTCCCTCCGCCTACAAGGCCTTGGGAATGCTCTTGGCATGTAGCCAACTCCTGGTAGTCTCCACCAGATGGCAGATCTTCCTCTCTGCCACCCCATTCTGCTGAGGGGTGTGAGCGCAGGAGAGCTCCCGCTGAATGCCGAACCTCCTGCAGAAAGAAGCAAACTCATTGGAGGTAAACTCCCCTCCATTATCGCTCCTCAGCTTCTTGACTCTGCGGTTCAGCCTCCCCTCCACAAGCTCCTTCCACTCGAGGAACTTGCTGAACACTTCTGATTTCTCTCTCAGAAAGTATACCCACGTATAGCGGGTATAGTCATCCACCAGAACCAGCGCATACTTATTGCCTCCATAAGTACGGGTGGCACACGGCCCCATCACGTCAGCATGTACGCACTCAAGAGGTGCCTTACACCTGGTCTCCGACTTGTCAAATGGAAGTCGATGTGACTTTCCATATTGGCATCCGTCGCACACATGGCCGTCGCCGTAGGAAGTGAGATGAGGCAGGCCATTCACTAGGCCCATTGCCGCCATCATCTTCAGCTTGTCCATACCCACATGACCCAGCCTCTCATGCCAGATCACAGCGCTGTCGTTTGTCTTCAGCTTGTCCACATAGGCATTTGCAGACAGGATATACAAATCCTTCACCCTTCTCCCGGTGAGCATGACGTCAGCATCGACAGATGAAAGGTTCTTCAAGAACTTCACTTCTTTTGGTCCAAACAGGACGTGGTATCCAGCATCCACGACGTTTGCCACTGAGAAGAGGTTCTTCTTCATGCCAGGCACATGATAGACACTCTTCAGTGTCACTGGCTTCTCTTTGCTCCCAAGGGACACCTTCCCTTCTCGCTCCACTGGATGCACCGCATCATCCGCAGTGATGATAGCATCTGACCCCTCATATGCTGCCGAGGAGGCGAACTTCGACATATCTTCTGTGAGATGATGCCCGCAACCGGAATCCACTATCCAGTCGTCCTCGAGGTTGATGAAGGCTAAGACATCGACCGACGTTGCCGTCATCTCTGCCAGGAAACAATTGTCTCCCCTCTCACCGCCCTGGTGACCTCCACCTCTTCCTCCACCTCTTCGATGGTCTCCACCTCTCTGATGGTCTCCACCTTTCTCAGCAACATGACCGGCCTGGAGATTAGACCGACAATCCTTTGCCATGTGCCCGTACCTCTTACAGGCAAAGCAAAGGGATCTCCCCTTCTCATCGTACGCAGGGAGGAACTTCCTCCCATCTCCCTGAGAGGACGTTGAAGGTCCATCTCCAGAGTTCTTCTTTCTCTTGTCCCAGGATCTCCTCTTTCCTGAGAACAACGCCTCGCCATCTCCTCCTGAGATGGACACTCCCGCCATCTACTTCGCCAAGCTCTCCTGTGACGATAGCAGGTTCTCTAGCTCCAGAAGGGAGGGCTGAATAGCCCATCCTTGCACGGAAGTAACGAAGGCGACATACTCCCTCCTCAAACCTCAGAGTATGTGCCGCTTCAGCTTCGCCTCTGAGATTGGCTCTTCAGGATCCAAGGCCGAGATCTCCCCGCATAGGTTCTTCACCTTCAGGAAGAAGGTGGATATAGCCATCTCGCCTTGAGTCGACTTCGCCAACTCATTCTCCAGGAATTGTAGCCGAGCCACATTCTTCTTGTTGAATAACCCATCGAGGGCTATCCAAATCGCAGACGCTGACTGGCAACCAATGATGTGGTCGAACAAGTCAGGTGATATGACTCTCTTCAGGGTGAACGCCGCCTTGGCGTTGGTCTTCCTCCAAGCTCTCACAGCTGGACCATTATCCCCGGCAGCTACAACTTCCTCTTGCTCTCCACCACCAACTACCTCCCAGAGATCCTCTCCAAGCAGGTAGCTCTTCATGCATGATCTCCACTTTTTGTAGTTGGTCTGGGTGAGCAGCTCGATTCCTAGTCCTCTCGCAAATCCTCCTCCGCCGTCCATCTTGGAAGACAACCTTGAACTCCGATAGCAGGCGCTGCTTCAGCAACCTGGCTCTGATACCATGTTGAATTTTTTGGGTCTGCTATCGATCAAGTGAACCAACAATGGACAAGGAAGATTTATATTTCTCAACTAGGCAATCAATTACAAATTCACACGGCTGAATACAAGTTGCATCCAACTTGAATCACAACAGCCAAAAGAAGTAACACTCTGGTCACGGACAAGGTCCGCTCCTCCTCCCGAGCACACCAGGATGGTGATACTCGCTCCAATACTCGCTCCTCGCCACAGAAGCTCGCTTCTCGCTGTCGCCGGGCGATATTGACTGTCGCCTGGGCGATAGCTCCGATCCTCGCAAGCTCGCTGCTCGCGCTCCAGATACTCGCAAGCTCACTGCTCGCACTCCAGGATACTCGCACGCTCGCCGCGCGCGCTTCCTTTCCTCCTCGCTGTCGCCGGGCGATATCCACTGTCGCCGGGCGATATCTCCTCTACTCGCTACTCGCTCTAGAGAGCTCGCCGAACTCGCTCTAGAGAGCTCGCCGAACTCGCTCTAGAGAGCTCGCCGAACTCGCTCCAAGTTCGATGCTCGCCGGGTAGCGCTCTGGTATCTCTAACTCGCTCAGAGTTGATGATACTCGCCACTTCTGAAGTCTCTACTCGCCACTTTCAGAATGAATGCTCTTTAGGGGGGGGGGGGGTACCCCTGTATTTATAGGCAGATGCCTACTCGGCGGCGAGTATGATACTCGCCCACTGTCGCCGGGCGACAGCTCACTTCACAAACTCAACACGCGTAGTTCACCAGAGCACGCCCACACACGTAGTTCACCATAGCGCGCCCGCGTGCGTAGTTCATCGGAGCGTGTCTGCCCACGCAAAAGAAGCATATAGCTATTGTAAAACGAGTGGCGGACTGTTGCAATCGATAAAACAACTGTATACTTAAATTTGAATTAGTGAATTGTCTGAACTGGGTCAGACCATGTGGTTTTTTCCCTTCTCGGATCTTTTCACATTAAAATCTTGTTGTCAGCTCTTTTTTACTGTTTGCTCGTTCAACTCACTCTCGAGCTAAGACGATCTTACTCGCAAGAGCGTTGGACGGTCCGGAAGAGTCATCACTTCCTTCCGCCTGGAAGTTAATTTAGTTAATCTAATTTTATAAGATTAGACGTATTTTAAGCAAAGCATTATTTGTCTGAATGCATTTTATTGGATTCACGACGACATTCACCGTCATTTCTGCCGCTGTTTTTAGATTGTTGGTTTTGTTCTGTCACGGGGTAGAAAGCTGAAAACCCGAGACCTCATTTTCAAGACTAAATGCCGTTGCTGAAAGCTGGAGCTGTTTGGTACTATCAACAAAACACAGTTCGTTTGTGTCGCTTGAAGACCCAAACAGTTCACTGGGGCCCGTTGCCTCATTCATGTCCAAAATATTTGATTTCCATTAGGGCTTCGTTTGGCGCGGTGGCGGCGGTCGTGAACGCCGTGGTCACGAACCGCTGCTCGTGAACGACCTACCTCACCTAAAAAAATCCACGTATTTTATGCTCAAAACTAGTTATTTTCTTTACAGCGGTCACAATTTTTGTTTTGCCAAACATACATGCTATGTAAATGGCGTTTTGACCAAACTCATTGGAACAAATAACCCGCGTCAAACGAAGCATTGGATTCGTATTTCCTATTCCAAAAAATTTCAGTATTTAAAGTTTCTTCAAACAATCTACAATTTTTCTTTCCCACAACTCTTTTCCTACGGCCAACCCTGCTTTACCAACACCAAATTCGCCGCAAAGCCCAAAAGCAAGATTTTAGTACAAGATCGGTGTTGCTAAAATTCACGAGCAGACAACACAACGGGTCACAATTTAAGAAACGCAATCATGCATACACAGCTTTCTGCTTGCAGACGGATGTGAAGGATCACAACCGAAGAAGAGAAAGAAGGACGAAGAAGATATCGCACGGAGCTTCTGGATTTCGCTAAGGGAGGTGGATGCCAAAAATTATGGCTGCTGCTATTAGCACCGCAGTTTTGGCTAGTCACACCGCACTTTCTCCTAATTTTTAGCGCATTTTGGAAATACGGGTACATGCAGTTTTAGGAAAATTGTCCAACACAAAAGTTGTAGATTTCGACGAGATCTACAACTTTCGTGTTGAACACTTTTCCTAAAAAAGCATGTACAGTATTTCCAAAATGCGCGAAACCTCGGCGTATTTCCAAAGTACGCTTGTAGATGCATTTTTAGGAAAAGTGTTCAACACTAAAGTTGTAGATCTCGTCGAAATCTACAACTTTTGTGTCGGACAATATTCCTAAAAATGCATGTACATGACGTATTTCCAAAAGACGCAAAAAATTAGGAAAAAATACGGTGCGACTAGTCAAAACCGCGATGTAAAAAAAAAGACTACTTCAAGTGCGTGCAAAAAATTAAATCTTGAAGGCGAAAATTAATTGGTTATAGATAGGGAGATCCATTGTTATATTAGATGCACAATATTAAAAATAAAAATTTCAATTTGAGACTATTCTCAAAACACTCCTTCATATTCGATTGGTCCCGGACAGTGTCTGGGACTTGGATCGAAGCGCATGGCCGGCTTGAGTGATTGACCATTAGGTCTAACATATTATGTCAGAATCTAAGCTTCCAACTTAAAAAAAAAATAGTCATAGATGGAGATGCCAAGAATCTATATTAACTGCATATGCTGACTTTGACTTGCCGATGTCTGCTGATTAATGGAGCGTTTGGGAGAGCTGATGGGCTATGGTGCGGCAGCTCCAAAACGGCGTTTAGACCAAACGTGACAAGTTTGGGGGTGTAAACTTCCGTTTTTAATATAAGTTGATATTGAGTCATTATCCAACCGTAGCCCTTGCCTCGGTTCGCTTCGGTCTGTTCAACGCTTTCGGCGGAACAACGCTCCTCTTCGACATCCCGATTCCGATTAATCTCATCCAACTTCGTTCCTCCGAATTCTCCTTCTCCAGCTTCGTTCCTCCTGATTCTTCCATTTCGACATTCTCTCCCTGTATCCTGGCCGTGGCGATGGTCGGAAATCTCCAACTTTGTTCCTCCCGATTACTTTGCGAAGTATGGGCCGATCAACATCGGTGCCTTGAGCTCGGAGCTGGCGAGGGAGCTGCTCGCCGATCATCCCCAGAGCCGATCATCCGCGCCGTATTCTTATTTGAGTGCGGATTACGACGGAGAATATTAAAGCTTGTTAGTACGTTTAAATCTGTATATTTATTCTAATTGCTGTAACATGGTTGCGAAATTTGAATATTTACCAAGAGATTTCGTAGAATTTATGCAAAAGTTGTCATCAAAACTTTATTTTTGCCAAACAGTTTTTTGAAGTTTTTTTTGAACAACACTGCAAACTCCATTTTATCCAAACAGCTTTACACAACTTTATTTTCTAGAAATAACTCTATTTTCAAGCTCCATTTGTATTAGCTATTTTTCCATCAGCAGCATCAGCTGAACCAAACTCGCTCTAAACTTCAGCAACCTACCCCCTCTGTCATATATAAAGAGCAATGTTATATGCAGACATGTTTTGGCTTTATTCATGTCGTGGATGTATGCAGGCCAAAATATTATTTATGCAAGTCAAATTTAATATATAGGCCAATTTTTTTGGCACCGTTAAAATATTTTAAAAGTTGGATTAGGCTGATGAGTTCCCTCTCCAACTACGCACATGAACTCGCCCCGCCACCGCCCTGCCTCAACCGCCGCCTTGCCCTGACGCCTCCTTATCCGGCCTCATCCTCCAAGATTACCACGTCGGAGCTTTCAGAAAACCACCGCAACTCCATCGGGACTCGCTGAAACAGCTCCAACTTTCCCCTGCCCTGCTAAAGGATTCGAAGGATCAACGGAGGCAAAAGCAGCGGACGGAGTCTGGAACCGGAGCTGACTCGTTGGAAAAAAAAATAAGAAAATGAGGGTGTGAGTGCGGTCTGCATTTATCTTGAGAAAAAAACATTTTAATTAATATTTAGGACGTGCATTAAGTCAAAAACGGGCTGCATATAACATCACTATATATAAAAGACATAAATATTTAATATATGTATCTAATGTTGATTGGATTTCAGGTCCATCTAATTTGAATCAATTAGGATCAAATAAAAAGGCTGGTTCAAACTTTTGGCTCGACTCAAAAAAATTCACCTCATACGTATGGGCCGGCCCTTTCAACTTCAAGCCTCCATAAAAAACACATAATTCATTTAGCCATTTAGGTGAAAATGTTAGTCCTCCTTATAATTTTAAATCTCTGCTCCGTTTGTTTCTGACGCTTTTTCTTCATTGGCTGTCGAAAAAATCACGAACGCTAAAAAAAAATTCTAACAAAAACTTGTTTATCTATTTTCGACGCTTCAAAATGTCATTTTTTGCCTTAACGTCAAAGTTGCTCCTCCCTCCATTCTCACTGCTCCATTCACACTACTCTCATTCTCAACGCTCCAAAACTTAACCGCCGAAACAGGCAGAGCCATCATATATTCGTGCATTGGGCATGACTATTTTTGCTATGGTGAGTTACGACAGAAACGCCGCCGACATATGTCCGTTTGGCATGACAGTTTATGCCTGCCGTCAAAAAAGAAAACTAGTTTGGAACATAAAAATGAATGAAATTCCTTAGGTGAGGTCGCATGTTCACAAACAACAGATCATTGCTACCGCGTTCGTGACCGCTACCGCCGCGCCAAACCAAGCCTTAGACATTTAGGTGAAAATGTTAGTCCTTATAATTTTAAATATCTGCTCAGTTTGTTTCGACACTTTTTCTTCATTGGGTGCGGGAATAAATACCGACGCTAAAAAATCTGTTTGGTAAACTTCTTTATTCATTTTCAACACTTCAAAACATCATTTTTTGCCTTCAACGTCAAAGTTGCTCCTCCCTACATTTCCACCGCTCCATTCACACTGCTCTCATTCTCAACGCTCCAAAACTCCATCGCCAAAAACAAACGGAACCATCATATATTCATGCATATTTAGGCTCTGTTTGACATGACTTTTTTGCTAGTGTGAGTTAGGACAAAAGCGCCGCCGCCATAGGATGTACGTTTGGCATGACAGTTTATGACTGCCATCAAAAAAGAAGAGAGTTGATATTAGCAGTCCGGAATTGGCTATTCGCAGTCCATCGCTATTCGTAGTCCATAAATTTTATTTGTAGTACAAAATTATATTTGCACCCCACTCCCAACCCAAATAAGCAAACACTTTGCTGATTTATTAAATACTAGAAGCCTAGAAAAATATCTTAAAGACAAACAATATAAAAAGGGTAATTACATTTGCAGGCCCTATATGGATATTTGCAGCCCAATTTTTACAAGTTATTACGCGCCTTTTGAAAATACTCTTTGTTAGATGCATTTTTAGGAAAAGTGTTCAACATGAAAGTTGTAGATCTCGTCGAAATCTACAACTTTGATGTTGAACACTTTTCCTAAAAATGCACCTAACATTGCGTATTTTCAAAAGGCGCGAAAAATTTCACAATAGTCTCGCGCCTTTTGAAAATACGCAATGTTAGGTGCATTTTTAGGAAAAGTGTTCAACATCAAAGTTGTAGATTTCGACGAGATCTACAACTTTCATGTTGAACACTTTTCCTAAAAATGAACCTAACAAAGAGTATTTTCAAAAGGCGCGTAATAACTCGTAAAAATTGGGCTGCAAATATCCATATAGGGCCTGCAAATATAACCACCCAAAAATATAAAAATATAGCAGGAAAATAAGTTGAATGACATGCATAGATGAATTAACTCTAAACCAAGTTAAATGGCATGCAAACCTTCCTCTAACCAGAAAACTGATTGCTTTTTTGAGATTTTCGCCGGACAATTTTCTTCTTTTTTGAAGGTGAATCTAAGATGGGGAAAACGATGCGACCGATAGAACTACGACTAGGATTTAGGCAACGGGAGAGAGATTGAGAGGAGGTTATTTGATTGGGTGCGATTAGCGAGAATTGGACTGGAATATAATTAGGATTTTTACAATTTTTGGGGTGTGAATAGCGAGAATTGTACTACTAATATCAACTCTAAAAAAGAAAACTAGTTTGGAACATAAAAATGAATGAAATTTCATAGGTGATGTCGCGCGTTCACAAACAACAATTCATAACCACCGTGTTCGCGAGTGCCACAACCGCGCCAAACGTAGGTTTCGTTTGGCACGGCTTATTTGCTCCGGTGAGTTTGGACAAAAACGTCATTGTCATATCAAACATTTTATGCATAAATCTGTTATGCAAAATCGGTCGTCGAGTGCAGATAAAATTCTCCTGTTCAAAATAAATATTTCTAACGGCAAAAGAGCGGTTACAAAAAAAAAATAACAACGCACAAAAAATAAAGATCAAGCACCACAAGCAAGAACACAAAAATTTAAGTGGTTCCCCGAAAAATTGAAAATGGGTACGTCCACTGTGCAGGCAGAGATCAATTATTTAATAGTTTCTCAAACATACAATACGACTAATATGCAAGGGGAAAATTAAATCGAGATAAAGAGATGAAAAATCTCGAACCCTCCAAGATCCGGTCATACGCGTTGCAACGAGAAACAAATCGGCGGCGGAAGACGAAGTTGGCGGCTTGATGCGAGAAGAAATACGAACTCCGACAAGAGGTCTAGGGATCGGCTACAGAGGGAAACCGAATGAGATCCGGCCCGGAAAACTGCTTGCCGAAGACGAAGGCCGGTCGGAGGAAGCACTAGCCAAATAACTTTTGATTGCCGAAAGAAAACTGCTACTGCACCTCCCAGATTGTAGATCTCAATAATTGCTTGTCTTTTTCCGGATGGGGGGGGGGGGGGGGGCTGCCTCCTATTTATATGAGAGAAAACGAAATCTCTCAATTATGAGAGAATATCACAAGCCAAATTTGGCTCAGCTCAAAATAGCAAGAGGATTATTCTTCTCATGATATATTTCCATAAGATGAATACGTCTGAATATGGAAACCAATAGGCACGCGGATTGATGAGGTGTCGCGATCTCAATAATTCGGGCACACGGATTCGTGAGGTGTCACAAATCCAACAATCTCCACCTTGACTGAGATAACTCCAAGATCCCTCTCAATGGTCACCAAGATCCAAAAGCCGAAGGAACTGCCTGAATGACTTCGACTGATAACAGATCAAAAATAAGAAACTCCTTCAATCCTGAGAAGCACACAAACTGGACTGACGTGGCTGTCTCAGAAACGCTCCACCTTGAAGCTAAAATTTCAACTGCTCCACCTCCAGCGGTGGTCTCCCATAGCAAAATAACTGAACCTGTCAAGACTCCTGACATTTGATGTGCGCGCGGGAGAGAAATTGATAAATGCAGACACACCAAGAGAAGAATGCAAATAACTGACCTCAGCATGGAAAAATGAACCCCTATGAGAACTAACCAGAAAGAGATTGATTAGACACACACAAAGCCCGTGAATGACGAAGGAGTGACAATGAAAGGGCTAAGGTAATAGGGGACAAAAAATGCATACAATAATAGAATCTTTGACCAGGGAAAAATAACTTGAAATATGAGTTATATAAACAAAAGCTTAAGAAATAGCATGACTAGGAAATGGGAAAGATGATGGTAAGCAAACGAAGGGAAGAAAAAAAAAGATGAAAAATGCAGGAAGATAAATACAGAAAAAACAAAGGAAGGGATATGTGAGAAAAACACTAAAGGACGTCCTCATCCTCAAGGCATAGGGATGCGACAGACGTTTCCTTTTCATCACCAGGGATCTTCCCCTTCTCTTTGTTCTGAAGCTTCCAGCAGTCATTTATTCCGTGACCCTTCTTTTTGCAGTAATTGCAGTGGCTATCTGAACCTTTCTTGGACTTGCCTCCTTTGCTTGAACCAGATTGACCCCGAGAGAATAAAGCTGAACTTTCAGCAACACCTGAGCCGGACGACTTCCTTCGAATGTCATCTGAGAGTAAGGCTGTCGTGACCTCCTCCAAGTCCAAAATATCCTTACTGTAGGTGAGGGTAGTAACCATGCCCTCATAGGACTTTGTGAGAGAATTCAGAAGAATAACTGCCTTGTCCTCTTCATCCACCTGAATATCCATGCTGAGACACTCAGATAACAGTTTATTGAAACTGTTCAGGTGGTCATGTAGAGAGGAACCCTCCTTCATGCTAAACTTGTATAACTGCTGCTTGAGGTAGATGCGGTTGGGGAGAGACTTCGTCATATAGGTACTCTCCAATTTTGCCCAAAGACCAGAGGCCGTCGTCTCTGAAAGAACTCCATACAGCACATCATCTTGTAGACAAAGTTGTATGGTGGACATAGCTTTGAGATCCAAATCCTCCCACATGCGATCGGTAACCTCAGCATCCTTATTGGCTTTCCCCAATAGGACACGGTGTAAACCTTCTTTAATCAATAGTGCTTTGACCTTCATCTGCCACAGGCCAAAATTGTGCTTTCCGTCAAACTTCGTAACTTCAAACTTCGCACCGGGGTTGGAAGTCGCCATAGAAAACAAACTGTAGAAAATTTGCACGGAGACCGAAGCGACCGAATAAATTCACGAATCAAGATCGGGAAGATAGGGAGCGGACCGATGTCGTCACCTACCGTTGACCCAACTCGAAACGGAACGTCCAAACGGTCGCCGATCGAACCTGGCTCTGATACCACTTGTTATGCAAAATCGGTCGTCGAGTGCAGATAAAATTCTCCTGTTCAAAATAAATTTTTCTAAAGGCAAAAGAGCGGTTACAAAAAAAAAAATAACAACGCACAAAAAATAAAGATCAAGCATCACAAGCAAGAACACAGAAATTTAAGTGGTTCCCCGAAAAATTGAAAATGGGTACGTCCACTGTGCAGGCAGAGATCAATTATTTAATAGTTTCTCAAACATACAATACGACTAATATGCAAGGGGAAAATTAAATCGAGATAAAGAGATGAAAAATCTCGAACCCTCCAAGATCCGGTCGTACGCGTTGCGACGAGAAACAAATCGGCGGCGGAAGACGAAGTTGGCGGCTTGATGCGAGAAGAAATACGAACTCCGACAAGAGGTCTAGGGATCGGCTACAGAGGGAAACCGAATGAGATCCGGCCCGGAAAACTGCTTGCCGAAGACGAAGGCCGGTCGGAGGAAGCACTAGCCAAATAACTTCTGATTGCCGAAAGAAAACTGCTACTGCACCTCCCAGATTGTAGATCTCAATAATTGCTTGTCTTTTTCCGGATGGGGGGGGGTGCCTCCTATTTATATGAGAGAAAACGAAATCTCTCAATTATGAGAGAATATCACAAGCCAAATTTGGCTCAGCTCAAAATAGCAAGATGATTATTCTTCTCATGATATATTTCCATAAGATGAATACGCCTGAATATGGAAACCAATAGGCACGCGGATTGATGAGGTGTCGCGATCTCAATAATCCGGGCACACGGATTCGTGAGGTGTCACAAATCCAACATAAGCCTAGTTTCTTTTCTTGGTAACAGTAGTAACATTTGTCATACCAAACATACATTCTATGACAATAACGTTTTTGTCCAAAGTCACCGGAGCAAATAAGCCGAGCCAAACGAAGCCTTAACCTCAGTGATAGCATATTTCGATTTTTTTCGTAGAATGGAGTTTAATATTGTGAATAAATAAACTGCATAAAACTAATTTTATTTTTGCAGACCCTAAAGAGATATTTGCAATCCAATTTCTACGAGTTATTACGCTCCTTTTGAAAATACTCCTTGCCCATGCATTTTTAGGAAACGTGTTCAACATGAAAGTTGTAGATCTCGACTAGATCTACAACTTTTGTGTTGAACACTTTTCCTGAAAATGGACGCACAAGACGTACTTCCAAAACTTCGCTATAATTACGCTCATGTTTCAATCAAGGCGGCAATACGTCTTGTGCCTGCATTTTTAGGAAAAGTGTTCAACATAAAAGTTGTAGATCTCGTCGAAATCTACAACTTTCATGTTGAACACGTTTCCTAAAAATGCATGGGCAAAGAGTATTTTCAAAAGGCGCGTAATAACTCGTAAAAATTGGGTTGCAACTATCTCTTTAGGGCCTGCAAATATAACCACCCATTTTTTTTGATAAAATAAATTCACAATATAATTTTAATTCATTTATTGCAGGTGTACCATTGTCATTAGTGAGCCCGCTGGCTCCAGTTTTGATATTGGAGTTCTATACGATGTGGTTACAGGGAGACATTTTTGAAATTATCGTTGATGCATGTCTCCCTGCTTATATATAATTTTATAAATAAATAAATAAATAAACCTATAATTCCGGCAAAACAATGTCGCCATTTCTCGTGTTTTGTAATTAAAAATTAGGGAGCATTAATTTTTTATATCAATATTCCAATTCCCAATCACATAACGACAACTTTTTAATTTATTATAATATAAAATAATGTTTAGCCTTTATAAGCGGAGACGAAAATTTATTTTGCGTCGGTGAAATACAGAATTATTACAAAAATAAATTAACAACTATAGCAAAACACATATATATTTTATATTAATTTCACACAAAAATATGTATATATTATAAGATAATTGTATTGGCAGCCTAGGTTTAGATATTGGCAAATCAATTATTTTAAGAAAACTCCTCATTTTTGTCTCCAAAATTAGACCTATTGGCAGCCCAACACAAAACCACCGCCCCCCATGAAAATCCCTCTCGATCCTATTCGCGATACCCGAATCCCTAACTTTTTCCTCGCCGATCGCGCACGTCGTTCGCCTACCCGGTGGCCAATGCCGCTCGCCACCTCCGCCGGAGGGTCGCCACCGCCGCTGAACGCCCCTAACCGCCTCTCACCACCTCTGGTTGCCCCTCCTTCCCCAAATCTAGGTGATTTCACAAGTTCACTTTCAGATTTCTATCTGAATCAAGCTTTTTTCTATCTTCTCTAGAATTTCTAACTACTTTCTGTGGATCGAGACACTTCCATAGAATATATGTGCGTAGACTTATGAGCTATGACTTTCAAGTTTGACTCCGTCTCTGATTCCGCCTCCGCACAGAAGCAGGCACGTCGACAACTATTGACCTCCTCACAGCTTCACCATCATTCAACTGCGATTCATGTGAAGTTGTTGTTGACGATAGCATACCGAATCACCATCGTTCAGCTTCGCCATCGTCAACTTCAGTAAATTTAGGGGAATTTCAATGTTGATCGTAGTTTTTTAATGTGTTTTCAGTGATTTCAGCAATTTTGGAAAAAATCTATTGAATTTAGTTTTATTAGGCTGGAGATATCTTTATGAATTTAATTTTTTTCTATTTTTCTCTTGATCTGCCATTAACATAATGATTTGTGTTTGTATCACGATCTGTCATTAACAATGAGCTGTCATTAGCGTAAATAGGTTTGCCAATAACAGCACCCTATGATTAGCACATTTCATTTTGATTATTTTTGATATTATCACAGAATAACTCAACAAAGAACTTGTTTAGAAAAAAAATTTAAGAACAAATTTATTTATAAATGTTTTTTAAATAACTAATTTATTTATAAAAGATACTGTATAAAAACTTTAAAGAACATAAGTACGAACTTGTTTATAAGAAAAATGATAAACAACAACGTATATAAGAATGAACTTATTTGTAAAAAAAAAAAATGAACTTATTTATAAAAAAAACTCTTAATCAATAACATAATAATAAATTTGTTTATAAAATAAATAAAATTTTTAATTGATGTTGATAGTAGGAATTTCTCAAGACCGCCTAATTAAAAGCAACACTCTCTAGTCTCTACCAATTGAGTTAAGAAAATCATTTTCATATCAATATTACAATATATTTATTATCAGGTCTACCATAGTAAATAACTCTATTTCCTATTATTGAAAAATAGTATTTTTTGCATTCAGTGTGGACGGCCAGCCGTCCACACTAGACCTCATGTGAGTCCGCCCCTGGATCCTATGTATCTAACAAACAAAAATTGAATTGGTTGTAAGTATAGGGGCTTATGCTCTATAGCAAGGCTCCCTAATATTGTAGGTACGCCCTCTAGGATGTAGGACTTTTGATTTTCATAACATATTAACTTGTCCTTTGTGTTTTATTACAAGACAACGTTTCAGCAAGCGGCAGCTTCAGGTCATAAACTAACCTGGGGTCGCAACAACAGTCTACAAATGCCATTACTTTCTTTTCTCCTTCGCGATTCAGGTCATAAACTGATGCGCCGAGCAGATTGGTGCAGGATCGCGAAATGAATCAACTTCTGTATGGAGAGCGAATGTTAAGGCTGTCATTTTTGTCTGGTCGGTCTGAAGGTTTCACAACTCCCGTGTAACAGGGCAGTTATCTCGCCGCGTGAGGAGAAAGCAGCGAAGAAATGAGAAAGCGGGTGGTGCATGAGGAGAGGGAGTGTCATCAAGAGATTGGTCCAATGAATTTAAAAAGTGTATTTTGGACTGCGAATAGTCATTTTAAGTATTTGTAAGACTGCGAGTAGCCATCTTAGGACTGCGAATAACACGCCCAAAACTTAATGGGGTTAAAGTTTATGTACCTAACAAATTCTTATGCAAACTCTTTGTATGTTTTTTGATAGGTTGAAATTAAACTCTTCAACAAAAGGGGCTAACAGACCTTACAACAACAACAACAACAGGAGTACACTTCCCCCAAGCACTTGATATGATTCCAAGACTTACAACAACTCAGATACAAGAACAAAACAAAGATACAAGTTGCAGGGTATACAACAGCTGGAATAACTTGCACCAAGTAAACACACACCCTATGGGCCGAACCCAGAACAGGCGATCAAACCACGCACAGCCGTCGGGAGCTCCTCCTCGCTGGCAGCCAACAGCACCACAAAACATAACATACCCTAAACCCTCTCCAACCTTGCCTTATATAATTGGCACATACAAAGACAGAAATACCCCCCACAAAACACTTAAGTTACAATCAGCCCTCCCGCCAAAACTCCGCACGCATCACTACCCCATCCTCCAAAACATCCTTGTCCTCAAGGATGGAAGTCCGGGAACTGCCTCTTGATCTTCCAAAGGTCCTCCCACGTTGCTTCTTCCGGCGTCCCTTGTGCCCATTGAATCATCAACTGCGTGACCACTTTGCCGTCCTGTGGCACGATACGTCTGTTCAGCACCGCCATTGGCTCGATCATTGCATTCCCCTCACTGTTAACCGCCGATGGCAAGGGAATGACTAGAGTAGGTGGGTCCCCGTGGTGCTCTCGTAGCTGTGAGATATGGAACGTATGATGGATCTTGGCTTCGACAGGAAGATTTAGTCGGTATGCCACCGCTCCAACTCTTTCCTCAATCTGAAACGGCCCAAAGAATTTGGGTGCTAATTTGTGGCAGCTCCTCGGTTGTACGGATGTTTGTCGATATGGTTGTAAGCGCACATACTCCCATGACCCCACTTTCAATTCCCGTTCCCGCCGGTTCTTATCCGCCATCACCCTCATGCGGTTTTGGGCCGCCGCCATGTTCGCCTTGAGGATTTGGATAACTTGTTCTCTTGCTGCTAATGAGCGGTCCACTTCCTCCACTTCCGCCATTCCGGGACCGTAGGCCACATGCCCCGGGGGTGCTTGCCCGTACACCACTTCGTAGGGTGTCATTTGAATAGCACTTTGGTACGTAGTATTGTACCACCACTCGGCCAAGGGTAACCATTGAACCCGATTCTTTGGCCTCTCAAAACACATACAACGGAGATAGTTTTCCAAGCACCGGTTCACCACCTCCGTCTGACCGTCCGATTAGGGGTGGTACGCCGTGGACAGCTTCAGCTTGACTTGTAGCACCCGGAAGAGCTCCCGCCAGAATTGGCTCACAAAGGTGGCGTCCCGATCGCTGACGATCGACTCCGGAAACCCATGTAATCTGAAAATCGAGTCTAGAAAGACTTGAACTATTCCTTCTGCGTTGTACGGGTGGCTAATGGCAATGAAATGCGCTTGCTTGCTAAGGCAGTCCACCACCACTAGGATTGTCGTTTTCCCATGACTCTTGGGCAGCCCCTCCACAAAGTCTAGCGAAATTTCTTGCCAAATCCTCTCTGGTATCGGAAGAGGTTGCAGCAGCCCCATTGCCTTCCGGTTGTCCGGTTTACATTGTTGGCACACGGCACAACGTTGTATGTACTCATAAACCTCCACCTTCATCCTCTTCCAACAATACATCCTACGTAGGCGTTGGTACGTGGTCGTGATTCCCGAGTGCCCCCCCAGATGGCTGTCATGGTACATTTGTAGGAGCTTCAACTTGAGGGAAGCGTCATTTCCCACTACCAAGCGGCCCTTCCTCTTTAATAACCCCCTCTCCCACTGGTATTTTGGGTACTTAGTGCTGTCCGCTATTTTTTGGGTGATAATTTGTTTAATTTTCGGATCGCATTGCCACGATTTCTTGAGTTCTTTTAAAAAATCTGAAGTTATTGTAACTATAGCTCTTAACTCAATCTCCTCCGTCTCCTCCCTCCTGGATAAGGCATCCGCGCAGAGGTTTTTCTTCCCTTGTTTGTACTGTATGGAATAGTCACAACCTAACAGTTTTGATAAATATTTTTGTTGCGCCGACGTTGTCAACCTCTGGCCCAACAAGAACCGCAAGCTTTGCTGGTCCGTGCGAATGATGAAGGGTCCCGACACCAAGTAATGCCGCCACTGCAGCACCGCTAACACCACAGCTAAAAGTTCCTTCTCATAGACGGACAGTAACAAATTCCTTGCTGAAATATGCCACCGGCCGGCCCTGCTGCAGAAGAACCGCCCCTATGGCCTTGTCAGACGCATCCGATTCCACCACAAATGGTTTGGTGAAATCCGGCAAGCATATCACTGGGGGTTGTGAGACGACCATCTTAAGTTGAGTGAATGCCTGCTCCGCTTCCCCTGTCCACTGTAACCAGGCTGATTTGAGTAACTCCGTTAGTGGTTTTGCGATGCTGCCATAGCCTTGAATGAAACGCCGGTAGTACCCAGTGAGGCCTAGGAAGCCCCGCACCTGTTTCACCATTTTGGGCGTCGGCCATTCCAGCATGGCCCGAATCTTTTCCGGATCCGTGGCGACTCCCTCCTGGGATATGATGTGCCCCAAGTAATGTACCTTCCGTTGGCCGAAGCTGCACTTACTCCTCTTTAAAAATAAGTTATGTCGGCGTAACGTTTCCAGAGTGTAAGTGAGATGGTCCACGTGTTCCTGCCAAGACCGACTAAAAACCAATATATAATTAAAAAAAAACTAGAATGAACCTCCGGAGTTGGTCTCTAAAAATTTTGTTCATCAGGCTCTGAAAGGTGGAAGGTGCGTTGGTCAGACCAAACAGCATGACCAAGAATTCATAATGGCCGCTGTGGGTCCGGAATGCCGTTTTGTATACGTCCTCGTCCGCCATCCTCACCTGGTGATTGCCGGCTCGCATGTCCAGCTTGGAAAAAAAGACCGCTCCATGTAGCTCATCGATGGGCTCTTCAATGATGGGAATGGGGAAATTATCCTTCATAGTTTGTAGGTTGAGTTGGCGATAATCAATACATAGTCGCCACGTTCCATCCCCCTTTTGTACTAACACCACCGGGGACGCATATGGGTTGCTACTCGGCCTGATGATGCCCGTTTGGAGCATCTCTCGCACTAATTTCTCAATCGCATCCTTTTGGAGCGGTGGATAGCGGTAGGGTCTTAAGTTGATGTCTCCATGTCCCTCCATTAAAGGGATGCGGTGTACGTGTTCCCGGTGGGGTGGCAGCCCCGTCGGTTCCTGGAAGATATCGCCAAACGTCAACAATGTTTCTTCTAACCCGCTGATTTCCTCTTGTGACAAACCAGCCCCCGTGTGGGGGTCGGTGCTTTCATTCTCCCATTCAGCCTGCTGCAGTACTCGGCCATCCGGTTCCTTGGGCGGGTCCTCGATATGGCGGAAGGCGCATAGAGACAACATGTTCAATTGTCCTCCCTTTGCCACCATTTTTTCCAGGTTTTGTTGCTTCATCCACGACCCGGACGCACTTGTGGTGCCCCGTAATGATATCTTCCTTCCTTGACTTGTGAAGTCAATGCGTAGGTTGCCGAAATCCCATTGTATCACCCCTAGCGTGCTGAGCCATTGTACCCCCAAAACTACTTCCCACCCCCCGAGTGGAAGTACTAACATGTCCGTGGAAAAAAAGCATCTTGCATTCTGATAACTTCTCAAAAAGAAGTTATCTTGATCCATAATTTTGACCAATTTGTCTAATATGTTTGATAAATATGGATTTAAATGTATTAAATATTAAATATTTATTATTCTGGTCAAGTTTGGATATTATCGTCATTTTATATGTTTTTGCGCAGAAATTCTGAAGTATCCATCTTGAAGAATCAAGGATAAAGACAATTAATCAAGTGCAGGAAGAAATGTTGCAACATATTTCGTAGTTCAGAAAAATATGTTGCAACATATTAGTTGCTGTATAATACAGAAGAAAAGTACAGAAATGTTGCAACATATTTCGCTGTTCAGAAATATATGTTGCAACATGTGGCGGAAATAAAAAGTTTGAAATCCGAAATTATTCAAATTCTGGCGGTTACACTGACGGGGGGATGCATCTATTCAGCAATTAACGCATTCCTTTGGTAAAAAAACGACCATATAAGGTGCCAAGGAGAGAGAAATACCATCTTTTATCATCTTCATCAAGGAGGGAGAGAAAATGAGAGGGCTTTGGAGAAGAAATTAGGGCACACCGTCAAGAGGAAGAAGAAAACAGTTTTCTACACCATTCGGAGAGGAAATTCTGCATTTCTTCATCTCCTCTAACGATGTTAAGTAAGATCTTTCAAATTGCGTGTGATCTCTCCTTCATCATGAACTAAATTCATTTGTCTTGTATGTTGAAAGTACTTTGTTTATTGTGATGTTTTGAGTGTAATTTTCTTGTGGATTTTTGAATCACTGTCTTTATCAAATTTATGATTTTGTTCTTGGAAGTTTTGGCTTAAGTTTTCATCTTTAAATTTGCTTGGCGAGATTCGAGAGAGGAGTCAGGCTAGATGAATGTTTTATATTGCGCGGCGAGATTCGAGAGAGGAGTTGCGTAAATGTTTAACCAAAATTCTGTTTTTATACTGCGCCGCAAGATTCGAGAGAGGAGCGGTGAAAGTATATCATAAATTTAGTATAGCGTAGAAGGGAGAAAGAGATTTCGTCTTCTCGTTAGCAACTTTGATTTGTGTTCTTGATGTTACTCTCTATTGTTACCTATGTTACAGATAACTAGGGAAATACGAGGTAAACGAATTTCATAGATCGAGAGATCATGTTTTCCACTTTCATATCGTTGCAAGATTTTGATCAAGCTTTTCATAAAGAATCATGATAATAACTCAGCACCATAAGCAAAGGAAATCAACGTACAAGACCTTTTCTCTAAATTGATTAAAAGTATTTTTAAGTAATCGTTATTGTAACCTGTTTTGATTATTATTAATTTCACAAATCACCTTAATTGATCCACTTGGATTTAAAGAAAAGGTTAAGCTAGTAATTGCGAGCGTTAGATTCGACACTTCCTCGTGGGAACGATCTTTACTTACACTTTATTACTTGAACCGACACGTGCACTTGCGTATACATCTATTTCGGGCATATCACACTACAACAAACTGCACCTGTTGTAAGGACTGGAATGTAACTGAAACACAGTTTGTTACTAATAGTTATATTTAGTAACAAAGTTTTTTTGTTGTTACAAAAAAGAATTTTTTTGTAACGAATATTTTAAACTTTGTTACAATAATAATTAATTCGTTACTATAACTATAAGTATTTGTAACAACACTAATGTTACGTTACAAATAGAAAACTTTTCTCACAATAAGTATCAATTGTAACCACATCATGGAAGTTTTTAAAGTTTTGTTACAAAAAATATATCATATTTTATTTTCAATTTTTGTACAATTTTATTATCAAAGTTTTGAATTATTATTATTATTTTTTTTAAAAAATTGTATGCGCGCGACAGTACCCCGCCTCGATAGTGCTCTAACGCGACGACATTACTCCTACAGCTCGCAAACATTCGTGCGCGGCTGTCGCAGATATGTGGTACTATTGCGACATGTATTTTTGCGCGTACGGAGGTTTTTATAAATCTTTAACTTTTTATAAAAGTTTTTCTGCCTTTCTCCCATGCAGCTCTATCTCTCTCTCACATGAATGAATGAAATATACGGATGAAAATTTCCCTCCATAAAATTTTGAACAAAACAAAACTAAAAATTAAAAATATATTAAATGTAAAAATGAATGCAAATTAATATAACATTATTTTTTTAATATAATTTTGGAATTAAAATAAAATCACGCACGAACCCGCGTGCACGCAAATGCACTCTCGCGCGCACGCAAATGCACTCTCGCGCGCACGCAAATGCACTCTTGCGCGCACGCAAATGCACTCTCGCGCGCACGCAAATATATGTGCAGTTGCGTTGAGTGCATGTATCGTCGAGATCTACAACTTTTGTGTTGAACACTTTTGCTAAAAATGCACGCACAAGACGCGCGTATTGCCCCCCCCCCCCCCCCCCCCCCCCCCCGAATTGAAACATGGGTGTAACTATATATAATATATATATATAACGATTTTTTGGAAATACGCATTGTGCATGCATTTTTAGGAAAAATGTGCAACACAAAAGTTGTAGATCTCGACGATATATATCTACAACTTTCGTGTTGAACACGTTTCCTAAAAATGCTTGTACAAGGCGTATATACAAAAAAACGCGTAATAATTCATATAAATCATGAGTTGCGGATAGCCAAAACTGGGGTGCGGTTAACAATTGCCTTTTTTATTGATGGATGACACGCCCTTTAATTTAATGAAAATAAATGTGTAATGAAATTCATAAATACATGTCAAATCAATTCATAAATACAACACAGACACAGACTGGGGTGTAACACACATAGATACGCAAACACAGACACACACAAGCACAGACAAACATGCATAGACAGACAAACACTCACACACAACCCAAATGCACAGACACATACAAGCACGTGTACATACAGACATATATACATACACACAAACACATGGACACAGACACAGACTTGTATAGATACATGGACACATACACAGACACATGGACCGACACACATACGTACGTACACAGACACAGACACATATAGACACATACAGACACAAAACACATGGACCGACACACATACGTACGTACACAGACACATACAGACACAAACACATGCATGGACACAAACACAGACACATGGACTGACGACACATATACGTACACATACATTCAAATACACAGACACTGACACTGACACAGACAGTCACAGACACACACAGACACACACAGACACACACACACACACAATTACGCCACGACACACACACACGCACACAAACACCAAAGACAAACACACACAGACATTTGTGTACACACACAAACACACACAAACACACACAAACACACACAAACACACACAAACACACACAAACACACACAAACACACACAAACACACACAAACACACACAAACACACAAACAAAGACACACACAGACACAGACACAGACACATGCAGATACACGTAAACACACAGACACACATACATACAGATACAGACACACATGCACAAGCAAATATAGATTACGCACAGACACAGACACAGACCCCATGCAACATGCACACACACACACACACATATGCACAATCTCGATTTTGAGTCGAGCTCGAGTTCAATGAGCTCAATCTCGAACTCGAGTTCAATGAGCTCAATCTCGATTTTGAGTCGAGCTCGAGTTCGTTGAGCAGGAGCTCGATTACTACTCGCGCTTCAGCTCAGATATTTTTGATCATGATGGCGCGCGAGCCATCTCTCGAGATCGAGCAAAAAATCCAAACACGAAACTATAGCGAATTTTTGACGAATTTTTGAAAATACGCCTTGTACAAGCATTTTTAGGAAAAGTGTTTAACACGAAACTTGTAGATCTCGACGAGATCTACAATTTTCGTGTTGAACATTTTTCCTAAAAATGCATGTACAAAATTCCAATATTGATTTCATATTGGTGGAAAATTGTATTGACTTCATTTCCTCCATCACTTTTCGATTATGAAATTTAGAGCATGGTTTGCTGCATCCTTGAGCATTTATGTACAATATGATCATGTACTGTGACTGCCCTTCATCCAGGTTAGTGACCATCTACCACATCAGCATTTTCTTATTATATTAAATCATATATATACATATATGTTTGCAAGCCTGCATTTTCTTTTTTCTGTAGCTATTAGATGAGGTGCAGAGTGATCAGTGGCCTGTGGATCTTGGGAACAGAGCTCGGAGGTGCACTGGTGTTGCTTTGAGTGTTGCTGCTGGATTGTTGGGCGCATGCTTGCCTGGCACTGGAGCTAGAATTATAGCTTTGGTTGGAGGGCCATGCACAGAGGGCCCTGGAATGGTATGAATGTCAATTACTATTTCATGAATCTTTTGATTCTTCTAGAAGTTTTTCAGCCTGTGCTACTTTTAGGAGTTTGCATGCTAAATGATAACTTGATGCTTATGATTACTTCTAGCAGCAGTATGGTCAAAACTCAAAGTGTCCTTGTTCTTTTCATATGTGATTGTTTACTGATTTTTCATGGCAATAACTAGTCCTTAAATTATTTAACTATTCTATAGACTGACTAGTTTCAGGCCTTGATATTGTTTACTTCAGCCTTTCTCGAGTTAGTTGAATTCAATTACACTTGTAGGTCTGAGATTTGTATACTGAACAAGATAAGGTGTTTTGGTGTTTCAAATTATTTTTCAATTTAAAAAAGCATAACATGTATAATTGGGATTGAAAAATTGGCATACATGCTAATAATATCATCATCATCGTTAATAAGCATTTTCTTCATTCTTATGTTCATAGAATCAGTAAGTTCTTCATTTATCAAACATGGGGCATCTTTATTGTTAGATTTTCGATAAGTCTTGGTAAGAGTTGTTGATTTTATTCTCATTCAAATATTGTATTGAAGCTTATCACATGCTGTTTCAGGTGATTACTGGCTAAACTGTGCATGTTGATTCTGCATCTTTTTATGTATGTATGGATGTGAGTTTGTATGGATGTTTTTGCTCTCATTTAATTGTAGGGTGATCTTAATTGCTCTCTTTTATTTGTAGGGTGCTCGAGCATTGACCGGCAAGTGACGAAAGATTCATTAGTCAGAAAGTGATGGATGATTCATTTTTCGAAAAATGACGGAAGATTTATTAGAAATATGTTGATCTTGTAATGTAATATTGTATTATTTTAGAAGAGATGATAATAACTTGTACTCTATGTAAAAATTTTTGGTGTGAATAAAAATATATTTTGATCTTGTTATGAAATATTAAATATGTGTGTTTTCAAGATTATTATTTGTAATAAAATCTCAGGCACACAAAAAATAGAAATGGAATATTTTTGATATATAAATGAATTGGTTGTAGTAAGAAGAATGGAAAACAAATGTAACGATTTTATCGTTACTATTGTTTAATCTATTGTAACGAAATAATGTTTATTATACTTTATTGTAACGAAGTTAGTTTATTTTTAGTGAGGAAAAAATAAAACATTTGTAACGAAATAGTTTTAATCGTAAATGTTTTTTTGTGAGGAAAAAAAAACATTCGTAACGAAAAAATATTTATTGTGACCAATTTATTGTGAGGAAGAATCTCTTTTTGGTGAGAAAGTATCATTTGTTACAATTACTTTATTTGTAACGACATGCATACATTCGTTACAATAACCTTTAGCGTCGAGCTTTAGAGGAGGACCGTTACTTAAAGTTTTTTTCGTTACCAAAGAGTTTTTGTAACGAATTTTGGCACTTATTGTAACGAATTAGGTCCTTACTATAAGTGCAGTTTGTTGTAGTGTCACATTCTCCATGTGAAACCGACCACTTTGTTAGAGCTGGAAACTCTTCGACCATCGGCTATGGCGACATTGAAAGGGGGTATAGGTGTCAATGGGCATTGTAATCGGTGAACCGCCCCTTCGTCCACGAAGTTGTGTGTGCTTCCGGAATCAATCAAGACTTGAATGGCGTGTCCCTGATATGAGGTCGTTACCTTCATAGTGTGATATTGGGTGACACCCATAAGTGTTAGGGTTAGAGAGCTCAAAGTATTCTACCTCCTCCATCAGATTTGGAATGGGGTATAAGTAGTACCTCCAGCATAGGACTGGGTCCTAGAGTGACACGAACCCGTTAGGTTATCCGAGTCGGTCTTGACACGACAGGACATATATAAAATACATTAACAATCTCCTCCTATGTCCGTCGTGAACCCAGACTTCGGGTAGAGGGTGGTTTGTGTAATATTCAACCAGAAGTGAGACATACACAACCGTGTCCAGCACCTGTTTAAGATAAAATCGGACTATAACAAAAAATAGCATGCATGCATAAGTAAAATAAACAACTCAGCTGCAACACAAACGTCTCAGGTACAATCGAGACACAGGTCCTAAACACCTGGTGTCCCAAAACAAACAGAGATCAAAAGTCCAAACAAACAGTGCTATAAAATAAGAGCTAAACAATGCTCTGAACAGAAATACAAGAACTAAACAAAATAACACTCAAAAGGCTAGTCATCCAAAAGATCATCCTCCTCCGGATCCCAGACAACCAGTGCTCCTCCTATCCCAGGATCTCCTGCAATTCAACAGAGAATTTCATTTTAGAATGAATTCTATCCTTTGTAATTTGCAGATATCTAGTTTTAGCATAAAACTTAGTATTGATTATTATTTAATTTGGCTGGGAGGACACGTTCACAGAGTATTATAGTTTAACCTCAGAATCTATTATTTGTTTCCAAATGAAACGATTATCAGACTTCTGGACATCGCAGCTATATATGTAATCCTATATGGAATGTCACGGTTACTGCCCTTCTAAAGTCAATTGGAACTCATCAAATTTGTAATGGAACCAATCTTCAGAAGAAGAGACAAACCAAGTCAGATTGTGTTATCAAGTTTGGAATAACACTCTCCTCCAAGGCAAAAGCTGAATCCGATGAAGCTGTTAACATCAAGTTTGGAATGAACAGCTTACCAGATCCGAGCTCAGCAACCAAGAGCATCAACGGACCACGACATACTTGCATTGACAAAGGAAATATGGAATAATCAAAATGTCTGGACTAAGGCTGAACTGAATCACCTGATACTGAACTAAGACCGAACTAAATCGCCTTTAGTCTCATTTCCCCCACTATTTTGATTAACCGATCTTTGGGCATTCCTTTCGTCAGTGGATCAGCAAGGTTATCCTTTGAACGTACATCAATCAAAGTGATGGTTCCTTATTCTTTCAGATAATTCAACAACGCATGTCTCAGTCGTACATGTCTCCTCTTAGTATTATAGAGGGTATTCTTAACGACTTGAACTGCTGCTTGATTATCACAATACAAGCTCAACGAGTTGACTTGTAACTTAGACAGGGGAATGTCTAAAATCAAGTTTCTGATCCAGTCTGCCTCTTCTCCAGCTGAAGCTAAGGCAAACAACTCGGCCTCCATGGACGACAAAGCTATACAGGTCTGTCTTTTGGATTCCCAAGTGATAGCAGCTCCTCCCAAGGTGAATATGTATCCACTGGTGGACTTGCTGTTCCCGACTTCTGAACACCACGAGGCATCAGAATGTCCTTCCACGGTAGGTGGTTAACCAGTGTAGCACAAAGCATAGTTAGCAGTACCTCGAAGGTATCTCAACAGCCTATCTAGGACAACCCAATGCTCTTTGCCAGGACTACTGGTAAAACGACTCAGCGCACTAACCGAGAAAGCAATGTCTGGCCTCGTACACGTTGTAGCATACATGAGACTACCAATTATTTTGGAATATTTGACTTGATCAATGCTGGCCTCTAGATTAGGACTTAACTTAATATTGTGGTCAAATGATGTCTCAATCGGCCTACACTTATCATATCCCCAGGTAGAGAGAAGTTGCTCAACATAGTGAGCCTGGCTAAGAGTAACTCGACCCTTGTCAACTCTAACCTTCATACCTAACAGGGTATCAACAGGACCGAGATCCTTCATGTCAAATACTTCTGTTTGAGTGGATTTAACATCCATAACTGCAGCAAGATTAGACCCTAAAATCAATAAATCATCCACATATAAGCAAATGATAACTGATTGATTTGACAAGGAGCGGTAATAAAGGCATTTGTCAGAGAGACTGGACTGGAATTCAATGCTCTTTACCACCTGATCAAACTTCATGTGCCACATCTTAGGTGCTTGTTTAAGACCATAGATTGACTTATCGAGTTTGCACACTTTGTCTGTTTGATCTTTGAGTACATAACCTTCAGGTTGAGTCATGTAAATCTCTTCATTAAGCTCTCCATTTAAGAATGCAGTTTTAACGTCCATCTGATGAACTATGAAGTTCTCAATAGAGGCTAATGCAAGAAGAATCCTGATAGTCAATAGATGACACACGGGTGAGTAGACGTCAAAAAAGTCAATTCCCCCACCTTTAGCTACAAGACACGCTTTATACCTGGCTATAGATCCATCACTATGTAATTTCTTCTTTAAAACCCACTTGCATCCTAGGACTTTAGCACCTTTCGGTAAGTCAACTAGATGTCAGGTATTGTTATGTAACAGCGAGTCCATCTCATCATCAATGACTTCTGCCCACATCAACGAATATCTAGACCTCATTGCTTCCTGATAGGAGAATGGATCATCCTCTAAGTGATAGGTGATGAAATTCTCACCAAAATCCTTAGGAACTCTCTCTGGTAGATGCTCTAAGTGGAATAGGTTCCACCTCTACAGGTTGGGGAGCGGTGCCAGAAGGGCCAGCTTCAGGTTCAACGATAGATTCAGTAATCATATCATTGGACCCGGAGACAGAGAATCCATGATCTTTGACGAACTTGTCTTCAAAAAATATGGCATCTCTAGACTCTATCACGGTATTCGTGGATAGATCGAGAAATCTGTCTGATGCACTATCTTCTGCACTACCTAGATAGACGCATGTCGTTGTCTTAGGTCCCACCTTAGGCCTCTTAAGGTCTTGTATACGCATATAGGCAATACAACCCCAAGTCTTTAGAGTATCGTACCTGCACGGATGACCGTGCCACAACTCATACGATGTAGAAGTGAGCTGAGAGTGAGGTACTCTATTTAGAATGTGATTTGTAGTACGGTCTGCTTCTCCCTAAAAGGAATTAGGCATGCCAGCTGTTAGGAGCATGGAATTCAACATTTCTGTTAAAGTCCTATTCTTACGCTCGGCGACACTGTTAGACTGGGGTGAGTAAGGAGCTGTGGTTTCAAGAATTATTCCCTCAGAGGCACAGAATTCCTTGAATCCAGTAGCAGTATATTCTCCTCCCCGATCACTTCTAAATCTCTTAATTTTCAGGCTTAATTGATTTTCAACACGAGACTTAAAGATCTTAAACGCCTCAAACGCTTCGTCTTTTGATTTCAACAGAGACACATGACAATATCTAGAAAAGTCGTCTATGAAAGTAATTAGATACTTTCTTCCCCCTCTGGTGGCATGACTGCGGAAATCACAGAGGTCTGAATGTATCAATTCAAGAAGTTTTGTGCTCCTAGAAACTGTTTTGAAAGGCTTTCTAGTGATTTTGGTCTGAGCACACACCTCGCACTTGTCAAAACGAATCGACTTATCTAAGGGGATGTTTTGACTCTTGGCTAGATCTAGCATCTTCCTATAGTTCACATGTCCAAGTCTGTTATGTAACAACTTAGGATCTATAAGGTTCGAACTTACTTGGTTGATGCTATCATTGTTTAAGCTAAGTCTATACATTCCGTTGATCAGATACGCACACCCAAAATAATGTGAATTTACCATAAGAGTCATTCTACCATTTTGAGTTGTGAAGGTCATCCCAGCTTTGTCTAGTAGACTTATTGAAATCAGATTTTTAGTTAATGTTGGAAGTACTTTAACATTCTTTAAAAATAAACTTTTACCTGATGAGAGAACCAGCTCGGCTGTCCCAGCATTGGTCACCTGAGTCTCTCCTCCGTTGCAGTTCTCCACTCTCTCGTTAACCGCCTTAACCTCAGTCAGTAATCCTCTGTCATTCGTTACATGACAGGTAGCACCGCTATCCAGCCACCACTCAGCAGACGAACTGCGGTGACTGCTCCCGATCATAGCCACGAAGGACTTGGGATCTGAAGCATCTGCCAGCATGTTCGCCACATTTTGTGTGACTTCCTCCTTATTTTTCTTAGGGGCCTTACAATCAGCCGCCCAATGTCCCCACTTACCACAGTTGTGGCACTTGCCCCTCTTCTTCTTTTTGAAAGAGGGTTTTTTAGGCTCTAACTGGGTAGAGGCATCACTTCTGGGCGCTGGTGGCTTCCTACGAGGCTTGCTGGGCCGAGACACAAAGTTGACAGTCTGTGAGGACTGCCCACCTTGTTCCTGTCTCTTCCCTGCAATGTTTTGATCCTCGATATGGATGAACTTTTTAAGTTCATCGAGAGCGATCTTTTCCTTCAGCCTGTGCATTTCAGTCTTGAAGGTCGACCACTCAGGAGGTAGCTTGCTTAAAATAGAACACACAAATAGATTATCAGAGATACTGGACTTATCGTCCTCCAACTTCTGACGTAGGGCTTCCAGTTCAATTATTTGGGAGGTGATTGTCGAGTTCAGATTAAATTTCATATTAAAGAATCTCTCTCCGAGGAGAGTCCTCGACAATCCCTCTTCCTTTTGGAAGTTCGCATTTAAGCGGTCCCAAATCTCCTTTGCGGTTTTATAACCACTGTAGGTCAAGGCGAGTCTAGGGTTGAGTGAATTAAGGAGGTAGTCCCTACAGAAGTCTTCGTCTTTCCTCTATTGATAATCGTCCACGTCCTCTTCGGTTGTGTCGAAATCACTCAAAACAGTGTAGAAGATCTCTCGCTCCTTCATTCCAAGCTGGACGTGCAGTCTCCAAGCATGGAAGTCGGAGAGATCGAACGACTGGAGCTTGACGATGTCGTAGGATGTAACCTTCGGCATCTCGCTAGAGCTATAAACCAGAAAAATGAAAAAATATCACCTGAGCTGCGCAGAGATGAGTCGCGGTCTTCGAATCCAATCCAGTAATTTATTCGCTCCTCAAACCGGTCTTGAAACTGTGAAGAACTCCTCCAAACAAAAAACTTTAGCTTCCAACAGGATCAGATCTTCTCGGAAGTGCCTCCAACACAAGTGAAATAGATCTTTGTGAATCTACTACAGTCCTTAACAATGAAGAAATCTCTGAGCCCTGCAAAGGATTGGCTCGGATCCTGTCTTGGAAAAGCTCTTAGATTCACGTTCTCCAGAAGAATGGAACTCCACACTTTCAAAAAGCTCCACTGAAGCAGAACTCTGGGTATTCTTCCAAAGAAATAAACTTATATCTGTACTACCACGGCACAGGTAGTGAATGGGGATATCACTTCCTTCCAAAAAAAAAAAAATTCGATCCAGCGGCAAGAGAAATTCCAGCGCCGACAGGATCACTTCTTGATGAAAGACGTCGGCCAAAATTAAACAAAACTGGAACGACGGGAGGCGGAAGAACCTCGATCGGCGAAGCTACGTGCGACAATACCTGCAGTCTCGCTCTACAGAGTTCGATGAGGAGAACCGGGAACTCCAGGCGAGCGGCGCAAGCTTCTCAAGGAACAAGGAAACAGGATCTGCTTTCCTTCGCAGATTCGAAGCAGGATCTGCTCTCCTTCGCAGATTTGAAGCAGGATCTGCTCTCCTTTGCAGATTCGAAGCAGGATCTGCTCTCCTTCGCAGATTCGAAGCAGGATCTGCTCTCCTTCGCAGATTCCTCTTCTACGCCTGCCCGTGAGAAAACAGAACTCGATCGCCTGCGCACGCGAGAACGAAAGGGCAGGAGATTGAGAAGCCTTCCGGCGGCTGCACACGAGAACGAAAACGAGCAGGGCGATTTGCGATCGGGAGCGGCGCGAGAGAACTCCGAGTGGCGGAATACAAGAGCGCGAGACGGAAAACCTTAGCCGGATACTTTGAGAGTGTTAGGGTTAGAGAGCTCAAAGTATTCTACCTCCTCCATCAGATTTGGAATGAGGTATAAGTAGTACCTCCAGCATAGGACTGGGTCCTAGAGTGACACGAACCCGTTAGGTTATCCGAGTCGGTCTTGACACGACAGGACATATATAAAATACATTAACAATAAGGGCATTCACCGATATATGTGGCACCTCTTCCATCTCTCCCCTGTCGTGGCCTTCTTCCCCATAATTCCCGTCGACCTTTCTCGGTTTCTGGATCGTCATCCTCCATAATGAGCTCCAAAGCATAAGACTTCCCCCTTGCCAGACAACGGTGATCCGACGTAAACTTGGCATCACACCAAAAACAAAGGCCCTTAGCACGTTTGTCCGCCATTTCCGCCTATGTCAACCGACGTTGATTTCCTTGGTTACTTCCTTGGTAATTTCCCTGGTTGGTGAGGTTCGGGGTGAATGGGAGCCACGTCGAAAGCGATTTGGTCGTCGCCATCCTCCTCTCGGCCGCCCAGTTGTTCTCCACTGCACTAACTACCGTACGTCGTTGGGCCGACGCCGTTCACTGCTCTTCCATTCGGGCTAAGGCATAGACATCCTGTAGGGTCTTATGTTAAAACATGCGGATGACGTACCCTATCTCATCCTTGAGTCCGGCGATGCAGAAGCTCATCGCGTGGTCCTCCGTGACATTCACCCTGTGTAATAGGATGTTGAACTCATCTAGGAACGCCTGAACCGTCCCCTTTTGCCTTAGATTCTTCAATTCCGCCATGGAGTCGTCAAAGAGGACCGACCCAAAACGCGACGCTAGTGCTTGGATGTACTCGTCCCATTTCGGCCATTGTCTCGTAAGCCGTGATTTCATGTACGCTTGATGCCAATATAATACCTTCCCTTCCACATGAGCCGAGGCAATCTTCACCTTCCAATCCTCGGGGGTTTCATCCACTTCAAAAAACTGCTCCGCCTTGTAAATCCACTCCTGCAAGTCCTCCCCATAAAACCGCGGAAACTCCAAGCGTCCAGATCTGGTGTACCCTTGGTTAGCTGTCGCCAAAAACCGGTTCCCCTCGGGAGCCGCCGAGCTCCGGCCCCCTGAGTCGATGGCGCGGGCACCCCGCGGAGACGCGAGGTTGGTTAACAGCTCGCGGAGTTCTTCCAACGTTCGACTCTGCTGATCGGATCGTGTCGTGAGCGAATGGATTGACTGTGCTAAAGCAGTTTGCTCCTGGCGCAACCCCTCTATGTCCGACGCCTCCTTGGAACGGGTTCCGTCGGAAACCGGCATGTCTCCTACCCGATGTGGCTCTGATACCAGTTGATAGGTTCAAATTAAACTCTTCAACAAAAGGGGCCAACAGAACTTACAACAACAACAGGAGTACACTTCCCCCAAGCACTTGATATGATTCCAAGACTTACAACAACTCAGATACAAGAACAAAACAAAGATTCAAGCTGCAGGGTATACAACAGCTAGAATAACTTGCACCAAGTAAACACACACCCTATGGGCCGAACCCAGAACAGGCGATCAAACCACGCAGGGCTGGCCGAACCGGAGTGTTCATTTCACTGAACCGGCCGGCAGGTTTAGTCGAACCTGCATTTTCCTTAAAACAAATGCGCCGGTTCAGGTGAACCAGCCCAGCTGCTCTCAACAAGCACAGAAAATGGCAGAGAAATAAATGTTAAAACCTTTCTGCCGAGATGTTACAAAGTGTTGGAATTTTTGAAACTCAGCAGATATTGACAACAGAAAATGTTCTAAACATTTCTGCCCAAATGTTGAAAGGTGTTATCAAAATTTTAGTGCCCAGCAAATGAAAGCTAACTAAACAAAACGCAACCAAATAAATTCGCGGAAACTAAATTCTAACAGATTGGGTTGCCTCCCAATAAGCGCCATATTTTCAGTCCCGGCAGGACTTTGTCCTTCTTATGCTGCTAGATTAACCTAACGGATGACACCATTCGATCGGTGACGCTTCCTTTATAGATTTTTAACCTTCCGCCATTTACCTTAAATTCAGTATCATCCTTCTCATTCACAACGGTCACCGCACCATGAGGATACACTTCTTTTACCTTAAAAGGCCCTGACCAACGAGATTTTAACTTGCCGGGAAATAATTTTAGACGAGAATTAAACAAAAAGACTAGCTGTCCCGGCTCAAATTGTCTTTCGTTTAAACGTTGGTCATGCCATTTTTTTGTTCGTTCTTTATAAATTTTCGCGCTTTCATAAGCATTCATCCTAATCTCATCCAACTCATTGAGTTGCAACAATCTTTTCTTGCTAGCATCTTGGAAATCATAGTTTATTTTCTTTATGGCCCAATAAGCTCGGTGTTCCAATTCCAAGGGTAGATTACATGCCTTTCCATAAACTAAGCGATATGGGGATAAACCTATGGGTGTCTTGTAAGCGGTTCTATAGGCCCATAGCGCGTCGTTAAGCTTTTGTGACCAATCCTTGCAGTTTACACTAACAGTCTTAGCGAGTATTTTCTTAATTTCGCGATTCGATACCTCAGCTAGCCCATTAGTTTGGGGATGATAGGCTAGTGCAACTTTATGCGTGACACCATATTTCCTCAAAAGCGCCGCAAATTGGGTGTTACAGAAATGACTCCCCCCGTCACTAATAATAGCTCTGGGGGTACCAAATCGGTTAAAGATATAATTTTTCAAGAAATGTAACACCACCTTGGCATCATTTTTCATTGTCGCTACTGCCTCTACCCACTTGGATACATAGTCTACAGCTAGAAGAATATAGAGATTTCCTTTGGAATTCACAAAGGGCCCCATGAAGTCTAGGCCCCACACATCAAAAAGCTCCACTTCCAATATGACATTCATTGGCATAGCATCAGCTCCCTTAATGTTCCCGCTGCGTTGACATCGATCACATTGCTTTACAAACTCATTAGCATCACGGAATAAATTGGGCCAAAAGAAACCAGCTTCTAGGATTCTTCATTGCAATACGATTTCCCATGAAATGTCCTCCATAAGGAGAATTGTGACAACTCTCCAATATAGATTTCATTTCCTTCTCAAACACGCATCGTCTCACCACTCCGTCTGCCCCAACCTTGAATAAATAGGGATTGTCCCATAGATAAGATCGTACTTGGTGTAGGAATCTCTTCCTCTGTTGGTAAAGTAATCCCGGTGGCAATATGTTGCTCACAATATAGTTCACATAATCTGCAAACCAAGGTGTAGGTTTGTCGAATATGGCTAACAACCATTCATCGGGAAATCTTTCGTCAATCTCGGAACGTGGTAACGAATTGGGACACTCGATCCTAGAAAGATGATCTGCGACCGGGTTGTCTACCCCCTTCCTATCTTTAATTTTTAAGTCGAATTCTTGTAATAAGAGTACCCACCGAATCAGTCGAGGTTTGGCATCTTTCTTATCCATAAGAAAGCGAATGGCGGCATGGTCGGTATAAACTATGACCGTGGTGCACAAGAGATAAGACCTGAACTTCTCAAAGGCGAAAACTACAGCAAGTAACTCTAGCTTTTTCAGTTGTGGTGTAGTTGATTTGGGCATCTATTAAAGTTTTACTAGCGTACGCTATTGTGTGGAAGATCCTCTCCCGCATTTGCCCTAACACAACACCTACCGCATAGTCACTTGCGTCACACATTAATACAAATGGTTCTCCCCATTCCGGAGAAACCACAATAGGAGCCGTGATCAAACAAGCTTTAAGTTCTTCAAAAGCACGCAAACAAGAATCATCAAAATGAAATTTTATATCCTTTTCAAGCAATCCACTCAACGGTTTAGCTATCTTTGCAAAATTCTGAATGAATCTTCTATAAAACCCAGCGTGTCCTAAGAAGCTTCGCAACATTTTGACATTTTTGGGCTCCGACAATTTTTCAATTATTTCAATCTTCGCCCTATCTACTTCCAACCCGCTCTTAGAGACATGATGTCCTAAAACTATCCCCTCTCGTACCATAAAATGGCACTTTTCCCAGTTCAATACAAGGTTAGTTTCGACACAGCGCAAGAGCACTTTTTCTAGACAACTTAAGCATTCATCGAATGACTTTCCAAAAATTGAAAAGTCATCCATGAAGATCTCTATTCCTTCATCCATAATATCTGAGAATATCGCTATCATACATCTCTGAAACGTCGTCGGAGCATTACATAAGCCAAATGGCATTCGTCTAAATGTGAAGGTTCCGAATGGACATGTGAATGTGGTCTTGTGCTGATCTTCAGGATCAACGGTGATCTGGTTATAACCAGAATACCCGTCTAAAAAACAAAAAAAGTCGTTTCCCGCCAATTTATCCAAAACTTGGTCGATAAATGGTAATGGGAAGTGATCTTTCCTAGTAGCTGTGTTTAGCTTTCTATAATCCATACAGATGCGCCAACCCGTGACCGTTCGCGTAGAAATCAATTCATTCTTGTCATTTTTGATTATAGTAATTCCTCCCTTTTTTGGAACGCATTGTACCGGCGAGACCCAAGCACTATCCGATATAGGATATATAATTCCTGCATCTAACCACTTGATGATTTCTTTTTTAACCACTTCTTTCATGGGTGGGCTTAAACGTCGTTGGTGCTCTACCGATCCCTTAAATGACTCTTCTAATAGGATTCTATGCATGCACGGAATGGATAATTCCCCTAATGTCGGCGATGGTCCACCCTATTGCCAATTTGTATTGCTTTAATAACTCTATTAACTTATGATATTGTTCTGGAGGTAACTTCGAATTAATTATGATGGGCAAGGTGTCGTTTTCTCCTAGGTAAGCATAAGTGAGATGATCCGGGAGAGGTTTTAATTCTAGTGTGGGCGGATTTATAAGAGAAGGTTTGTCCGCCAAAGACTTTTCCGGCATCTCAAATGCTTCCGGTTTTCGGAAATATGTAGATTGACCTTCAAGGATTTTAAGACATTCATGTTCTTCCTCCTCATCGTCAGATATCCCCTCATTGGTTAACACCCGATACAGCGTAGCCTCTTGACTACCTAATTTAAATTTTGAATTGTAGTCATAAATGGAAATATTCCGCACGTCCTCCATATCATCTTCCTTCTCATGAGGGTACTTCATAGCCTTGAGGACATTAAAAGTAACATGCTCATCATTGACTCTCATAGTCAATTCGCCTTTATGCACATCGATCAATGTTCTTGCGGTTGCTAAAAAGGGTCTCCCAACAATGACGGGGACCTCCTTGTCTTCCTCCATTTCTAATACTACAAAGTCCGCCGGGAAAATAAATTTTCCTACCCTCACAAGCACGTCTTCTATGATCCCCTTAGGATAAACAAGAGTTTTATCCGCTAATTGCAAGGTAAGCGATGATTTTGTGATTTCTCCCAATTTCAACTTCCTAAAGATAGAAAGCGGCATTAGATTAATGCTTGCCCCAAGATCACATAATGCTCGTCCTTCAAATAGATACCCAATAGAACAAGGTATAGTAAAACTTCCCGGATCTTTTAATTTTGGCGGAAGTTTTTGAAAGATTGTGCTACACTCGTGAATGAGTGCCACCGTTTCGTTCACTCCAAATTTCCTCTTTTTCGTAAGGATGTCTTTCAGAAATTTGACATAACTTGGCATTTGTTCAAGGGCCTCCGCAAAAGGAATATTAATTTGCAATTTCTTAAAAATTTCTGAAATTGGTGATCCAACTTGCTTTTTCTTAGCCTTTGGGGGAAAGGCGGCGGCGGGTATACCATTTCACTTTCTTTCTTCTTTATGGATTCAAATTTTGTTTCATTCCGATTTCCCTCTTCTATTTCTACTTCTTTCTCATCTTTACCATCACTATTATGCCTAGGTTCCTCATTCATCTTGCTAGGAATATCATTATCACACTTATCCTCGACACTACTTTTCTTGGGGTACTCCTTCACATTACCATTTTCTAGCTCTTTCCCACTCCGTAACGTCACCGCTTTGCATTGATGATTATCACCCTTTGGATTTGGGATTGTATCTGCGGGGAGTGTACCTTGTGGTCTAAGGCTCAACGCATTAGCTATTTGACCCAATTGAGATTCAATTATACGCAAAGACCCTTCTAAACTAGATACGCGAGCATCATTCTTGTGCATGGATTCTATTATAAGGTCATCTGTTAACTTCCTAGACACCCCTTGTTGATTAAGAGTTTGATTTTGAGGTTGATTAGGATTTGAGTTGAATAAATGTGGTGGGGTCATTCCGGAATTACTTTTCCATGAAAAGTTGGGGTGGTTTCGCCACTCGGGGTTGTAACTGTTTGAAAATGCGTTATTGTTTTGTCTTTGAAGACCGCTAATGTAGTTGGCTTCTTCATTATGGCTGATTAGTTGTTCGACGGTGAGTGAGGGACTAATAGCGGGCAAGGGGTTGGATATACTATTTGCTTGGGGAGTCATTTGACTTTGGTTTAATGTTAAGGCATCTAATCGCTTGTTCATTGAGTTAAATTGAGCAGTCATTAACGCTGCAAATGATGTCAATTGATCTACTTGGTATACGCCTGATGAAGAAGGTCCTTGTCGTTCTAGCGAATGATAGTTATTGGAAGATAAGTCTTCCAATATCGAGTAAGCATCCTCCGGATACTTATTCATTAGAGAACCTCCTGCGGCTCCGTCCACTTGAATCATTGTGGACGTCTGGAGACCATTGTAGAAGGTCCATACCTGCTGATGAATGGCTAAGCCATGATGGGGACACTTCCGCAATAGCTCCTTGAACCTTTCTCACGCGTCATACAACGTTTCCCCATTCACTTGCATAAATGTAGATATATCACGCATTAATTTTGCAGTCTTAGAGGGAGGAAAATACTTAGCTAAGATTTTTTCTACCAAAGATGTCCAGGTGGTGATAGAAGCATTAGGCATTGAGTTTAGCCAATCTTTTGCTTTTCCTTCCAATGAGAAAGGCAACAAGCGAAGTTTGATTGCTTCTTCAGACGCACCATTAATCTTGAACGTATCGCATATTTCAATAAAAGTTCTTAAATGTGAGTTGGGGTCTTCATGATTTAGTCCGCCGAATTTATTATGTTGAACTAATTGCATAGTAGTTGAATCGATTTTAAAGTTGTTAGCTTCAATGGCGGGTCTAGTAATGCTAAATTGAATTCCCCCTCTAAAAGGCATGTTGTACTCGCGACACGTTCTTCTATTCTCGATTGGGTGCCCATTGTGTTCTACCTGACCACCTATATCTTGCCCTTCGTCATGAATATTATCATCATTGTTATTCTGACCGTTTAGATCCATAGTGATCTGCCTAGTGTTTTCCAACCTTACTGACTTTCGATTTTGTCTACACGTTCGTTCAATTTCAAAATTTAACGGGATTAGTTCTACTGAACGATACCTGGACATGCACCACCGAATAACAGCAAACAAAAAGAACAATAACAAAAATAAACAAACTAAAAATAAAACTTGAGCTCCAAATACTAAGCGTCACTAATATTGCAAGACAAACACTAAATTCGTTACGCCTCCCCGGCAACGGCGCCAAACTTGATAAGCTTTTTAAATATGACTTTTAATGCTTATTTAAACGCAAGAGAACGCGTCGAATCAAGTTGTATAAAGTGAGTAAATATCGTCTCCACAGGGAGGTGAAGAATTTAGAGCGTGCAACTACTAACTAAGATTTTTCTTTAAATCCAAGCGAATTGATAACAACGATTTAACTTACATAAAAAAAAACTAAGAGTAATTATTTCTAATTAAAACCAACTATGCTATTTGAGAAACTGATTTCTAGTATTAGGGGAAAACAATCTTGTATTGCGACTTCCTTTGTACAATGCAATGAGGTTATGAAGGTGACATTGTGACTAACGTTTAGTGAAGTGCCTTGCAACGATTTGAAATTAGAAACCCGTATCTCTCGATATCGGAACTCCCTAATCCTTCTTTTCCCTCGTTATCTCTAACTAAGGTGAATTAAAAGATCGCATAACACCTACAAATCTAAGTTGCTAACGCCAAGAGAAAATCTCTTTCACTCTTCAAGCGGTATACCAAATCTACGACACACTTGCGCAACTCGTCTCTCGATTTATGGAGTGCAGTAGAATGATAAAACTTTGGCAAAAAGTTATAAGATAAAGATGATAGATTTGATAAAGCCACTCACAAAACCATTCACAAAGCGAAATTAAAACATCCTCATTACATCATTCAAAGTACCATCACAATACAAGATAAAGAAATTAGTTCATGCTCATGGAAAAAGAACCCAAAATTAAGAAGATCTTACAAAGCATCATGAAAGTGCAGTTTTTGGAATGAACTCTCTCTCTTCCCTAGCCGAAAATCCTCTTCCTCCTCCTTGTTCTTCGAAAATCTGCAGCTCCTCTTCTTTCTCTCTCTAAAAATCCCCATTATATCTCCTAGATAATTTAATTCACTTCTCCCCCTTCTTTTTTTTAAGCCTTGCCGTAACTCATGCCCCAAGGTCAGCCTCCTCCTTTGCTTTCACTTGTCAAATCAATCAGGCCAGCCCACATTTTCTCTCTCCATCAAAGTTGGATTCAGATTTAATCTTCTCTTCTTTCAAAGAGAAGGTGGGCCCACAAGATCTGAGGGTTTTATTTGTTAAATGCAACCACCAGTTCGCAACAATTCGGCAGATTTGTTGCAAATCCTGCTACCAATATGCAGTTTGGACAGCACCCACTTTACAATAAAGCTCAGCATGCGACCCACCATAGGAGTTCTTCATAATACTTGAGATAAATCATATAAAAGTGCGAATAATGACTACAAATAAGAATATTTCATTATTAACTCCTTTATGTTCTTGTATAATGCATACCATGCTACAAACTAGATAAAAAAACGGGCACAAGATAACTTCATTTTGGAAGTTATCAGTCACCACTGCTGATGGGGGCTCTGTCCCTATTCTGCGATCTGGCTCCATCACCCCGACCTCTGCCCCTACTAGTCGCCTTACCCTCTCCCACGTTCACCATGCTCCTAGGCTACACATGAACCTTATCTCTGCTAGCTCTCTTTGCGATCTCGGACTAACTGTCACATTCTCCTCGTCTGATTGTGTTGTGCAGGATTCAAGGACAGCTCAGAGGATTGGACAGGGCCGTAGGACTGGTGGCCTGTATCAGATGGAGTATCTCCACGTTCCCCCATCATCATCTTCATCAGCTTCTGCCCTTTCTGTTATATCTGATGTCGACTTGTGGCACAGACGTTTAGGACATTTGTCTACTAATCGACTTCGAAGTGTTATCCGCTCTGGAGCTTTGGGTCGTGTCTCTCTTTCCCCCCTTTCTATATGCACTGGTTGTCGTTTGTCCAAGCACCTTGCTCTACCATTCTCAAGCAGTGCCTCTCACACAACAGCCCCTTTTGAATTAGTTCATTCTGATATTTGGGGCCCAGCGTCAATTGCCTCACATTCTGGATACCTTTACTATGTTAGTTTTATTGATGATTTCTCTCGTTGTGTTTGGGTTTATCTCCTCCGCAATCGCTCTGAAATACCTGATGTGTACCGCACGTTCACAATCATGCTTCACACTCAGTTTGACCGTCGCATTAAAAGTTTTCGATCTGACTGTGCTCAGGAGTTCCTCTCCTCCACCATGCGCGATATCCTCCAATCACATGGTACCATCCATCAACAGTCTTGCCCGCACACCCATGAACAAAACGGGGTCGCTGAACGAAAACATCGTCACATCATCGAAACTGCTCGGGCCCTGCTCATCTCTGCCTCCGCCACTCATTCCTTCTGGGCTGAAGCTGTCCTCACTGCTGTTCACCTCATCAACATAACTCCCTCCTCAGCTCTATCTGGAGTAACTCCCTATGAACGACTATACTGCCGTCTACCAACCTATGCCCCCCTCCGTACGTTTGGGTGCACCTGCTTTGTTCTCCTCCCCACCACCGAACGCAATAAACTCTCTGCTCGCTCGTCCCGTTGTGTTCATCTAGACCTTAGCCCCCACCACAAGGGCTATCGGTGCTACGATCCGGTGACTCGTCGCATTCGCATCTCTCGACATGTCTCCTTCGTTGAACATGAGATGTTTTTCTCCTCCACACCATCAACTCTTCCCGCCCAACCCTCCGTTTCGTCACCCATTTCTCTTCCGCTACTCCCTCCTATTCCAACTCGTCCCAGGACTCCCATTATCCATCCTATGTTATTACCAGCCCGTCCCCCGGCCGACGATCCTCCCTCAACCTCGACTCCTCCTCCGCTGCCCACAGTCCCTCCTCCAGCTCCTGCTCCCTCTGATACGGCTACGTCTGACGCTCCGTCCGCCTCTGCACCCGTGGATCCTACTCCACCTCCCGCTCCTGCTCCCTCTGATACGGCTACGTCTGACGCTCCGCCCGCCTCTGCGCACGTGAATCCTGCTCTTCCTCGGCGCAACCCTGCTCGCAATCGCAACCCGCCTGCTCGCTACGACCAAAGCCTTGACAGGTCTACCTCTTCTGCTCTCATCACCGCTACCTCCTATTCCCCGGCTTTTCAAGCCTTCCTCACGGCTCTCCACTCCCACCGGGAGCCCCAGTCATACCAGGAGGCAGTTGGAAAACCCGAATGGCAGCAGGCCATGGCAGTTGAACTTCAGGCCTTCCGCAGAACTCACACCTGGGACCTCATCCCCTGTCCTCCTGGCGTCACCCCTGTCAGCTGCAAATGGATATTCAAAATTAAGACTCGTCCGGACGGCTCCATTGAGCGACACAAAGCCCGTTTAGTTGCTCGCGGGTTTACTCAGGAACATGGGATCGACTACGATGAAACCTTTGCACCAGTTGCCCGGATGACAACCGTCCGTACCTTACTTGCAGTCGCGGCTGCCCGAAACTGGCCCCTCCATCAGATGGATGCCACCAATGCCTTTCTGCATGGCGATCTCACAGAAGTGGTGTACATGGCCCCTCCTCCGGGTCTCTCCGTTCCCCCTGGCCATGTCTGCCACCTCCGTCGGGCCCTCTATGGTCTCAAACAGGCCCCTTGTGCCTGGTTTGAGCGTTTCCGCACTGCTGTTCTAAAGGCTGGCTTCATTGAACGACAAACGGATCATGCCATGTTCACTCGCACCTCCGCTCAGGGATGCGCCATACTTCTCTTATATGTGGACGATATGATTATCATTGGCGATGACCATGTCACCATTGCTTCTCTTCAACAACATCTCCGCAGTCAGTTCGAGATGAAGGACATGGGCCCCCTTTGATACTTCCTTGGGTTAGAGATCTCCCGCTCCAAACGCGGCATCCTGGTTTCTCAGCAGAAATACATCTCTGATATTCTCTCAGTCGCCGCTCTCACTGACGACCGCACTGTTGACACCCCCATAGAGCTCAATCTGAAACTCCTCCCAACTGACGGCGAACCGCTTTCAGATGTCTCCCGTTATCGGCTCCTTGTCGGGATGCTGGTCTATCTCACTATGACTAGACCTGACATTGCCTACGATGTTAGCTTTGTCAGTCAGTTTGTTCAAGCTCCTCGCTCAGCTCACTACGCCGTGGTCCTCCGGATTCTCCGCTATCTTCGCACCTCTGTCAACCGCTCACTATTTTTCTTTGCAACTTATCCACTCACCCTCCGAGCATTTTCGGATGCTGATTGGGCGGGGGATGTTACGACTCGTCGCTCAACTACCGGTTTTTGCATTTTCCTGGGCGACTCCCTGATCTCCTGGCGTAGTAAGAAACAAGAATCCATTGCACGCTCCAGCACGGAGGCTGAGTATCGTGTCATGGCCTCCACCACTGCTGAAATCGTCTGGCTCCGCCATCTTCTACACGATCTTGGTGTGCAGATAACAGGACCCACTCCTCTATTTTGTGACAATCGAAGTGCCATTCAAATTGCCTCCAATCCGGTGTTCCATGAACGGACAAAACACATTGAGATTGATTGTCACTTCACTCGCCAGGAATTCCTCGTCAACACTATCTCTCTACCTTTCATTGCATCTGAAGAACAAGTTGCGGACTTTCTCACCAAGTCTCTCACTGCTGCAAGATTCAGATATCTCATTAGCAAACTCTCGGTTCATGATCCACCTTGAGTTTGAGAGGGCGTGTTAAACTATGTATTTACTTGTATTTATTATTTTGCATGTTTAGTCTCACATTGCCTATTGTGGTTTCCTCCATCTTCTTCTCTCCTATATGTAAGACTCATTGGTCACCATTTTATTGTTAATTGAATTTATACAAAGCTCCTGTTTTTCTCATTTATAACATGGTATCAGAGCGAGGTTCTGTCTGTCCGGTTCTGTCCGGTTTCCGTCCGGTTCTGTCCGGTCCGCCCATGAGCTATGAATCCCGGTTCCGTCCGGTCAGCCTATGCTATGGGCGAGGTGGGGATGTTAATAATAGTCCCACACCGTCAATCCTCTTCTCTCTGATCTGTTTATATGGTTCAGCAACCCTCACCTGTTAAGCCGGTTTTTCAGGTGAGTTGGGCTAATTCTAACACCCTGAATCCCTGTTGACGAAGCCTTGCACGCCGGCGAGTTCCTTCCCCTATCGACCCAACGGCACCCTCTGGCATTCCGGCATCGGCGAAGGGATTTTTGAGCACTAGAAGGAAATTTTTAGCAATACCAAAGATTAATCAATTGCTAATTAATCCTGTTTATTCCCGTCGGCGAGTTCTGCCCGACTGTTTGAATTCTGGTTTTAACCCAAAATTTATATTTGATTCCTAACAGTGATTGTAAGCCACAACAATATTTTATTTTCAGCTCTAAAAGATTGTGTCATTCTTTATACGTGGGAGAAGCTCTGATAAATAATATTGTAGAAAATTTTTTTTTTATAGATTCGATTGGTGATCGACGATTATTATTGTCAAAAATAGATGAGCAAATCGAGAGAATGTGAACTGTCTGGAACTTTGGAGACATCCCGTGCTATGTTATTTTGCAATTTAGGCGTAAAAGAGATCGAATAATTATGAAATAGACCAACCGCTCATTTCGGCAAAGATGATAATTAGGCGTGCAAATTTGGCCCGGGCCCGGTTGCCCGAACCCGGGCCTGATTAGGCCCGGGTCTAGCCAGGCCTGGGCCTAAGGGGGCTCACCAGGCCCCCATATTTTGCCAGAGCTCGGCCTGGTGCCCGGGCCGGCCCCAGGCCCGGGCCCGCCTGAAAGCCCGCTTAAATGCTGGGCGGACAACTCATAATGTTGGGTTGTCCGCCCAGCATTTAAGCTGGGCGGACAACTGTCCGCAGTAGCTAACTGCCATTTGTCAGCTAGTTAGCCGCCAAATGACAGCTATGCATGTTCTTGTTAATGTATTATCCCTCAACAGTTCTTTGGGGCTTGCTTGGGCCCGGTTTTGTGGGCTCAGCAGACCCCCATAGATTGCAGGGGCCCGGGTCCGGCCTGGGTCCGATTTGAGTAGGGCCCGTCCTGGGCCCGGTAGCAAAAAAACTTGGGCCCAGGAGACCCGGCCTGGGCCCGACGGGCCTTTTTTGCACGCCTATTGATAATTGGTCCAATATGCCAAACATGCTAAACAATTTCAGTGATTTTATCAACACTCTACAAAACAGATGATTATCAAGTAACCGATTGATGATCTCCCATGATTGCAGCAGAGCCCAAAAAAAGGGTGTTGATATCCGCACTGCAGTTTTGGCTATCTGCAATCTATTTGTATGAGTTATTACGCGTCTTTTGGAAATACGCCATGTACATGCGTTTTTAGGAAAAGTGCATGTACAAGACGTATTTCCAAAAATTCGATATAGTTACGCTCATATTTCAATGAGGGCGGAAATACATCTTGTGCGTGCATTTTTATAAAAAAGTGTTCAACAAGAAAGTTGTAGACCTCAACGAGATTTACAACTTTCTTGTTCAACACTTTTCCTAAAAAAAGCATGTACAAGGAGGCGTATTTCCAAAAGACGCGTAATAACTCATACAAATAGGGTGCGGATAGCCAAAACTGTGGTGCGTATATAGCACACAAAAAAGATTAAATTATGAGGTCCTACTTTGAAATTAAAATTCCTTTACCTGCGAATAAAGAAAAGAATAAAAGAAGCAATAATGCTCGATCCGGTGTGGCGTATAGCGCAAGGGTTCATTAAACCGGCAGACAAACGGTAATGTGACAGCGAGCGACATATCAATGGAGTACTATTCATTCGAAATCATTATGGCCTGACCCGCTGTTTTCGGGTTAACAATGCCTTAAGTTCATTAATTACTAAGTGATTTGATCAGGTCAAAAAAAAAAACTTATTAGATATAATGGCATCTAGCTAATTATATGATTTGAGATTTTATATAATGAACCGGTTGTACACGTTTAAATATGAGAGTTGATATTTGCAGTCCAATTCTTCGCACCCCGTCGAATAATTAACCTCCTCCTCTCCATCTCTGTTCTCCCCTCTTCTCTCGTTGCCTAAACTCTAGTCGTAGTTCTATCGGTCGCATCGTCTTTTCCGCTCTTAGATTCACCTTCTTCGAAAAAGAAGAAAATTATCTAGCGAAAATTCAAAAAAAGTAGTCAGTTTTCTGGTTAGAGAATGGTTTGCATGTCATTTAAATTGTTTTAGAGTTAATTCATCTATGCATGCCATTTAACTTGTTTTCATGCTAAGTTTTTAAATTGTTTTAGAGTGTTTAAGATGTTTCTTTAGGCTTTTAGTGCTTAATAAATCAGCAAAGTGCTTCGCTTATTTGGGATGAGAGTGAGGTGCAAATATTATTTTGGACTAAAAATAAAATTTATGGGCTACGAATAGCGTTTGACTGCGAATAGCCAGTTCCGGACTGCTAATATCAACTCTCTTAAATATTGTGTTTATACCACGGAGCTAAGTAGAAATGTTGCAAGCAGTACTTTTTAATTCTTCTAATAAATAAGTACAGATGTTATGATCGTTGTGTTGAGCGGTTTTGGTTCGGATACAGATCCGAAACAAATCACTGCTTTTAGGTCTCGAATAGACCTTGGTCTCGATATCATCCTCATACACAGCGGATGGCAGAAGCGGCCTCGGAAGGCCTTGATCCCCAGTTCAGACGACTATAGGGTGCCCCGATTCTTCTCCTTCGATTCTCCCCGTCCAACGACAGTTATGCAGAGCGCGCAGCGAGGTTTGCGCCAGATGCATTAGCTCCGGCTAGCTCCAAGAAGTGTTGCACAATCCTTGCGCGTCTGTCTGATCATGCAAAATCAGATTGCAATAAGCCTTTCGTCATTCCTCAGCGGGTAGAAGTGTTTGATTCCCTAAACCCTATATATATCAGTTGGATTGCCGACTTTGCACATTGCTTGTGTTCTTGTTTACAACTTAACTCCTCTTGGTTTCCTAACACATTGGGTCATGTGAAAGAAGAACACTCATTCGATTTTTATGCATCTAGCTATTCTTTTAAGGAGGGCTTAACTTTAGGTACGTGTAACGCGCTGTGATCTATCTGTCGTTCGGTATTAATTTCACCTGCACGATCCGTGATCCTATGATGAAAATCTGCTCGAAAATACGATCACTTTTTTGAATTCCAAATATGATCATACTTTTACTATGCGGACGATCCAAATATGATCATACTTTTATATACGTTACAAGTACGTGAAAATTGCTCCCAATGAGAGTATAACAAGTGGAGAAACTTCATCTCCTCGATCGAAAAGTATCACAGGGTTTTGAATATTGGACGTATCCTTATCATTATCTCCTTCGTTAATGAACTCTTATAACTAATGTGTCGGCACAACATTTTCTTCAATAATTTTATGTGATAAAATGATTATAGATCTCTCATTTAAAGAAAATTTAATACCGTTATTTGGGCATTGAAATCAAACAGATAACGGTCGTCTAATACATTTATGATCAACCAACCACTACTTTGCTCAGCACCGACATTTACCCCATATGTCCATATCTTCTTTATTTATCTTATACATATATATATATATATATATATATACAATATATATAAAGTTATTCTGCATTGCTACAGTACCCTCGTGTCCGTCGCAGTTGCTACAGCAGGCTCCTGTCCATCGCAGTTCGGCGGTGTTAAATTCGCCTCCTGCGCCTTCTTAAATTCGTTCCTATCCGTACAAGATACGTCTGCAACGGCGCCGCTCCAGTCGCAACTTCTTCGGCGGTGTGAAAATGGTCTGCGTGTCCTCTCTTCGTCGAAAGTATACGTATACAACGGCGCCGCTAACGTACATACGCAAGTATCCGTACAAGATACGTCTGCAACGGCGCCGCTAACGTATATACGCAAGTATACGTATCGGCTCAAGTAATATAATAGTGAGTTAAGATCGTTCCCTCGGAGAAGTGAACACTCTAACGCTTATGAATATTAGTTTACTCTTTTCCTTAAATCCAAGTTAAATAATTCGATTGGTTGGACGAAACTAATTTGCAGAATATTTAAAACTAATTTTTAAAATGCTAAAAGTACTTAAGTAAATTTTTATCAACTTTTAAAGAAAGGAATCTTGTATATCGCTTTCCTAGAATTGTTGTGATATTTGCTAAATATACCGATGCATTTTATTTGTTTCACTATCTTGCTCGATTAAAAACTAGGAATCATAATCTCTCGATCTATGAATTCTCATAACCTAGATTTCACTAGTTATCTCTAACTTAGAAAATTGCTAGGTAAATTAAATTGCTCAAATCGCTTTTGCTAATAATTAAGGTGATGGAATCTCTTCCTCTCTCTTTTATTATATCAAAATTATGATGTAAACACACCGCTCCTCTCTCGAATCTCGCGGCATAGTATAAAAGTAAAGATTTAAATTAGATATTCATGCGACTCATCTCTCGAATCTCGCCGCATAGCATTAAGTATTTATCTTAAATCATTCGTGATTCCTCTCTCGAATCTCACCACGAAATGTTGAAGATAAACATGATTCAAATCTCTCGCAATAAATCATAACATTGATAAAGATAGCAAACCAAGAAATCATACGGAAAAATTATAAATTAAACATCACAACAAAAACTAGTACTCACGACATACAAGATACGAAAAATTAGTTCATGATCCTTGAAATGACAAACAAAATTGAAAAGATCTTACAAGACATTGTTCGGAGTTTAAATTTAAGCGCAGGATTTTGTCCTTTTCGTTGTCAAATCTGCTCAATATGTCGTCTCTTTCTTCTGCTTCAAACCTTCTTTTCTTTTCTCTCTCTAAAAGTACTCGTATCTCTCTCCCTCGAAATAATCCCGTCTCTCTCCTCCTTGAAACTGCCGAATTCTTCTTTTATTTGCCACGCTACAGTCCAAAAGGCTGAAAAGAGGCGTCCTTTCAACAGGAACCGCAGGCCTCTTTTTTTATTATTTCGAAATGTTGTACTTTTGGTTCAGAATATTCAATTAAAACCGCTATGTTACGATCGACCCGGTTATGACCAAACTGCTCCATTCTTTTCAGCAATATAATTCCAGCTTAAATTTGTTCGTTCTTTCATGGATTTTTCGCACTCCTGCACAAATATGCTGCTCGTTTGCCGATAAACTGTCCACAATTACAGATATGAAATATATTAGTGAATTCATCGTTATATTTCGTATATTTTCTCAATATTTACTAAAAAAAGGGAGTTAATAACTTCTTTTTAAGAAGTTATCACACCCCCACACTTAAATCTTTGCTAGTCTCTAGCAAACATTAACCAGTTCTGGCAAATAAATATGAAAACCTCTATTGGGACAAGGCAAAAATCATCTTCTTTACGTACACCAGCTTAGGCTTACTTCAGGATTTCAAATTAACTAAGGCAGATCTCTTAAAAGATATTTCAAACATTCACAATTCTGTTAGTTAGATAACAAGTGAAGCTCTCTCAATATTTCTAGTGTTGTGTGTGCTCTTCCTTAAAATTGTTCACTCTCAAACAACTTAACTTATTAAACATGCTCATAATTGGAATGGATAAGAATATGCCGAGTCTTTGCTTTATGCCTCCACAAGAGTTTAGTAATTCAATTTGATAAGAAATCATAAGGGCTTACAATATGAATGGCTTTGGCTCGGTGAAGAACTTAAGGATGGATTTTGATAGTGGAAGGAATTTCCCTAGTTAAAATTCTTAATAACTCTCCATACTTTGGGGTTTATCAATATATATATATATTTTTTCTTTTCATAGTAGGGATCATTCCAAGTACATGTGTACATACCTAGGCCACATAATCACTATGATTTTTTTTTACTTCCTCTTTTTTTATTATTATTATATATCACAGTAGAGATCATTCCAAGTATGTATACAAATACCTAAGCCACATAATCACTATGAAATTTAACCATTTTTTTAACACCCAAAGTTGGAAAAGTTACTAAGAAATAACTAGTAAAATTTATAGGGAATGGCCAAATAGTATCAAAATGATAAAATTCTAGCACGAAGAGTGATGGATAATCAAAACAAATGTAGGTTATGCGGTGTGAACTGATCCAAAGGTGACCCTATTCATTGTTATCAATTAACTGCATACACTCTATGTTTTAGCTTACAACATTAACTTAGTTCTTGCTCATCCTTCCACAATTATGTTAATTGGTTAATAAATTATTTTGTAGAGAGCAAATTATTTAGAGAATCGAGTGCATAATTGAAATACTTAGGAGAGCTATAACCGCATCTTACTAACTTTAAATTCATTACTTGAAACCACTAAATTAATTAATCTGCCAATTAGTTTAACACGAAATGACTTTAGTAAGCCGTCTGGTGGTAACAAAAATGAAGAACTTATCGAAATGTCCTGAATAGAAATTTTATAAGTGAAAATAAACGGAGGATAACTGACGTCAACCAAAAACTTGATACGCCTTTTTACGTATATACGCAAGTATACGTGCCGGCTCAAGTAATATAATAGTGAGTTAAGATCGTTCCCTCGGAGAAGTGAACACTCTAACGCTTATGAATATTAGTTTACTCTTTTCCTTAAATCCAAGTTAAATAATTCGATTGGTTGGACGAAACTAATTTGCAGAATATTTAAAACTAATTTTTAAAATGCTAAAAGTACTTAAGTAAATTTTTATCAACTTTTAGATAAAGGAATCTTGTATATCGCTTTCCTAGATTTGTTGTGATATTTGCTAAATATACCGATGCATTTTATTTGTTTCACTATCTTGCTCGATTAAAAACTAGGAATCATAATCTCTCGATCTATGAATTCCCATAACCTAGATTTCGCTAGTTATCTCTAACTTAGAAAAATGCTAGGTAAATTAAATTGCTCAAATCGCTTTTGCTAATAATTAAGGTGATGAAATTTCTTCCTCTCTCTTTTATTATATCAAAATTATGATGTAAACACACCGCTCCTCTCTCGAATCTCGCGGCGTAGTATAAAAGTAAAGATTTAAATTAGATATTCATGCGACTCATCTCTCGAATCTCGCCGCATAGCATTAAGTATTTATCTTAAATCATTCGTGATTCCTCTCTCGAATCTCACCACGCAATGTTGAAGATAAACATGATTCAAATCTCTCGCAATAAATCATAACATTGATAAAGATAGCAAACCAAGAAATCTTACGGAAAAATTATAAATTAAACATCACAACAAAAACTAGTACTCACGACATACAAGATACGAAAAATTAGTTCATGATCCTTGAAATGACAAACAAAATTGAAAAGATCTTACAAGACATTGTTCGGAGTTTAAATTTAAGCGCAGGAATTTGTTCTTTTCGTTGCCAAATCTGCTCAATATGTCGTCTCTTTCTTCTTCTTCAAACCTTCTTTTCTTTTCTCTCTCTAAAAGTACTCGTATCTCTCTCCCTCGAAATAATCCCGTCTCTCTCCTCCTTGAAACTGCCGAATTCTTCTTTTATTTGCCACGCTACAGTCCAAAAGGCTGAAAAGAGGCGTCCTTTCAACAGGAACCGCAGGCCTCTTTTTTTATTATTTCGAAATGTTGTACTTTTGGTTCAGAATATTCAATTAAAACCGATATGTTACGACCCGGTTATGACCAAACTGCTCCAGTCTTTTCAGCAATATAATTCCAGCTTAAATTTGTTCGTTCTTTCATGGATTTTTCGCACTTCTGCACAAATATGCTGCTCGTTTGCCGATAAACTGTCCACAATTACAGATATGAAATATATTAGTGAATTCATCGTTATATTTCGTATATTTTCTCAATATTTACTAAAAAAAGGGAGTTAATAACTTCTTTTTAAGAAGTTATCACACCCCCACACTTAAATCTTTGCTAGTCTCTAGCAAACATTAACCAGTTCTGGCAAATAAATATGAAAACCTCTATTGGGACAAGGCAAAAATCATCTTCTTTACGTACACCAGCTTAGGCTTACTTCAGGATTTCAAATTAACTAAGGCAGATCTCTTAAAAGATATTTCAAACATTCACAATTCTGTTAGTTAGATAACAAGTGAAGCTCTCTCAATATTTCTAGTGTTGTGTGTGCTCTTCCTTAAAATTGTTCACTCTCAAACAACTTAACTTATTAAACATGCTCATAATTGGAATGGATAAGAATATGCCGAGTCTTTGCTTTATGCCTCCACAAGAGTTTAGTAATTCAATTTGATAAGAAATCATAAGGGCTTACAATATGAATGGCTTTGGCTCGGTGAAGAACTTAAGGATGGATTTTGATAGTGGAAGGAATTTCCCTAGTTAAAATTCTTAATAACTCTCCATACTTTGGGGTTTATCAATATATATATATATTTTTTCTTTTCATAGTAGGGATCATTCCAAGTACATGTGTACATACCTAGGCCACATAATCACTATGATTTTTTTTTACTTCCTCTTTTTTTATTATTATTATATATCACAGTAGAGATCATTCCAAGTATGTATACAAATACCTAGGCCACATAATCACTATGAAATTTAACCATTTTTTTAACACCCAAAGTTGGAAAAGTTACTAAGAAATAACTAGTAAAATTTATAGGGAATGGTCAAATAGTATCAAAATGATAAAATTCTAGCACGAAGAGTGATGGATAATCAAAACAAATGTAGGTTATGCGGTGTGAACTGATCCAAAGGTGACCCTATTCATTGTTATCAATTAACTACATACACTCTATGTTTTAGCTTACAACATTAACTTAGTTCTTGCTCATCCTTCCACAATTATGTTAATTGGTTAATAAATTATTTTGTAGAGAGCAAATTATTTAGAGAATCGAGTGCATAATTGAAATACTTAGGAGAGCTATAACCGCATCTTACTAACTTTAAATTCATTACTTGAAACCACTAAATTAATTAATCTGCCAATTAGTTTAACACGAAATGACTTTAGTAAGCCGTCTGGTGGTAACAAAAATGAAGAACTTATCGAAATGTCTTGAATAGAAATTTTATAAGTGAAAATAAACGGAGGATAACTGACGTCACCCCCACACTTAATCATCTGCTAGACCCTAGCAGAGACCTCATTGAGAACGTAGTGAAACAAAAAGTCGTTGAAACTTTCAAATTAAACAGGAATCCAAAGAAGAAAATAAATGAAAATAGAACACTCCCTTGGAAATTTTTGGCAGGAATGATGCTCCATTACATGGGGTGCACTAGTTGATATGCTGGATCCAGAAATCCGAAGTTTCTTCACATCGCCTCTCTTTACCTACTTAGGAGGCAAAAGGAGATCAAAAATCCTGCTGCTAAATCCAAATAAAATGTACCTGCAGTGGTGAGTTCCAACAAACAAGGAAAAATAGGCAAACAAAAATGAAATTCAACTAATTAAACAAGACTTGGAAAAATAAAAAATGCAGGAAAAATAAGATAACTACTGGGTTTATTGTCTTCCCAGCATGACTTATTCAGGCCTTAAAAATATTCTAGATTATTGGCATATGAAAGAGAAAGTGAACAGGTAACTGTCTTAATATCCGTTGCGGTAACGAGTACAAATATGGCGATAAAATAACTACACATCTACCTAAATAATAATACGTGCACAACACAGGTAGAGGGAACAAAAAGTAAGAACATGATGAGTGTTCCTCACTATTCTCCCCATAATATGTATCCTTGCTCAACAATGCATCATCATCAACAGAAAGTTTGTATGGGGAGAAGAAAATGAATGGAGCTTCCACTATTGAGGAGGAATCAACCTTCTCAATTAAGTGGATACCCATCTCATCAACTTGAGGATAATGCTCAATATCCTCCCGAGGCATCAGTGACACATCAACTTGCTTTGGCTCAGATAATGAAAGAAGATTAGGAAACAAAATAGAAGAAGAAGAACATAAATAATTTGTAATCATGGGAGTGATCCCGGTTTCACTCCTAGCAGGTTCCAAAGGTTGATCGTTGTCGGTATCGTAAGAATCATAGCAAGGGGGACCCGAGAACTCAAGGGCCTCAATGATGAGTTGGACCTCCTCATCCACTGAAGAAGTGCAAACCTTCTCATCAAAAAGGATTTCTTCATCATCCCATATTGGCGCGTCATCGTCCTCCAAAGAATTATTCCCCCCATTGGAAAGAAAAATATCTTCGTCCCACTTTGGCGCAACCTCGGGTTCTAGATCATCACCTTGTACAATATCTTTGACGGGATCGATAAAAATGGGTGTAGAAAATTCATGCAAAGAAGGTGAAGGAACCGTGGTGATAGCAGTATCAGAGAATATGTGGACTGAGTCCTCCATGGGTGAATCCAAAGGAGGTGATGAATGCATAGGGAGAGGAAACTCCACCGTGTCATCACAACAATCAGCAGAGATTATGATGGAAATATCCGCAACAGACCCCCATAGACAAGGTGGTATTGGGTACATATTATAGTCTGAATGAACACCAGAATGAGAAAAGGATGGGACGATTTGAATACCTGATTCGTCTTCCCTCTCCCTCTGGCATTGAAATGTTACGCAATCTTTCAATGCATGGTCGGTGCTACGACAAAATAAGCATTGTTTCCCATCTCCTCTCGGCCTTTGAGGGGTCGGGCCGAAATAAGGGAACGATACATGTTGTGGAGGTGCGTAATTATAAGAATTAGGTGAGCTATATGACGGATAACCACGGTCTCCTGTATAACAATCATCACTACTATGGTCATATTCCCCGCACCACCGACATCGAGAATATAAATATGAATACATGATGTTGCGGGGGAGAATTCACCAAATGGACCTTAATCTTTGCAGGGGTCAAATACACACAAACAATTTAAATGGATCAACCTACTTTGCAAAATTTTTAAATAGATTAGGAATAAATAAAAATAAAATTATAAGGGTTAATTAAAAATCAAATCACGAAAATGAAAAAAAAAAACTTGGTCTCTAATTACTAAGAGCTCATTAATATCGTAAGAAATAAACCGTTAGATAGCCGCTTCCCCGGCAACGGCGCCAAAAACTTGATACGCCTTTTAACGTATATACGCAAGTATACGTGCCGGCTCAAGTAATATAATAGTGAGTTAAGATCGTTCCCTCGGAGAAGTGAACACTCTAACGCTTATGAATATTAGTTTACTCTTTTCCTTAAATCCAAGTTAAATAATTCGATGGGTTGGACGAAACTAATTTGCAGAATATTTAAAACTATTTTTTAAAATGCTAAAAGTATTTAAGTAAATTTTTATCAATTTTTAGAGAAAGGAATCTTGAATATCGCTTTCCTAGATTTGTTGTGATATTTGCTAAATATACCGATGCATTTTATTTGTTTCACTATCTTGCTCGATTAAAAACTAGGAATCATAATCTCTCGATCTATGAATTCCCATAACCTAGATTTCGCTAGTTATCTCTAACTTAGAAAAATGCTAGGTAAATTAAATTGCTCAAATCGCTTTTGCTAATAATTAAGGTGATGGAATCTCTTCCTCTCTCTTTTATTATATCAAAATTATGATGTAAACACACCGCTCCTCTCTCGAATCTCGCGGCGTAGTATAAAAGTAAAGATTTAAATTAGATATTCATGCGACTCATCTCTCGAATCTCGCCGCATAGCATTAAGTATTTATCTTAAATCATTCGTGATTCCTCTCTCGAATCTCACCACGAAATGTTGAAGATAAACATGATTCAAATCTCTCGCAATAAATCATAACATTGATAAAGATAGCAAACCAAGAAATCATACGGAAAAATTATAAATTAAACATCACAACAAAAACTAGTACTCACGACATACAAGATACGAAAAATTAGTTCATGATCCTTGAAATGACAAACAAAATTGAAAAGATCTTACAAGACATTGTTCGGAGTTTAAATTTAAGCGCAGGAATTTGTCCTTTTCGTTGCCAAATCTGCTCAATATGTCGTCTCTTTCTTCTTCTTCTTCAAACCTTCTTTTCTTTTCTCTCTCTAAAAGTACTCGTATCTCTCTCCCTCGAAATAATCTCGTCTCTCTCCTCCTTGAAACTGCCGAATTCTTCTTTTATTTGCCACGCTACAGTCCAAAAGGCTGAAAAGAGGCGTCCTTTCAACAGGAACCGCAGGCCTCTTTTTTTATTATTTCGAAATGTTGTACTTTTGGTTCAGAATATTCAATTAAAACCGTTATGTTACGACCCGGTTATGACCAAACTGCTCCATTCTTTTCAGCAATATAATTCCAGCTTAAATTTGTCCGTTCTTTCATGAATTTTTCGCACTCCTGCACACAAATATGCTGCTCGTTTGCCGATAAACTGTCCACAATTACAGATATGAAATATATTAGTGAATTCATCGTTATATTTCGTATATTTTCTCAATATTTACTAAAAAAAGGGAGTTAATAACTGCTTTTTAAGAAGTTATCATGTTCGGAGTACTGTTGTGCATGGGTGTTTGCGAACTACGAGATTGTCGTCGCGTTAGGACACTGCCGAGGAGGGGCTACTGTCGGGCTGTGCACGGGGGCCTCCTGGTACACTGTCAATTGACCGAGCGCCCGAGAAGGGGTGACTTTGGGCAGAGGTACCGTCGCTGCAAGTGTACTATCGCTGCGAAGAGCATCGAGCACGGGCGTAGCCCGTGCGAAGATGCTCGTATATATATATATATATATATATATATATATATATATATATATATGCACTAGCTAGTAGAGCCGCCTTATTAGCGCAGGCCCGTTTCTGCTGGTAAGAAATCGAAATCTTGACGAAATTGATGTTAGAGGTTAATTTTCATTAGAGCTCACCTACAATTCTAATTCCAAGACTTCAATTCCATCCAAGCAAATAGATTGTCATGATAAAACTCTATACGACGCATTTGACTCTCGATCAAGATCGATCGAGCGGACTACATTTCTATTTGCTGCGGCTCTCTCGAGTCTCCTAAAACCGGTCGAGACTGTACCGTCTTAGCCCGGGAGCGGTCGAGCGCGCAATCAGTCACAGAGAAATGAGACGGCTGACAGGTAATCTTTTTTACCATGGAAAATCCCGGAAAAGGTGAAAAACAACGTGGCCGGTTCAGTGTTGATCAAACTACACTATTTGTTGTCGCTTTACAGGACGTCGGGGGGAAATCGAGTGAGACTGGATGCTCCTCCTTACAACTTGTAAGGGAAAGAGAGAGGGTTGCGTTCGGAGGGTGAAAGGTCACCGCTCTCGAAGCTAAGTCCTTTTCCTGGCCGCGGTGGGGGAGCACCGCGCTCTGGGGCCTGGACGGCAGCTTTCTGCTTTTGCTTGGGATCTTGAGTGGCGCAATATGCGCGTCTGGATGTCTTTGTAGTGTATCTTGCAGTTTGTGGCGGTAACTGGAGCGCGGAGCTTGTCGTTGGCTTGATGGTGACGAGGACTGAGTGTTCTGCGCTCGGAAGGGAGCTTGAAGGTTTATCTTATACATTTTTACTGATGAAGATCGTTGAACGGTCTTCGACGATGCTTCAAGATTCTTCAAGGGCGTCTTCAAAGGAGATGAAGATTCTCATGGAGCTCTCTGGCACGTAGGAGAAGTCCCTAGAGAAAAGGATGGAAATGAATGAGAGACTAGGGTCCTATTTATAAGCTTCAAGGGTGGTTACCGTAGTTATGCGGTTATTCGCAGGCGCAACCACCATAATTATTATTTGCAGACCGATTTTATATAGTTTCAGACGCGCATTATTTAAGTATTTTATTATGCGTAAACCGATATATTTTCAGATATTCATACCCACCCATGATAGGTGGTTAAGTCGGTGGTTACGCGGGTGGGTACTGGAGATCGAGTGGGGCGATCGGCCGGCGGCGGTTAAGGAGATGACCGACGACGGAAGGTCCAGCAGGCGGCGAGGAGGCCGACCGACAAAGAGATCCGGCCGGCGAGGGCCGGCCGAGGGCGGCCGGCCGGGAGAGGCCGACCGCAGGGCTTCTGCGGTCGCGGGTCGCGGCTGCACGACTAACGGCGGCCGGCCGAAGGAGGTTGACCGCATGGGCCTTACGGCCGCAGGCGCACGACCATGGGCGGTCGGCCATGGGAGGAAGACCGCTGGGGCCTTGCGGCCGTGGGCGCGCGACCAGGGTTGGTCGGTCGGGGTGGCAGGCCGCGGGGGCCTAGCATCCGTACACCATGGGCTTGCGGTCGCGCGACCAAGGGCAAACAACCGGAGCAGGTCGGCTGCGGGTGCCTCGCGGCCGCGCGCTACGGGCGCGCGGCCAAGGGAGACCGACCAAGGGAGGTCAGCTGCGTGGAGCTAGCCTTGCTTTTCTCATGACCTCCCACTAAGTTAGCGGGGGTTATGGAATTCCGACTATTCGCAGCTCGAAATTCTTATATAATGAGGGTGACCCCTTCATTTGCCCCCCAAAGTCCCCGAAATCCGGAGCCGGTGCGAGAAAAGTGCGGGGACTTTTTGTGTGTGAAGGAATCGTGGTGACCATGGTTGAGTCTAGCGATGCAGTGCGAAATGAGGCGGGCAGAAGAACACGGAAAGAGGTACGCAGAGACGGAAGTGGTGTGAGAGAAGCTCGGGCTCACACTCGTGCGGGGCATGCCCGCACGCGACGAGCGCATGCATGTGGCGTGCATCCGTGAGTCTTGCATGTGTGGGGCACGCGTGAGTGGGGCGCGGGCACGCCCGCGCCCTTGCATGCGCGCTCGCGGGCGCGGGAAGGGCGCGTGCGGTATGGGACGGTGAAGGGAAAACGTTTCGAACCGTTGGCGAGCGCGAGGGGGGTAGTCGTCCCTGGCGACATCGTGACCTTCTGAGGGAGCAAAGGGCCGCAGACCTTCGAGTTGCGGCAGTGAGGAGGTCACTGGGGCGTGGCCCTGGAGAGAAGGGTGAAGGGCAGACGCTTCGAATCTCTGGCATGCGTGAAGGGGCAGGCCCTGACGACGTCGTGACCTACTGCGGGAGCGAAGTGCAGACCTTCGAGCTGCGACAGTGAGGAGGTCACGGAGGCGTGACCCCAGAGAGATGGTGAAGGGCAGACGCTTCGAACCGTAGGTGAGTCGGGAGAGGCTGGCCGGACGGGAGAGGTTGCATCGGGGCTTCTACGGCCGCGCGTCGCGGGCGTGCGGCCAATTAAGGTCGGCCACCGGCCAGAGGAGGAGGAGGACTACACAGGCCTTGCGGGCACGCGACCAGGGGTAGCCGATCGGGGCAGCGCGGCCGCGGTGGCCTCGCGGTGGCGCTCTACGGGCGCTCAGCCAATGGCCCTTGTGGCGGTTGGGCGCGTGGATCGCACACGGTGATCACATGCGTGACAATTTTTCTCATGACCACACAATTAAGCACGTGCTCATTGCCTGTTGACTCTGTAATTACTCTCCAAACAAACCAGACCATGAATAATGTTCTCCTTCCCCCATTAATTTCCTGTGCATTGAATGCAAGCATAACTACACAGATTTTATGATATTAAAATTTATCCTTCGTAACGACTCGAAAGGTGTGATCTTTTTCTTAGAAATATAGAGGAAAAATTGTCAACTTATTTTATGATATTTTAATTTTACCATTTGTAATAATTTTACATTAAAAAGGGGGTTCATTATATTTTATCTTTTTTAATGAATCTAGAGTCATTATAAGCAAAGAATAAAATTGAAATATCATAATATAATTTGGCCGATTTAATCATTTTTCATCCATATTTCTAATTGAAGGGATATTTTTGTAAGTTGGGGAAACTTAGGCTCCGTTTGGTGCAGTAGTGGCGGTCATGAACGCGGTGGTAAAACCGTCATTCATGAACGCCCACCTAAGAAACTTCGTCCACTTGAACATAAAAGTGGTTAAAATTCCTTAGGTTCACATTCACGAATATCGGTTTTACCACCATCGTGCCAAACGGAGCCTTAGATGGGGGAGGTAAATGTAATTTTGAAAGGTAGAGGCGTGCAACTTGTAATTATGCAAACTCCCAAGGTAGGACCCGTGATAATTAACCCTATATGTATATGTGGGTGATCATGTTCCAGGGCGCATGAACTGGATAGTATGAGTTCATGATCGAACGGTCCCGAATTCATCTCTCAAAAGTCACCTCGCCAACTCAGCAAGTGCTCTCCATCGGATTTGGGAGATGAAATCGTGACCGTGAACTGGATACTCTCCAGTTCATGTGAGGATCCTGGTCCTTTGTGTTCACTCTCGATCAAAATGAAGTTTTTCTGCAGCAGCGTTCGGAAAAGTTGTCGTGCGTGCCAAACAGATATTTTAGGAGAATGTTAATCATACCCCATAAATGGATATTTAAATCCATCTTGATATAATGTTTATTCAATTTTAAAGCCCAGAAAAGTTAATATTTGTACCCAGCCGAAACTCTCTTCTCTCACGCGTGCCCGAAAAACCCTCCCCTCATCGTCGTTCCGCTCCCCGACGCCCCATTCTCGCCTCGCCCTAGCGTCCATTCTCTCCGTTCGCCCTCGACATTTAGGTAAGTTAATCCTTTGCCCTCGCCTATTTTGTGGATGTTTCCCCCAACCCTCGCCGACCTCGCCATTGTTGCTCACAGATTTTGCGTTTTTTTTTCTGTCGATCACAGTACTTCTCTCGACGGCGTCTGGATCCCTTGCGCCCTCCCTTGCGCCGCCCCTAGGTATACCCACCTTCTTCCTCTTAGCAGTAGGGCTTTCGATTTTGTGCATTAGGGCTTTCGTCCCACATGGATTTCGACTGCATGTTGTTCCCGCGTGGATTGCTATTTTGTGTGGATTTAGGGTTTCCTAGATTGCAGTAGGGATTCTTGCCCTTGTTAAATCCCTCCCAGAATGCAGCAGGGTTGTAGCCGGGATTGCATTTCCTGCTCCCAGGATGTAGCAGGAACTGCAATTACTGCTCTCAGGTTGTAGCAGCCTAGCAGGGACTGCAATTGCTGCTCCCAGGTTGTAGCATGGCTTGCATTTCCTGCTCCCAGGTTGTAGCAGGGATTGCATTTCCTGCTCTCTGTTTAGGAATTTTATATGGATGCTTGATTGATTCAGGTTTTGTGATTGTAATTTTGTTCATTAGAGTCTCATATGATTCAGGTTTTGTGATTGTGAAGCCTTATTTCCTGCTCCTGTGATTGTAGTTTTGTTATGTGAATGTAGTTTTCATGTTGATATGTGTGTGTGTTGATTGTGTTTAGGGCTCACATAATTAATGATGAGTTCAAATGAGTTGGCTTTATTTGAAAATGTTGAAGTTTCCAAAGATGTTGGAATGCACTTTTGCACGTCCCTTAACTTTCAAAACAAAGAAGATTTGATCGAGTGGGCTCGGAATGTGGCCAAACAGTTGGGTTTCCAAAAAAGTAAGATATTTACTTCGTTATTTATTATTTTAAATTTACAATATTAATTGAAAACATTTTTCCTGCAGACGGAGTTCATTTTGACAAGGAATGATATGACTAACAAATGACATTATGTATTTTTTGGGGTGAAATGTTTTTTGATGTTAATTAAGTGAATGATTTATGGACTTTTTCGAAACATGAGAACACATTATGTATTTTTTTGGGTGAAATGTTTTTTGATGTAATTAAGTGAATGGCTATTAAGGTGTGCAAAAACTTGTACATAAATGTTATTAATGGACAATACAAATTTTTTGTTGTTGACGCAATTTTATGTGGGTACGATTATCAAGTATGGGTACAAATATCCTAATTGGGTACAAATAGCCGTGGGTTACAAATAGCCATTTATGAGGTACCAATAACAATTCCCATATTTTATGAGGGCGGCGTATTTAGTTAATTATTCAAAAGCACCGGAGCAAAAATACCAAACTAAATGAAACTCTATATATCTCAGAATAAAAATATTCAGCTAATTAAGATTAAAATGTGTGATATATGTATATATATATTTATTAAAATAGAAGTATATAGATTCAAATGGAGCCAGCTGGATCTCTTAGGCGGCGCCGGCTAGCTCTTCATCAAAAAACTAATATGTTTTGAATTCCAGCGAGCTTTATATAATAATTCGACCATGAATCGCGCGAATTCAATTCGCAGCCATTCAAGCATGGCAGTACACGTGGAAGAGAGAGAGAGATAGAGATAGAGATAGAGAGAGAGAGAGAGAGAGAGAGAGAGAGAGAGAGAGAGAGAGAGAGAGAGAGAGAGAGAGAGAGAGAGAGAGAGAGAGAGGAGGGAGTTTCAGTTATGAGAGGGAGGGTGAGTGCGTGGTTCAGCATAATCTGCATTGAAACCTGGATGCGTCGGCGGATTCTGGCCGTGTTTGATGTGAAGAAGAATGCGGGGAAGAGATCTACTAATTACAGCAGCGGTGGTAGAAGAAGAATCTCCGCCGGAATATTCCATTCTGTAATCTGCGCCGCCTCTGCTGTTGATCACCAATATTGCTTCTTCAGAAACTCTGCTGCGCTTCAAAATATGGGCCTGAAATTAATGGAGAAATAAGGAAGCGTGAGGTAAAACTTTATGTTATGCAATATCTAGGTATGTAGGAGTGAAGTAGCGGGGAGAGATGAAAATTAGGTACCTTGGAAATTGAATGATGAGAAGGTAATGCCGGCTTCTTGATCATTCTGCTGAAGCTGATGATCAGCTGCCTGCCTTCGCATGCATGAATAGAAACGGACGTGAAGAGGGGAAGAAGAAGAAGAAGAAGAAGAAGAAGAAGTTGAGAAGACATGTTTAAGCTAAGTCAGTATTTTTTGTGAGAGGTTTCAGGTTTGTGAATGGTTAATTTTCTGCGCTGTGGGTTGGATAATGAATATTGGTGGTGTATGCTGATGGTGGCATTAAATCCGGGGTTGTCGACAGAGAGAGCTAGAGATAGAGAGAGAGCTAGAGATAGAGAGCTAGAGAGAGAGAGAGAGAGAGAGAGAGGAGCTTAATTAAGAACATGGCAATGGCGGTGTCCGGGTTGAGGGGCTTGTTAACTCGGGAATGGGAATCGGTGTCGGTTAAAAGTTGAAGCAGTTTTAGAAATTAAGAAGCTTGTATCACAGTACTGGTCAAACTGACCATTGAATCTTTAATTAATTTTTGCTGCCATATCGCCGGGTAATTCTGGACGGTGATCTTTATTTCGCAAAAAAAAAAAACTTGCTTTTGAAGAAATTTATTTTAGCATTATTTAAATAAATGTATGTCATAAATGGACAATAATTTATGGCAATTGTTAACCGCAGTTTTGGCTATTCGCAACCCTTTTATATGAAGTATTACATTTTTTATGGAAATACGACTTCTACAAACATTTTTAGGAAAAGTGTTCAACACAAAAGTTGTAGATATCGTCGAGATCTACAACTTTTGTGTTGAACATTTTTCCCAAAAAGGCATGCACAATGCGTATTTCCAAAAATTCGTTATAGTTACGCGCATGTTTCAATTCGGGCGGAAATACATCTTTTTCGTGCATTTTTAGCAAAAGTGTTAAACACAAAAGTTGTAGATCTCGACGATATCTACAACTTTCGTGTTGAACATTTTTCCTAAAAATGCTTGTAGAAGACTTATTTCCAAAAAACGCGTAATACTTCATATAAAAGGGTTGCGGATAGCTAAAACTGGGGTGCGGTTAACAATTGCCTAATTTATTATAAATGTATATTATAGAAATAATTTATTTTACCATACCTCCGTTGTAGAATGTATGATCGCCATCAAAATTCTTTAGGTGAGGTTGGGTGATCGCGGACTACAATTTATAACCATCACGTTCACGATAGTTACCGCAGCACTAAACGGACCCTAAATCAAAATGACTCGAAATGTATGTATGGGATGATTTCATTTTGTTGATCCAGAGCTGTGTTATGTTTATAAAAAATATTCTAGACAATGTGCATGATTGCAAAATTTATGTGATAAGTTGTGTTGCGGGTCGCTGGGCACTTTCACGGCGATCGGCGGAGTCGGGTTGTTTTAGCTTGAGAATGAGCCGAATGCTGAAATAGTAAAAGAGAGCTTACATCAAAAAAAAAATTGTGAAAAACACGAAAAATAGGAAAACCATAGAATCTGGCTCGGTTCGAAACAAGCCATTAGAAAAATATTCAAGTACCCGGCTGCTTTTGTGAAGGTGATATTGTGATATGTCAACGCTCGTTTTACAATAATTGTTGGGAAAAATGTTCTCAGACCTAAGTGCACATGAGGATGCGAGTAGAGAAACCTGCAAAAAACGTCAGCGAAAAACGCAACAAGAAAACAATTACAATAAGACACACAGGTGTATACGTGGAAAACCCCCAAATCAGGGTAAAAAACCACGGGACGATCGGAGTCCAACCCGAAAAACATCCACTATATAATATTCAACAATACAATGGTTTTCCTCGCGATCCTCAGATGGATCCTACAACTGACACAAATATAAAGACAAGAGGAAGAATGCAGATATACCGACAAAGACGACCAAGTTCGAGTCAGAGTGACTCGCTACAAACTGGTTCTCTGAACACACTGCAGTCCTCCAAAGATCTTCCAATAATGTGTCAAGCTGTCCCGCCTGCGTCGACACACGACGTCACGACGACTCCGATCAGTCCGCAACCCGCCAGTAGGTTGCCCCGCTCGAGGCACAGATGTCTCGCCACCAACGTCCACGTACCACCGCGACCGTGGTCCGACAATACCGTCGAAGCCCCAACGGTCCTTGCTTCCCCAATCCCAAATGGCCTCCGCCCACGCGGCTTCCCCCGCCCACAAGCACCACCACGTCTAGCTTCCAAACGCCGCTGCTCCACCTCCTCTCCGCCACTTGCCCCGGCTCCAACACCACCCAAGGTTGCCGGTGAGAGAATCCCGATCCGGTTAAGAGAGATGAAGGAGAGGAGATGAGAGAGCCTTTTCTTTGGTGTGCTTGCAACGAGATCCAGAAGCTTGTGAAGACCTCCCTGCGGCAGCCCTTTTATACCAGTTTTTGAGATGGCAGTTACAATATGGAGTTATGATGGCAGTTACAATTTATGAATTAATGGCTACCAGCTCCCATCAAAACCGCCAATTAACTGTTCATTCCCAAATGAATATGGGCGGCCAGCGGTTTTCAAAGGCTGTCATTAAAGCCATTGATTGCCCGAAAAACTGCAGCAAAAATAATGATGTAACTGTTCGCCAAAACAGTCCGGTTCAACTGAACCGGTCCAGAAAATGCAGCACTGTTTTGCTGTCCAAAAACAGCAGAAATAAGGTTGCAACCTATTATTTTAAGGTTGCAACTTATTTGGCCAAAGTACCTTTTCCACAGAATTTCTGCACGCCAAAACTCAATTCAAAGCATTTCGAACCTCTCGACGTTCGTCGCCGCGGGTTTTAATCATCTAGGAGGGAACCCGAACCCAACAATCTCCCCCTTCACGACTAGGAGGAAAAACTCGTCAAACTGGCGATCAATCCGAGAGAACCATCACTGCAACTCTGCATCTTTCTCTCACAAATCGTCGAACTCGATGAAGGATCGTGACAATCAAAAGTCACCCGACGCCGCTGGCCAACAACAATATGAGAACCGCTCTCCTGTCCTATCACCGTCGACTTTGAGACATGATGTCTCACTTGCCTATAGCATTTCTTCCCACTGAAGAATCCGCGCTGCCCACGCCACACATTGGCGGCTCTGTCACCTCTGACCTTGTGCTCCCCCGCACCTGCAGCTCTCGCCTCCAAACTATAAAGGCCGGACATCATGCTACCACGGCTTATGATCAAAGAACCTTTGGTCAGTCGTCATCGTCCATCACCAAAAATATTGGCATAACCATCTGCATCCAATCGACTAACAGACAACAAATTGAATCGAATGTCAGGAACATGACGAACGTCCTTGAGCACTAATATAGAACCCGTGTTCGTCTTCAGGTGCACATCACCGACACCAACAGCTTTGCAAACTCCCCCATTGCCCATCTTCAATACCCCATATTTACTTGGGGTGTAAGTGGCAAATTGTGCTCTATCACTTGAAACATGTGTTGAAGCTCCCGAGTCCACTAGCCACGAACCATCTCCACAAGCGAGGTCAGACGCCACCTCATTACTTGCAAAGATTACGTCATCTTCAAATGTCGTTACTATTGATGCTGTGACCTCATCTTGCTTTGCTGATTCTTGCATCTGCAATTTCTTCCAAGCATTGCACTTCCTCTTTATGTGACCTTTCTTGCCACAATGAAAGCACTCAATATCTTTTCGCGGCCTGAAATTACTCCTATTGGATCCTCTGTCATCTCTGTTCTTATTTCTCCCCCTAGAGTCAGAGTAGAAAATATCTGAATGGGTAGAAGAGGCGGTCGCATATGACCCGCCTTGCGATTTTCTTCTCACCTCCTCATTCAAAATTCCACTCTTTGCAACCTCCATTGTAAGACCCCACTTTTTTTCTTTTCCAAACACCGGGTCTTAGGCCCAGAACCTCGGCTTTGCGGTGACACCTTCACTCGGGAAGGTCGCCACTACAAAAGCCGATCCTGCCGGCCAAATCGATCACGAAGAAAAGTACATTAAAGAAGACAAGTCCACAGAATCAACATGAAATATAAATGTACACATGAGTATAACTGAATAAAAGATAACAATGGTTACAATAATAAAGGGCTCATGCCCTGTACATCATATCCTGACTACAAGATCACTCGCGGAAGCTAACTACTAATCACTCACTGATCCTGAATCTTGTGCTCCTGTACTAGACTGGTCTGCCTCCGTCTGCACCGGCCTCTGGTGTTGATGTGTCTCCTCGATCTCCTAAAATGATATGGTCCACCGACCGTTAGTAAAAAAGACTAAGCCTTATGTTCCCCACCCCACCCCCAGTGGCTCTTAGGCACCGTGCGGGAGGATGAAGCGGAGGACAGCAAGGGGTATAACAAAGAGCAGGTGACAGTGGTACAGGAAATATTTCTACACTACACATGCGTATATATATAACTGAAGCAGAAAAAGGGCATAGTAAAAGCAGGTAAAGAATAAATAAAGTGCAGTAAGTAAAGAAAAGTAACCATTGATTTATAGGGATTACCCCTATAGACCAAGGGGTCGTTTTGCAGGGCCTATCGTATAAGAAGTCCCATAACCGACTTATACGATAGGGGTAGGGGTTGAATGCAATGTTTATGCTATGACATGCAAAGTATGATGTTATGATATATTCATATAAGTGCAACTCACTCACCACGACTCTATGCGCATAGACCTTTAGTTCCCCCTTTTTGGAGCGAGCTAGACTCTCAGGATACTCCCGTAGTGGCAAACGAGAGCGGTGGGTTGGGCCTCGCCCACCTCTAGATTGGTATTCACACTACCTAACCTAGACCTATCGTACGCCTCAACGCAAAACCCGCGGAGCATCTGCGTACTCTTACTGGCTGGACCACCAGACTTTCAAGGCTAAGTGTAAATACCACACTTGCCGAGTCAACGTATTGACGTCGGTGTGAACGATCATCCAATACCAAAGACCCACCACTTTCAATGCACATGCAACATGTTTTACTACCTACCTCCGTGCCATAAGCTCCCCGGGCTAACCTGCCCGCCATCAATAACCTTCCGAGCCATCGGCTCGTCGAACCAACCCGTCCGTACCTACAAACACTACTGAGTCACAAGCTCACCTTATCATCTATAATCCTTCTTGTTGACCATCATACCTTCTCAACTAAACTAGGTAAACCACTTACCTCCCATCCCTCCTAAGGATCCGCTTGATTCTCAAATTTCACAGTTTTACTATACGCAGACCAAACTAATTATATGAAGCTCACATCTATAGGCACTCCAATTATTCATCCAACTGACCCAAGCTATTTACTGGAGGTCTATCATAATGTTAGAAGATTAATTCCAGAGAATCACATTTTTCCCAATATTATTAATAATTAAAACATTTTTTCCAAAATACAACTTCCTAAGGTTTGAACTACAAGTGCATTTTTCTGATTTCCAATGTATGCCAAACTTTTTACATAAATCAAGAGTACCTAATAATCAGTACAAATGAATTTGTAGGAAATTCCAGCAAGGTTTACTATTATTACGAATTCCAAAACCCATTAATTTTCAACTATTTCCAAAGGAGGTACCCTCATATGAACTCCAAACCTTTTGCAAATTTATACAGAGGTGATTCATACAAAAATATTCAACCATACAAAATATGACCATATTCGATAGAGGTTACATTTGTAATTTCCACAAAGGACATATTTGCAATTAATTCCAAATTGAACTAGAAGTACCAAAAATATCAATCCAAAAATTATGAGAAAATTACTGTGGGTTCATAATGGTATTAAATGACATCCAGCAATATTTCATGAAATTACAGAAAACTAACACCCTAAAATTAATCATCCCAAAAATTGCCAACAATAAGAATAATTATAATTTGGACCTCCAAAAGTCTTCCAATGGTTCTAATAGAATCTCCAGGGATTAATAACATCAAAAATAAGTTGGTGACAGAAGATGGTTAATCACTAAGTATTAATCTTTCCTAAATCCCCAAAACCTAAATATTTACAAATCTACCCAAGGATTTATTCCCTAGGGTTGGCAACTCCAAACCCCACCAATTTCTCATAGGAGAACTCTATGGTCACCATGAACATCTCCCCAAAATTTTAGGTCAAACCATAAAGGTTTGACCTCTCTTCCTTCATTGACCTCTAAATGCACCCCTTAGGGTTTACCCTAGGATTAGGGTCCATACTTCCCCAAATCCACCCAAACTTCTTGTGAGGGTGTTATATCACTCATAGAACTCAGAGGAGTTTATTACACTCCTCTCCAAGTGCGAACACCCCCATGTCCTTTACAACCCTAAAAATCCCCACTAAGGGACCTACCCTAGGGTTCTAGGGCTACCCTACACCAAACCACCCCCAAACTCCATTGGAGGGTGTGTTATGCCCTAAAAGGTCAGTGGCCAAAATATCAGCCTCTGTTGAGGTGATTTGACCACTCAAAATACCAAGGGGGTGATTTACCCTAAATAGCCCTTTATGGGCCAAACTAGGGCTGAGTAAAATCCTAACCAAAACACCTCCAAATGAGGTGAAATTTTAACCAGGGGTTTATCATGACCCTAAGAACACCCCACCAAAATTTGGTGGAGTTTGGAGGTCATTTGACCCTCCAAATAATGTATACATTGATTATTAAATTTTTACAAAAACTTTAGGAAAATATTCTCAAAAAATTCTGATTTTTGGATATGTCCTATATATACATAAGAATAGCCTACACCCCAAATCTCAAGTCATTTGGAGTTCTGGATTGATGTGGGCATCCACTCAAAGTTCAGTCAAACCTTGCACTAAAATGGGTGCTGAGGTCAAACCTGACCTCCTAATGAGATGAAATTAATTTTGAAATAAAATTTTGGCCAATACCTACAACTTTCATATTGAACATTTTCTCTGAAATAGCCTCTAAATAATTTCTATAATTAAATCTAGAATCAGCATATAACTAACATTATTAGTTCATATTTATTAATTTTCTGATTTTGTTTATTAAGCAGGATCGGACGGCTCTCCCGTCGTCTTCCCCGACGCGCCTACGGCCAGATTTCGCCGCGCCTGGAGCGACTTTGATCTTTGATTTCCCGGCCACCTGAGCGCCGCCCCGGCCAACCAACGCCACCACCACCTCCGTTGAGGTGGTGGCCGGCGATGAGCGGTGTTTGATCGGCCGGAGGTGGCCGGAATCGGGTTTTGGAAGAGGAAGCCCAACCCGATCTACGGGAGGCTTGGCTGGTTCGATTCACGGCCAATTGGCCACGAATCGAGCCGCCGACGATTGAGATCTACACCACAGAGGTTAGGGAGGAGAACCAGACCTTTAGACGGGCTTGGCGGTGAGTGTGGTGGTGGTGCGCCATTGCCGGCGAGCTCCAAGCTTTTCCTTGCCGATTCCGTGATTCTCCACCAAAAGCATTGATGTAAGAGTTGATTTCGACTACCATCCGCCTTTTGAAACTAATGGGAGGGCCAATTTAATGGGAGGAGGGCTCCATTAAGAGGTCATCAAGTGACCCTTCCTCTCCCCCATGGTCGGCCACCCTTATGCCTCCCCCCTGCCTTCAATTCCTCCAGAAAACTCCTGGAATTCCCTCCACATTCATCAGGGGAGATGAAAGGGGTCATCAGTGGGGATTCCAAGGGGTGTACCCCTTAATGGCCATGAACACCACCTTCTCTCTCCTCCAAATTGGGGAAAACCCCCATTTTATCTCTCCTAATCACCATGGCCGATTTTTCTCTCTCTCCTATGTTTAATGTCAGCCTACTGGGTTGGTTGACCATCCAATTGAGCTAGCCCAAAGGGATTGGGTTAGGTTTAAGAGATTTGACCTAATTTGGGTAAGTTTGACTTTTGGTCAAATTGACCAATTGGGTGACCCTAGGATGGGGCTTTTGGGTCCACTGGACTCCAAATTAAATTTAGAAACTACTGGTGGGGTCAATTTGGTCACATGGGCCTTAGTTGACCCAATATAAGTTGATTTGACCAAAACAGGCTAAGTTGACTTTGGTCAATTTGAGCTCTAGGGTTGACCCAATCATGGGGCTTTTTGATCCACTGGTTCCCCTATGATATTGTAACACAATGGGTAGGGTCAATTTAATATGGCGGTGGTCAATTAGGGCACTTAGTGAAGAATTATCGTTTTGACCTAAAAGGGCATATAAGTCAATTTGCACCACTGGGGGTCCCATGATGGGGCTTTTAGGTCTACTAGGTCTCTTATGATATTTTAGACCTAGAAGTGTGCTCAACTTGGCATGGAGGAGGTCAATTGACTCTAATTAGGCAACTTTGACCAATTTGGGGTTATGGTTGACTTTGGTCAATCTGACCTCTTTGGTTGACCCCAATGGGCCCTTGGTGCCCTAAGGAGACCCCTAATGGGTTAGGGATACTATGGTGGGGTCAAATGGTCAAGTTGAGGCCCTAAAGTCCAACCCTAAGCTTGGTCACTGGAAATTGCTATATGCAGTCCAAGGCACTTTCAACCCTAATCTTGCCTAAATTAAAGGGATTTTTATACTACCAAGGACTTGTCATGACCTTGTCAAGGCAGATTCACCTGGGGGGTCTAGCTGTCTGGGGGATGTTACATCCATAGTCAAAGCACCTCCAGGAGACGAGTTAATCAGTGAAACTCGAACCATCTCCCAAGAGGCAGGGAGAGACTTCAGTAACCATAGAGCATTGACCTTATCATCAAAAGTCACCTTCATGGCGGTCAACTGATCCAACACTCCTTGGAACTCATTCACATGATCAAGTATAGGAGTGCCCTCCTGATACTTGCACTCACTAATCTTCGTTAGCAACAAAAGTTTGTTCATGCCCGTGCTCTTTGCATATAAAGACTCCAGTGTCTTCCACAGCTCCTTGGCATCAACAATGCTTGCCACGTGATTATAAATGTTGCGCTCCACAAATCGCCTAACAAAACCACACACCTTGCGGTGTTCAATCGCCCATTTTGCAGGATCCGTATCTTTGGGTGTAAGACCCCTTTTTTTTTTTTTGCAAAAACCACCGGGTCTTAGGCCCAGAACCGCCGCTTTGCGGTGACACCTTCGCTCGGGAAGGTCGCCACTACAAAACGCCGATCCTGCCGGCCAAATCGATCATGAAGAAAAGTTCACTAAAGAAGACAAGTCCACAGAATCAACATGAAATATAATCGTCCACATGATATAACTGAATAAAAGATAGCAAGGGTTATAATAATAAAAGGGGGGCTCTTGCCCTGTACATCATTTCCTCACTACAAGATCACTCGCGGAAGCTAACTCTTAGGTAAAACTAAAGCTAATCGCCACCGACACTGAAATCGGAGTACCCAGACTAGTCTGACCCATCCCTGCAGACTCTGTACTCCACTGGTGCTGCAACACTGGATGCTTCTTCTCTTTTGGCTTGCGGTCGCTGCCTCGCAATCCACGTCTACGTCTTCGCCTTCGGCCTCCTGGTCGCTGTGCTGGAGGGGTTCCACCCATCATGGGGCATCTGACTCGAGTGTGTCCCGGTTGGTGACAATGGTAGCATGGCCGTGGGGTCCATCCTGTCGGATCCTGCTGCACCTGTTTCTCTGATGTTGCTGCGTCTCCTCGAACTCCTAAAATGATATGGTCCACCGACCGTCAGTCAAACAAGACTCAGCCAATTCCCCACCCCTCCCCCAATGGCTCCTAGGCACCATATGGGGAGGAGGAAGCGGAGGACATTCAAGGGGTAAAAACAAAAGCAGGTGGCGGCGGATCTACAACTACACAGGTGTATATATATATGAAGCAGTAAATACAAGCATGGTAAAAAGTATATAATAAGAGCAGCTAGCAGTAAGTATAATGGCAAGTAAAGTAATATAAAAGTAACCATTGATTTATAGGAATGCCCATACAAACCTATAGACCAAGGGGTCGTTTAGCGGGGCCTACCGTATAAGAAGTCCCATAACCGACTTATACGTTAGGGGTAGGTTGAATGCAATGTTTATGCTATGACATGCAAAGTATGCTGTTATGCTATGTTCATACAAGTGCAACTCACTCACTACGACTCTATGCGCATAGACCTTTAGTTCCCCCTTTTTGGAGCGAGCTAGACTCCCAGGATACTCCCGTAGTGGCAAACGGAAGCGGTGGCTTGGGCCTCGCCCACCTCTAGGTTGGTATTCACACTACCTAACCTAGACCTATCGTACGCCTCCGCAAAACCCGCGGAGCGTCTGCGTACTCTTGCTGACTGGACCGCCAGACTTTCAAGGCTAAGTGTAAATACCACACTTGCCGAGTCAACGTATTGACGTCGGTGTGAACGATCATCCAATACCGAAGACCCACCACCTTCAATGCACATGCAACATGTTCTACTTCCTACCTCCGAGCCATAAGCTCCCCGGGCTAACCTGCCCGCCATCAAACACTACCGAGTCACAAGCTCACCGGACTTAGCAATCCGCTCTCACCCCCACCGAGCCTACTGCTCGGTTCACCAAACCAACTAAACTCCCGAAACCACGGGGTGTGGGTGAGTGTGTTATTAGTTAATCTTGTACAAAGTCTTACTCTTATAAGTTAGGGTTAGTCTTGGACTTCCCGAGGGTTACCCCGTAAGGGGCTCGCTACGGCACTAGGAACTATGATGGGATGACACCCCAAAGTTCCCATTCCCCGGGCACTTAGTATTGTTGGTATCTATCCATAAGAAAACCCCCTTAATACTTTACCTGAATTAAACATAAGTGCTTTAAGACACTAAAGGGAAAAGACGATCTTTCGTCAATCCCAGGACGTCCTACCCCAAGGGTGGCACCCTACCACCCTAGGACTCTTCAAACCCTAATTAATTCCAGGGATCCTCACATAGTCGTATGATCACCATTAAACTCTCACATCTCCAATCAATATACCCCAATTTGACCTATAACCCCAAAATTGCCAATTTGCTAAACGCAGACCATCCTTAATGTTTTGATGCTCATGAAGGGAGGTACATTAAATAATCAACTCTATGACACAATATCTTTATTGGGGGTCCATGCTACTTATTTAAGGTCAATTCCAGAGTCTCACAATTTTCCCAACATTATTAATATTTAAAACAATTTTCCAAAAATACAACTTCCTAAGATTTGAACTACAAGTGCACTTTTCTGACTTCCAATGCCCACCAAACTTTTTACATAAATCAAGGGTACCTAATAATCAGTACATATGAATTTGTAGGGACTTCCAGCAAGATCTACTATTATTAAAAATTCCAAAGGAGGTACCCTCATATGAACTCCAAACCTTATGAAAATTTATACAGAGGTAATTCATACTAAAATATTCAGCCCTACAAAATTTGACCATATTCCATAGAGGTTACATTTGTAATTTCTACAAAAGATATATTTGCAATTAATCCCAAATTGAACTAGAGGTACCAAAAATATTAATCCATAAATTATGAGAAAAATAATGTGGGTTCATGATGGTATGAAATGTCATCCAGCAAAGTTTCATGCAATTACAGAAAACTAACACCCTAAAATTGCTCATCCCAAAAAATTGTCAACAATATGAATAATTACAATTTGGACCTTCAAAAGTTTTTCAATGGTTCTAATAGAATCTCCAGGGATTAATAACATCAAAACTAAGTTGGTGACAGAAGATGGTGGTTTATCACTAAGTATTATTTCTTCCTAAATCTCAAAAACCTAAATATTTGCAAATCTACCCAAGGATTTATTACCTAGGATTGGCAACTCCAAATCCCTTCAATTTCTCACAGTAGCACCCTCTGGTCACCATGACCATATCCCCAAAATTTGAAGTCAAACCATTAAGGTTTGACCCCTCTTCCTTCATTGGCCTCTAATTGCACCCCTTTAGGATTTAACCTAGGGTTAGGGTCAAAACTTCTCCAAATCCACCCAAACTTCTTGTGAGGGTGTTACAACACTTATAGAACTCTGGGGAGTCCAATACACCCCTCTCCAAGGACAAACTCTCTTATGTCCTTCACAACCCCAAATTCCACTCCATAGGGATCAACCCTATGGCCTTGAGCAAATCAACTCCATTGCCCACCAATCTTCCTCAAGGGGTCTCAAATTGATCCCACTGACCTTTCCAAGAAGACTCAAGCCTCTATGGACCCATTTGGCCAATGGATCTCTACTTGGCTAAATGCACCCCAAGGTGCTCCAACCCCATGCCCTAGGGCAATCCAACTCCCCATGACCCCAAAACTCACCGGAGGTGATTTGGGTGGTGTTAGGGCAGTGGCCAAAGTTCCACTCCAATTGGAGGTGGTTTGACCATGAAAAACCCCAATTAACCCTTAATCACAATTTTCCCCTTAATGGACAAATTTTTGGCCCAATGATTACCTAATCAAATGAACCCCAAATGAGTTGAAATTTTAACCAGGGGTTTATCATGACCCTAATAACACCCCACCAAAATTTGGTGGAGGTTGGAGGTCATTTGACCCTCCAAATAAGTTAAACAAGGATTATTAAATTTTTACAAAAACTTTAGGGAAAAGTTTTCCAAAAATTCTCATTTTTGGATATGATGTATTCCTAGGCATGAATCACTCCTAGTCTAAATTTCAAGTCATTTGGATTAGTGATTTGGTGTGGGCACCCCTTCAAAGTTCAGTCAAACTTTGCACTAAAATGGGTGCTGAGGTCAAACCAGGACTCCTAATTGGGTGAGGTCAATTTTGTATGAACCTAGGGGTCAAGGCCTACAACTTTCATGTTGGGCACTTTTTCAGTAGAGCCCTCTAAGTATTTTCTATATTTAAAATTAGATTCAACATATATAAGCTATATTAATATGAATATTAATATTAATAAACATATTTAATAATAATCAAAAGATATAAACGGACGGCATCCGTTCTTCTTCCCCAAGCAGTCGACGGCTGAGGTCTCCCGCGCCTGGGCACTTTGCGGGCCGATTTCCGGCGTGACGGCGCCGCCTCCGGTGAATCGCCGCCGCCATTAGCACCACCCGACATCCAGTTTCCGATTGCCGGTGTTGGTGCGGCCGGGGGTGGCCGGAGTTGGCCCCCCGGATCTCTCGATTTTTGGCTAAATCGCGGAACAAAATATTTGGAAAAAACCCTCTATACTTGCGTTTTGAAATCGGGAGAGAGAGGGATCTAATCCACTGAGGAAGAGGAAGAGAATCGGACCTGATTTGGGGCTTGAAGCCTTGCCGATTGGGTGAGCCTCCATGGCCGGCCACCATTTTTGCGAGTTGTGCATCCTCCACATCAAGCTGCCCGATTCCTTTGGGTAAGTGGGGGAAAACACTCCTCCCTGGCCTGTGAAGCTTTTAAAGGCTCCAAATGAGGGAGGGGAAGAGTCATGGCTTCAATGCCATTTTAGGCCATGAATGGAGAATTTCGGCCATGGTGGAATCCCATGGGATTCACCCCTAGGGGGCCGGGAAATGGCTGGAAACTCCTCCTCTCCCCTAGAGGAGATGAATTCAACCATTAATGGGGGAGATTGAAGGTTTCTTCTTCCTCCCCATTAATTCCCCATCTTTCTCTCTCCCCCTAAATGGGTTTTTCTCTCTCCTACTCATCAAGGCCGATTTTTCTCTCTCCCCTAGGCTAATTATCAGTCAAGAATGCTGGTCAAGTGGTCAATTTGGGCTTAGCCCAAAGGGATTGGGCTAGGTTTAAGAGATTTGACCTAATTTGGGCAAGTTTGACTTTTGGTCAAATTGACCAATTGGGTGACCCTAGGATGGGGCTTTTGGGTCCATTGGATTCCAAATTAGGTTTAGAAACTACTGGTGGGGTCAATTTGGTCACATGAGCCTTAGTTGACCCAATTTAAGCTGATTTGACCAAAATAGGCTAAGCTGACTTTGGTCAAATTGAGCCCTAGGGTTGACCCAGTCATGGGGCTTTTTGGTCCACTGGGTCCCCTATGATATGATAACCCTAAGGGTAGGGTCAATTTAACATGGTGATGGTTAATTAGGGCACTTAGTGAAGAATTGCCATTTTGACCTAAAAAGGGCATTTTGGTCAATTTGCACCACTGGGGGTCCCATGATGGGGCTTTTAGGTCTACTAGGTCCCTTATGGTATTCTAGACCTAGATGAGTGATCAATTTGTCATGGTGAAGGTTAATTGGCTCTAAATAGGCTACTTTGACCAATTTGGGGTTTAGGTTGACTTTGGTCAAATTGGCCTTTTAGGTTGACCCCAATGGGCCCTTGGTGACCTAAGGGGGGCCCTAAAGGGTTAGGGATACTATGGTGGGGTCAATTGATCAAGTTGAGGCCCTAAAGTCCAACCCTAAGCTTGTAATTGGAAATTGCTATTTGCAGACCAAGGTGGTTTTCTTCTTCTTACCTCAATTCACATGGCCTTGGACTCTTCCTATGGTTTTGTCATGGCAAAACCAACTTAGGGGTCTAGCTGTTTGGGGGATGTTACATTGGGCATCTCCCCAAAGATAGGCGAGTGCCAACCCTTGACATAGATCAAGTCCTCCATCATCATATGCCATTCATGATAGTTGGCCCCGTTCAATTTCATGGACATCTCAAAACTCGAATCCATCTGCACTCAGTCCACTGTCAACACTGACCACTGATCTTGGAGCCGACTACTTCAAAGAATGTGACTAGAGAGGATAGAGAGCGGACCAATGGTCGTCACCTACCGCACCTATTCACAAACCCGAAATATCCGATCGGCTCGTCTGAACGAACCTGGATCTGATACCACTTGTTGGGAAAAACGTTACCGGACCTAAGTGCACATGAGGATGCGAGTAGAGAAACCTGCAAAAAACGTCAGCGAAAAATGCAACAAGAAAACAATTACAATCAGACACACAGGTGTATACGTGGAAAACCCCCAAATCAGGGTAAAAAACCACGGGACGATCGGAGTCCAACCCGAAAAGCCTCCACTATATAATATTCAACAATACAATGACTTTCTCCGCGATCCTCAAACGGATCCTACAACTGACACAAATATAAAGACAAGAGGAAGAATGCAGATATACCGACAAAGACGACCAAGTTCGAGTCAGAGTGACTCGCTACAAACTGGTTCTCTGAACACACTGCAGTCCTCCAAAGATCTTCCAATAATGTGTCAAGCTGTCCCGCCTACGTCGACACACGACGTCACGACGACTCCGATCAGTCCGCAACCCGCCAGTAGGTTGCCCCGCTCGAGGCACAGATGCCTCGCCACCAACGTCCACGTACCACCGCGACCGTGGTCCGACAATACCGTCGAAGCCCCAACGGTCCTTGCTTCCCCAATCCCAAATGGCCTCCGCCCACGCGGCTCCCCCGGCCCACAAGCACCACCACGTCTAGCTTCCAAACGTCGATGCTCTACCTCCTCTCCGCCACTTGCCCCGGCTCCAGCACCACCCAAGGTTGCCGGTGAGAGAATCCCGATCCGGTCAAGAGAGATGAAGGAGAGGAGATGAGAGAGCCTTTTCTTTGGTGTGCTTGCAACGAGATCCAGAAGCTTGTGAAGACCTCCCTGCGGCAACCCTTTTATACCAGTTTTTGAGATGGCAGTTACAATATGGAGTTATGATGGCAGTTATAATTTATGAATTAATGGCTACCAGCTCCCATCAAAACCGCCTATTAACTGTTCATTCCCAAATGAATATGGGCGGCCAGCGGTTTTCAAAGGCTGTCATTAAAGCCATTGATTGCCAGAAAAACTGCAGCAAAAATAATGATGTAACTGTTCGCCAAAACAGTCCGGTTCAACTGAACCGGTCCAGAAAACGCAGCACTGTTTTGCTGTCCAAAAACAGCAGAAATAAGGTTGCAACCTATTATTTTAAGGTTGCAACTTATTTGGTCAAAGTACCTTTTCCACAGAATTTCTGCACGCCAAAACTCAATTCAAAGCATTTCGAACCTCTCGACGTTCGTCGCCGCGGGTTTTATTCATCTAGGAGGGAACCCGAACCCAACAATAATGATATAGATCTTCTGTGGGGACGAACGTGCTCCGGGGAACTACACGCACGAGTGTGCTCTTTGGATCTGCACATGCGGGCACGCTCTTCGCAATCTTTGACGCTCCCAGAGTGCGACGTTTGGTGCAGTTATGCTATGGATGTCATGAAGGCACGAGCTAGAGAGCATGCACACGTGGTAGTTTTTCGATGTCCCTGAGCTTAAAGTGTAGGAATTCTTATTCTTCCCTCCAATTACCAGTCTCTTCAAATGAATGAGTATGCCCCTTGTTGCGGAATGCTTAGGGCTCTTGGTAGACCGGTTCACTTGAACCACCTTAGCTCGTGAGCGAACTAAGCGCGCAAACAGTCAATTAGAGATTTGCTGAGTACACAGGGAGTTTTTAACGTGGAAAACCCGGAAAGGGTAAAAAACCACGCGGCCGGAACGGTGCCGACCAAACTTCACTATCTTCTGGGGGTTACAACTTGGACGCTAGAACTTGAGCGCGACAGGCCGCTGCTCGTCACAATATTTGGAGAGAGGGAGAGAACGAGCTCCGAGGGTGACAGGCCACCTCTCGAAAAAACTAAGTCTTTTTCTCTTCTGAGAATGCTAGTCGCCTTTCGGAAGGAGACGGCTAGTTGCCTTTTCCTTCTAAGAATGCTGGTCGCCTTTCGGAAGTGAGAAGGCTAGTCGCCTTTTTCCTTCTGAGAATGCTTGTCGCCTTTCGGAAGTGAGAAGGCTAGTCGCCTTTTCCTTCTGAGAATGCTTGTCGCCTTTCGGAAGTGAGAAGGCTAGTCGCCTTTTCCTTCTGAGAATGCTTGTCGTCTTTCGGAAGTGAGAAGGCTAGTCGCCTTTCGGGATGATGAAGATCTTCAAGTCCACGAAGGAGATCTTCAAGCGCCGAAGGAGAATTCCGCAAAAGTCTGCAAGGAGCTCTCCCGGGTCCAGAAGTCAAGGTCCTTTCAAATGAAGCCCCAGGCCCCTTTTTATAGCTTTGGGCGGGGGTAGTCCGGTAATTTTGTCGTTGGTAGTTTCCATAAATGCTCGGTGGTCGAATCATATTTTCCGGTTCGGGGCACACGGATCGCCATTTTTCGTAAATGACCAGCTTGCCCTTCGGGCAGCTTGGGCGGCTCGGGCAGTTCGGGCAGTTCTGTTGGAGGCGAAAAAGGCGACTGGCCGTTCCTGAAAAGTGAGACGCCTGAAAGACAAAATGTGAGACGCCTGAAAGACAAAAAGTGAGAAGTCAGAAAGACAGAAAGTGAGAAGTGCGCGCTCAGAAGCGTTCTGAGCGCGCAACGAGCGAGGGAGCGCTCTGAGCGTGCAATGAGCACGTGAGCGTTCTGAGCGAACGGAGAGGCGTTCTGAGCGCGCAATGAGCACGGGAGCATTCCGAGCGAACGGAGAGGCGATTGGTCGCGATCCGAGAAGGAAAACGGGGTCCGTCGTTCCTGGCGAGGAGCTCGCCCGAAAAGACGCCCCGTGAGTCCCCCTGTCAGAAAGGGGGGAAGGAGGGGGAGGAAACGGTCACCCTCCCCCGCAGAGAGGGAAGCGGACGGGACGCGCTCCCGGGAGACGCGGCCAGGCCGCACCCAAGGGGGGGGGGGGGTGCGGCCAGGCCGCACCCTACCCGAGGGGGGTGCGGTCGGGCCGCACCCCTCCCAAGGGGGGTGCGGCAAGCCACACCCAAGGGGGGGTGCGGCCAGGCCGCACCCCACCCGAGGGGGGTGCGGCCGGGCCGCACCCCGCCCCAAGGGGGGGGCGGCCGGGCCGCACCCCGCCCCAAGGGGGGCGGCAAGGCCGCACCCCGCCCAGAGGGGGGTGCGGCAAGGCCGCACCCCGCCGCAAGGGGGGTGCGGCAAGGCCGCACCCACCCTAAGGGGGTGCGGCCAAGCCGCACCCCATGGGGGTGTGGCGGCAAGGCCGCACCCCGGGTTTGGCCGCACCCCGGGTTTGGCCGCACCCCGGGTTTGGCCGCACCCCAGGTTTGGCCGCACCCCGGGTTTGGCCGCACCCCGGGTTTGGCCGCACCCCTTGCGGGTGTGTGGCTCGGCCGCGCCCCGCGAGGTGGCGCGGTTGCGCGGGTCGGCTTCAAGATGGGAGGCGGTCCCGTTGCCATTCTTGGCGTGGCTCTGGATGGCAACTCTGGCCTTATTTCCCTGGATTCCCTGCCAAACCGGTGGGGAAAGCGCTTTTGGAAATATTTGCTGCCATTGCGGCTTATAAATAAGAGTCCCTTATACGAGCCCCTATCACCCCTTATTATAGAGGGCGCTTAAGGAATTTTTTTATCATATTTAATCGAAGGACAAATAGAAATACCTCATTTATGTCTCTCATATCACTGGAGGGGGGTGTTTGACGGCGGCGGCCGCCTTGCTGGAAAAATAAAATTTCTCATGACAAAAATTTCAGAGAAGCTTTGTCTCGTCGTCACGAGTCCGCTGGTGGTGATGTATGTTAGTGCGCTCGAAGCATCCCGCGTTGCAGTCAAGTTTGGAACGACCTCCACGTTGCCCCAAGCAGGAGTATTTATAGGTGAAACCCTAAATTCCCGACCGGTTATTGGATGTCTACCGGACCCACACCAATTCATTAAGTATCCGTTAACATTAATATAAATATACCTCAATAATCTCCTCATATATTGTATATAAATGTTACCACGTAACAGATTACTTAAAACACGAGTTAATAACGACAAAATATGAGTTTTCAGAAACACAAACATAAGTTTTAGAATACAGAAAAATCTAAACTCAAACAAATGACTCCAAATAAAACAGTAAACAAAACTGAAAAACTCAAAAAACAAATAACGGATCACTGGTCTATGCAAACACCAGATCATCGTCATCCGGGTCGAAATCAGCTTTCTTTCATTCATGCTCCTTTTGATCTGCAAACAATTACAACAAGAATGTCATGAGATTAAACTCTATGAATTCAAACATTTGCTATCAAAGTAAAGTGATTAGTTCGAACAAATAAGAGCGTAATACTTTAACTAGGAAGAAAAAAACACAAAACATCATCTATATCTAATTTACAAAAAATTAGAAAATTGATTTCATAGAATCAAATCATGTTCTTTCAATTATTAAGATTATTAATCATTTCACAATTGTGTGAAAACATCAAGTTTGGAATGATACAACAAGTTGTGATCATTATATCATCAAGTTTGAAATGATATAATTAATAATCATGATATCAAGACACATATCACCAATCAGATCATAATCGTCACCACAAAGCTACAGATGAGAGAAGCCGAGCAGCAAGAATAATGTCGCGCGAGGCACGAGGTTCCTTCCCAATATTATTGAGCTCACAGAACTATTTTAAAACAACTTGTTGAAAACAGAAATGAAATCTTTTTTTGCAAGTTATTTTGACACGTTTGATATGCTATCATAATGAAAGCAAAGAAAAGGTTCTTAAAATATTTCTGCATGTGACAGAAATCGCTTGGTTGTTGAAAGTTGTCTACACAGACATTGCCTCAGGGATCATCTATGACAATCGAAAGTATTATCACTGCCTATGTGCACATGAAACCCCGGCCGATTTATCCGCATGCGCGAGGCATGTGAAAATATTATTTTCTGCCATTTTATTGAAATTCTCGTCCTGATTTCTTTCTCCTTCTAGATCAACACAAAATTCCCGCTTCTTCATCCTGAAAACAAAGAAGCAACTCAATATCACATGAAAATAGTAATTTTCTGGTAAAATGGTGATGAAAAGAGTATAAATTTACAATATTTATGTGTTCATCACACACCCACACATTTAAATTTTAAAATACCAGAGCAAAAGGCATAATAAAATGTAAATATTTTCAATCCACTTGTGAAATGAAAAAAAAATCACAATTTTGTGAACATTAGCCTACCTAGTCTGCATATTTGAACAAATGAGTAATATGTTGTCTTAAAATCAATATAATCATTTTTCATTTATGTTTGATGTTCATAATTTAGAATTAATTATTCTAAAAAAACAAGTGATTGTATATATAATTTTTATTTATCATTTTACACGCATGATTGATGTTCATAATTTAGAATTTTTATTTTGAAAATCATTATAATTTTTTTAACGTATTATCAATGTTACTTGAGGTACTGATGCAGAATGTGCACGGCCAAAACCCTGCATGTATAATATTGTCATTTCTTTGCTTTTTTACCACCTAAAAATACAAGAGAAGTGAAGAGATGAGATCATCAATTAACCCTAAACATGTATAATAATAATAATAATCAATTTTAAGAATATTATAATCGATAAGTTAGATTAAAGTAAAATAAACTTAGACACATTTATTTAAATAAATGACTACTCAACTATCGGGTACCACAGCCGCCACACGTTATGCCCCGGGAGATCTCGTGCACGGCCGCTATTATCCATAAACAAACATTTTATATTTTTGTATGCTGAGATTTATTTGAAGGTCACAGTTTCAAGCCCACAACCAACACAAATTTTCTTTTGAATAAAGTACAAACTATGCGGTAACGATTCCAGAACAACAGTTTCGCAAACCTGAAAACGCCGGATAATGGTGTTTTCGGAGCACAAAACCCAACGGAAGTATGTATACGGATAAACACAAATCCGCCATCAAACTCCACATGCATATGAGAGAGCTAGGTATTTCACTTCTAGCTCTCCTACCAAAAAAAAAACTCCACATGCCTTTGATTGATACCAAGTATGCTTGTGTGTGTGTGTGTCTTAAACTATGCACACGACCCGTCGTAGAAATGCGGTTTAAAGGAAAATATACTGCAGGAGTAAAACAATTGGACAACTACTATATTAGGGGCAACCCCAAGTCCCAAGAGCCCTCCAATCTCAGTTGTATATACTTAAATATACAACTCCCATAGATACATACCTACTAGCGGGCGCCCGCTATTGCATCAATAGAAGATTATTCACAGTAATGTTGATGTTGTTGGTTCGCAATAGATCCTGATAACATGGAAGAGAGTACGGAATGAGATCCGAGTGATCGAGAAAACAGGATCGAAAAGAGGAAATAGTGAATTTCTGAACTCACCAGGATGATAACTTCAACAGGCATGTGAGGTAAAACCTCCCTCACTCTATCTGCCATGGCGAGCAGGTCTGCGGGAGGCGGCGGCGTGTTTCTAAGTCGCACGCCAGCAACATTCCTGCTGTGATGCAGAGCGGGTTGAGGGGGAGAAGAGGGCGTGGGGTTGAGGCCGGGCCACAGGTTCCAAGAGGAGGAATCCATGGAATTTTGGGCATAGTTTTCGCTAACAGATGCCAGCTGCCTCATCATCAGCTGAACTCCACTTAGCCCCGCGGATCTGATCGCGCTGGATGTGCTGGCGCCGTCGACTCTGGAATTCGTCCAAGGAGACACCCAGCTAGAATCAAGCCCTAGTCCGCTGCACAAAAAATCGGGAGCAAAAAATTAGGCGCGAAAGATAAAGTGCGCACTTGCAATAGGCAAATTAGAAAATACTGTAAAAGGGATTCCAAATTTTGACAAGAGTAGAAATTAGAGCCACAAGAACGGTTTGTTTCAATGCAAGTGCTTGGAAATGATTAGAACCGAGTTTTGGAAAATTATTTAGGCTCCCTTTGGGACGGTGGTAGGGTGGAAATTTTTTTATTCCCACCGCTGTTTTGGAGGCGTTTGGTTTCCCAGTGGTAGGAAAAGTGCTCGTGCCAAAAAGGTGTTTTCGGGGCTCTTTGGAAAACTGTGCACCCCTCCCACTTCAAGAAAAACTAAAATGAGTTTTTCGCATTTTCATGCTTCTATTCTTGTAGGTCAACATCGTCTTTCGCCTCTATTTGGGACAGATGCGGCGATAGGAAAAAGTTGTGTTGGGAAGCCAGTAGTGGATTAAAGTCATCAAAAAAGTAGTGGAAAGAGGATAGAGGTAATTTCCTATTTTAGGATGTATAACATAAGAAAGATGAGAAGAGGGCTCGGAAAAAACCATTTCTTTTTTCAAAATAAATAAATTGTAAAAGAATCAAACTAGGAGCATATGTCACGGGTATTATTTTATTTATAATACAAGAAAACAAATAAACCTGATGAGATGTGGGAAAAATGAAAGTTATTTAGCTCAAACAATCATTGAATCTGAATAAGTAATATGCGAGTTCGTGAAATACACAACAAACATCACTAAAACTCGCTGCAAATGAAGCATTTGAAACTCAGCTCCAAACACATCCTCAAACAAGCTAGACTTTTAGTTAATCTGGATGAAATTCAAATCCAGCTGTCCAAAGTAAATCAGAGGGCAGAAATTACGAATTGGCCGGCAATAGTAACTTGAAATTATGAGCTGTCAAACAGTTCATATTTTTGGGAGTCACCGTCACAGGGAGAAGCGGAGTTCCAAGATGAAGGCATGCAAGTGTTGTTGTTTTTTTCTTTTTGTACAAAACAATAGTAACATAATATAAAGCTCAAAGAGGATGAATTAGAAAGTTATGTTGTCACAAAAGTTCCTTTCAGATTAGGCACCAGACTGGGCGTAGAGCATGCATGATACCACCTGGGTATCGGATATCCGGCAAGAGGAGGGCTAGGGTTGGCGAGAAGAAAGGGGAGCAGCCCCAATAAACTTCAATGATCCAAAAGATGCCCAAAACAATACAATAGTTCTCCTCTTATAGTGAGGGTTAAAACACTTAGCAAAATAAAAATAGAATTAAGCCCCATAGTCAGAAACCCGATTGACTCAAGCCGTTGGTTCATTTCCTCCTGCACCGTCTAGTTCGCCCACCTCCTGTGCGCCGCGCCTCCTTCGGGTGTATACTTGCCATGGCGGGTCCACCACCGAGAGATCGGTAGCAATACCGTCATCTGGAAAATTGGCCTTGTCCTCAAGGCAATAATCGGAAAACTGACGGCGAAAGTCGTCTCGTAGAAGCCACGTGGCTGCGGTGGTCGGTCGGTTGCGCCAAGCTACTTGGATCTCCTCCTGGTTGGTGTCGCTGGGGCGGTGATGCCGTCGTCCAAGGATAGCCTCGGGGTACAATGGCTCGGACCCGGAATAGTCGAGGTTGGTCGGAATGTGGTCCACGACGGGGTGATCGCCGACCACCCGCCGGAGCTGTGAGACGTGAAACACCGAATGAATGCGGCTATTGCTGGGTAAACGCAGCCGGTATGCCACAGCACCAATGCGGCTAATAATCTTGAAGGGCCCAAAGAAGCGGGGTGCCAACTTCGGGCACGGCCGGCGCGCGACGGTCAGTTGGCGGTATGGGTGAAGTTTGAGGAAGACTTTCTCTCCCACCTGGAAAGATAAGACCCGACGCTTCCGATTTGCAAAGGACAACATTTTTGTCTGGGCGCGGCGGAGATGGTGCTTCAAGCTGTCGAGGATGATGTCACGGTCGTGGAGATGGTCGGCCAAACTCGCCACGGGGCACTCGCCGGAGACGTGTCTTGACCACTGATGGTGGCGGTCGATCGTAAACTGTCTCGAACGGGGAAGTATGCGCCGCGTGATGATAGGCAGTGTTGTACGAATATTCTGCACAACACAGCTATTTTGCCCATGTGCCGGGCCGCTCGCCGATGAAGCATCGCAAGTATGCTTCGAGGCACCGGTTCAGCACTTCTGATTGGCCGTCGGACTGGGGGTGATAAGCGGTACTCATCCGGAGGCGTGTCCCCTGTAACCGAAATAGTGACGTCCAAAAGCTGCTGAGGAAGAGGGGATCGCGATCGCTAACGATGGAGCGTGGAAATCCATGCAGGCGGACGATGTCGGTAATGAAACTGTCGGCGACGGTGGCGGCCGTGTAGGAGGTGTCGGAGAGGGATGAAGTGTGCGTACTTCGTGAGGCGGTCCATGACCACCAACACACAATCAAATACATTCGAACGTGGCAGTCGAGTAATGAAGTCCATAGCAATATCCTCCCAAATCCGCTCCGGAATGGGAAGGGGCTGGAGTAGACCGCTCGGAAACATGGCCTCATACTTAGCTTTTTGACATGGTAAACATGTCGCCACGTACGCTTTCACCTGTCGGAGCATTTGCGGCCAATATAGAGAGGCCGCCAGTCGCCGGTAAGTACGGAAAGCGCCCGCATGACCCCCGGAGGGGGTGAAGTGGAACTCGTCCAGTAGCTGCTGTATGCAGGCGGAAGTAGCAGAGATTACGAGGCGACCCCGATGAAACAGGCGGCCCCCGATGAGGGAGTACGGCGGATGAGCGGCGGGGTTGGCGAGGAGGGCCGTCCGAATGGCCGCCAGATGCGGGTCCTGTTCAACATCCCGCTGAATGGAGGTGGCGTCGTCCCAACACAGGTCGGGAGATGGACGTGAGCTCTGGCGCGTGCGGGTGGCGAGAGAGAGCGTCCGCCGCCCGATTTGCCTTGCCGGGGCGGAATTCGATGGTGAAGTCATATCCCAGCAGCTTGGCCACCCAAAGTTGTTGTGTCGGTGTCGCTATCTTTTGCTGAAGTAGATAGCGGAGACTGTGGTGGTCCGTCCGCACCACAAAGGGGCGTCCCAAGAGATAAGGCCGTCATTGCTGGACCGCAAGAACCAGGGCCATGAGTTCATTCTCGTAGGCCGACCTGCTCCGAATCATTGTCGAGAAGGCGCGGCTGTAGTAGGCAATCGTCCGTCCAGTCTGCATCAATACGGCCCCAACCCCTGTGCCGGATGCGTCGCATTCCACCAAGAATGGCTGTTGAAAATCCGGCATTGCCAGGACTGGGCCCTCCTCCGAGAGATTCAACAGTTGAGTGAGAGGACGGGCCAATCCGCCGTAGTCTTTGATGAACCGGCGATAGTATCCGGTCAGGCCAAGAAACCCGCGAACATCCCGGAGAGACGTGGGAGTGGGCCATTGGAAGACCGCCTGGATCTTCTCTTCATCCATGGCGACGCCGTCAGCCGAGATGATAGGCAGTGTTGTACGAATATTCTGCACAACACAGCTATTTTGCCCATGTGCCGGGCCGCTCGCCGATGAAGCATCGCAAGTATGCTTCGAGGCACCGGTTCAGCACTTCTGATTGGCCGTCGGACTGGGGGTGATAAGCGGTACTCATCCGGAGGCGTGTCCCCTGTAACCGAAATAGTGACGTCCAAAAGCTGCTGAGGAAGAGGGGATCGCGATCGCTAACGATGGAGCGTGGAAATCCATGCAGGCGGACGATGTCGGTAATGAAACTGTCGGCGACGGTGGCGGCCGTGTAGGAGGTGTCGGAGAGGGATGAAGTGTGCGTACTTCGTGAGGCGGTCCATGACCACCAACACACAATCAAATACATTCGAACGTGGCAGTCGAGTAATGAAGTCCATAGCAATATCCTCCCAAATCCGCTCCGGAATGGGAAGGGGCTGGAGTAGACCGCTCGGAAACATGGCCTCATACTTAGCTTTTTGACATGGTAAACATGTCGCCACGTACGCTTTCACCTGTCGGAGCATTTGCGGCCAATATAGAGAGGCCGCCAGTCGCCGGTAAGTACGGAAAGCGCCCGCATGACCCCCGGAGGGGGTGAAGTGGAACTCGTCCAGTAGCTGCTGTATGCAGGCGGAAGTAGCAGAGATTACGAGGCGACCCCGATGAAACAGGCGGCCCCCGATGAGGGAGTACGGCGGATGAGCGGCGGGGTTGGCGAGGAGGGCCGTCCGAATGGCCACCAGATGCGGGTCCTGTTCAACATCCCGCTGAATGGAGGTGGCGTCGTCCCAACACAGGTCGGGAGATGGACGTGAGCTCTGGCGCGTGCGGGTGGCGAGAGAGAGCGTCCGCCGCCCGATTTGCCTTGCCGGGGCGGAATTCGATGGTGAAGTCATATCCCAGCAGCTTGGCCACCCAAAGTTGTTGTGTCGGTGTCGCTATCTTTTGCTGAAGTAGATAGCGGAGACTGTGGTGGTCCGTCCGCACCACAAAGGGGCGTCCCAAGAGATAAGGCCGTCATTGCTGGACCGCAAGAACCAGGGCCATGAGTTCATTCTCGTAGGCCGACCTGCTCCGAATCATTGTCGAGAAGGCGCGGCTGTAGTAGGCAATCGTCCGTCCAGTCTGCATCAATACGGCCCCAACCCCTGTGCCGGATGCGTCGCATTCCACCAAGAATGGCTGTTGAAAATCCGGCATTGCCAGGACTGGGCCCTCCTCCGAGAGATTCAACAGTTGAGTGAGAGGACGGGCCAATCCGCCGTAGTCTTTGATGAACCGGCGATAGTATCCGGTCAGGCCAAGAAACCCGCGAACATCCCGGAGAGACGTGGGAGTGGGCCATTGGAAGACCGCCTGGATCTTCTCTTCATCCATGGCGACGCCGTCAGCCGAGATAGTATGGCCGAGGTAGCTCACCGTGGTGACGCCGAAGGAGCACTTCTTCCGGTTGACGACGAGACTGTGTCGTCGGAGGGTGAGGAGCACCTCGCGAACATGTCGTAGATGGTCCTGCCAAGAATGACTAAAGACCAAAATATCGTCAAAAAAACGAGTACATGCTTACGCAGGACCGAGCGGAAGATATCATTCATGGTGGCTTGAAAGGTGGTTGGAGCATTGGTGAGGCCGAATGGCATCACGAGAAACTCGAAGTGGCCGTCGTGCGTCCGGAAGGCCGTCTTAGGAACATCGTCCGGTCGGACCCGGATTTGATGATAGCCGGCTCTTAGATCAAGTTTAGTGAAGTAGGTGGTGCCGTGAAGCTCATCTAGAAGTTCCCGGATCACTGGAATGGGATACTTATCCGGAACGGTGACTTTGTTGAGTTCCCGATAATCCACGCAGAACCGCCAACTCTCGTCCTTCTTGCAGACGAGGAGGACCGGGTTGGAAAAAGGACTGGCACTTGGACGAATGAGGCCACCCAATAACATCTCCCGCACCAAGCGTTCGATCTCATCTTTCTGCGCATGCCCGTAGCGATACGGTCGGACGGAGACTGCGGACGCGCCCCTGGTTGAAGTACAATCGCATGATCCGTCGATCTTGCGGGCGGCAGACCTTGCGGTGGGGCGAAAATGTCGAAAAATTCGTCTAGTAAGTGTTAGATTGCGGTCGCTACGGGCGGGCTGTCCGGTAGGGCTGTCTCGAGTGGCCACAACCAAGCGGAAAAGTCCACGTCCGTGACGCGGTTGAGTGCTCGGCACGAAATCGGTGAGCGGAGAAGAGCCGAGTCGCCCACTAGTCGGCAGGGGTGGCCCTTGTGTTGAAACATCATCGTGTGGGTGGCCCAATTTACGCGGACATCCCCCAATGTTTGGAGCCATGCTACGCCCAGAATCGCGTCAATGCCGTCGAGTTCGAGCATATAAAAATCTGCCGTAAAAGTGCCCGATCCTACGGAGAGAGTGACATCCGTACACTGTCCCAGAGTCGGCCGCCGGCGACCATCACCTAAGCAAACCGAGAAATTGGGAGATGGGGTAATCAGAAGGTCGAGGTCGCGTGCCACGGTAGCCGAAATGAAATTGTGACTTGCTGCACTATCGATCATCACGATCACGGTACGGCCAAGAATGTTCCCCGCTAATTTCATTGTCTGGGGACCGGTGATGCCCCCGACGGAGTAGAATGGAAACTCCAGCACGTTGAGAGGCACATCTGCGGTCGCCACAGGAGGAGTGTCCGCCCCTATCTCCAGGTCGTCGAAAACAGCTTCGAGGCTGTCGGGCTCGCAATCCCCAAATATCTCATGAAATTCTTTGACCGCGCAGACATGCTGGGGGGAGTAAGGTTGGCGACAGCGAAAACAGAGCCCTTTGCGCCGGAGTTCGTTGTAGTCATTGTTGGAGATGCGGTGAGGGTTGTCCGGCTGGAGTGGGCGGATGCCGCCCGCCAGCGGCTGCCGAGGGTGCACTTCCCGAGGGGCGGGTTGGCGGGGAGTGGGGTGTCCGCCGGTTGGCCAAGGGCCGGTACCGAGGTCCGCTTCAACCGCACAAGCCAGTTCCAAGGCTTCGGAGACTGTCCGAGGGTGATGTGTCCGGGTCCGGGACCGGATATTAGGCAGAAGCCCTTGAAGGAAGAATCCCAAGTAGTGATCAGGCGGAAGGCCCGGAACCTGCATGACGAGTGCGACGAACTCATCGATGTAGTTGTTGACGGAAGTCGTTTGACGAGCCGTACAGAGACGCTCTATGGCGGAGCCGGTGTAGCGGGAGTCATAACGACTGATCATCTCTTGCTTGAACTCGGTCCATGAAATCATGGGTTGAACTTGGCGAAGCCAACGGGCCCAATGGAGAGCCGAGCTGTCCAGGCCAACCACGGCGGTGCCCACTTTGTCCACTTGGGGGGTGGTGTTGAGTTCAAAAAATTGTTCTGTGCGGGCAATCCAGCCCATCGGATCCACACCCGAGAACAAGGGAATGTCCAATGCGAGGTGCGGCCGGCCAGCTGGGGTTGCGGTAACGGCGGGGTTGGCGGCAAAGACCTGCGGCGGCATCCCCAGGATGGAGGCGGTGTCGTTGGAGGAGGCCGATCCTGATGGTACGGAGAGGTTTGGCGGTGCCGTGAGGGCGTCGAGGCGGCTCAGGATGAGGGCCTGGCCCGACATAAGAGCGTTGACGGTGGACTTCAACCCGTCCAATCGTTCGTCTTGTCGTTCGAACCGAGATCGGGTGGCGTCCGCGTCGTCCAACGCTTCGTGGGCGTTCAACCGAGTGGTGGGTGCCATCGACGAGGAAGAGACGGTGGAGGACTCCGGCGGCGCTAGGGCAGGAGGAGACGGAGGTCGGACCAATTGATACCACCTGGGTATCGGATATCCGGCAAGAGGGGCGACAGCGAGGGAGCGGAAGGTCTTCCGTCGGCGCTGCCAGTGGAAGGGTAGCGGTAGCGTGACTGAGAGAGAGAGAGAGAGAGAGAGAGAGAGAGAGAGAGAGAGAGAGAGAGAGAGAGAGAGAGAGAGAGAGAGAGAGAAAGAGAGGAGGGCTAGGATTGGCGAGAAGAAAGGGGAGCAGACCCAATAAACTTCAATAATCCAAAAAATGCCCAAAACAATACAATAGTTCTCCTCTTATAGTGAGGGTTACAACACTTAGCAAAATAAAAATAGAATTAAGCCTCATAGTCAGAAACCCGATTGACTCAAGCCGTTGGTTCATTTCCTCCTGCACCGTCCGGCTCGCCCACCTCCTGTGCGCCGCGCCTCCTTCGGGTGTATACTTGCCATGGCGGGTCCTCCGCCGAGAGATCGGTAACAATGCATCTCAGAACAACTACGAAAAAGTTGAACCAAAGCACGTGGAATGGAACCAAAATTGCTAAAATTCAATGTTCAGGAATTCTTGAACTAATTGAACCTAACGACATTGAACCAATAGAGCCCATTCAAGCTCTACGTCCATCCCTGGATGAAAGGAAACATAGGACTCTGCCTTTGGGGGCCACTGGACCGGGGACACAAAAGAAAGACGCCCTTCCACGGGTAGGCTCTGATCGCAGGGCGCTCTCTGGTTCTCAATATATTGTGCATGAAAAGATTAAATTTATGGTGAATATTTGTTCTTTGGGAAACACATTCTGATATAAAAAAAAGTCGCATAATGTTATAATTTTTGGGTGTTCAGTTTAAGAAATTATAACTTCTCAGAATTACTTCTGTCAATCTGACTCTTGAAACTTTTAATTGTCAGCTGGATGAATTCATGAAGTTGAAATCAAGAAGATGGTGTTTTCACATTGAAGAGTGGAGAATGTTTTAGGCAAAAAGAAACACCACACCAGCACCACAACAAATTTGGCGAGATCAATAGAAAGAACATAGTCATTAATCATAATTTGGACATGGGAGTGTGCAATATGCACGGACTGTTGAAAACTGTTAGAACCTAATTGATTGGTATAATGCGTCCACCGTGCGGGATCTAACGACAACGAGCCACGAGTAGTCAATCAGACCCTATTTTCAAAATGGATCACGGCACATGTGCCCAAAGGGATAGTCCTCGCATGTAAGGCCCGGTCCCCGCCGTACGAGCTCTTTTCTAAGTCCAAGCCCTCATCCTCCATATATGTCCCTCGCTCATTAGACGCAACCTTCGCTGCAGGCATCCTTCACGTAGTCCTCACTCGCAATCAATCCTTTATTCGACAAAGAGAAGTGAAGCACCAAGTGGAGAAATATTTCAACAAGGCTGTAAAACCAAGGAGAATCGTGGAAGGTAATCTGGTGCTGAAGAAGGTCGACCGCGAGAAGGCCGCAAGCAATCGTAAAGCACAATGCGAACTAGACAAGTCTCTATATCGTACAAGAAGCACTTGCGTCGGGAGCCTACAACTAATGATGCATGAGAAGAGCTCCTTGACGAACACACGGAGAACGATCCAAAGAGATTTACTCCAAACACTCAAGTCAAATCATGTGTGCATTCCTTATATAAGTCTCTCAAATTAAATATGTAATGGACTCAGCAATAAACAAGCACAACCTATTGTTATTCTCTAGCACCCGGGACTTCATGCTCGGGTCCCCAATGTGATTGTCGAAGAAATCCTATTGCTATCCTCCAACACCCAAGACTGTGTGCTCGGGTTCCCAGGATGATTGTCGAGGAAACCCTATTGATGTGCTCCAACACTCAGGACTGCGTGCTTCGTCCCTAAGATGATCGTCGGGAGAACCCTATTCCTATGCTCCTACACCCAGGACTGTGTGCTCGTCTACGAAGCACCGACACTCTGAAATGGCCAGAGTGTCGGTGTCCGACACTCCGACACGCGTCCGACACGCCGACACGCTCAGACACACGTGTCGGAGTAGTCGGACACGTAATTTATCGGGACTCGCGTGTCCCGCTAAATTGGACACGCGAGTCCCGTGAAATAGGTTAATCGCGGCTATTCATTTTTATCCCGTGAGAAGCTCTCGACTGCGGCTATTCATTTTCATCCCGTGAAATAGGTTCTCGACTGCAGCTACATCTTCGTCTTCATCGACTGCGGCTGCATCTTCATCTTCACTCGACTGCGGCTGCATCTTCTTCTTCATCGACTGCGCCTATTCATCTCGACTGCGGCTATTCATCTCATTTGCGGCTGCATCTTCATCTTCACTCGACTGCGGCTGCATCTTCTTATTCTTCTGCGGCTGCATCATCTTCACTCGACTGCGACTGCGGCTAAATTGGACTCTGCCGCACACTGCATCATATTCCAGAAAGCTTAGCCTTAAAGCTTCTTGCACAACCGTCCTCATCATCATGTGCGGAGAGAAATTGGAGTACATATTCTTTTGTGAACTCAATGAAGAGAAATAGAATGACACCAAAACGTGCAGAAGATCTGGTTTTCATACACAGCAATCTACGTCTACTTTCAAGAAAAAATCCACAATATACACAAGGAGAAACAAAGATGTGGGATATTGGCGGGGATGCTTTTGATACATTCGAAGATGTTGGTATGCTGGAAATTGCAAATCTCTCACTGGATGAGCCGGACATGGAATCAGTTATCTTTTCAGATGATATATAATATGTAAGTATGAAAATGACAATTTTATATGCTTTTTGTTCATTTCTTGTCTATTTATTAGTATTTTACAATTTTTATAATTAAAAAATATGAATTTAACAAACGTGTCCGAACGTGTCGAATATTAGTAGTTTAGGAGAATGGACGAGTCGCGTGTCGTGTCGTGTCGTGTCGCGTGTCACGTGTCGGTGTCGGTGCAACATAGGTGCTCGTGCCCCCAAGGTTATTATCGAGGAAACCTCATTGATATGCTCGAACTACCAGGACTGCATCCTAGCGTCTCCAAGGTGATTGTCAAGGAAACCTTATTGCTATGCTCCAACACCCATAACTGCGTGCTCGCGCCTCCAAGGTGAATGTCGAGGAAACCTTATTGCTATGCTTCAACACCCATCAATGCGTGTTCGTGTCCCCAAGGTGATTGTCGAGGAAACTCTACTCCTATGCTTCAACACATAGGACTACGACTAGTGTTCCAAGGTGATTGTCGAGGAAACCATATTGTTGTGCGCCAACACCCAAGACTGCGTGCTTGTCGAGGAAATCCTATGTAACAGGATAACCCGTAAGAGTTGGCGAGTCGTCGGAGGAGAGGTCGGAGGCGGAGATGACGGAGGCAGAGGGATACAGTAGAGCCGGAACCACAATTTCCTAGGCAGAGCACAAGCGCTACCAAAACCTCTTGAACCACAACTGCCTGGGCGGGATATGCGCGAGAGAGGGAGGGAGAGAGAGAAAGAGAGTGTTACCAAATGTATTGATTTGTATTTGTTAATAATATTTTCCCACATCAAATTTATTTTGAGGTATACCTGACTCATCATCCGTCTGCTTGTAATGTTAATTTGTTACTTCTAGAATATATAACTACACTTAGTATACATACAAAAAATATTAATTTATAAGATATAAAAATCCGATATTTTAAAATATACTCGACATCTCTCCGCCTTCTGACAATTAAAAACTCAATCCAACATGTCGCCGACATTCGATATTACAAATTTGGATACATGGCAAAAGGACGTGTTTTCCCAAAAAAAAACAGATCCAGAATACATTCCCAAAACACGAGACGACGCAATGAATTCAAAACAATGACAGTTGAAAAAGGAGAAAATTATATGTCAGTTTGGCAGTGTGTTCACGAACTCCACCACCATCATCATCCCCAACCCCTCGTCCACGCTTAAAGAGCAACAATACCTCGGTTATAGTCTTCGCCAAGCCTGCAGATTGTCTCACTGTGGCACCTATGACTTGGATAGCATCCTGTCCTACTCGCAAAGTATCCGCTCCTAGCAAGGACAGTTCACCTAGCTTGGCGAACATCGCCATCAGTGCCTGTGTCGTGCGATCATCAATGCAAACCGAGCTAGAGGAGGGCACATCAACGACAAGAGGTGTCGTCCTCCCCGCCTTCAGCTACACAATCCCCTCGATGGCGACCTTCAAGGAGTGGCCCATCTTCTTCCTCGCTGAATTTTCCTTCCAGCTCTTCTTGCGTTCTGCTAGTTCATTAACATTGATGTTGAGAATGCTCTCTTGATGGGAAATCTTCGCCTTCTAATCCTCCATCTTCACCATCTCCTCGAGATATTTTATCTCCTCCATATGCAGCGACTATCAAGTCTCTTTTATCTTTTTGGTCGCGACGAATTGGACTTGCTCGTGATTGTTTATGCAGCACATAGTGGCCACTAGCGTGCCTACAATAGTTTCCATCTTTGCGGGCAATGTACAACCTTCGGGAAAATTATAAATACAGATCTATTCTGGCTGTCTTGGTTGCGGAAGCTCGAGAACTCCCCGCGGACCAAGAGGCGGGTGAAACGACAACCACCATAATTGTTGCCACTGCTGACGAGACCGCGGACGCGGTTGTTGAAGACACTGCTACCATTGGCGGGATTGTTGTTGTTGATGACATGCTGCCATTGGCGAGGCTGCTAGCGTAGTACCTCCTCCCTAAGACTCGTGGGGGGTTTGGTTACTCTAATGAGTGGAGCACTTTGATTCTTCAGGTCTCCCCCAGGAAAAACCTGCATAGACACATCGCCCTCAGTCGGTGAGTCTGTCGAAGGCATCGCCAGTGATATGGCCGAGAGGCTCTGTTTGCTAGTATCCTACTGCGGCAACGCCTCCAAATCAAAAATCTCCGCAATCAAAGAAAGATAGAGGTTAGTATCTAAGTTTTACAAGAACCTCACTGGTGATGTCATTGCTTACCCTGTGCCACCAACTTCAACGGTAGATGGTGCAGATGTCGTCGATTATGGACTGAGCCGCTTCCTATCCCTAAAAGTTTGACCTCCTGAGGGGGTAGGAGAAGGTGGCGAACACACTTAGCCAGGAGGGAAGGGCTTCAGGTCGGTTTCAAGCAAGCTCCTTATGTTAGGAGTTGCAGGTGCGCCAGAGACATCATCCTCCTCGTTCCAGGAGAGGTCCATGGCTATCGGGGAAGAAGAAGAAGAAATTATGCTTGGTTACCAAGTGTACTGATATACACATCTCCTTAGTTAGACAATCCAGTATGAAAAATTGCACTTTCTTTCAAAGGCTCTTGATCATATGAGAATCCTCCACAAATCTCTGTCAAGGTGATAGAAAACAGAGTGTCAAACAGTTTTGAATTGATAGCCATCTCGTGAGATTTCTCGAGGGGCCCCGTAGGGGCGGAACAACTTGCAACACTGACGATGCCAGTTACCTGAGTATCCACAATGGATCACTCATCAATACGATCCACCTCCGATGGTTATCCAATCACTCGGGATTGCTATCTTACATGAGATTCAATTCTGCTTGACACACTATCTCCCACCAGATCCCTACCTTCTCGTCCGCGTGATCTCATTTTGTGAGATCAAATAAGAGCACCGTCTTGTTAGGCAGAAAAGCTTTTTCGACTGGAAGCAAGTTGACAATTTTTGTTAACCTTGGCTTTGGGAAGAAAGTCGTCGTGATTTTTCTTATATCCAAGTTCCTGAATCCCAAGAAAAGCGGAGAATAATTGTTTGGTATAATGTGTCCCATGTGCGGGATCCAACAACTATATGCCACGTGTAGCCAGTCGGGCCCTCATTTGAAAGAGATCGCGGCATGCGGCCCTCTCGATATTGTCTTCGCACGCAGGATGCAGTCCCCACCATACGAGCTCTTCACTCAGTCCCTGCCATCCAGATACGGCCTCACTCACAATACGCAACCTTCATAACGCATCCTTCACGTAGACTTCACCCGCAAGATGCAGTACTCGTTGGGTGCAATCCACACCATACTCGTCTATTGAACAGAATTCTTGTATCCAATATCATCAATGCAGTATGACATTGAGATCGCCCGCATAAATAGTCAGTGTAAAGGCTACCCTACCTAAGTAGGCCCCAAAACTAGCTTGTGATGCAAAGATCGTGTGTAAGATATATAGCGATATGACAACAACTTTGTCAGGCCCAACGGATATATGTCTGCAATCGTACCAATACAGCGAGGTAATTAGTGGATCCCCTGTCACGTGTCAACAGCATCTTCGACATGCATTACATGTGGCGACAAGGTTGTAAATATCATATGTCAATGACATAATGACATGTCGAATTAGGTTTTAAAATTGCAAATATCAGAGATATCTCAGGGATATTTTAAAATATCAAATTTTCATCTCATAAATAAAAATATATACCAAGTATACTTACAAGTTCTAAAAATAAAATTGGCATAATAATTTAACCAGTAATGAGTTATATATCCCAAAATAAAGTCAAAGAATATTCAAAATAAAATATTAGTGACTATGACTACTGCTAATAAAATCTAAAACAAGTGCAAATAGATACATTGTAAAATATATTTAATATTATATAATAACTTTATTTAGCTAACAACAAATTTTACAACAAGTAAAAAAGAACAAAAAGTTGAATACCCTTGATTGATAATAAGAGTTCTCATGCTTAATAAAACCATGTTAAAAGTATAAAAAACTTTAACTAATAAATGTGTTGAATATTTTAATATTTTATTTAATATTAATTAACAAAGAGTGTGAAGTGACTATATAAAATTGATTGAAAGAGTAACACCGACAAACGAGAATGAAATAATAAGTAATCAGTTTAAGCATATATAATGCAATATATAGAGGTGATTTAAGCATACATATTCCTAACATAAAATAAAACAACGTGCAATATTTTCGAAAATCATGTTGGCCGATAAAAGGGCAGCCCGGTGCACGAAGCATCCCCGCTAGCGAGGGTCCGGGGAAGGGTCCCACCACAAGGGTCCGGGGAAGGGTCCCACCACCCTGCATTTTTGCAAGAGGCTGCTTCCAGGACTCGAACCCGTGACCTCAAGGTCACACGACAACACCTCAACCCGTGCAATATTTTAACAAATCATGTCGGCCGATATATCGAAAAAAATTGAATCTGTCAGCTTATATTTTACTCAAATACATAATCAATTTGTTAGGGAAAAATATCGTTTTGCATTAAAAATAAACATGTCGGATACGTCGTTGAACATTTAAAACATTGTGTGACAGTTACCTTCTCCATATGGGAGGACTATACATACCCCTCTGAAGAGGGAATCATAGTTCAAAATTTTAGAAGAGAAAAAGCAATACAAAGAGGAGGTTGAGAGAAGGAACACTAGGGTTTCTAGGTCAGTGGTGGTCTCTCTATACTCTCTGCTTGGCTCTGAGTAAGGTTCTGCTCAAATCACCCCAAGAACAAATTAGGGTTCAACACTAAGCATCCAACCTAAAATTAATTGACTATAGATATACTTTTTTAATTGGATGACTTGTGAGTAGGTCATTGAGTCTAGCCAACTCTAAAACCATTTAGAAACTAAGTATCCAACATAAAATTAAAATTACTATTCTCAACTTCCAAACATTTGTCAAAACAAAATGACATTAAAGACAGCTACCTAGAAAACTTGTAAAGAAAAGTAAAATGAATTAAACCAAACCTCCAAAAGGTATCGGAAGGATTCTGTTGCTGGTTAGGAAATGTGGCAGCAGGTGATGCGTGGGTTGATATCCTTTGATGGCCATCCCTCAAATTAACGTGTTCAGTAATTTGTCCATCATTTTGCTGAGAAAGTGAATTTGTTTGATCCTGAGAACTAGAAGCAAACAAAGGTCTGCGGCATGTAGGACAGGAATAGACCTCAGTCAAGCCTTGATCCAACCTGGTAAATACAAGCTCAAAGTAAAGCCCAATGAGAAAGGAACGGAGGCATTTAAAATCAAGATGGATAACAACTCAAAAATATTGCGCAACTCCTAAATAATTGAACAATCACCAGAAACCTTATTTTCAAGTGAACAGAAGAAAAGAATCATAGAATAATAAGTACGTGAATTATATGCTAGAATAGATATATCCACAGTACAAAATAAACCAGAAAGAGTACAAAACTTAGCAGATAAGGGGAGATCCATGTAATTATGCAAAGTTGAAGGGAAGGTCTCAGTAAATGACCATATATATATATAGTTTCTTTTCATATTATATATATGATTATCCAATTTTGTGGTTTGTTGTCCGTTAAAACTTATACAAAAACACCAGAAGAAAATTCCTGCAAAGCTATATGTTCACTAATTCCGCAGTTTCTTGGGAGCAGAGTAATGCTTGATATCCTAGCAAAACTGACATAACAAGGTGACTACGCCAAGACATGTAGGTGACATTATGCCGACAATTAGCCCAATAAAACTTATAATAAAAACCTTCTAACTTCATCAAAAAACTGCTACCTCATAAAATTAGACATTGTTAATCAAAGATACTGAGTAGCTAATACAACATATTTTTATCAATTATTAATAAGTAAACACACAGAAAGATGCCCATATCATGATGAGGTAACAACTAATGTTGTTAACTCTCAGTGTGTCCCATTGAATCTGTAAATGCAAATACTTAAGCACTATGAAGCACAGATACTTAAAAATGTCCCGCGTATTAGCTCGAACACGTATCGGGGACGGTAAAAGTTTGAAAACGCACGGAAATACGTTCCGAAACGTCCCCACATTAAAATTTAATTAAAAAAATAAAAAGGAGGAAACACCGGGATACGCGTTCCGCATCAAGTAACAGTAGAAAACGGAAGGGATTTTTATATCTCGACACCTTCTCAAAACCTAATCCCGATGTCATCATTTCCTCACGCCTCCTAGTCCTCTTCGACGCCGACGGGTTCTCACACCTCTTGCTCTCTACGCCCCTGCTCCTCAGGCCTCCTCTTCGGTGCCGACATTTCCTCACGTCTTCTGCTCCGAACTCCTATCGCTCTTCGACGCCGACGGTACCTCACGATTTGTTTATCATTCCCATGAAATTTTGTTACTGTTGGCTCTCAAGTTATAGCAGTTTTTTATATCAATACAGATTACAACAACAACAACAGAACCCATATAGTCCCCAATCATTGGGGGTATGGGCGGGGGAAGATTGGAAACAGACCTAACCTTTGGCACTATGCACAAAGTGGCTTCTCTCAGAGGAGAAAGACCTAACCCTTGACAATAAATGCACAAAGTGGCTGCTCACAGAGTACCACTGAAATAGTGGCCCCCTATACCATCGCGTTTGCTGCGGAATCATGCCCTCAAATCAAAGCCAAAGACATCAGAGAGGGCAGACCCAAGAATCCATTTTGATTTATGTGCACATAACCATGCTTCCTTCATTCAGCATCCAGAGCATTGGTGAAGCACAATTTATATCAATACAGATTGCAGAAAGAAAAAAATACAATCAGATTATACTGAAATCAACTCAAATTATAGCAGGTTTTTAGTTTTTCATGAAAAAACCAAAGGCTCTCATTTCACTATTTTAGGTCTAGATTGTGGAATATTGTGGGCGATGACTTTAAGTCATTCGAAGATGTAGGTACACTTAAGATAGCTAATTTATCGCTTGATGAACCAAGGTTGGAGCTCTCGATTATGGAAGAAGACGATGAAGTTGATACTATTGGAGAGAATGTTTAATTTTTGAACTATTGATATTTTGTATGTGCATGTAATGAAAAATTGAAACATTTATCAATTTATGTAATGATGTGGACATGTGGTACATTAGTGATTGGTTTTTATAATGCTTGTCTCATGGACTCTTTTCTATATTTCTTATAGCATTATATCATTATATGAATTATGAAATGCGAATGATATATAATATATAATATATATGTTGTAGTCTTATAAAATTCTATTTTTATAATTCAAGATATGTACACTTCGTTTGTTTCCACATTAATTAATAATTATATTTAAATAATCAATTTTAAGAAAATGTTTCCTATATCCTAGTTTTTTTTGAAAAATCACGTTTCCCGTATCCGTTTCGTATTGTATCCCGTCCCCGTGCTGCATAGCTTAAGCAAAGCAGCATAAATAAATAGAACAGCCAAACTGAATGAAAAAGACAAATTTTAAGCTCAGCTATAGCCAAATATTATCTTTTGATAGAATAAGAACCAGATGCAGCTTTGATAAGGATAGCATATACAATAATGGAACTATATTTGATATATAACAGAGGCAAATACAAGCAAACATAATCATACCAAGATCTTAAGCATGCAAGATGAAAGAGATGATTGCAAGATAGCTTCTTAGCCCTGGCCATTGGTCCCTGCAGAACAATTAATTTAAGGAGGAAACCAAAACCACAGATCTCAAAAAAATATGGATGAAATTTTCAATTCTCACTCTACATATTGCACACTCATCATCAAATGTAGATAACTCCTCATTCGTAGCATCCAGAAGAGCTCTGTCAAGGGAATTTAGGGCCCTCTTCAACTTGATGAATCCCCTCATCCGCTTAAGCAATGCACTTAAAATAGCCTGTTAAATCATTCATACAAAATCAACGATCAAAATACTTTTATAAAGGATAGGACATTTCTTTGGAATTCAACTTCTATCTCTCTTTGGAGGACAGGGCAATTCTCCCAGCATTAGTTCCGTGGCAAGATGGGGCTAGCAAATGAAAAGAATTTTAGAACTAAAATAATGATGTTTACCCTCAGGTTAAGGAAAAGAATTGCATCCACAAGGTGAAATGCCATGCCATGAAGCCACCATATCATCATGTAATGAGCTACTCCCATCAACAAAGCCATAATGTCAATCAGAAAACCACAATTTCGAATAAGTTGCCCTTTCCACTCAGCCAAAGACCCTGCAGTCGAAGTAGTTGATCTAGAAAAATTAAATAAATAGAATTTACATCTACAGAAACTCGTGAAATGACAACACTCTGCCACTATTCCGTTATTCTAGTGTAACAAATCTCAATGAAGGAAACAGTTAGATAGCGGTTAAATGAATAATTACAAAACTAGATGAGAACAATGAGTAATAAAACAGCAAGAAAGAACCACATCAAGTCACAAGCAATCTTTGAGAAAATTACATATTTTTTGTAAAGAAAATACGGTGTGCCGAGACGAGAAATTCGAAGGAAATCAAAACACAAAACGCAGGAAAGCACAGAAGACACACAGATGTACAGAGGTTCACCCCAATCCGGGCTACGTCCCCTCTCCCCTTCCTCTTCTCTTTGTTCTATTCACCAAGACGGATTACAGCTTACAAGGTTACAAGGATCAAATCCGATCCTACCTCACTTAACCCTCTTCAGACAAGAACAGAGGAACCGCCGCCAAGGAACACCGCGCAAAAACACTATTGCACTCACTTGGGCTTAATGACCTTAACCCTAAACCAGGGTTACGCACCCTTTAAATAGAGCGCCAAACCGGGCTCAGAACAACATCCGCTGAGACCGGTTCAACAACATCCGCTGAGACGGCATGTAAATCCGATGAGACCAGTTCAGCAACATCCGCTGAGACGGCATGTATATCCGCTGAGACGATTCAGCAACGTCCGCTGAGACGGCATGTATACCAGGCGTCGAGCGTCGAACGCAGGCCTCTCCCGTTCGACGAACTCTGAGGCGGGAGTAATCAAGGACCCGTTAGTCGAACGCAGGCGGAGTTCGACTAACCCTTCTCCGTTCGTTAAGCGCAGACGGAGTTCGACTAACTCTTCTCCGTTCGTCGAACGCCGTTCGACGAACAGTGACCAGAAGTGTTCCCCAACTCCAACATTCTCCCACTTGGTGAACATCTTCCTCCGATGAGAGTTGCTCCTCCAACCTTCTTCTTCAACCCTACGGCCGTTGCACACCACTGAAATTTGGCAACAGGAACCGCCTTGGTAAGAAAATCAGAGCTGTTCTCCATCGTGTCCACCTTCTCCAGTTGAACTACCTTCTTCTCCACCCTCTCCCGGATGAAATGGTACTGGATGTCAATGTGTTTGGTTCGTGCGTGGAAGGCAGGATTCTTGGCTAGCTGAATAGCCCCTTGACTGTCACACCACAGCTTCACTGGCCCCTGCTCAAACCCGAGCTCCAAACATAGCCTCCGCAGCCATATGGCCTCCTTGCTTGCATGAGTAAGAGCCATGTGCATGAGTAAGAGCCATGTACTCTGCCTCCGTCGACGAAAGTGCCACCACGCATTGCCTCCGACTCATCCAACTGATTGCACCTCCAAACAGTGTGAACACATACCCACTGGTGGATCTCCTGCTATCCAGATCACCTCCCCAATCCGAGTCCACGTGCCCAACCACATCCAGGACTCCTCCTTCACCAGCTCCTTCAAAACATAGGGAGTAATTTGAAGTGCCTCGGAGATACCTGAGCACACGCTTCACAGCGTTCCAGTGTTCCTTTCCTGGTGTAGCCATATACCGGCTCAACACTCCCACTGCTTGAGCAATGTCAGGGCGAGTGCAGACCATGGCGTACATCAAGCTTCCCACAGCACTAGCATGAGGAACCTTCGCCATGTCCTCAACCTCATCTTGTGTCTTCGGGCTCAACTCTGCAGATAACTTGCACCCAACTTGCATTGGTGCTCCCACTGGCTTGCAGTCCGTCATATTGAACTTCTTCAACATCTCCTCGACGTACCTCTGCTGCCCCAACCAAAGCTTCTTCTTGCTTCGATCCCGGGAAATCTGCATACCCAAGATGACACTTGCTGGCCCCAAATCCTTCATCTCGAATTTGGCTGAGAGCAGCTTCTTCACATGTTGGATCATCCTGACACTATTGCCCACCAGTAGCATATCATCTACATAAAGTGTCAGGAAGATGAATTGTTCTCCCTTTCTCTGGATGTACACACAGTGATCCGAATTCGATCTTTCAAAACCTAACTCCAGCATGTATGTGTCGAATTTCTGGTACCACATCCTCGGAGATTGCTTTAGTCCATACAAGGACTTCTTCAACCTTCAGACCTAATCCTCCTTGCCCTTGGCTTCGAATCCTTCCGGCTGCTTCATGTATATCTCCTCCTCCAGATCACCGTGAAGAAACGCCGTCTTCACATCCATCTGCTCAATCTCTAGGTCATGCGCTGCCGCAATAGAGAGTACCAGTCTGATCGACGTCATCTTGGCTACCGGTGAGAAGATCTCATCATAGTCAGCACCTTCGACCTGGGAGAATCCCTTTGCAACCAACCTTGCCTTGTATTTCTCCACAGTGCCATCACCCTTCACCTTCTGCTTGAAGACCCATTTGCTTCCAATGGCCTTCCTCCCCTTTGAAAGCTTACACAGACACCAAGTCTGATTCTTCCTCAGAGACTCCATTTCATCCACCATGGCTAGCTCCCACTGATTTGAGTCAGCCCTTGATCTAGCATCTTTGGCAGAGATTGGATCTTCACCAAGCATACTCAGGCAACATTGTCCAACCACTGCACATTGGGGATATCTCACTGGTGCCTTTCTTTCCCTTGTCGATCTCCTCAGAAGTGGAATTTCCTCAGCTTCATCTTCTGACTCATCATCACTTCTCCCCATCTCCAAATCATCTGATTCAGAATCAGATTCAGCCCCAACAGTAGTAGCTCCTTTCTCAAAGCTTCCTTCCACCACCACTGTCTCTTTTTCTGCTTCTTTGGCCTTCTCAGCTTGTGTGACTGCCTGTGGACTGGTTTCATGAAACACCACATCCTTGCTGAATGTTACAGTCCTGGTCACAGGGTTCCAAAGCTTGTACCCTTTTATGTCATCTTTGTAACCCACAAAGATGCACTTCTCAGATTTGACATCAAGCTTCCCCCTCTTCTCCTTTGGAATGTGAACATATGCATCACACCCAAACACACGAGCATAGGCCAAATTTGGCTTTCTCTTCGAGATGGCTTCAAAGGGTATACATCCCTCCACAGCAGATGTAGGGGACTTGTTCTTCAGGTAGTTTGCAGTCGTCACTGCTTCAGCCCAAAACTCCTTCCCCAAACCTGCCCAACTGAGCATGCACCTGGCCTTCTCCATCAAGGTCCTGTTCAGCCTCTCCGACACTCCATTCTGCTCTGGAGTATACGGTGTGGTCTTCTGTCGTGCAATCCCCTGCTCAGTACAGTACCGCTCAAAAGCATCAGAGCAATACTCCCCTCCATTATCAGAACGGAGGACCTTCACCTTTCTCTCCAACTGGTTCTCCACCAGGTTCTTAAATTTCTTAAACCTGTTCAGAACTTCTGACTTGGACCTGAGAAAATAGATCCAGGAATACCGTGAGAGGTCATCAGTAAAGGACACATAGTACATTGCGCCGCCTAGAGATGGAGCTGGAGTTGGCCCAAACACATCATTGTGTATCAGCTCCAGCACTTCAGTTGCCCTCGTGCCCGTCCCGCGAAAGCTTACTCTGGTCTGTTTGCCAAGCAGGCAATGTTCACAGAACCCAAGGCTTGTGGAGCACTCTGGCACCCCTTCCACCATCTGACCAGATGCCATGGCCGACATCCCCTTCTCATTGATATGCCCAAACCGATGATGCCACAGCCTGGACACCTCCTCCTGGTCAACCTCCTGGCTCTCAGAGATAAGAGCCCCACTTGGAACCATTGTATCAGCAAGCAGAGTATACAGTGTTCCATGTCTTACTCCCCTGGCAATCACCATTGCCCCCTTGACATCTTGCAAGTTTGCTTGTCACAGCTGAAGTGCACTCCTGCATCCGCCATGGAACCCATCGAGATTAAATTCCTGCTCATCCCAGGAATGTGCATCACATTTGGAAGAGGCCTTGTGGTCTTATTAGACAACTTCAACATCACCTTGCCACGCTCAATAATCTGCACAGCAGAATCATCACCCAGCATGACATCTCCACCATCAAACCTCTCATACTCACAGAACCAGTGCCTATGAGGGGTCATGTGGTATGATGCTCCTGTGTCTACATACCACATATCAGAATCTCTCTGAGCAACGCACGCGGCAGCGATGTACATGTCACCGCCGTCGCCCTCCTTCTTCGTACCAGAAGTTGTCGGTGTCTCCTTGTTCTGAACGGCCTTGTTCGGACATTGAGACTTCACATGACCAGTCTCATTGCACTTCCAGCACCGAACGAGCTTCTTACTCTTCTCCCTCTCCTGGCTCTTGGATCTACCTCAAGACTTATCTCGATATCCACCATGTTTGTTCTCCCTTCGTTGAGGACGGGATCTAGATACACTCAAAGCACCTTTGCTTGTCGCCTCAGAACCTCCTCTCCTAATCTCCTTAGATAACAGGGCTGCACATACAGTATCATATGACAGTTCCTTGTCTCTACTCCCCCCAATCACGACAATCAGATTGTCTCATGAATCTGGCAGCGAGCACAACAAGGTGATGGCTCTGTCCTCATCCGAGATCTTCTCACCAATCGAGATTAACTGACTCACAATGGTGTTGAATTGAGTCAAGTGCTCTGAAAACGAGTTGCCCTCATGCATCCGAAGTTTATACCACTTCTTCCTCAATAGCAATTTGTTTACCAGTGACTTGCTCTGGGAGAGGGATTCCAACTTACGCCACAGACTTCGTGCTGAAGTCTCCTCCATGACGTTAGTCAAGATTGAATCTGCTAGGAATAACCGGATCAAGCCCTTAGCCTTCCGATCGGTTTTCGTCCAGGCCGCAGCCTCCGCTGCACCATCTGCAGTTGCGTCTGCAGATTTTCCCTTCGATGCACTCGCATCCTTCTCTGCATCCTTAGGAACGGAGGATCATCTTCGATCGCAGACCATAGATCTCGATCAATCAACATATCTTCCATCTTCATCTTCCATAGATCGAATCGACTTCCGTCAAACTTCTCGATCTCGATCCGCACGCCGCCAGAACCCATTTCCAGGATCAAGAACCAACCTCGCTCTGATACCAAATGTAAAGAAAATACGATGTGCTGAGACGAGGAAGGAAATCAAAACACAAAACGCAGGAAAACACAGAAGACACACAGATGTACAGAGGTTCACCCCAATCCGGGCTACGTCCCCTCTCCCCTTCCTCTTCTCTTTGTTCTATTCACCAAGACGGATTACAGCTTACAAGGTTACAAGGATAAAATCCGATCCTACCTCACTTAACCCTCTTCAGACAAGAACAGAGGAACCGCCGCCAAGGAACACCGCGCAAAAACACTATTGCACTCACTTGGGCTTAATGACCTTAACCCTAAACCAGGGTTACGCATCCTTTAAATAGGGCGCCAAACCGGGCTCAGAACAACATCCGTTGAGACCGGTTCAACAACATCCGCTGAGACGGCATGTAAATCCGCTGAGACCAGTTCAGCAACATCCGCTGAGACGGCATGTATATCCACTGAGACGATTCAGCAACGTCCGCTGAGACGGCATGTATACCAGGCGTCGAGCGTCGAACGCAGGCCTCTCCCGTTCGACGAACTCTGAGGCGGGAGTAATCAAGGACCCGTTAGTCGAACGCAGGCGGAGTTCGACTAACCCTTCTCCGATCGTCGAACGCCGTTCGACGAACCCTTCTCCGTTCGTTAAGCGCAGGCGGAGTTCGACTAACTCTTCTCCGTTCGTCGAACGCCGTTCGACGAACAGTGACCAGAAGTGTTCCCAACTCCAACATTTTTTTACGATAAAACAAAATTCATCAATTACAAGTTTACAGTTAATCCATTCATCTACAAAGATGTTATATAAGCACATCAAACCACATAAGATTTCTGACTTTAGATGAAAGCATTAAAATTTAACACACAAATCAACTTTATACTGATCTCTCATGTCTGCTTTATGTTGAAGTGTTGCAAATATAAATACCCTGGTTGAATTAGAAAAGTAAACACATCTTCAGTTTTGTTAATTTACTATTCCAAAACTATTAAAAGTAATCACTGTGCACTAACTAGTACTACTATAAATTCTTGTTTTCCCAAGAGGCTCTGTAAATGAATCTGTTGGCTGATTAACTATTTTTATATATTTGGTTTCAATCTCCCCAGATCAAAGTTTGTAACACCTTTAGTCAAACCAGGTTTTAGAAACTATAAATGTGTTAGGTTCTTGTTAGCATATATTAGTTATTATTTTCTGTATTTCTCTATTCTATGTATTTTCTCCTAATTACCCCTCACTCCTATATATTAGAGCGAGACCCATTATAATGAATTAAGAAAAATAATTTACCATTTTCAACAAGGTATCAGAGCCGCCTTAGGGCGAAACCCTCGTCTCCCGCTCGCGTTCGTCTTCCCGCATTCCAACCGAATCGCCTCATCGTCTCAGCCTCGTGCTCCATTTCCGCATCCCGACTCCCGTACACGCTACCGCATCCTTTTCGCGTCCAGCGCATCCCCGTGCGTCCCAAGATGTTGTTGGCCGACCCTCCAACCGGAGTCGGAATGAAGATCTGAACCTATTTCGGTATCCTATTAGCATCTTTTTTGAGTTGATTCTTCTTCCTCTATCTTACTCTGCTTGTGCCCTGTTGCGGATCCGTGGATTGGATTAGGCATCTTCATGGATCTTGGTTCTCTCCACTTTCTATGAGCAAACCCTAGAGGTCTATTTCTTGTGTTCCCCTTGATTCCTTGATTTCTATTCTTGGATCATTGTCTCGGGGAATGACGAATCTCCTACTATCTCTTTTGAGGTCGGGGCTTCTTCCTCTACCTTGATTTCCGGAGAATCTATCCGGTCAAGTCATGATCACAATACGCCACAAATTACTACTATACGCCTGGATAGCTCTAATTACCTTCCAGACTATTACTCATGCCCTGAAGAGCAGGTGACTGTTTGGTTATGTTCGGGGTACTACATTGGAGCCTGCACAGACTTTCCCCAGATTGGTTGCAATGGGAGTCTGAGAACTCTTTGGCCATGTCCCGACTTATGAACTCCATGGTGGAATCAATTGCTCAAAATTATCTGTTCTTGGATACCACGATAGATATTTGGAAGAGAGTTGAGGGCACTTGTGCCGAGGGAATGCAGCCCAAATCTTCCAACTGCGACAAAATATTTTTTCCTAAGACAGGGTGAACGTCCTCCTTCGATCTACTACTTGGAGTTCACTAAGCTTTATCAGGAATACGATCACTTTGACTAGCTCACTCTAGTGTCTCCTGAGGATGAAGTTCTTGTTTGATCCCAGGAAGAATGCAACATGGTCTTTGAATTTCTACACGGACTGCATTAGGACTTCGATCAGATCAGTGTTCAGATCATTGGGCGCTCCTTACTCCCTCTCTTCTAGAAGTGTATAGCCTCGTCCAACAAAAGTTTGATCGATAACAGACTTGGCTACCTGACTCAATTTTCGAGGGATCTACGCTTGTTGCTCAGTCTGGATCTGGTAGACGGGCTCCACGTGACTCCAGATTGAAGTCACTGACTGACAAAGATCATCTGATTTGTGAGTACTGCGGAAAGTCTCGTCACTCACGGGACACGTGTTTCCGACTTCATGGCATCCCTCCACCTCGAGGTGGTTCTGCACCGCCAGGGGGTCGCGGCTATGGTCGCTCTCAGGGTTGATCATCTCAATCTAGGTATGCTCACCTTTTTGGGGCCTCAGAGAAGGCATCACCCTGTGATGGCCTTGACACTGCTAGTCTTCCAGTGGCTCTATCTGCAGATGAGCTACAGGCATTCCGCCGCTTGATGCAGGGGCGGTTCATTGAGTCGTCCACCTCTTCGTCCTCATATGCCCATCAGGGACTACCAAGTGCTCATGTTGTATCCACACGCCTTTCTACCCATTGAATCATTGATTCTGGAGTGACATATCATATGATCGGTTTTGCTACATGTTGGAAGGTGATGGGCTCTGGTAGATTGTGTGATGGCCTCTATGTGTTAGACTCTTCCAGCCCCGCTTCATCACCGAAAGTTCTTCATGCTGATCAGTTTTCTATTTTGGATTCCTGACATTGTCCTCTCTCTTTTATGAAACTTTTATTCCCTACCATTCTTCATTGTTATTAGATAATTTTCAATGTAATGTATGTGAATTGGGTAAACAAAATCGTACTTCTTTTAATCATGTTTCTTCTCCTAGCTCTACACCTTTTGTTATTATTCATAGTGGTGTTTGGGAGCCTTACTCTGTTGCTTAAATTTCTGGGTGTTTCTGGTTCAGAACTTTCATTGAATGTTTTTCCCGCACTGCCTGGTATATGTTACTAGCCTATTTTTGAGCTTCCGCGGAGGTGGTGATGGAGGCGGAGATACAAGAGGGAGTCGAGCTCGACCGCGGAGAATGTGAGGGGAAGAGAAAGAAGGGGAGTCGTGCTCAACCTCAACCCTAGAACTTGAGGAAGAAGGGAGACTTGAGAGAGGAAGAGAATTTGTTTAATTTGATTGATGATGAATACAATGACTCAATGGGTCTATTTAAAGGCTTACAAGGTGCATGGGTGTAAATACCCGAAAATAAAGAGAACAACACGAAACGATAAAATGCTACAGACTAGTACATCGACTCGATTAATTAAAGATACTTAACATGAATACGTGACGACATTTTTAACGGCGTAGATAACTTGTCTTGTTGAACCATAACATCCCATCTGACCTTCAAACCGAGCTTGTCCTCAAGCTCGAGCAAGGCTTGCACGTCGTGACTATCTGGCTCTTTAATTTTCCTCCAGAACAACTCCTGATAGCGCGTTGTTGTGGCGGCGGCCGCATCGAGTGGCGGGTCGTCAGAAGGAATGGATCGAGAGGAACCGCCAAAATAGATGACTAGAGCGGAGGCTGCGAACTGGAGACCACGGGTACGAATGATGGCGCAAAATGTGGTAGCACCACCACGGGGCTTGGCGGCGATGATGAGCGACATCGCCAAATGGGGAATGGTTGGCGAAAGGAACGAATCTCGAGGGGCCGACAGAGTAAGTGGTTGGAGTAGAGGATGTGGGACGACGACCGCAGGAAGTCAGGGACTAGTGGCGATGACACAAAGTGGGCCGGCACCGATGATGGTGCAAACAGTGGGCGACAAGAGCTGCGGAGAGTAGCGGAGCTTCTGTGGTCGTCTGTGCGAGCGACGATTGCTTCTGCAACCATGGATGTTACCTTCCGTGAATTTGAGAGATACTATGGTACCTCACTTCGGGGGGGGGGGGCTCTCCCATTTTGGAAGGGAGCTCCTCATCTTTTCTAGAGGAGTCCTCACATACACCATTACCCATTCCTCCTCTATACCAGCCTCTTCCAGCTACTACATTTGTATCACTCTTGCTCCTGTTACCCCTAACGGCCAGGAGAAATTACATGCCCCCCCCCCCCCTCATTTGCAAGTTTACTCTCAGAGGAAAAGGGCTACAAACACACAAGCCTCTCTCAGGATACCTGAGCTGGCATGACGTCTTCAAAATTTACTGCACTGCGAGAATGTACTTCTACCAAACACCTTTTTGTCTCAGTTGGTATTTTATGCTTCTTTCACTACTTCATATTGAGCCATTGTTTCCTCTTTGTCACCCGCAAGTGGCAAGAAGCCATGCTCGAAGAAATGAATGCCCTTGAAAAAAAAATGTACATGGGATCTTGTGCATCTTCCTCAGGGGTACACAGTTGTTGGATGTAAGTAAATGTTTGTTGTCAAACAAAACACCCAGGGAATTGTTGAGAGATACAAGGCAAGGGTGGTTGTCATAGGATACACTCACACTGCTGGGATCGATTATCAGGAGACGTTTGCTCTTGTAGCAAAGATGAACTTCATAAGAGTTCTCATATCATGTGTTGCATGTAAGAAATGGAACCTCAGTCAGGTAGATGTGAAAAATGTGTTCCTTCATGAGGGCCTAGAAGAGGAAGTGTATATGTCCCTACCTCCTAGACTTTCCCCTGAAGGATCTGAAAGGAAGGTCTGAAAGCTAACAAAAGTTTTATACGATCTCAAACAATCTCCTAGAGCTTGATTTGAGAGAGTTCACAAGGCCACGAGGACCTTTGGATATACTCAAAGTAATGTGGGTCATACTGTGTTCATCAAGCACAAGGAAAATTGGCATCCCTTATAGTATATGTGGACGGCATTGTTATAACAGGAGATGATCTGTAAGAAGTTCAAACTATACAAGAAAGGCTGGCTAGAGAATTTGAGGTAAAGGACTTAGGGAACCTCAAGTATTTTCTGGGCATTGAAGTCGCCATATCCAGGCATGGAATTTTTATCCCGCAGAGGAAGTATATTCTTGATTTACTTGAGACATCAGGAATGAGTGGGTCTAGACCTGCCGACACTCTATCGAAGCAAACCACGGGCTAGGGAGAGATGACAAAGAAACTGTTAAGCACATCCCTTGTTTTCAGAGATTAGTGGGGAAGTTGATTTACTTGTCACATACACGTCCAGATATCTCATATGCAGTTAGAGTGATCAGCCAGTACATGCACTCACCAAAGACTCGTCATCTTGATGTAGCCCATCGTATTCTCTGATACATCAAGTCCTCTCCTGGGAACGATATACAATTCTCACTGAATGATGTGTCAAATATTGTCTACATAGATGCAGACTGGACTAGATTGGTTGATGAACGACGGTCCATCTCAGAATATTGCACTTTGGTTGATGGGAATTTAGTTACATGGAGGAGCAAAAAACACGTGGTAGCTAGATCCAGTGCTTAAGCTGAATTCAAAGTCATGACACATGAAATCTGTGAAAAAATGTGGATTCAAACTATTATGAGAGACCTTGGCCTTGAGAAAAATGAGTCAATCGGACTATATTGTGATAACAAGACGGTCATTAACATTGCTCATAACCCTATTCAACAGGATCGCATCAAACACATTGATGTTGACGAACACTTCATTAAAGAAAATACAGTAAGAGGAATTGATGTACTCCGTTCATTCCGTCTGAATAATAACTGGCATACATTCCACGAAAGGATGAAGTATGAGTGATTTTGGAAGGATCATTACCAAGTTGGGCATGGTCAACATTACACACCCAACTTGAGGGGGTGTTAGCATTTATTAGTTATTATTTCCTATATTTCTCTATTTTATGTATTTTTTCCTCATTACCCTTTACTCCTATATATTAGATTGAGACCCATTGCAATGAATTAAAAACAGTAATTTACCATTTTAACAGTTCTAAAGACTGGATTGTAAGTGAAATAGATGGTTGTTTGATTATCAAAATAAAATTTCATAAGAACATGTCATGGAATTACAAGTTCTCCTAAAAGCATTTGATCTAAATCATCTCGAGCACAAGTGATACTGGTTTCGCTAGCTTTTCACATTGCAGCACATGCTTTTTCTATTCCCCGCTGTTTCATGTTTCTTGAAGACCCCCACCCGCCTATCAGCTCTCTTATCTACTCACTTCTCTTTTTCAACATGTCTCGAGCCCACTATTACCCTACCCTCGCATCTTTTCACTCTCCCACTTCAACCCGACTTCCCATCAGGTTTCATTCCAGATCAACACTACCTACTCCTCATCGTACTAATATCCGGACCCACGACACTCGTTCAGGATCTGGATGGGTTGTCGTCATCAGTCTTCATAGCATCCGGCCTCCGACCGAGGCACTGACGCAACTAGCGTGCACCTCGCTCGACCTGGAGGAAAAGATCTTTTGTGGGCATGTCATTGCTTCACCTCTCGGGTAATACCATGTCAAGCTCATTACATAGGAACTCCACTCTTTATATAGACTAGAGGAAGAAGAAGAATATATACTAGGAGATATGGTACTAAATAGTAAATTACAAAAAAATGAAAATGTATAATGAGCTTTCTTTTGTGTTTTTTTACAAATGAGTTTTAACACTCTCTCAAGCTGGAGCATATATATATTGATCATTATCAATTTGACACAAATATCAGAAAAAAAATAAGAAATCGGTTTGGTGAAAATGTCGATCAACTCTTTATCTAAAGTGACAAACAGAGTGCATATTTGTTTGTTGATAATTTTCTCTCTGATGAAGTGACAATATAATTGTATATGTTTTGTTCTTTCATGGAACACATGATTTTTGGATATTTAGATGACAATTTCATTATCACAAAACATCGGTAGAGGATAGTTGTAAGTTTTACCAAAATATTTTAGAAGTATTCTTAACCACTTTAATTCGCAAGCAGTCTGGGTCATACTTCTGTATTCAGCTTCTGCACTTGACATGAACATCACTGGTTGTTTCTTACTTCTCAAAGTGACAATTTCCTCTGACATACATGCAGTACCCAGAAGTGCATTTTTGATCTCTCTTATAATCTGCATAGTTTCGCATGAATATGTTTCAATACGTAAGTGATTGTTTCTTTTAAAAAATAGTCTTTTGCATGAAGATCTTTTGATATATTCTAATATCTTTAATGCGGCTTCCAGATGACACTCTCCGAGATCTTGTATATTGACTGACCTTTACAACAACAAAGAAGATGTCAGGTTTGGTTACGGTAAGATAAACAAAGTTTAGCGATCAGGCGCATGTAACGAGTGATATCTTGTAGAAAATGAGATGCCTCATCCCAAAGTTTGTCAGTGCCCGTAGACATAGGATTCCGAGCAGGCTTTGTACCAAGAAGACTTGTTACTTCTGAAGATGTTTCTGTGTTATCTCTATTCCAGAGAAATCATCACCCGTAAGAAGAATATCATCTATATATACAACAAGAATAGCCAGTCCTCGATCAGTCTTCTGTATAAAGAGAGAGTGATCGGTATTGCTTCTGAAAAATCCAACGATAGAAGTAACCTGGCTGAACTTTTCAAACCATGCACGGGGACTTTGTATAAGACCATATATGACCTTTTGCAGCTTACACACATGAGACTCCCTCTGAGCAACATAACCATGAGGTTGCTCAATATCGACTATTTCGTGCAAATCACCATATAGGAAAGAATTTTAAAAATCAAACTGGAACATCTATCATTTCTAGTGACAACAACGAAGAAAAGGACCCGGATAGTACTGATACGGGAAACCGGAGAGACGTGTCAAAGAAATCAACATCATGTCTAGGTGAACCCCTTTGCAACCAAATGAGCCATGTATTTGTCCACAATGTCGTCATGAAGAAACTTGAAAACAAAGACTCATCGACAACCAACGATCAATAGATAGCAACGAAAAAAAATATGAGGGGAGTAATCGAGAGATAGCAACAACAACAAAATCCGTCTTGCTTTGATTCTATGTGAGAATTTGAAATATAAAATTATTTTTTCAAACATTACTAACTCGCTACATAGGAACTCCTCAATTTATATAGAAGAGGAAGAACATACACTTGGAGGTGGGGGGGACAAAATACTAGAAAAGATGAAAATACACAATGAGCTCCCTTTTGGGCTTTTTTAGCTTTAACAATATATAAATATTGTTATATATATATATATTATATAAATGATGTATAAAAGAACTGATATTTTTGGAAGTAGTGCTATGATTCTTTCAATATAATAATGTCATACAGGGGCGGATCCAAGGGGGGGCCGGCGGGGGCCCGGGCCCCCCCCCCAAGAATTTTGCAAAAATATTAGGAGATTTGGATTCCTCTCGTCGAGCCAATGAATTTTGACTACTTACACGTCAAAAACGGTGTCCGAATGAGGGAGAAATGTCTCCGAGAAGATGGAGATTTTCATTTTTTTTTACGAGAGAAAAACAATGCTTGACCCCCTTCTACGAAGCCGCTGCTATTTTGATTCGCCCTGCTTCGATTCCCGTTGTCGTTCCATTGAGCTTAACCCCTTTGGGGAAACCGTGTGCAACAAATTCATTATTGTTTGATTAATTTTTCATTGTAATTGTAATTTGTATCTAAAAATAACATCTATATGATTGTTTGTCTCGTTTTTGTTTATTAAAAATAGAGGATTTTTTTTATCATAAATGTATTTTTATATTTAATACATTACAAACAACAACAACACTCAAGCCTTTATCCCACTAGTGGGGTAGGCTATATGGATCCTTTGTCGAACTTCTACCATCTTAGTCGAGCTTCTCGCATCTTCTCTACAATTGGTGCTACTCATGTCTTATCTCTGATACATTCATTCCTAATTTTAACCAGTCTCGTGTGTCCACACATACTCCTAAGCATTCTCATCTCCGCAACTCCCATTTTTTGCTCATGTACACAATTCACTGCCCAACACTCAGAACCATAGAGCATCGCTGGTCTAATTGCAGTACGGTAAAACTTGCCTTTAAGTTTTAATGATACTTTACGATCACATAAGATCCCTGATGCGCTTCTCCACTTCAACCAATCCGCTTTGATTTTATATTTAATACACTATATTAAAAAAAATTTGCTTCACCTTTTGATTGGGCCCCCCTAGTCAAAATTCCTGGATCCGCCTCTGATGTCATATGACATGAAAAAAGATCCATATAAGTAAATACTATTAAAGGGTACATGCATCTAACTTTATAAAAAATAATTATCCCGTGAGCTACCATCATCAACCATTTGATGACTACGTAGTTCTCCCCTATACAGGCTGCATGTGCTGTCAGTCTGTCACATTGTCACAGAATTATGATCGCTTTAGCATGTGCTCAATTTATGTATTATGTTCAGAAAATTTTCGATTTCTCAAAACTATTGCGGCCCCTCCAAACCTCCATAAATTTTGTTATAAAATTAGAGCGATGTTATTAGCAGTCCTAAAACTGTTATTCACAGTCCAATTATATCTGCAGTCTAGAAATTTTATTTGTAGTCCAATATTTTTTCGCGCTCCAAAATTTTTTCGTTAAGAATAGTTAGGAAAATACATTAACAATAGAAGCTGCATTGGATCGAAAGAAATTTGCGAAATAAAATATTCATATTATGTGGTTTTCATGTACAAAAACACAACAATTATCCACCAAAATCATTATTTTAAAGTTTGGAGCACAACCTAGTGAATTTCGGAAAAATTTTCATATATAAATCTACTTTCTCAATAGTCTGATGACAAACAAATAGGAAAGCAATACCCTAGACTTCGGCGTCGCAAAGAAATAGAGAATTAGGAGTCCGGAAAACAACTGCAGAAGCCATAAAATATGAATCCAAGGCAGCGACAACTACGCCCGGCGGAAACGAAGGAACAACTGAGCACCAGAAACCTAGGGCAAAGTCAACGGGGAGATCGACTTGAGGCGTTGAAGGTGGCAACGCAGGCGTGACGAGGTCAACGGGAAATTCACCTGGAATCGCCGCAAGGAAGAGCCGATCGGAAATGTTGGGAGGCATTGAACGGGAGGAGGGGGGTTTCGCGCGGGGGTTAAGGCTCCGGGGGGGGCGGCTATGGGAGTTTTAATTGGGGTGCGATTATAGTGAATAAAAGAGGTATTTTAGGTTTTATTTTAGGTGTGCGAATAGCGGTTTTAGGGCCGCTAATAACATTGCTCTAAAATTATTGCTCTGATAAAGACAAACATTTGAAAAAAAAAACATTAAGAGATATTGAAGGCATTTTGGTGGCTTAAATTAAGAAAACAACTCTTCGAGTCTAGCCATGTCAGTCATGTCCGCCCAAGACCAACATAATTTGATCAAGTTTAAGCATGTGAAGGCACCATCGAGATGGTCTGCTAAGAAAACATCTTAGAAAAAGATTGAATAATGTCTCTAAAAATATATCAATACCTCATAATTCTATAGATTTAGGAGAGACAAAAAATAGTTAAAAAATTTCATGATGTGTTCTTTGAATGGGGAGCTGGGGACACAAAATTGGCAACATGGTTATTCTATGTGAATTAATCTCACAATAAAATAATGTAAATGCAATTAGGTTAGATAAAACAGAAAACTACTGGGAGTACATAGGAATTTTAATGAAAGAGACAATTTTATTTGTTTATAATTGTTGAATAATATATGTGCAAAGGCTCATGGCATGGCCCAGCTAGAGCTCATTACCATTTACCTCTTTAGGATTTAGTCTCACATCTTAGAATGAAATTGTAGCTCCTTCCTCTCTTCCTAAATAAGTGTACAAATATGTGTATGTATGTACGTGAGAAATTAATAAAAAATATTTCATTTTATTTCTCTCATTTCCATGTTTTCCTACACGGTATCAGAGCCAGACGGGCCCTAAAAATTTTTTTCTCTTCTCGTTTCGTACCGCGCCATCTTCCTCCAGATTACGCGGTTAGGCTGACTTCGCTCTCTGTCCTCCTCTCTGCCAAAGCTTCTCCTCTGCGCCATTCCACGCTCATTCTGCTCTCCTCTCTGTTGGATTTATAGCGCACATTTTCTACCTACCAGGGCCCACCTGGTTGGTTCACCAGCGAGCTCTCTTCGTCTAAACACTCAGATCGCCTTACGCCTGCCCGCCAGAACTCCTGCTCGCCAAGCTCATGTCCACAAAGCTCTTGGCCGAAGTTGCTCGCCTGTTCGCCGAGCTCTGGTGGAGCCCTGGTGGACACTCTTCCATCGACGACACTTGTGAACCTCTTCGAGTTGTACATGGCATTCATCGAGAGAATTTTGATCCCAATTCATCGGGAGATGAATTCTTTCAAGCCGGGGAGATTGATGCGGAGCAAACACGAGGACGAGTTTTGGGCCCATTCGGGGCTGATTTGGCGACTTACCATATATGGCGTGCCCGGATCGACGATCGGACTCCACAGATGTGTCCGGATTCGCGTTGCGAATCGATTTGATATATTATTTTACTATGTTTGCATTTATTTTGATGTATTTGGGTAGCCTCACCTCCGGCCAATCAAAGTCGTTGATGAGGGATGCCCTAACCCTCCTTTTATTATAAATAGATGATTTGTGGGCTGATTGGAGGCATTGCAGAGTTTGGAGAAATGTATTTCCAGATTCCCGCGATCCCACCACGGTGCCGACTCCGAACCCTAAGTCCCTCCCCAAGGTTTGCCCTAACCCTAGGCTCCTTCCTCCCCCTCCAAAACCCCTTGCCGCCACCCTCAAACCCCCCAAAATCCAGCCACGGTTGGCTGTCCAGAAGGCTGTCCAGAACTCCCGTAATTTTCCAATTCAATGTTACTATTCAAAAATTAAAATCACTATTCCTAGCCTATAGTTTATCATCCCTCTGTCCAGGATCCAGCCGCCCTCCCTCTGTCCAGGATCCAGCCGCCCCTTGCTGTCCAGGATCCAGCCGCCCTCCCTCTGTCCAGCAACCTGCCGCCCCTTGCTGTCCAGGATCCAGCCGCCCTCCTCCAAGCAACCGACAGCCCACAGCAGCCCTCCTCCCTGTCGCCATCCCACAGCAACCCACCTCCCTTCCACCCTAAAACTCTAGATCAATCCAGATCTAGGGTTTTTGTATCACGATCCGTCATCTCCACCGTCATATGCCATTCCGCACCCCGGATCCGCTCTCATACACCGGATCTATCTACCCCCCACTCGGATCTACTTCCTAGTGGCCGGAACTACCAATTTCCGGCCCGATTTCCCCATTTTTCACCTAGGACAGCCACTGTCATTCCGTCACGCTTTCGGTTCCACCTTCGATCGCCGATCTACATTTCCGGATCCAAATTCCTCAGTGTCTCGGTTCAGCCCACTACTTGGTGAGTTTTGTTGTATTGGACTAAATTTTCGGCATTATTATTATCAGTTGGATCTTATTCTTGTTGGGATCTCTTGTATGATAGTTGTTTGTTTTTAGGTTATTTTGTGATTTGCAGTAATTATTAGCCGCGCGCTCTTGCTTTGGCCCTCCACGTGGAGAAAAGCCTAAACTTATTTCGCCCTAATTAATTATTGTATCTTGCTGTGAATTATCTGTGTGGGAGTTGTTATTATTTATTATCTAATTCGTGACTAATCCGTCGGGTTTTGCATAGCATGTAGGGTTAGGTCGCAGATATTCTGCCGCATATAGATTCGTCCTGCGTCACTTCTCTTTCGGATGTGTGCTCCATGCTTTTAAGGGTCACCCCGCCCCCCGAAGCTGTCGGGGCTCTCTCTACGGTTCTCCTCCAACACTCTTCTACATCTCACCCCGCTCCTTCATCAACTCATGGAGCTCGCACCACTTCTCGGGGTAGGGGTCACAACGAAAGGACTCGTCTTAAGTGTACTCATTGTGGTCGGGATGTCATCTTGAGGCAACATGCTATCGTAATCATGATATGCTCCCACAACATGCATCCATTGCGATCGATACACCTTCCACCACATGCACCGACATTGATGTCTTGCGCACCCAACTCCAGCAACTTCAGGGGATGATAAGTCGTTCATCTGGCTCTGATGCGTCAATCTCCAATGAAGGTATCTCTTGTCTCTCTCATAGTCCAACTTGGATTGTGGACTCTGGTGTCACACACCATATTACTCCGCAGAAACCACCTCAGCACTTGAACTCTGCGCATCCCAAGTTCATCACAGTGGTCAATGGTGATACCACCCCGATTTTCGGTTATGTTGATGTGCCCCGCACTTCATCTCTCTCTACGCTAGGTTCTTCATGTTCCGGGATCTCCTTACAACTTTCTTTCTGTTAGTCGTCTTACTCAAGACCATAATTACTTTGTAACCTTCTTTTCCTCTTCTTTTGTTATGCAGGATCGACGGACGCAGAATATTATTGGTGAAGGACGACTGTCCAACGTGCTCTATACTTTGGACGTTCTTCCCACAGTTCTCTCCTTCGTCAATTTTGTTGATTGGCACCGGTGTCTTGGGCATGCTCCTCTCTCAATTCTCAAGAAAGCTCTTTCTGATCTATCTCTCACTGACTTTACTTGCGAGTCTTGTATCTTAGAAAAACAACATCATTCTTCCTTTCCCTCTCATTATACTCGAAGCAATGCTCCTTTTGCTTTAGTACATTCTGATATTTGGGGACCTTATAAAACTGCTAGTGTTTCTGGTTACCATTATTTTCTTACATTTATTGATGATTACTCTCGCATGACATGGTTGTATTTACTTCACGATCTTTCTGAACTAACTCGTGTGTTTCGTACCTTTATTGCTGAGACTCGTACACAGTTTTCTGACTCCATTAAAACACTTTGAACGTACAATGCGTGTGAATACACGAGTCATGCATTTACTAATCTATGTATTGAGTTTGAGATCATCCATCAAACCTCATGTGTTTAAACCCCCAACAAAATGTTGCAGCTTAGCGCAAGAATCGTCACCTTCTAGAGGTTGCTCGCTTACTTATGTTTCAAATGCAGGTTCTCAAGCTTTATTGGCATTTCGCAGTTTCTACAGCTTGTTATGCCCTCCTCCATTCGCAACAATGCAACTCCCTTTAGTCTTCCATTTCCTTCCACACCTCCCTTTCCAGTCATATCTTGCGTCTCTGGATGTACCTGCTATGTCCACTACCTTGGCCCCAACATCGACAAGCTTGCTCCTCGTGACCAAATATATGTTTGTTGGTTACTCTCGCGCTCAAAAAGGTTATGTTTGTTATTCTCCCGACGATCGCAAGGTTGTTACATCTGCGGATGTGACCTTCATCGAAGACCAGCCTTTTCACTCTTTTCGTCCAGCTCCTCCAGCAACTACAATATTACCGCACCCTAACGTTCTTATTACTTCTCATCCTCCACCACTCCCAACCCGATCACCGTACCCTCCAAACCGCCTCTTCTTCGTGTGTACACTCGTCGCCCTCCTCGTTCTGATGCCTTAAGACAGTTACCCTTTATTAACAATATCACGCGCCCTGGAGATCCGGCATCAGCATCTACCGCTCACCCTCTGGCTAATTATGTGTCCTTGCATCGACTCTCTCCGGTGCTTCATAAATTTGCAACTTCTTTGTCGTATATTCCCACCCCTAACTCTCTACAGGAGGCTCTTCAACATCCGGGGTGTCGGGTAGTCATGGACGAGGAAACGACTGCTCTTTGGGCAAATCATACTTGAGATCTTGTCCCTCTTCCTCCTGGTCAGCCTTGAGTGGGCTGTAAGTAGGTATTTTCCATCAAACATGGTCCAGATGGGACGGTTCAACGTCTAAAAGCTCATCTTATGGCTCGTGGGTTTACTCAACAGCACAACCTCGATTATGACGAGACCTTCTCGCCAGTAGCAAAACTAAATACTGTTCGTGTCTTGATCTCCCTAGTTGTTCATCGACAATGGCAGTTGCATCAATTGGATGTCAAAAATGTTTTCTCAATGGCGATCTGTTGGAGACTATCTACATGCAACATCCTCCCGGGTTTGAGACCACAGGGGATTCCCTTGCATGTGACCTCAAAAAATCTCTTTATGGTCTCAAACAGTCTCTTCGAGCATGGTTTGACAAATTTAGTCAGGTTGTTCGTGATGTTGGGCTCACTCGAAGCTCGACCGACTTCTCACTATTTACTTGTCATCGTCCGACAGGCACAGTGATTTTATTGGTTTATGTTGATGATATTTTGATTACGGGTGATGATTTCAAAATACACATGATCAAGCAAGCACTTGGTCTCTGTTTTTCAAACTAAAGACCTGAGAAATCTTAAGTACTTCCTTGGTCTCGAGGTAGCACGACGTCTTGATGGCTTTGTCCTATCTCAACAAAAGTACTGTCTTAACCTTCTATATAATGCTAGAGTCCATTACCTCTTTAGGATTTAGTCTCACATCTTAATGGGATTGTAGCTCCTTCCTCTCTTTTTCCTTTATAAGTGTACAAATACTTGTACGTAAGTATGCGAGAAATTAATAAAGAAAATCATTTTATTTCTCTCATTTCCATGTTTTCCTACAATAATAAAAAGAGGTATATATAAAGTTAAAATGAATGGAAACAATTCTCTGCCAATTCACTTTTTTAATAATATATGTACATATATGTGAAATTGTGCGTGCAATTGAGCTAATAAGCTGGTATGTGTGTAGGAGATTGCTACAATAGTAAGTTGCCATATGAACTATTTAGCATGTACAGCATAAAAGGATTTTATACTTTAAGCACTAGTATACAAGAATGTAGTCTCCATGTACTTTTTCTTTTATCTCTTCTTTCTTTAAAGGTGTAAAATAGACAAAAAAAGTGATAAAATTGGCAGCCTAGCTGCTATACCAAAGAGATACTCATCTTATGGGAAGTAATAGACATATGCATCATTGCAGCACATAAATCATGTGGACATTAACCAAGCGGTATGAAGATAAAGTGAAAAATACATATACCTGCTGCAGATTTATAAAAATAATGGGACCCCCAGAATTCAGTACCATTGTCAACTGAATGGCGATGGCATACCTCAATCAAATGAAATCCATGTACCATGATAGCCTACAAAAAAATTCATTACTGACAAACACTTTAGAAGGTATTGTTTCTATGCTATACATGCTAACACAGCATACAAGTGATCAGCAAGAGAGATTACTGGATCTGGATGAGGCGGTACAATCATTTTTTAACGAAAAACAATCAATTTTTTTGCGAAACATGTTTTTTTTAACCATGGATATGATTATTGTTGTCATAAAATAAGATCATTTTATTGCAGATAAGATAAATTTTTATCTGTGCAATAAAAAATTGATTGCATTTCATCTTTTGTCAAAATGGTCCTATTTCTCACCAAGAGGCAGATGGATCTGATCCTGGGCCCAAAATTTGCACGATAAGCAAGCATTATATAGAAACATAAAACAACACCAATATTCAAGAAAATCGTACAACAACACAATGCTAGAGAGAGAGTTGAAATACAACAGTATCAACTATTTACTCCAGCTATTTATTTGGAGGATTTAGAGCACTGCTGGCTTTTAAAATGAGAAATAAATTTGACCTTTTTAAGCTTCTTAAAATTTGACCTTTTTAAGCTTCTTAAAATTTGACCTTTTTAAGCTTCTTACGCTTCTTACAAAAGGTATACACAAATATTTATAGAGAGGATGAGTGGGGAACCAACTTCATCTTATGATGTGGGACTAAACACTAAGCATAAAAATGGGAGCTTCAATGGGCCATTGGATGGACCATTTATACACCTTATTTTAACACTCCCGCAAGCTGGAGCGTACAAATCATAAGATCCAAGCTTGGACAGAAATTGAACATATCGTGGTCGAGGTAAGACTTTTGTGAGAATGTCAGCAACTTGCCCAGCAGCAGGCACATGCCGCAAGTCCAATTTCTTAAGCTGCACTTTTTCCCGAATAAAGTGACAATCGACTTCGATATGTTTGGTACGTTCATAAAACACAAGATTCATGGCAATATGAACAGCTGCTTGGCTGTCACAAAAAAATGGCCGGAGAGGGTAGTTTCACACCCAAATCACTCAGAAGGCTCTCCAACTATGTTTGTTTCTTGCTCCGCCAAGTGACAAAATGTCCACCAAAGTATGTACAGAAATCACTCGTGGATCGGCGATTATCGAGAGAGTCGGCATAGTCAGCATAAGAGTAAGCCACAAGAGACAGAGAGAGAGATGACTTATACACAAGTCCTTGTCCCGAAGCAGTTTTCAGGTACCAAAGGATACGCTCAACCGCCTAGAGATGGGAGATCTGTGGAGCATGCATGAAACGACTGACCACCCCAACAACAAATGAGATATCAAGCTAAATTAGCTTCACAGTAGTCGATGATAGTACTCTGGGTTAGGAAGGAGCAGATCAGAGTCAAAAGCATGGGTATAGAGCTTATGGTCGGCATCCATGGGTGTGTCTACAGGCTTGCATCCAGAGTAGTCAGCGTCATGAAGAAGGTCAAGACAGTACTTTCGTTGAGACAAGACGAGGTCATTAGGCCGACGGACCACCTCGATGCCAAGAAAGTAACGGAGGGGCCCCAAATCCATAGTCAGAAATTCGGATGTCATGTGCTTCTTGACCATTATGATACCATCGAGATCATCGCCCGTGATGAGGTATCATCGACATATACCAAAAGAGTCACCATGTTTGTCGATCAATGACGGGTAAATAGAGAGAAGTCAGTCGAGCTTCGAATGAAGCCAACATCGTGAATGACCCGACTAAACTTATCAAACCAGGCCCGTAGAGACTGTTTGAGATCATAAAGAGATTTCTTAGGGTGACAAACAAGAGACACCCCCGTGGTTTCATAACCAAAAGGTTGCTGCATACAGACATCCTCAGCGAGGTCGCCATTTAGGAAAGCATTTTTGATGTCCAGTTGATGCAACAACCAATGTCGATGAACAGCCAAGGAGATCAAGACTCGGACAGTATTCAGCTTCGCAACGGGTGAGAAGGTCTCCTCATAGTCGAGGCCGTGTTGATGAGTGAATCCTCAAGCCACCAGACGAGCTTACATACGTTAAACCTTCTCATCAGGGTTGTGCTTCACAGTGAAGACCCACTTACAGCCAACAGGAGTGTGGCTAGAAGGAAGAGAAATAAGGTCTCACGTGTGATTGGCCCAAAGGACGGACATTTCCTCATCCATGGCAGACCACAGCCCCGGATGCTGAAAAGCCTCCTGCAGAGAAGATGGGGTGGAAATTAGAGGACAAAGAGGTCGGAAACCTGTGAAGCGTCGGAGATAAGCGATGCAACGAGACAGAATTTGACATAGGGTGAGCGGTGGATGTCGAGGAGGGATCAACGACCGGCGGAGCATCAGCAGGTAGGGACGATTCTCATGAGGCAGACAAGCAATAGAAAGAGGAAGTCGTCGCGTATAGACATGAAGAGGAGGAGAGTCGGTGGTGGTAGGCACATGAGGTCGTGGAGGGCCTGGGGTGATGTCAAAGAGGTGTCAGATTGGTGGAAAGGTTGATGTTCATTGAAGATGACATCAGCAGAGGTGGCGAGTTTTCTATTAGATGGAGAATAGCAGACGTAGCCCTTCTGGGTGCGAGAATAGTCAACGAACATACACTTAGTAGCCCGAGGAGCCAACTTGTTCATGGCAGGGCCAAGTTGGTGGACATAGCAGACACAACCGAAGATGCGAGGTGTCAAGGCAAAGGGAATGGTGGAGGAGAAGAGGATGGAAAAAAGGCGTTGCAAAGTTTAGGACAGAGGAGGGCATGTGGTTAACTCAGAGCGGTCGCGCATTGTATATATCCATTTTAGGCGTGAATGATCATCAGTAAAAGTAACTAAGTAGCGATCACCAAAGACGCTAACTGTTTTGTAGAGGCCCCAAATATCAGAATGCACTAAATCAAAAGGAGCAGCGCTCCGAGTACAATGTGGAGAAAAAGTAGAACGATGTTGTTTTCCGTAAATACAGGATTCACATTGAAAATTAAAAAAAAGGAAATCAGGGAGAGCCCGCTTGAGGATAGGAAGAGGAGCATGTCCAAGACGTCGGTGTCAATCAGTGGGGGTGACAGAGGAAAGAACCGAGGGGGAAATCCAGAATATACAACCCGTTGTATAAGTGACCCCTGCCAATGATATCTCGAGTCCGTCGATCTTGCATGACAAAGGAAGAAGAAGAAAACACGATTAGTCAATCATGATCCTGAGTTAAACGACTGACAGAAAGAAGATGAAACTGAAGCACAGAACGTAGAGGAAGAATTGGGATCATGATCCTGAGTCGGGAACATGAAGCACAGAATGTAGAGGAAGAGTTGGAGTAAGAAGCACATCATAAGAGCCGCAAACAGGGGTGGTATCACCATTAGCCACAGTGATAAACTTAGGAGACGGGGCCTCCGAATACCTAGAAGGTTTGTGAGGGGAGATGTGGTTGGTAGCACCAGAGTCCACGATCCACACCGGACTATGGGAAAAACAGGAGATTCGTGTGAAGGAGGTAGAGGCGGAGGAGTTAGAGGCCCGAGTAAAGATCCCCCCATAACTATTGGAATTCCTCGCGCAGGACGTAAATGTCGGAACGGGAGGTGGAAGGGACATCCACCACAAGAGAAGCATGAGGCACAGCGGGTGAGGGCGTCAGGAGTCCAAGTTTCATGAAACAGGTGGCCTCAGTATGATTCGGGCGACCACAGTAAGTACAAAGTCAAGTAGTGGACCGAGACGCGAGGGCAACCATCACGTCCGCCGCTGCGAGACCCATGTCGACCACCCCGAGACCCAGGAGGAGGGCACATGGTTGGGGAGTGTCCCAGAAGGGCAGGTGAAGGAGGTAACACAGCATCAGGGGGCAGAGTAACTTTAAGAATCATAGGAAACACATCAGAGAGAGATGGAACAATGGGCGAGGAGAGAATGGTCGCATGGATGCTCTGAAGATGCGGGTAGACGGGCCATCATGAGAGTTATGCCAACTGCCTCATTCTGCGCTCGTTGGACGACAAAATCCAAGGAGGGGGCTGGTGCTGAAGCCAGGCCTCAACGAGGGTCTTTGGACTTGACCACAAAGGAGGTCAGGACACCAGAAGTGTCAGAGTTAACTGCCTGGAGGCCATTAAAGATATCGAAGAGATGTTGGAAATTATCCTTCCAGAGTAAAGAGACAGGAGCTAACCCCACATAGCATTGGCAGTCTCATAATACATGGTCATCCGGTAGGGCTCAGACTCCATAGAGTTGAGAAGACAAGATTGAACTCGACCATCATCACGGAACCACTGTTCAATAAGTTCAGCTGGAGGAGTGTTGGTAACATGATGAAGCAACCCCTTGGTTTGGAGAACACGTCGCACGGAGTGCACTCATTCCATGAAATTTTTCTTCCCATTGAGGGAGATAGTGGTAATCCTCAATTCATCCCCACATATCAGGAGGAGGAGCCAGAGCCAGAAGAGACGGAGAAGAACTGGCAGGCGTGTCCATGACCAACGCAAAGGGAGGATAAAACAACAGTGGTCGCAGCGATCAAACGAGCTCTGCAGACAAATGAGCAGGAGTTCGGCACACAAGGGAGCTCGGCACACAAGAGCTTGACAAACAAGAGCTCGGCAAACAGGAGCTTGGCACACGGGAGCTCGGCACACAGGAGCTCGACACACAGAAGGAGCTCGGCTCAGCAGTAAGAGGGAGCAACAAGCCCAGGATCACGGCAAGAGGTCGCAGCAGACACAGGAGGTCGGCACACAAAAGGAGGTCGGCACACAGAAGGAGGTCGGCGGACACGGGAGCTCGACACGGCGGTGGGAGAAAGAGGGGATGCAACGGCGAACACAAAAGGAGATCGCAGCAGGCTGTTGCAGTAGCGGCGAGGAAGCCATATGCGAGCGCGGGGTCGAAAGCGAGGTCGTGAGCAGGCTCGGCAAGAGAGGCCGCGAGAAGGCGGGTGTGCGCGGGTACGTGAGCAAGTCCGGAAATGCGAGAGCAGGGCTCAATTGGAGGAGATGCGAGAGCAAGGCTCAATCGCTAAAAAAATGGTTCGTAGGAAACTAGATCGGAACCTAGATGGCTAGCTCTGATACCATGTAGAAGGACACAATAAATGGAAAGGAAAAATAGAAATACTTTATTATTCTTTGTTAAGTGCAACATACAACAAGAGTATACACAAATATTTATAGAGAGGGTGAGTAGAGAACCAACTTCATCTTATGATGTGGGACTAAACATTAAGCATAAAAATAGGCCCTTCAATGGGCTATTGGATGGGCCTTTTATACACCTTATTTTAACAAATTCAATGCATGTTTCTATAAGTTAAGAACTTTATCTTACACAGCTTACAATTAAGAAATGTACAAATAATACAGTAAAAATCACAATCAAGTAGAGGTTCAACCAAGGAAACAAATGTGTGGGTGTACATATGAGAGTGCAAAATAACAAATGCGCAAGTGAAAAAAGCCCGACAAATCACAAGAAGTTCAGGCGCAAATATTACTAGATAATATCCACACAAACGGAGAATCCACAAAAACCGAGAATCCACACAAACTGAGAACACACACAAAATTGAACAGTAAATCAAACAACCAAGACATTAACTAACAATGATTATGGGATATAGGACATGGTGTAATGCTAAGCGAGCGGCGGCCGGAGAGGTAATAGTTGACTGAATCTGAACTGTCGAGGAAGCCTGAGGCTGTGTGGAGGTAGGAGGGTTGCTGTGGGAGAGGTGGAAGGTTGGATAGGAGTCTTCCCAGGGCAGAGAGAGGCTTGGTAGTGGATGGGAGGTGGCTGTGGACTGCTGGACAGAGTTGGGGAGAGGTTTGGGGCTGCTGTAGGGATTATATGAACTGTTGTAGCGGCAGCACTGGAAAGGAATTTAGAGGTGGCTGTTGGGTGGCAGGGAGGTAACCAGAAGTTGTGAGGAGGGGATGTGGGCTGTAGCAGGGAATTGGGAGTTCTGGGAAGCCTGGAACGCTTTGTCTAGGTTATAATATTTTCCAGGCACAACATATCTAAACTTAATTATTGCAGAGGACATCAAATTTCTATGTATGCCAAAATTCTTAAGCCAAAAATGGTGGGGAAAAATATGTCAAGCTTCAGAAAAAAGAGCAGATAATAAGTAAAGCAGCAATAATAGAAAATTAGGAGTTCATAAATGAGATGAAGTATATAAACAAGTAATTACCATCAATGTCTCAAAAGCTATAATGAGAGGTTCAAAGAACAGCAGCAGAAACAAATTGGATCTGAAAGATGCATATACCACCATGCATAGTCTTAGCCTGTAAATCAATAGCATGTATTCAAGTCATGTTTGCCAAACATAATAAATTCTCTTGAATGGAAAATCTCACAGAAAAAAAAAACAAGGAAACAAACAATTACTATGCTCATTGTGTTTAAAACAGCCACATGGATATATTATATTTATCTGACTATAGAATAATTGAATTATCCTAACAGATTTACACTTACTGGGTCAAGCTCGACTGCTCAAGTTCTTAATTTTAATCAATTACCGAAAGCATTCTCTAAAAAGAATACAACTTCTTCCAAAAGGTGTAACTGTCAAACAGGAGCCTAAAATTATTTAGAAGATATTTCTCGCCGTGTATGCATACAACTACAAAGGGGAATTGAGGGAAGAAAAAAACAATTAAGTAGAGAAAAAAGAGACGGTTTTGCTACGAACTTTCGTTCATAATTTTCATGAGAGAAAAAGAAGAACGAGAGGCTAGAGAAAGAAGTTATAGAAGGAAATGAGATATCAATTCTTTCGTACCTTCCAATGCACCCAGGGGAAACCTTAAAGTATAACTCGCACCACATTTGCACATCAATTCAAACGTATGGACTAGAGAGAAAGCCATAGAAGGAAATGAGATCAATTCTTTCCTACCTTCGAATGCCCCCGAGGGGAACCTTAAATACAACTCATGCCACATTTACACATTAGTTCAAACATACAGACTAATTGCAAAAATACTCCACATGAAATAAAAGGATAACTTGCATAACTAAAACTTATAATTAACTTTAAAGAGACTTCAACAAGACATCCAATTAAAGTATGTAACAAAGACATAAGACTAAAGAAACATAACAGTAGACCCATTGACTACAGATACATAGCACAATCATTTCTCTCTATGGGTAGCGGCGATATCAAAGACTAGTGGTTGCGATGGGGAATTGATGGGTGAGATGTGGTTTGATGAATGGGGATAACAGAGGTTGGCAACTGAAGGGGGTTTTCTGAATGGAGTACAGGGGCAGTCGCGTGAGAGTGTCTTGCTAGATGGAGAAGCTTGATATCATCAATGGAAGTGTCGGCTGGGTGGGGATAGCACCGTTAGGGGTATGTTGTGTGGGAACGTCCGAACGGGATCAATGATGAAGCGGTTTTTGTCGGAATGACTGCGGAGTATGTGAGGGGCGGAAGGGTGCTTTGGATGCCATTAGTCAGTTCATGCGCCTCAGTCTCGGGGATTCGTGCCTTAACAGTTGCTTCCTTTGCCATGAGTTGCTCTAATTTTTGATGATTTTTTAATAGCTAGAAGGAGTTACCATAAATTCACAAAATCTCTGGCGGTGGAAAGTAGGGCAAGTAACCAGACTGGCTGGATTGTGGAGGAAACTGATTATGCGGCGAAGAGAAAGAGCTGGGTGTGGAAGTATTGCGACGATAAAGCCGGCAATTCATATGAGTCATAATTGTGTGAATGAGAAGAGAAGGGATCGATGAAAGAATGTGATGTTTAAGGGTAAATTTTTTGGAAGTGTCAATGGTGTTATTCCAATGGAGCAAATTTGTTGTGATTGATGACTGGGAAGTAGGCATTGTGCAGGTAGTTATTAGAAAGAATAGGATAGTTTTTGGAAGAAAGTTGTTGTGGTGTTGCTCAGTGGTAGGGATGACAAAGAGATTGGGTTGGTTGTGGGCAGAATGGGGAATGGGGCGAGAGAGGGGGATGTGTTCTATGGTGTTAGAGGAGAGGGAGGAGGGATCTTGGTTATGGAGGAAAGTGGAGATTCTTGATTGGGCGAGCGATGACGTTGCAAAAGAGGCGGGTTGCATAAGTCGCCACTTGAGGCGATGGAGGGGAAGATCTAGTTGTTGGAACGATTATTGGGGAAGATCGACTAGAGTGATAGGTGCAGTTAGAGTAGGAATCAACCAGAGAAGGAAAAACCTGTCGGGAATGTCATGAGAGATCTGCGAGAAGAACAAATTCCTAAAATTGGAGATGACGTGAAGCGGAGCATATGCGAAGACGAGCTTTGGGCCCATTCGGGGCTGATTTGGCGACTTACCAAATATGGCGTGCCCGGATCGACGATCCAACTCTGTGGATGCGTCCGGATTCGTGTTGCGAGTCAATTTCATATATAGCTTTGTATTTTTTCGGTTATTATTTCGTGTAGTTTTGGCCCTGAAACCAACGGTCAATCATAGCCGTTGATTCCGGGTGCCCTAATCTTCATTTCTTATAAATAGGATATGTAGGGCTGCTGTTTTCTTATTGTTGAATGTGTGGAGAGCTTCTTCCTTCATTCCAGTGGTCCCCTCCGCGGTGCCGACTCCGTGAAACCCCTTGGTGACGACTCCTTGGGTAAGTCCTTTGTATCTTTGTGTTTTCTTTGCCCCCTCTCTCCCTAGCCGCCCCTCCTCCTCCTTCCCCTGTGCAGCCAGCCGCCCTCCCCCTGGTTTCCCCTCCTGTTTTCAGCCAGCCGCCAGCCTCCCTGCAGCCCCAAGCCAGCCACCCCTCCTCCTTCCTGCTAACAGCAGGCTGCCAGTTCCCCTTCCCTCCCTGCTGCCCAAATCCCGCCCCCAGCCCATCCTCCTCACTGCTACCCTGCCGCCAGCCCTCCTTCTCGCTCCCAGCCAGCCACCAGCCCTCCCCCCTTCCCTCCCTGTGCTGTCCAAGACCCGCCACCAGCCACCTCCCTCTCAGCAGGCCGTCGTCCTTCTTCCTCCCCCCCCCCCCTGTCCGGCTGCCCTAGCACCTCCCTCCCGTCGGATCTGCCCAGATCTTAGCATTCCAGCCCAGATCCCGCTCTTTGGCAGCCCGATCCAGCCCTCCAACATCCCCTCCGACCTTCCCCTTACCTGATCCGGACCACCAACCATCGGAACCCCTCTTTGAGCCCTCCAAAGTTCAGATTTTTTTTATTTACAGCAGTCCCTAATATTCTTGTTGTGTTTTTGTATTGGTATTTGGTTGTAAAACATTGTTATCGTTTGGATTATTACATGCTTGCTTGGATGTTCATTTTATTATAGTTATTTGTGGCTGGATTAATCTTTAATTGCATGAAGGAATTATTCCTCCCTCCACCATATGCCCATGCCTCCCCTCTCCCACTGCCGATGCCTCTCTCCTCACTATCTCCGGTTCTCCACTTGTAACCGGCCCAAAAAACTCAAAATAAAGTTCAGGGCAGCCATTTTTTAAAGGGACCCTAACTGTACGTTTCCTTCATAAAATATCTAGCCTCTTTAAGGAGTAGGAATCGATTTTTACTTATTAGGAATCTATTTAAATACAACAAAAACTATCATCCAAGTACCAGTTAAGATGCATTCCACGTTATATGATACATACCAAAAAATATCAACAGCTAGCACAAGTAACAAAGCAGAAAAGACACGGAAGTATATGATGGGTGTTGCAGTTGGTGATGCATTTAGCCGCTCAAGCCGATCTTTAGCAAGTGATTGAAACATCTGTTTACAGAAAATAGAATTGAATTCACTTCAAAAAAAAATATTCCAAAACTAATAAAAATTATCACAAAATCTGAGCAATTTACCTTAAGGGAACAAAGAACAACCAGCCAAGTAGACCATAAAATGGTTTGCAAAAGATTAGGTGGTACAACCAAAGGAAGAAAAATTCCCTGCCCAAAAAATGTACTGTGATAAACGTAAACATAATATAGAAGGAAGAATAATTAACTGGTAAATGTTAATCAAATGATCAATCAATTCAATCAGTTCAATCCTATATCCTTTTCAATTAGTCACTTCAAATCAATATCAAGTTTCTAATAAGATTGCACAGTAAAGCTGGCATGAGCATTTAGAGGGGCTATAATTGAAGAAAACATTAGACCATGCAATATTATTATAATTCAAAGCAAGTGATTTACAACCCCTAGGATTTAGCAGCCACCAGAATGTGAGCTCACTACTAAAGGAGAAATTAATAGTAGCTGCAAGAACATTCTCCATTTCAAAAAAAAATTGATTGCCTAAATAAGTAAAGAACCAAATGGCACATTATATAAAAACTGATGATGGATGTTTTCCAGAGATCACATTTGTATTTTCAACCCTAAGCATTTGCATTACTATCATGAAACTAACTGGGCAGCGCTAATCAGTAGCAAGATCAGTAGCAAAAATTGAACCTATTGCATGCATATAAAAGAGTCGATTTCCCACTATGAACAAGGCATACAACCATAGCTTGATAACTTGGTAACTAGGTAACAAAAGATCATAACTATTCAGAACAGAAAGGAAGCAGTGGCTGCAGAAAACCATCATCCAGATCTGTAGTATAACAATTTTAAAATAACATAAACTGTGATTTCATGCACATTTCCAGTATTTAACATTTCTCTTTATGTCACTCCAGAAAAGGAAGCAAATCAACTCAGCCTCCACTATTTAAATGAGTTTATGTGAAATGTGCATGATTCTTCTTACTCTTCCAGTATTGAAATGAAGATGATGCTAGCATACTTCTTACTCTTAAGTGCATGATTCTTCTAATTCCCTCTCCCAAATTCCATCTTCTTCCTCTTCTACCTTCTACAACCTCATCAACTTCAACAAAAATTTTAGCCATTGCTCTGAGTACTGACTATTACTATAACTAGTTGTCAAGTGGCCACAAAGTTTTCAGACATATTAGGTTTACATTAGGATCAAAATTGAGTCAATATATTTCAAATAGTCATGAAGATGCTTAAAAAAGATACATAACTAAGATTCATTGGTATGTGTTAAGATAACTTGTACAAAGTCACATACAATAGTCCATTTAGAATTCATTTCAGCCTTAGAGATTAGTCTCACATCTTAGAATGGAGTTGAGTCTTCACTCCTTCCTATATACATATATGTACAAATACTTGTAATTGTTTAAGACTCTTTTATGAGATATTAATAAAATATTGATTTTCTCTCTATTCTTTCGTACATTTTTCTACATAGTATCAGAGCTACGTTGTCCGATCTGTTTGATTTTGCCCGATTGAGCTTCTAATCTCGTGGTTTGGACCTTACCTTTGTCTGGCACAGTGCGCAGACTCCTTCATGTGTAGCCACACAGAGCTCACAGTTACCGCGCTCCTCGCTCGACGTATGGTCCTGTTTTTCTGCCTCCCCCCCCCCCCCCATATGCCTTTTATAGGCTCAGTTCGAGGTTCTAACTGTCCGCCTCCTCTACCTCGTGACCACAGCGACCGCTCCTCCTGGTGAACACCTTCTCTGCTCCTGCGCCCGCCGTGACCACCATTCCAGCGTCCGCAGAGCCCGCTCCTATGTTCGTCACTACGACTCTACTGACGGCCACCTATCCAGCGCACGTAGTGACTGGGGCTTCTCCCTCAGGACGGCTTCTCTGCATCCTTGCGGCTTCTCCCTCAGACGGCAAGACCCGCGTACTTGCGGCTTCTTCCTCAGGCCGCAAAGTCTGCCTCCTTGCGAATTTTTTCTAGGAGCTCGTAGTACCCACGTACTTGTGGCTTCTTCCTCAGGCCGCAGAGTCCACCTCTGTGCGTCTTCTTCCGCAATGCACGCCTTGCTCGCAGTGCCCGTCGCGCCTGCCGTGACCGCGCCTCCCCTATCTCTCCTTTTCCGCGGCCTCTCCCATTAAGCTCCTCTGCAGCCTCTTTCCTCTGGTCGCCCCACATCTTGATGCCTTCCTCTAGCCCTCGCAGTTTCTCCTTTGTTCCTTGCCGATCATGGACTTAAATGATTCCCCATCCCTTCCAGCCCGTGTCACAACCACTCTCCCTGAAGTTCGGGATGAGCTCCGGATTACCATTATATCCCTTAGTGGCAAGAAGAATTTGTCGAGTGGGTACATTCGGTGCGCCGTGTTCTCTAGACCAAAGGGCTCCTTCATCACCTCTCTCGGGCACCACCTGTTGCGCCCACCGAGGAATGGCTCCGAGATGATAGGCGCGTCCAATCATGGATTCTAAATTCTATGGACAGTGAACCATATCGTATGACCATGTATCATGAGACGGTCAAAACCATGTGGGATGAACTTCACTCCCTTTATTCTGGCAAGGACAGTCTGCAACACTTGTTCGACATTTTCACGGACCTCTAGTCTATTGAACCGAGGGTGGATAGAGACCTGACCTCCTTTGTTGCGAGGTCCAAAATCCTCGTCAAGGTCTGGATTCAACATCAGCCTCCTATGTTGGATCTCGCCGCCCAACGTGCTCAAAAAGAAGTTGTCGGCATTGTCACAATGATGGCCCGAGTCCCTCCGCATCTCCACAGCGTCCGTGCTAATATCTTTTCTTCCTCCACCATTCCCTCCCTCTCGGATGTGTGCTCCACCATTCTCTCCCTCTCGGATGTGTACTACTTCGTCTTGTGCATGGATTCCAAAGACACTTCGCCGAGATCACATAATAGTGTTTTTTTCTATTTCAAGCATTTAAAGGTTTTCATTATTTTTCTATCTCTTGAAATTTTAGTTGGAAAATTTCCAATGTTTTTTTGCTTACAGTGATCTAAACATTATCCTACATCCTTTGGTGTTAATGCATCAATCCTATTACCTGGTTCATATTTGTGATTGTATCCACCCAAGTACAGACCAGGTTCTTGCTGAATGCAGGAGAATAAGTTTGTGTGGGGCTTCTCTCTTTTCATTTGCAAAAGAGGGATTAGAGAATCCCCAAGAGAGTTATTGGGACTTGGATGTAGGTTGTTGGTACTAAACTAACAAAAATCTCAAATTGCATTGTTTATCTATTTATTAGTTCCATTTGCATTGCTAACACTTATCAATGTATTGTAGTGCTTGAAGGTGTGTTTTGTAGTTGAATAATGAATACACTATATATTCTCTAGAGTTTAACAAGTAGACCTTACTTTCAGACACTCAACACTATGCATTAATGCATCACAATCACACATCTTTGTTTGCACTTGTCTTTAGATATATTTTGTTATTTCAAATTACTTTGAATGGATTGGAAGGACTTGTATAAAAACTCAAGTGTAACTTCAAACACCACCATAACGTTGTGCCCTCCACTACTTCATTGGTCATGAGGGTTATTTAAAAAAGTATGGAGTAAAGCAATTATGATATCCATAGAGGGAATAAGGTGTGAAGTAAAATTAAATTGGTTGTTGATGCAGGGACTTGCATAAGCTATAGTTCACGATGAATGTGATGCTCAAAAAGAATGAATGAGTAGGAGCAACTCATAGAGCTACCCACAAAGAGTTGGGAAAAGGGCAATTATGATGATCAAGTATAAAGCATGATGGTCTTGACATTTAAAAAATAATAATTAAAATATATCTTCTCTGAAGCCCCAAAAACTATTAGAGGGTTTCATGAAAGCATAATTCACAAAATATTGAAAATCATAAGCCTCAAATGAGCTCTACGACGAGTTAGGTTGCTAACTATATTTGGTCTGGACATAGTGCAGTTAAGTAGTACCCGAAAACATTAAATAACTGTCTATTGAAGAAACAGCTCAATTGTAAATAAATTCAATTGGTGTAGCTTGTGTGGTGACATAAATGAAGTTATCACCGAATGCTATACAATGTTAGCTTTAGAAAGACAATCACCTTGTATAAAACATAGTTAATTAGCTGTTCCATCAGTTTCCGATACTCTGATGATTGCAATTCTTTAAAGAACATCATCTGCAAGACAATAAAAAAACTGAACAAATTACCTAGAAAAATTCAATATTTCTCAATAAGCACCATAATGGGAAAGAAATTTATGCATTGTGCTGAATGTTTATAATACAAAACATAATTTGAAATTCTGGAAAGACGGTTGGGCCAGATGATATAACCATCGAAGTATGGAAATATCTATGGAAAGAAGGAATTTTGTGGCTTATATGTTTCTTCAATAAGATACTGAAGTCAAAGAGAATGTCGGACCAATGGAAAGAAAGTATCTTGGTAACTTTGTATAAGAACAAAGGAGATATACAAAATTGTGTTAATTACAGAGTAATTAAATTAATGAGTCATACCATGAAACTATGAGAACAAGTAATAGAAAGAAGAGTAAGACAAGACTGGCATCTCGGAGAATCAATTTGGATTCATGCTAGGGCGATCGACCATGGAAGTTATACATCACTGGAGGAGACTCATTGACAACTATCGTGAAAGAAAATAAGATTTGCATATGTTGTTTATCAATCTTGAGAAAGCTTATGATAGGGTTTCAAGAGAGATCTTATGAAGAGTCTTAGAAAAGAAAGGTGTAAATGTATGTAATCAGTGACGAGGGTGAGGACATCTGGAGGATTAACACAGGAATTCCCTATCACTTTTGGCTTAAATCAAGGTTCAGCTTTAAGCCCTTATCACTTTACCTTTATCTTAGATGAGCTCATCGGACATATCTAACAAGCAATACCTTGGTGTTTATTGTTTACAGATGATATCGTTTTGGTCGATGAGACTCGCGAGGGTGTAAACACGAAACTTGAATCTTGGCGAGACACTTTAGAAAATGCGGGTTTTAGGTTGAGCAGGGCAAAGACGGTGTATATGGAGCTTAAATTTAGCAGTGCAAGAAGAACGGATGACTTCGTTATTAAGTTGGGTGATCAAAATATTTCCCGCAGTGAGTGCTTTAAATATCTTGGATCGATAGTTCAAAAAGATGGAGGTGTTGATAAAGATGTGATACATAGAATCCAAGCAAGTTGGTTGAAGTGGAGAGGCGCGTCAGGGATCTTATGTGATTGTAAAGTACCATTAAAACTTAAAGGCAAGTTTTATCATACTGCAATTAGATCAGTGATGCTTTATGGTTCTGAGTGTTGGGCAGTGAATTGTGTACATGAGCAAAAAATGGGAGTTGCGGAGATGAGAATGCTTAGGTGGATGTGTGGACACACGGGACTGGATAAAATTAGGAATGAATGTATCAGGGATAAGACTGGAGTGGCACCAATTGCAGAGAAGATGTGAGAAGCTCGACTAAGATGGTTCGGACACGTACAAAGGAGACCATTAGAGCACTTGTTAGGCGTTGTGAGAGTTTAGTCACTAGGCATGTTAAAACAGGGGAGGGGTAGACCAATAAAGACTTGGAATGGAACTATAAGGAAAGACATGATGTACTTAGGCATTAGTGAGATTATGACTAAAGATAGGGCACAAGGGCGACAAACGATCCATATAGCAGACCCCACTATAGTGGGATAAAGACTTGAGTGTTGTTGTTGGAGGTGGTGGCTTTGAAACTGGCTGCAACAACAGACAGGCTTTTTCATATAAAAATAATATGAGAGAAGAGCATAGCAAGTCTCCCTTCTCAAACCTAGGTGGTTCATGTTAGATTTTGACACCTCGTCGCGCCCGGACCATTAGGATCGCGCCATGTAAACGATCCGTGGGGGGGTTTGTTACTTGTGAGGATTAATCTTTGATTAGGAAATCTCTTATTGGGTTAATCCTATTTAGGATTCTTCATTATGAGGCGGATTATTTTCTTCCTATTCCGGCTAAACCCATTTTTAGCATTTTTCCTAAATCTGCAGATTATCTCCTATTTACGGGAGATTTTTTATTTGGCTCCTGTTTATAGGACCGGTCCCCCCAACCATCCTTTACGCCAAGCAAATTCCGCAGGAGGGAGGAGGCAGTTGAGAGAGGTGAGCGGCAGCAGCGGCGCCAGTAGCTCGGCGGCAAGGAGGCGGCGGCTCTGTCCAGCGGCGACAGGCGGCCTCAGGCCAAGGGAGCTTTTCGGGCTGTTTCAGGTGGAAGCAGCGGGCGGCGGCAGCGGTGGCTCCAGGAGTTCTTCAACAGCGTCGGAGGCCCTCAGTGTGATCCAGGCCGGCGACAGCCGCGGAACTTGGTTCCGGTGAGAGCGGCGGCAGCAGGGCGGTGGTCCAGGCGTGCGGAAGCAGCGGCGGCGGGTCTTGGGCCCGGTGGCAGTGCGAGACATCGATCGGCGATATCGGTATCGCTCGCGATAGCTACCAGTGCAGTTTGGGGGCAGATTCTACTGGACACACCACGTTATATCTTTTGTCTCACTATTGTATCTTGTAACTCTCATATTTATTGTGGATCTTTCGGCGCGCTCTCCCCGTGGAGTAGGAGTCCTATACTCCGAATCACGTAATCTTTTGTGTCGTCTGTGTATGCTAGAATCTCGTTCCGTATTTTATTTTGCGCGATACTGGTTCTTGCTCATTCGTGAAATTCCGTTGCGCTACCGCGGCTTAACTCGATCCGATTTCACAACAATTGGTATCAGAGCTAGGTTCCGCGGGGGTGATCGTCTGGAAGTTCCGGTTCTCTGATTTGGGTCAACGGTGGGTGACTACATTGGTCCGCTCCCTATCTTCCCAGATCGGTTTCGCGAATATCATCTTGATCGCCCAGTAGCTCTGCGAGCAAGACAATGTCGGCAAAATTCGAGATTTCTAGGTATGACGGGAAGATTGATTTTGGCCTTTGGCAGAAGCGCATAAAGGCCGTTCTCGTCCAGCAAGGTCTTCACAAGGCTCTCCTCGGCAAGGAGAAGTCCGGGAAGAAGGACGACGAATGGGAGGAGCTCGATCTGAAGACCATCAGCACGATTCAGTTGTGTTTGGCCGATGAGGTGATGTACAACGTGGTGGATGCTGAGACGACGGCGGACTTGTGGAAGAAGCTCGAGGAGCTATATATGTCCAACTCGCTGACGAATAAGCTGTATGTGAAGAAGCAGCTATACAGCCTGAGAATGTCGGAGGACTCGCAACTGCTAAATCACATGAACGTATTCAACAAGCTCGTCTCCCAGTTGCGGAGTATGGACGTTAAGGTCGAGGAGGAAGACCAGGCTCTGCTCTTGTTGTCTTCATTGCCAAGGTCCTTCGATCATCTGGTCACCACTATCCTCTACGGGAAGGATACCCTGAAGATGGAAGAAGCGATGACGACGCTGCTCTCTAACGAAACAAGGAGCAAGTCGAGCCCTAGGGCAGACGAGGGCTTATTCGTGAAGAGCAATGACCCAGCCTGGGGCAGATCGAGAGGAAAAGGCAAGGGGGAAGACCGATCTAGGTTTAAGTCCGGAGGCAGGAATACTAAGTGCCACTACTGCAAAGAGGAGGGGCACTGGAAGAACAATTGCCCGAAGGGAAAGTTTAAGGAGCAGACGCATGAGCCACATCAGGCTGCAGTAGCATCTGAGGATGAGGACGACGCCGACGTCCTTTATGCATGTTGATCGCGGAGACCCCAGGGAGGGGGGTTTCGTAGTCGCCGGTAGGGGAGATCCAAGGTGGAGGTAGAGTTACGTTTTGTGTGAGGCGTCAGGTGGAGTTTGTCGCGTGAGGCGTCAAGGTGGAGATTGTTAGATTATGACACCTCGTCGAGCCCGGACCATTAGGATCGCGCCATGTCATTGATCCGTGGGGGGGGGGGGGGGGGGGGGTTGTTACTTGTGAGGATTAATCTTTGATTAGGAAATCTCTTATTGGGTTAATCCTATTTAGGATTCTTCATTATGAGGAGGATTATTTTCTTCCTATTCCGGCTAAACCCATTTTTAGCATTTTTTTTCCTAAATCTGCAGATTATCTCCTATTTACGGGAGATTTTTTATTTGGCTCTTATTTATAGGACCGGTCCCCCCAGCCATCCTTTACGCCAAGCAAATTCCGCAGGAGGGAGGAGGCAGTTGAGAGAGGTGAGCGGCAGCAGCGGCGTCAGTAGCTCGGCGGCAAGGAGGCGGCGGCTCTGTCCAGCGGCGACAGGCGGCCTCAGGCCAAGGGAGCTTTTCGGGCTGTTTCAGGTGGAAGCAGCGGGCGGCGGCAGCGGTGGCTCCAGGAGTTCTTCAACAGCAGCGGAGGCCCTCAGTGTGATCCAGGCCGGCGACAGCCGCGGAATTTGGTTCCGGTGAGAGCGGCGGCAGCAGGGCGGTGGTCCAGGTGTGCGGAAGCAGCGGCGGCGGGTCTTGGGCCCGGTGGCAGTGCGAGACATCGCTCGGCGATATCGGTATCGCTCGCGATAGCTACCAGTGCAGTTTGGGGGCAGATTCTACTGGACACACCACGTTATATCTTTTGTCTCACTATTGTATCTTGTAACTCTCATATTTATTGTGGATCTTTCGGCGCGCTCTCCCCGTGGAGTAGGAGTCCCATACTCCGAACCACGTAATCTTTTGTATCGTCTGTGTATGCTAGAATCTCGTTCCGTATTTTATTTTGCGCGATACTGGTTCTTGCTCATTCGTGAAATTCCGTTGCGCTACCGCGGCTTAACTCGATCCGATTTCACAACAATTGGTATCAGAGCTAGGTTCCGCGGGGGTGATCGTCTGGACGTTCCGGTTCTCTGATTTGGGTCAACGGTGGGTGACTACATTGGTCCGCTCCCTATCTTCCCAGATCGGTTCCGCGAATATCATCTTGATCGCCCAGTAGCTCTGCGAGCAAGACAATGTCGGCAAAATTCGAGATTTCTAGGTATGACGGGAAGATTGATTTTGGCCTTTGGCAGAAGCGCATAAAGGCCGTTCTCGTCCAGCAAGGTCTTCACAAGGCTCTCCTCGGCAAGGAGAAGTCCGGGAAGAAGGACGACGAATGGGAGGAGCTCGATCTGAAGACCATCAGCACGATGCAGTTGTGTTTGGCCGATGAGGTGATGTATAACGTGGTGGATGCTGAGACGGCGGCGGACTTGTGGAAGAAGCTCGAGGAGCTATATATGTCCAAGTCGCTGACGAATAAGCTGTATGTGAAGAAGCAGCTATACAGCCTGAGAATGTCGGAGGGCTCGCAACTGCTAGATCGCATGAACGTGTTCAACAAGCTCGTCTCCCAGTTGCGGAGTATGGACGTTAAGGTCGAGGAGGAAGACCAGGCTCTGCTCCTGTTGTCTTCATTGCCAAGGTCCTTCGATCATCTGGTCACCACTATCCTCTACGGGAAGGATACCCTGAAGATGGAAGAAGTGATGACGACGCTGCTCTCTAACGAAACAAGGAGCAAGTCGAGCCCTAGGGCAGACGAGGGCTTATTCGTGAAGAGCAATGACCCAGCCTGGGGCAGATCGAGAGGAAAAGGCAAGGGGGAAGACCGATCTAGGTTTAAGTCCGGAGGCAGGAATACTAAGTGCCACTACTGCAAGGAGGAGGGGCACTGGAAGAACAATTGCCCGAAGGGAAAGTTTAAGGAGCAGACGCATGAGCCACATCAGGCTGCAGTAGCATCTGAGGATGAGGACGACGCCGACATCCTTTATGCATGTTGATCGCGGAGACCCCAGGGAGAGGGGGTTTCGTAGTCGCCGGTAGGGGAGATCCAAGGTGGAGGTAGAGTTACGTTTTGTGTGAGGCGTCAGGTGGAGTTTGTCGCGTGAGGCGTCAAGGTGGAGATTGTTAGATTTTGACACCTCGTCGCGCCCGGACCATTAGGATCGCGCCATGTCATCGATCCGTGGGGGGGGTTTGTTACTTGTGAGGATTAATCTTTGATTAGGAAATCTCTTATTTGGTTAATCCTATTTATGATTCTTCATTATGAGGAGGATTATTTTCTCCCTATTCCGGCTAAACCCATTTTTAACATTTTTTCCTAAATCTGCAGATTATCTCCTATTTACGGGAGATTTTTTATTTGGCTCCTATTTATAGGACCGGTCCCCCCAGCCATCCTTTACGCCAAGCAAATTCTGCAGGAGGGAGGAGGCAGTTGAGAGAGGTGAGCGGCAGCAGCGGCGCCAGTAGCTCGGCGGCAAGGAGGCGACGGCTCTGTCCAGCGGCGACAGGCGGCCTCAGGCCAAGGGAGCTTTTCGGGCTGTTTCAGGTGGAAGCAGCGGGCGGCGGCAGCGGTGGCTCCAGGAGTTCTTCAACAGCGGCGGAGGCCCTCGGTGTGATCCAGGCCGGCGACAGCCGCGGAACTTGGTTCCGGTGAGAGCGGCGGCAGCAGGGCGGTGGTCCAGGCGTGCGGAAGCAGCGGCGGTGGGTCTTGGGCCCGGTGGCAGTGCGAGACATCGCTCGGCGATATCGGTATCGCTCGCGATAGCTACCAGTGCAGTTTGGGGGCGGATTCTACTGGACACACCACGTTATATCTTTTGTCTCACTATTGTATCTTGTCACTCTCATATTTATAGTGGATCTTTCGGCGCGCTCTCCCCGTGGAGTAGGAGTCTCATACTCCGAACCACGTAATCTTTTGTGTCGTCTGTGTATGCTAGAATCTCGTTCCGTATTTTATTTTGCGCGATACTGGTTCTTGCTCATTCGTGAAATTCCGTTGCGCTACCGCGACTTAACTCGATCTGATTTCACAACAGGTTCAACAAAGAGTACAATACAGAAGAAATAGAAACAAACAAGTATATACAAAACTGAGACATCTGCTCCGGCCATACTATCGTGAGATAAATGCATGGTGCACTTCTCATCACATCGTATCAAAAACAAGCAAAACAGCCAGAGTAAACACAATTAAGTTCAGAAGAAACTGACCTTAAGGCACAGAACCAGAAGGATGTATGCATTAACGGCTAAATTCAACAGTAAAGCTATGGTGATTTTAGAACCAAGGAGAACCTCCACAGCACGTCCTGTATCCCCCGGACCAAGGTCATTCCTCGCAAGGAATGAAAACACCCACCACTGAAGCCCGGCGACGCTCAGCGCCGTGCATACTGCCAATACCACAATACAACGCACACTCATTTCCACTAATTCACGCCTTTCTCGGCTCAATCAGCATCGTCAACCCCTCCAATTAAAGGAACCCCGGCTCTGTCAGCACGGAGCAATCAAGAAATGCCGGTCAACATTTCTCCAAAACCTGCACCAGAGTTCCAAATCTAGACCCCGATACGGAAATTGAACCACTCCGGGCTTGGAAACCCTAGAATTCCTGTCTGCTCGGCGATTGCCGTGTACGAATGGAATCACAGAAAGCGTGGGAAGGAAAAGGGAGGACGAGCCGCGTACGGAGGGGGCTGGAAGAAGGAGCGGCAATGGCGTGTCGCTGACGGCGAGGATTTCGCGCGAGATATTTTTTGCAGAAACATCATCACCTGATCCGATATCCAGCTCGTTTAATAATTCGGAATTTTGGATGGGTGGAATTTGTCAGATAGTAAGTAAAAAAGAACACAGTTATATACCGATTAATTTTGACAACATGCAAATTTGCTATATGCGGATTAACGTAAATTTAAAAAAAAAATCAATTAATATCATATTAGTAGAACAACTATTAGTTAAACATAAAAAAAAAATGTAATTCGAGACATACATGTATATCTTGAATTCAAAAATTTAAATAAATCATCTTTAGATCTTTGCCAAGTGAAACAATCATTTAATCAATAAATAAAATTTATATATAATTGAATAGAACTTGTTATAAAATATAATTTTTAATAAAATATTAACTTTCTAAAATCTCCGTCCAATTTGAGTAGAATAGCAGATAAACTAGTGATAGCACTATAATTTTGGCTGTCCACACTTTTTTTGCGTGACTTATTAAGTGTCTTTTGGAAATATGTCTTGTACATGTATTTTTAGGAAACGTGTTCAACACGAAAGTTGTAGATCTCGATGAGATCTACAACTTTCGTGTTGAACACGTTTTCTAAAAATGCACGCACAAGACGTATTGTCGTCATGATTGAAACATGGGCGTAACTAAGGCGAATTTTTAAAAATACGCATTGTACATGCATTTTTAGGAAAAGTGTTCAACACGAAAGTTGTAGATCTCGACGAGAACTACAACTTTTGTGTTGAACATTTTTCCTAAAAATGCATGTACAAAACATATTTCTAAAAGTCGCGTAATAAATCATATAAAAAGAGTGCGGATATCCAAAACTATCACAAAAATTGTTTAAAACACCTAGAAACTTAGCATGTGAGGTCTACAGACCTATAAGGTATCTTCACCATTATTTGAAAACAAAGCATACATGGAATTGAAATTATTATTATTATTATTATGCAAAAATGCTAAAGTCAAAGTTTTTGGGTTTGTTGCAAATGTTGCAAAATTTAAGTGCCAAAAATGTATAAGAATTGAAATTATTGCAAAAATCGAGCTTCCAGCAATATCATTGATTATGCTACATTGATCGATATAGATTATTATTACTTACTATTACATCAATTATGGGAGTCATTAAGAGTGTCTATAAATTATTTGAAAAAATCCATTTGCGAAAACTTTACTTTGATCAAAGATTAGTCGAGGAAACACCTTAGAATTTGACGAAATCGTTGGAAAATTGTTGTTTATGTGGCTGTCGGGGATCTTCCAAAGCTTACCCTTGAGAGAAATTCTACAAAATGATGTTGCGGTGGTTTGCGAGCGACAAAATTGAGCACAGGGGTTTGCGAGGGGGGGAGCGTCGTTGCGCTAGGGCCATGCCGTGGTCGGGGTACTGTCGCACGGGAGGCTCTTCGTGCACTGTCACTCGTATAAACATACATAATTTAATTGTTTTATAAACATTTTTGTTCATACATAAGTTATCCACCGTCAAATCTTAGATATCAATATTGTTGGAGTTGGGGAACACTTCCAGCTCTCTTGTTTCACACACCGGGTTAGCCCACGTGAGCTTAGAGACGTCGGAGCGTGACTCTCTCCGATGATTGAAGTACCAGCGAACGCGGGGCTCCGGGGGCGGCTATCCGGGTGTGCGGATATCCGGGTTTCGGTTCCGTGACCTATTTAAAGACGTGTAACCCGAATCTAGGGTTAAGGTTCTTCTCAGCGGTTTTCGGCTGACGATTTTGGAGGCGTCTTCGAGGTGATTCGTGGAGAGGTGTTTCCGGTGGTGGTTCCTCCGTTTCTTGTCCAAAGAGAGGGGTGCGAGGTAGGATCGGTTTCGATCCTTGTAACCTTGTGTGTTTTGTAATCTCTATTGGTGAATACAAGAAGGTGAAGCGGAGGCGGGATAGGGGACGTAACCCGGTTTTGGGCGAACCTCTTAAATTTGTGTGTTCTCTGTGATTTTCTTTTTATTTTTCGTTCGAATCTCTCTTCTCGGCACCCCTCATTTTTCTACAAATATGTCGTTGGGCAGATCTCTGTTTGGGGATAAACGTGGAATCAATTCCCTAGTGTACAACCCTCATTCTCTGAGGGTGGGCCCGTCTAAAGGCCACGTAGGTAGAAGTCAAGGTCAACACAGAAGTCCTACAGATTTCGTCGAACGCAGGCTCTCGAAGTTCGTCGAACACAGTTCTTCAAAGTTCGTCGAACGCATGCTTTCGGAGCTCGTCGAACGAAGAGAGATCAAGAGACTTGGATATGCGAGCAGGTACTTGCTCGCCCCATGACGAGGAGGAAAGACCTGCCCGACGTTCACTACCCGGCCAGACGAGAAGGTCGTGAGTTCGGACATACTCGCTTATATGCGACTTAGCCAACCAACTCGTCATTTTATGCTGAGGTCCTTATCTGCTCGTCAACCTAGTGTCATGTCAAAAAACCAACTCTGGGGGGTCAGGGATAGTCGCCTGCTCCCCCCCCCCCCCCCAGGTTTTGTCTATAAATAGACCCCCAGGGGTACCAGGAAGAGACTTGTCAAAAAATCAGAGTTGCACCCCCACCCCCCACCCCCTACAGACAAGAATCTTCCCTAACAAGTGTCTTCCTAGTACCAAGCTCGGTCATTCTTGGTTTTGGAGGAGAAGACTCTTTTGAGCTTCTGGGTATGTGGTGGGACCTCCCTGCCGCAACACCTGGGGTTGTGTCCTTTATCTCTCCGTTTCGCTCGTCGTGACTAACCAAACCTTCTCGTTGAACCGCTGCGCAAGTAGCCTCCGGCTGCATTGATCCGAATTTTGGAGCCGGAATTTTCCAGGCTTCAACACTTTAGTGCGGTGAGCGTGGATCGTGGTCAGAGGAAGAAATTCTGGTTGAAAAAGCGAGATGGTTGCAGTTAGCGACCACGAGAACGTGGTGGGAAACCCGGCCCGAGGTGGCGAGTTCGTATCCTTGGCTGTTTTCGAAGAATTCGCGCGGAGGATAGAAGGCTCCATGCGAGCAGCTCTTCTACCTCGCATGGAAGGAACGGCGACCTCGCCTCATCGCCCGGGTCCGTCCGAGGAAGATGCTCACCCTAAGCGAGTAGGGAAGGAGCATGTCGAGGAGTTCGAGCGATCGAGGAGGTCGCAATTTGGTCTGCAGGCATCGCAAGGAGCTGGCGGAACTCGGTTCCGCGAGGAGGAAGAGCAGGCGAGATACTACAATACTCGCCAGGCTAGCGAGTATGGGGGAGATACTCGGCAAGATGAAGGTCGTCGCCAGATTGGTGGGAGGAGCCCATTCTGCGAGGAGATCATCGTCGCGCCAGTGCCAAAGGGGTTCAGGGATCCCTCGATGAATTACTACTCGGGGAGGGAGGACCCTATCCGTCACATCCAGTGGTTTGAGGATGTCGCCTCCCTCCGGACCATGTCGGACGCCTTCAAGTGTAGGCTGTTCGTGATTTCCCTCCGAGGGAAGGCGAGAAACTGGTTCCACCAGTTGCCGGAAGGCTCCATCTACTGCTTCGAGGACTTGTGCCGGGGGCTGAACATGCGGTTCGCCACGACAAAGAAGTTGAAGAAGGAGGCTACGACCCTTTTCCATCTGACGCAGGGAGCAAAAGAAACGTTGGGGGACTACATCGACCGCTTCCAGGAGGAGGTGCTACTCATCCAGGAGGTGGATGGTCGCACCCTGCGGCTGGACCTAACCTTCGGCCTTCGTGAAGGCCTCTTTAAGTTAGAGATCGGTAGGAACCCTCCCTACTCCTACGCCAATCTCATTGAAAGGGCCAACCAGTTTGTCCAGGGTGAGGCTTCCAACCACGGCTTCCTAGCCAGGCTCACCCGAGTGACCAAGGAAGATGAGGAGGAGGAAGAGGAAAGTACCCCCGAGAAGAGGAAGAAGGAAGAGCCCAGGAGGGCAGAAAAGCGGAAGCCGGAGGGAAGAGGTAGGGAAGAGAGAAGAGAAAGAAAACACAGGAGGGAGGAGCCAAGAAAGAACGATGAGAGGAGGCTCATCGTGGCTCCAGAGCGTCGGGAGGAAGAGAGACGCTACCAAGTCCCCGCTAACCGGCCACCGTGGAAGCCGGCCAGGGGACCTCAGCGTCAGGAACGGGGAAGGAGATCCCCGGAGAGAAGGCGTTTCGACAGGCCAGAGGGGTGTCAGGAGAGAAGAAGGGAGGAAGCAATGGCGGTTGCCAGGCGTGGCAATCGGCAAGGCCGGAAGAACCGGAAGCAGAGGAGGTCGCATGTAGAGGAGGTTCCCCTCTACTGTGACCTCCATCAGGTGGAAGGGCATGGCACGATGGCCTACCCGGACTTTTGGGAAGCCAGGAGAAGGCTGGCAGCAGGAGAGGTGGAAGGGGAGCAGCGGAGGATAGAAGCCCCGGTCGAGTCGTCGATAGTTCATGACGTCGGCCGAATTAGGAACGAGGATCGCGTCGACCACGGAGGTCGAGGGGAGGTGGCCCAAAGAGGCAGAGGAGTGGCGGTGATCCACGGGGGTGAGGGGATAGGAGCTTCCCGCAAGGGAAGTCTTCATCAGATCTATCGAAGGAGCGTCGCTTCGACCTCGCAGGCACCGCCCACGTTGGAGGAGATCACCTTCTCCGAAGAAGACATGCTGGGGAATGAGAATCCCTTTCATGACTCTCTCACGGGTCCTAAGCTCTCATTCCAGTAGAGTTCGAGGTCAGAAATCCTAGGGTGATTGCAGCAGAAGACGGAGATGAAGAATGGCGACTAGAGAATGAGGAAGCCCAGAAGCTGTCCCTCGACTACATCGAAGAGCTCCCAGATCTAGCCTCGGCTAGGCAAGAGGATATCAAGCGTCGCATGGCGAGACACTTCGACAAGCACGTTCATCTCAAGCACTTCCAAGCAGGTGACCTAGTCCTGAAGAAAGTGGACGCAGCTGGGAGATCGGCAGTCGTTGGAAAGCTCAACCCTAACTGGGAGGGACCTTTCATCATCCACGAAGCACTTGCAACAGGAGGGTACCGCTTACAGAATCAGGAAGGGGAGCTATTGGGAAATACATGGAGCGACGATGACCTAAAAAGGTTTTATCCCTAAGCAGGGACGTATACCCTTCTCTCCTGTAAATTGATTGCTTATAAATAAAGCCCCCTGAAACATGGGACGTGAGGAATTTCTCATGATAGCAAGTCTTTAAAGAAGAAAGCAGGTGAAGTCAATCTCCTAGTTATGTTGGGAAACTGGCCTCCGACTTGATTCTCGTAAAACCCAGAGCGGATGATGGGACAGTGCCTCGGTTGTGCGTTCCCTTAAGTCCAAGCCTCTGCAATGACGGTCGAGATAAGCTCCCCCCTTGCACGTTGGTCGCGGTTCCCACCGACTGGATTTCTCATCCGACTGGAGGGATTATCAGGAAAAAGTCTGGACGCCGACCTCCCAATCCCACGAAGAGATGATCGACCTAAGCGAATCAGGGGACCCTTGAATAAAGGCGTTGTGTACCCTCGAGGGCTAAAAGCCCATAACAAAGCGATTCATTTCTGATTATTTTCCCCGATCGTGTAAGTTAATGTGCTCAAGTGTGCTTAACTCCCCGTTGAAATTGTTGAGCAGCAGGAAACAGGTTGGCTCGTCATTCGGCATCCAAGTGGGATGGAGACTTTGGGATGATGTGTTCCCTTGGAAGGTGCTCCTCTGGAACCTCCCCGACAGTCATTCCCTACTGTCTCGACCCCTACAACAGCAGGATGGAGACCTTGGGATGTTGTGTTCCCTTGGAAGGTGCTCCTCTGGAACCTCCCCGACAGTCATTCCCTACTGCGTCAACCCCTTCAACAGCAGGATGGAGACCTCGGGATGTTGTGTTCCCTTGGAAGGTGCTCCTCTGGAACCTCCCCGACAGTCATTCTCTACTGTCTCGACCCCTACAACAGCAGGATGGAGACCTTGGGATGTTGTGTTCCCTTGGAAGGTGCTCCTCTGGAACCTCCCCGACAGTCATTCCCTACTTCGTCAACCCCTTCAACAGCAGGATGGAGACCTTGGGATGTTGTGTTCCCTTGGAAGGCATTCCCTTGGAACCTCCCCGACAGTCATTCCCTACTGAGTCGTTATCTTCAATAGCACAAGCATCCCACTAGAAGTAAGACTATCGGGAATGTGAATCCCCTTGGAAGCCCAGACCGTCTTTTCCTATCTAACGTCCTTTTCAGCAGTCAGGGTGCGAGTAGGAAACCAACTTGCAAGGTTGAGTGCGAGTAGCCATATGGGCGAGGATCCAAGATATGGACAAGCAGGTCGAAGAAGCGAGCAAGGTAGATAGTCGACAGACCCAATCTCATCCTAAGTCGCCCTGACGAGAAAGGCAAGTAAACATGCACGAGCGAGCCTATGAGCCTAGCTGTACAACCCTCATTATCCGAGGGTGGACCCCCCCCCCCCCCCCAAGGCCACGTAGACAGAAGTCAAGGTCAAAGGGTCAACACAGAGACCAGCAGTCGAAGATAGAAGCAGAAGAGACCCTGGCGAGTATGCAGGCAATACTCGCCAGGTAGGCGAGTATCAACCAGAAGAGCTCGCCGCGCACAGAAGAAGCAGAAGCCCTGGGCGAGTATTGGCCCGGCGTGTGCGAGCAGCTCCCAATACTCGCCAGATGGGCGACTATGACATGGTACTCGCCGAGTAACCCATAGTCGCCGGGTTGGGGGCTGGGCTATAAAAGGCCCCCCTACCCTTTGGTTTTCCTATAAATAGGACCCCAAGGGTACTTGGATTGGCATATGGACTTGAGCTTTTGGACCCCGATTCCCGAACTCTCGAGCCCGTCACCCTTGCTTTCAGCCAAGTCGGTGCCTTCCCTGTACCCAGCTCGGCCACTTTGGTTTCGGAGGGGAAGACTCTCTTGAGCTTCTGGGTACGTGGTGGGACCTCCCTGCCGCAGCATCTGGGGTCCGGTTCGTTGCTCTTCTAGCTTCGTCGTAGTCGCCAGCCAAGTCATCTCGTTGGACTGCTGGGCGAGTAGCCTCCGGCTGCATCGGTCCGAATTTTGAGGTCAGGATTTTCCTGGCGTCAATACTTTGGTGCGGTGAGCGTGGACCGTAGTCGTTGGAAGAAAGCCCAGTAAGAAGGCGAGATGGTCGTAGTTGGCGACCATGAGGAGGTAGTCGGCAACTCGTCCGCGAGTGGCGAGTTCGGGACGTTGGCAGTTTTCGAAGCCTTCGCGCAGCGCATGGAGGGGATCTTGCGAGCAGCGCTTCATCCGCGCGCTGAGGTCACGGCGACCTCGCCGCATCGCCCTGTTCTGACCAAGGGAAGAAGTCCCCCTCGGCGAGCAGGAAAGGAGCACGTGGAAGATGAGACCGAGCGACCAAGGAGGTCGCAGTTCTACCAGCCGGCCTCGCAAGGGATTCGCTTCCGCGAGTCGGGCGAGCAGGAGAGATACCAAGATACTCGCCGGGTAGGAGGGAGGAGCCCCTTCTGCGAAGAGATCCTTGTCGCGCCAGTGCCAGAAGGATTCAGAGATCCTTCCATGGATTATTGTTCGGGGAGAGACGACCCTATTCGTCAGGGGAACAGACGTAACCGGAAGGGTAACCGGAGGAGGAATAGGGATCGGGTCAGCCAAGGATGTCAAGGAAGTATCAAGGCCGAAGAGGTAGGAGTGAGTTATGGAGAAGCGGAGCTCGGATCTTTCCGCAAAGCGAATTTCCACCAGGCTTACCGCCAGAATGTCGCTCCGACCTCTCAAACACCACCCCCGCTAGAGGAAATCACCTTCTCGGAGGAGGGCATGTTAAGGGATGAGAATCCCTTCCATGAGGCCCGTGTGATTGATGCGATCGTCGAAGACTTCACCGTCAACCGAATCCTGGAGTGCAACGGGGGTTCGGTCCGTGTCATTTTTACGTCGTTCTCACGAACACGTTTGACAACCTGGAAGTCGAGGCGAGCAGGATGACGGCCTCGCACGATCCTCTTTTCGATTTCTCAGGTAAGCAAAAGAAGGCGGACGCGGCAGGAAGATCAGCCGCCGTCGGGAAGCTTAATCTAAGAACAAAGGGGAGCTGTTGGAAAACACTTGGAGCGGCGACAACCTGAAAAGGTTTTACTCCTGAGCGGGAGTATGTGCATCTCACCCCTGTAAATTTATTGTTCATAAATAAATTCATCACCCCCCTGAAACATGGGGTAGAAAAGAGTTGTTTACATTAACCTCAAATTGAAAATGAGTTTTCAAAACAAAAGAAGAAGGCCAGTGAAGTCGATCTCCACGCTAGGTTGGGAAATGAGCCTCCGACTTAACCCTCGTAAAAACTCAGAACGGATGATGGGACAGTGCCTCGGGTGTGCGTTCCCTTAAGTCCAAGCCTCTGCAATGACGGCCGAGATCAGCTCCCCCCTTGCACGTTGGCCGCGGTTCCCACCGACCGCATTTCTCGTCCGACTGAAGAGATTATCAGGAGAAAAGTCTAGACGCCGACCTCCCAATTCGGCGAAAAGATGATCGATTTAACTAGCTCAGGGGACCCTTGAATAAAGGTGTCGTGTACCCTCAAGAGCTGAAAGATCGCAGCGAAGCAAACCGTTATTTCTAAAATATTATGTCTGATCATGTTAGTTGGTGTGCTTAAGTGTGCTTAACTCCCTGCTAATTTGTTGAGCAACAGGAAGCAGGTTTGATCCACCTCCAGCATCCAAGTAGGGTGGAGGCCTCGGGATGGTATGTCCCCTTGGACCTCCCCGACTACCACTCCTTGCTTGACGTCATCCTGCATCAACATTCGACACCGCAAGTTGGAAAACGAGCATCCGACTTGACCCTCGTAAAAACTCAGAACGGATGATGGGACAGTGCCTCGGGTGTGCGTTCCCTTGAGTCCAAGCCTCTGCGATGACGGCCGAGATCAGCTCCCCCCTTGCATGTTGGCCGCGGTTCCCACCGACCGCACTTCTCATCCGACTGAAGAGATTACCAGGGAAAAGCCGGGAATCCGGCATTACAACTTTGGGAAAGGGCAAGACCAATTCGACTGGCCGAAGAATGGAGACATTCCGGCATCCGAGTAGGATGGAGACCTCGGGATGGTGTGTCCCCTTGGACCACCCCGACCGTCATTCCTTACTTTATAACATTCTTCGTCGACATCCGGTATCCAAGTAGGATGTAGGCCTCGGGAAGAGGTGTCCCTCCCGACCTCCCCGACTGCCATTCTCTATCTCTTTCCCTTAAAAAAGTCCATTTTTATTACAATAATTCTAATGCACTCTTCCCCAGGTGCAAGGCAAGGCCTTGAGAGCATGTGTCCCTCGAGACTCTCCAAGTGCCCCTCACGACTCGACTCAGTCAGAAAGTACCATTGAAAAGGCGAGCATGAAGACAATACTCGCCGGATAGGCGAGTATACACCTGCGAGTATGTACAGGCGAGCATACAGGTGCGAGTAGGCAGGCGCGAGCATTCAATGTCGCCCCGAGCCGAAGAGCCTAGCGAGCACTCAATCTCGCCACGAGCTGAAGAGCCTAGCGAGCACTCAATCTCGCCCCGATCCTAAGAGCCTAGCGAGCACTCAATCTCGCCTCGAGCCTAAGAGCTTAAGCGACAGTCAAGACAGGAAGCAAGGCAGAAGAAACATGCGAGCAAAATTTTGTCCTTTATCATTTGTATATTTGATGTACATTACAAAAAAATCTTAAAAGGGCTTACAAAAGGTCGTCGGGCGAACAAAAAAGGGTGCCCAGGCGACTAGGCGTCATCCTCGCCATAAAGTCAACATCTGGTTCATCGCCGCCATCGTCATCATCCTCGTCCTCGGAATCATAATCCTCGGAATCATCAGACAGCTGGGAAGATGCTCGCAAGGGAGAGGTGGACTCCTCGGCGAGCAGCGCCGGGATGAGGTCCACCACTGTCAGCTCCATCGCCGCCGGCTTCAGAAGGTCGTCCGCCTTCAGTTGGCTCAGGATGACAGTCCCCGTTGCTCGCGCGATCTCCCGACGAATGCGAGGCATATCGTCGCCAAGAATCCTGATCTGCTTGCCGACCCTGGAGGGGCCCGCCACCGCTGGCTGTTGCTCGGCAGGCCGAGTTTCCAGCTCAGCGATGCGAACTTGGGCGGCCTCCAAGGCCAGTCGGGTGTCGTCCAGCTCCTTCTCCAGCTGGGAGGTCTTCTTCGCCATCTTCCACTTCGGCGGCCTGCAAAAAGAGAAGACGCAGAAGGTAAGCAAACTATTCGGCAAGGTGGCGAGTATCCCACAAGCGAGTATAGAAGCGAGGCGAGTACCTCATGCTCCTTCTCTTTGAGCCCCATGGCGATCATCTTCTTACTTTGGATCTTGATCACCCCTTCATACTCGAGCAATCGCCTTGCTGTCGAATGGGCCAGCTCGGCAGATCGCAGCAGAGATCGCGAGGTTTGGTGAGCGAGATACTCGGAGGTCTCCTCCTGCAGTCTCTCGGCATCCTCGCGACCATAGACGGCGTGGAGCACGTCGAAGCCCTCGCCCTTATCCTCCCAGTCCTCCGACCATGGCGGGAGGTTGGACTTTAGTGACACCACGTGGGCGCTCTCCGTCCAAGTCACCAAGGGGCGACCATAGAGATCCTCGCCACGTCCACCCAGGTTGAAGTTCGGATGGGTGAAAGGCTCGCCAGCCTCAGAAGGGTCCGCCTTCTTGCCAAGGTCCCTATGAGCGACCTCCTTCTTCTTCCTCAAGGGATCGGAGGGCTCGCCCCTCTCCTTCCGCTTCTTCGAAGGCCCAGATCCTTCGTCGACGATCAAGGGCTCATCGCCTCCTGGCGACAAGTCGATGGGCGAGTAGATCCCCTGGTCGCGCAGGTAGCAGAGGAACCCCACGATCATCGCCACCCCATTGGGGTTGATCTGGGCAGGGACTATCCCAAAGTAACGGAGTATCTGGGAGAACACCGTCCACAATGGTAGTCGCATGCCCACCTCGAAGTGGCGAGTAGGGAACACCCGCTCGGTGGTAAAGACCGTGTTTAGTCGCTCGCCCTGGCGAGGAAGCCGAGCGACAAACCCAGGCGGGATGTACTTCGCCTTGAAGATCTCCAAGTCCTTCTCAGTCGTGACGGACTTCTTAAAGGTGGTCGCCGCGAAGTTCTTGGCGTGATTGGCACGCCGAACAGTCGCCTCGTCAGACATCTTGGAGGAGATAAGGGAAGAGAGACGAGTATCAAAGAAGATAAGAAGAGGAGAGGAAGACGGAAGATACTCGTGTATGAGTTGAAAGGTCGCCGAAAGCGTAATAAATACTCACCCACCCACCCCCGCTATTTATAGTAGTCGGGTAGCTTGGCTTATCAAGCACGACGGCGCGATCAGGAATAAGGGGGTGGCGAGTATTAAGTTAAGGTCGCCAACTCAACAGCACGCGTCAGCAAAGAGTCGACCTCCAAGGCGAGAAGACCTGCAAGAAAAAACATGAAAGAAGCTCGCCATGCATAGGCGACAGGCAGACAATACTCACCAAAATGAAAGAAGATAGAAAAAATCAAGACAAAAAATCCATCACAGAAAAAGAAAGCAGAGCAAGTAATGGAGGTCGAGTTTTCAAATACTCGCCTAAATAATATTACATCAAATCAAAAGTGTTTCAGAGTTACAAGGGTACTCGCCAAGAGCGACATAACATGGAAAGAAGAAAATAAAGAGGGACAACATCTAAGGAGGCGCCTGAATATTCGCCTGAGGATCCGGAGGCTGAGGATGTCGCCCGACCCAGCCCAAGCTGCGAGCTCGCTTGAAGTGCTCGAAGGCTACGGACATCGCGTCCTCGCCCTGCCGTAACTGGTCTTCAATCCTTGCCAGCCGACCGACCGAGCCCATGCTCGCACGCATCCCCACCATCTCGTCATGATGCAGCTGCTGGCGATGCTCGAGTCTCGCAACTCGGCGCTCTAGGTCGCTAACGGTGTGCAGGCGAGATTCTGCACCAGCCAGGCGAGTATCGAACTCTTCCAGCCGCGATACTCGCACCTCCAACTCGATTAAGCGACGATGAGCGTCAATGCTCGGCAGGTGCTCAACCCGCGACTCCATGTCAGTCAGGCGGCGATGGGGCTCGCTGACTGCCAAGCTCTCTAGCTTCGCCTCCAGATCCAAGATCGCGCGAGTGGCCTTCTCTTGATACTCGCGAGAAGGAAGCCCGACGGCGTCAATCAAGGCTCCTATGGGAGTGCGAGCGCGAGCTACAAAAAAGGGTAAAAATATCAAGGCTTTGACGACTAAAGGAACCAAGTGAAGATAATGGTGACTATCACAAATGGCGACCAAGTACCTGGCCGAGGACTGCGAGAATGACGGCGAGGAGAGCCCCTGCCTCGCTGAGGAGACGTGCTGTGATGATGCTCGCCTCGTCGAGTAAGACGGGACCCAGCGGTATGATCCCGGCTAGGAGGCGCGTTCCCACGACCGCGACTATCGGATGGTCTCCCTCCCCCCTCGGAGGAAAGAAGCCCGAAGGGCCCTCAGTCCCACCACGGCGCGAGGATTCGCCTTGGTGAGTAGAAGGAGCGGTCGAAATCGAAGGGCGCTGCTCGCCCTGAGTCATGACGGGAGGAGGAAAAGGAGGAGGTGGCGGAAGCCCACCCACAGGCAGCTGCGAGCTGCTCGCCAACCCCGAAGAATCAAGAGGCGGTGGTGGTGGAAGCACGTTGCTCGCCAGAGGAGCCCGTTGCTCGCTCATCGGTCTCCTCTCCAGCAAAGAGCTGTGGAGAACTCGCGTTGAACGCCCACCACCCCTAGGCGAGCTCATTGACGACGATCTCAGAGGAGGCACGACCAGAGGCTCCTCCTGAGCACCGATGGTAGACGAATCTGCGAGCACAACAGAAACATTTAGCGACTACGGACCAAGTCAAGACTAATCGACGAGGTGACGAGTAGGAAGCTCTCTACCTCGCGCAGGAGCGAGATTCTCCGATTGATTCTGGGCCGAGGTCCCAGGCATTCTCGCCTCCTCGGCGACATTTGAAGCAGGAGGATCGGCGGCCGGCGAGTCGCCCTCGTTAGAAAGCCCCAAGTCGTCCAGCAGCTGCTGATGTTGGTCGCCCAAAGGGGCTGTGACATCATCTTCAGCGACTTTCTTTTTCCCTTTCTTCTTCTTCTTCGCGAGCCTCTTCCTCTTCTTAGAAGCAAGAAAATCCTCAGCCTCGTGACCAGGGCGCGGAGGGAGCGAAGAACCGTCGAACAGGCCAACAAGACCAGCCATGGCCGCCTTAGCCTCTGCAGCATAGTCGCGCGTCATCTTGAGCGAGTTCAGAAAAACGTGCCATCAGAGACCCCTGCCCCTCTATTTATAGAGCTCGAGCGTCGGCCAGCGAGATGCCGAGTATAGACCAAATACTCGCCAGAAAGACAGCTCGTCGAATAAGGGTTGGATGATTCTTTCCGAGCAACTACATTCCTCGCAAAGAGCGGGGATTGTGTACAACCCTCATTCTCCGAGGGTGGACCCCCCCCCCCCCCCCCCCCAGGCCACGTAGACAGAAGTCAAGGTCAAAGGGTCAACACAGAGACCAGCAGTCCAAGATAGAAGCAGAAGAGACCCTGGCGAGTATGCAGGCAATACTCGCCAGGTAGGCGAGTATCAACCAGAAGAGCTCGCCGCGCACAGAAGAAGCAGAAGCCCTGGGCGAGTATTGGCCCGGCGTGTGCGAGCAGCTCCCAATACTCGCCAGATGGGCGACTATGGCATGGTACTCGCCGAGTAACCCATAGTCGCCGGGTTGGGGGCTGGGCTATAAAAGGCCCCCCCTACCCTTTGGTTTTCCTATAAATAGGACCCCAGGGGTACTTGGATTGGCATCTGGACTTGAGCTTTTGGACCCCGATTCCCGAACTCTCGAGCCCGTCACCCTTGCTTTCAGCCAAGTCGGTGCCTTCCCTGTACCCAGCTCGACCACTTTGGTTTCGGAGGGGAAGACTCTCTTGAGCTTCTGGGTACGTGGTGGGACCTCCCTGCCGCAGCATCTGGGGTCCGGTTCGTTGCTCTTCTAGCTTCGTCGTAGTCGCCAGCCAAGTCATCTCGTTGGACTGCTGGGCGAGTAGCCTCCGGCTGCATCGGTCCGAATTTTGAGGTCAGGATTTTCCTGGCGTCAACACTAGCGGCATCACAACAGTACAAGAAAGATTCACAAAGGAAGTAAATATCACTATCAAAAGGAATGTTATCTACCAAAAAATATGCTCGCAGAGCCGCGAGAAGCATCAAAAATTGTTAAATACAAAATTTCACTTAGACGGTGGAGCATAGTCGGCTGAATCCGACTCATTCTCGTCCTCATCGTCCTCCTCCTCGCTGGCATTCAGGATATCTGACAGAAGACCCTCCGTCGTCAAGCTCTCCGCCCCAGGAACCAGCAAGCCGGCCACCGAAAGCTTCGCAAAGACCAAGTCCCCTGCGGCTAGGGCAATCTCCCGCCGAAGAGATGAAAGCTCCTGTGAAGTCATAAATGATCCTGCAGGTCGGCCCGAAGGTCCGGCTTCCGAGAAGGCAAGGGCGGCCATCCTCGATTCCAACTCGGCGTTACGAACCTGCGTCGCCACCAGCAAGACCTGGCTCGCCCGCAGTTCGCACTCGAGCTTGGAGGTCGTCTCCGCCGCCACCAACTGCTCTTCCTGCAGATGCGAAAAGGACAAGTTAGAAGATGTGGAGAAAAGAGAGTGGATTTCAAGCCTAGCTCGCGTGAAGTACCAAGACCACCTCGAAGCCTCGGCTGGATTCGGCTTTGTCCTCGGCTGCCTTGGCGCGCTTCAAGGCCTCGCCCTCACGCTTCTCGGCCTCCATCGTAAGCTTCCGATGAAGTGCGAGCTCCACTTCGGAGCTGAGAAGGTTCCGCGCGGTCTGATGGAACAGCTCCGAGGCGCGCAACATTGCCCGCGATCCCTGGTCGGCAAGAAAGCGAGGAAAAGCCTCCTGCAAAACCTTCGCATCATCGCGACCATAAAGTCCGAACAAGACGCTGAAAGCATCGTCGTTCGGGACCTCATCCTCTCTCCACGAAGGCAGACGAGTGCTCAGGGACACCTCGCTGCGCTCCCTGCTCCAGGTGATCAGCGGCTCGCCATCCAAGCCCCTATTCAACGAACCCTGCCCGAAGTTAGGATGGTTCTCAGGGACGCTGTCTTCCTCCTTGCGTGCCCGCTCCTCCGCCACGCGCCGGGCGACTTCCTTCCTCTTCCTTTTCTTGATCGTCGGTGGTTCGATTTCGGCCGGCCATCCCGCCGCGCGAAGAATCTCGGTCGTGTCGCCGACCCCAGGAGGAATTCCCGAGAAAGGGGATCCCTGTTCGCTTTCCTCCTCCTCGCCGTGTTGCATTGACGCCGGATCAACCACGGGAGATAGAGGAGGTGGGGTCTGACCCCCCACAGGAAGAGTCGTGGATGGAAGATGTCGACAACCTGAAGACAGACGTTAGACAAAGAAGCAAAGGTAAAATCACTTTTAGCGGCGATTAAGGAATGTTACCCTCGTCAGGCTGCACGAAGGAGAGATGGTCCACGTTCCTGCGTCAGAACTCGATATCGAGTTTTTTGTTCTTCAAGGCGAGAAAGAGTTCCTCTCGCCGGCCCCTGAGCGATGGAGTGGCGAGCGCCCCGGGAGGTCTTTGCTGAGGGCGATTTGGTATGTGCGAGAAGTCACCGGTGACGAAGATAAAATTCTCGCTCCACCGGTGGACTTTGTTCGACGTCCCCGCCACCTTGCAGTGATGGCTGCCGATGAAAATCACCCCGTCCTTGGTCCCTCCCATGTAGAAGATCTTTCGGAATACGTCCAGGTCGAAAGCGATCTTCTCGCTGCGAAGGAAGCAGAGGTAGCCGATGATGATCGCTACCCCATTCGCATTGATCTGTGCGGGGACTCAGCCGTAGTACCTAAGGATCTGGCAGAACTCGGGCCAGAGAGGAAGGCGCAGGCCGACCTCGAAGTGCGAGAGGGAGAAGGCAAGCTTCCCCTCCGAGAAGGTGTTGATCCGCTCGTCGGGGGCGGGAAGGCCAACACGGAAGCCTGGCGCGAGGTGTTGATGGACGAATCTCTCCAGATCGTCCGCGCGGGTAACCGGTTTCTTGAACTTATGCGCAACGAAATTTTCAGCATAAGCCAAGCGACGAGCTTCAGCATCTAGCGAAGGCGTCATCGTTGTGAGCAGGAAGAAGGAAGCGAGATAGTAAAGCAATTGAAGAATTTCGAGAAAGCGCGCCGATTTTGGACCCCTACCCCCCTATTTATAGAAATCAGGCAAAAGGGAGGAGTGGGGGGGGGGGGGGGGGGTGGTCGCGACGTAAGTGCGTGCGAGGTACCTACCTACTCGCTTATACCGAAGTCACGCATACTACCGCATACGCGAGATGTTAACCACCCTCCTCGCGTCTAAGCGACGATCTACAAAAACACGAGAAAACCCTGCAGAAGACAAAGTCAACACAAATGCGATCAAGCAATACAGTTTGGCATTACAGCTCACAGGCAATTCGAGATTATTACAAATACTCGCTGAATAATGTTCTTAAAAACACAAATTAGCAAGCGATGCTAATTGACACGAGGATCGCCGCGCCTGTCCAAGGTAGCCCCAAGCCGCCCGTTGAATCCCAGCTGACGCGCAAAGGCCACCTGCTCATTCGCTCTCGCCAAGAATTCCTCGTTGAGCCGAATATGCTCCTCCACGCGATTCAACGTCCCGAGGGACCCAATACTCGCCCGAAGGCCGCGCACATCCGTCCTCAGCGCCTCGTAGCGCCGTTCTATGCCAGCCATCCGACTGTCCAACTCGGTGACGAGATAGTGCTTTCCTTCTGCCACCTCTAGCCGATGCTCGAATCCTTCAAAATTCGAGACGCGCCCTTCAAGCGAAGTTATTCGCCGATGAACCTCGTAGGCCAGCAACCTCTCTACCTTTATCTCCAGATCGAGGTAGGCGGAAGCCATCTTCGTCCTATATTCACGAGTAGGAAGCCCGAGCGCCTCAATGAAAGCAGACCCCGGAGACATGGCACGGGCTGGAAGGCGACGAGTTAGAAAAAGAACCACATAAAGATAGTACTTTACGATGATTATACCTGCCCGCACAGGTGCCGCTCTCGGTTGATGGCGAGGAGGAGAAGGTGACCGTCGTGGAACGTCCCGGCGAGGAGGAGAGACAACCCAACGAGGAGACGGAGTTCGCCGAGGACTGAGCCTCCGCCGAGGAGATCTGCGAGGGGAAGGTGAGCGCCGAGGAGTATGTCGGCCCCCTGAGCGCCCACCCCGTCCATTATGGGACGACGACACGGCGTCAGGGCGCCGAGGAAGCTGAGACGTGGGCACCACCGAAGAAGACCCTCCCTCTCCCCTTCCTCCAGAAAGGGTAACCCGGGAGTTCCTCAGCAGTATCTGATTTCCGCCTAGCACGTGCTCAGGAATGGGGGATGGCGGGCGAAGAGGTTCCCGCTCGGGGAGAATCCCTGCGGGAAGGACCGATGGAGGCGGTAGGTGCTCGGTACCTACTCGCCCTTCCAGCGGGGACGTCTGCGTATTCACCTCCGCGGGAGGCCCATCTACAAAAGAACGTCGGCATTAACAAAAAGTTCGCACAAGAATCGTGGTATCTCGAGAAGACAATTACCTTCTCGGAGAGGGTCCAGGTGAACGTTCAGTGGTTCCTTCTCGGCAGTAGACCGAGGAACTTCGTCACCCAATCTCTCATCAGTTGGCGGCGCGAGGGAGGGCTCGGGCGCAGAGGTCGCCAGATTAGCCCGATGCACCTCCTCACCTAAAGGGCTAAGGCGACGATCGGAGGACCCCCTTTTTCTCTTACGAGTATCAGAGCTTTTTGTCTTCTTCATCAGTTTCATCAACAGCTCGGCCTTCGCGATTACCTCCTCGGTAGGCAACATCTCGTCGATTCTAAAAAAGTGGCGTGCCAAGGAAGGGCCACCCCCCTCTATTTATCGACTTCTGGGGATCCCAGGCCTGTCGAGCAGGTAAGTTTCCCGCCCGAAACAGCTCGTCGAATAAGGGTTGGATGATTCTTTCCAATCAACTATGTTGCTAGCAAAAAGCGAGGATTGTGTACAACGCTCATTCTCCGAGGGTGGGCCCGTCTAAAAGCCACGTAGGTAGAAGTCAAGGTCAACACAGAAGTCCTACAGATTTCGTCGAACGCAGGCTCTCGGAGTTCGTCGAACGCAGTTCTTCAGAGTTCGTCGAACGCATGCTTTCGGAGTTCGTCGAACGAAGAGAGATCAAGAGACTTGGCTATGCGAGCAGGTACTTGCTCGCCCCATGACGAGGAGGAAAGACCTGCCCGACGTTCACTACCCGGCCAGACGAGAAGGTCGTGAGTTCGGACATACTCGCTTATATGCGACTTAGCCAACCAACTCGCCATTTTATGCCGAGGTCCTTACCTGCTCGCCAACCTATTGCCATGTCAAAAAACCAACTCTGGGGGGTCAGGATAGTCGCCTGCTTTCCCCCAAGGTTTTGTCTATAAATAGACCCCCAGGGGTACCAGGAAGAGACTTGTCAAAAAATCAGAGCTGCACCCTCCCCCCCCCCCCCCCCCCCCCCCCCTACAGACAAGAATCTTCCTAACAAGTGCCTTCCTAGTACCAAGTTCGGTCATTCATGGTTTTGGAGGAGAAGACTCTTTTGAGCTTCTGGGTACGTGGTGGGACCTCCCTGCCGCAGCACCTGGGGTTGTGTCGTTTATCTCTCCGTTTCGCTCGTCGTGGCTAACCAAACCTTCTCGTTGAACCGCTGGGCAAGTAGCCTCCGGCTGCATTGATCCGAATTTTGGAGCCGAGATTTTCCAGGCTTCAACACCTAGACACAACCAAATTAATACAGAGTGACACAAGAAACGTCCACAAATTTTTGAACTGTGCACCGCATATATAAAAATATATAACTGTAATATTCAATATACGAAGAAGTATACCAATGTCCGCTACAGAAACGCCGCGGAGAAACTGGACTCTCTCGATCCCCTGGAGAGAGAAAAATCTTGACTGCAATCCACTAGCGCAGCGTACGCACAAAGTTCGTGACAGAACGAACCTTCTTCGTTAGACGACCCACCACCACCGGAGAAGCACCCCACCGAGACTTGGCATTGTCGCGCCTATGCAGCCCGCCATCGTGTCTCCACCAACCATAAACTCGTCACACCCGCTCTAGCCCGCAGCAACCTTGCCGCACAAGTTGCATCCCGTCGTGGCCCTGCCGCACTCATTGCAGCCCCCCCACCCACCTTGCCGCACTTGTTGCAGTCCGCTTCCTCCTCGCCATACCAGCATCCGCCAGCGTGCTCACGCCGACGTGCTCCGGCGTTCGCCGGCACTGAGTGGTGATCCTCTTCTTCACAATCCTTGGTTGGTGCTTGCCTCGCGAAACTTCCACCTTATAATATACAACTCCTCTTACACATGCTGCAGAATGAGTATTTTATATTATTATTCCTTCTTCACGTGGCTGCTCCATGCACAGTAAGTCAGGGGAGTTGTTTATATTTTATTATATGTCATGTGGGCTGCTCTTCCTCGTGGTGGAGTTAGGTGGAAGGATAAATAAAAACCAACTCAACAATCTCATCGAATCAATCGATAACATAGTAAGAACGTCACGATCCGACGGTCACATTGAAAGTAATTGTATTAGTTCAAATTTAAATTAAAAATCCTAAATAAATTTAATTTAATTTACTGTTCATTCCATTATTAAAAAACGGCACTTCCGTGGCTGGTCCGCGGCTCCTTGTTCATCATCGACCGGTCCACAGCTCCCCGCTCATCCTCGTAACATCCTTATTAAGTATTATAGATGTTCTTGTTATCTATTTATCATCAGGTATGTTATTTTTTTATGACACCCCCACTTAGGCAAGTTTGGCACAGCAATTAAGCTAAGTTGCAATGAGTAAATTTGTCTACCCAATTTTAGGGGTTTGTTGAGGGTTCACATTCAATCTGTGGATATAACGAAAGCCGCAACGAAATAATTTTGGGTAGAAGCAATTCACTCCTAGCTGTGTTTCAAACCCGTTCCGGCATCTTTTTTTAGCCGAGTCTACACAAACTGTGGACCGGTATCTGCTCTTTGAATCGAATTGAGACCGTCGAACCCACAATTCATAAATGGCAGCATACCGTGTACACCCGCCGCTCAGTGGGGGGACTTGTATTATAGTTTGATATGAAAATCAAGTTGTGCTTTTTACAATAATTTCAAGCTCGCGATACAATGGAAAGCGTTTGATCCCAATACAAGTTGTATTTCTTGAATAAAACATTTTGTTCGCCCTCGTTGAGTCCCGCGCTTGGTATTCTTTTGATAGCCTTTTTTTTTATATTTGGTGTGTAAATAGTACATAGTGGTGTGCGTTTAACACAAATTGGCGTGCATTTAGCGCCCTCCTCCTTTTGTATTTAGTCTCACATCTCCAGTACGGTATTGGGGGTTCCCCTCTAGTGTATAAATAAATGATCAATGTAATAATATGATAATTAATAAGAATTGTGTTGTCAATTATTTTCTACTCCTTCTGACACATCCGAACCAGCAGGCACCTGCATTTCAGAGCGAGCGATGACATTTTTCAGACAATCTTCTTCTGATGCATTAGAAGCATGCACTTAAGTATGAGCCGTCAGAAAGCAAATGCGTTCACTCTTCAATTACTCATCATTTGTATAAAGAAATTGACAAGTGAATGGTCAAAGAAGCGGTGACGCTAGCTTATTCGTTACTTGTGGAGATAATTGTGGTCCGAGCGTCCGTTTGATGCAGCGGTGGTGGTCATGAACGTGGTAGCTACAAACCGTTGTCCTTTTGGTGCGGTGTTTTGGCTAGTTTTGACAAAAACGTCGCCGTCATGAAGATGTGTTTGACATGACAACAGTTATAACTCTAAAAAAAAAAATGGATAGAGTTTCTTTGGTGAGGCCGAGCTTTCACAAATGACGATTTGTAATCACCGTGTTCATGACCGCTATCTCCGTGCCAAACGGACCATTAAACTACCGAAAGAAGTGCTTCCCTGGACGAAGAAGTAGTAAAGAAAACCACGGCTCCATTTAGTGAAGCCGGAAAGAGATAAATTAATTATGTTTCGAAGAGGTAATTAATTGATGATGAAGAAAGTGATAATGCTTAGTTATATTGATTAGATGACACCAAAGATGAAAAAACAAGGTTGCTAACCTGTCAGTAACTTATCATATGGAGCATGTTGGTTGAGTTTCTCCTAATGGAGTTAGGAAGAGTGCTGACAAAAATATAATAAATTGTGGTAGCATTGAAAATGAAAGCAAATATGCAATTGAAGACGATGAAAAGCGGCCGAGGAAAGTTGCAAAAAACGAAACATTGGCCGATACTGGGCTCCGTTTCGCCTAAGAAACTTCATCCACTTTTGTGTTTCTTAGGTGAGGCTGGGCTCTCACGAACGACGGTTCATAATCACCATGTTAATGCCAAACGGAGTCTAAATCTATTGCTTACGCTCATTTGCACTCAATTGTAATACGGCACGGCGCGTAAACTCAATTTCTTAGAGCAAAAGAAAAATTGCCAGAGCGAGAATCACTCTTGTTCTGGATCCATGGTTGGGAAATCTATGAAAAGGAATGTAAAGAAATAGTTATTTACAATCAAATGAAACTTCAAAATAATGCTATTTTAGATTCATTAGAATGAAATGCCTTGCTGTGCATAGAAGATTAATGGCTATGAAACACATTGTAAAATGTCCCTGGAGCTGTATGTATAAGTAAACAGCACTTTATATTTAATAAAGAGAGTTGTTAAAAGCACCGTAGTTTTGGCTATGTGCACCGCAATTTGTCGAGTTATTACGCGCTTTGTAGAAATACGCTTTGTACATGCATTTTTAGGAAAAGTGTTCAACACGGAAGTTGTAGATCTCGTCGAGATCTACAACTTCCGTGTTGAACACTTTTCCTAAAAATGCATGTACAAAGTGAATTTCCAAAAGACGCATAAAAATGCAGTGCGCATAGTCAAAACTGTGGTGCTTTTAACAATTCCCTTAATAAAATCTATGTATATATATAATACATATTATAAGTAGAAGTTTAGTTGATAATTATAAAAAACAGTTCATGTGATCTATTCTTGTAGTTAAAAAGAATAGAATAGGAAATGAATAATACCTTTCTGATTTTTAATTAAAAAGAATAGAAAATGCAAGCTAAATTGAAGGGGGTGCAAAGTGCCGTATTATATTTTGGGGGTGCAAATTGCCAAAACTAAATCATCATTATGCAAAAATGTCAAATCCCCGTAATTGGGGGTGCAGTATGTCAAAAGTCTTGGCAGCTTTATGAGCGAAATTTTTCCATACGGGCCTCGTCTCCAGATTTGGAGACGGGGTCGTCGAGATTGTGACGCCCTAGTGATGCATGTCCAGTCTCTTATGTAAATATCACGTTATTTTTCTTTCCCGCTCAACTTTACTTGAAGAGGAGAAGTGCCTTTTTGTCGCAGATAGGTCAAACTTTCGTTCGCATTTGCATTACGTCGTCATTGTTGGACTGCAGAAGCACCGTTGGATTGTTAATGACGGATATTGTTCTAAACAAGGAGGAGGTTAGCCATGAGGTACCACGTTGGAATGATGTGTGATTATGTTCGTTGTTTTTTCGCTTGAAAAATTCGTAAAACCTTTGTATATTTGTAACTTGTGAAAAACGGAAATCATATGCGAGCGAACCTGTAAAATTTTTGAATTCATGCACTTTATTCATCTAGTTATCGAAACTATATTGCATACGTGATATCCAAACGAACACTTTTGTTCGCCAAGATATCCAAGTGAACACACTCGTTTGTCGGGATATCATATGTGATATACATGCAAACACATTTGTTTCATTTGTTTGTCGGGATATCATAAGTCTTTTGTGATCCAAGCGAACACTTTTTCGTCGGGATATCAGAAGTCTTCTGATATCAAAGCGAACACTATTGTTCGCAAGAATATAAAAAATAATATCCAAGCGAATACGTATGTTCAACATGGTATCAGATGTGTTATCCAGGTGTAACATCATCTTTCCTTCTAGGCCCATAGTGTGGATTAGGCCATGAGAAGTGTCATGACATGTGATCTAGGGCAGAAATTTGACCATAGAAGCCTAGGTGACCAAGAGAAATCAACTAAACCACCCATGACCTATCTAGGTCAACCAACCCTAATATGGGTCAATTAGACTCCAATTGACCAAATTGACCTCATTCATACCCTCCTAACTACTAAGGGAGACTATTAGGTCAGAAATAGTACATTGGGCTAACTCAATTTCATGATATTGACCAAAGTCAACTTTGGATCAACTTAGCCAAATTCAACCCTAAATGACTCAATTGGTCTTCAATTGATCAAATTGACCTCACCACTACCTTCCTAACCCTATTAGGGAGTTATTGAACCATAAACCACACCATGAGGTCAACCAAATCACTTAATTTGACCAAAGTCAAACTTAGGTCAAATCAACCCTAAATGGGTCAATTGACCCAATGTGGACCCCACCATGTCCCAACAAACATGGCATGGTGCCATAGGACCCATGACTACCCAATTAGGTCAACCCCACCATTGGTTGACCAAGTCAACCATGAAAGTCAACCTTGATCAAATTAGGCCTAAAATGGGAATTTAATAAATTTCCATGGGCTAAGGCCTAAATGGACAGCCCACCCTATATCCCATGATCATATTTACCACTCATTCCATCCAATTTCTGGAAGTAGGTGACATGGCATGGTGGATTTAAGTTTTTCCCCAATTTTTGGGAGAGGATTCAATGCACATTCATGGTTTGAATGCCAAGGGGCACTCATTTTCTCTCCCAATGCACTCCCTTCAACTTCTCACGAATTCTGCAATCAATTCCCCGTGGAATTGGAACCAATTGGTGGCTGGAGGAGGAATCCCAAGCAATGGATGAAATAACCATTAATGACACTTCATCATTAAGCCCTCCTGACTCTAATATGACCACTCCATTAGCTTTAGAAGATGGAAGGGAGTCGGAATAGTGCCTTTCTTTGCAACATCTGGTGGAGAATCAAAAGATCGGCATAGAGCACAACTTGAAGGGGGAGCCCATGACAAATACAGGAAACAACCAACATCAAGCCCGATTGGAGGTCAGATTCTCCTCCTCTCCTCTCATGCTAGATCCTTAGATCATTTAGGAAAGGATTCGGGCTCAAAAGAGCTAGATCCATCACCATGAAAACTCACTTTTTGGTCGAAATTTCCCCTCCTAAAACACCTCTACACGCACTTTCCGGCGGCCAAATCACCACCAATTGCCGGCCACCACCTCAACGGAGGTGGTGGTGGTGGTCGGCCATGTTGAGGAGGGGATGGCCGGGAAATGGAGTTGGGAGATGCTCCAGGTCGGTTGAATCTCATCCCTTGGCCGAGTGGAGAAGATGGCCAGGAATCACATGACAGGCTTTAAGATGTGTGTTGTATGATGCTATATGTCTATAGTTTAGATCTTATTAAATATTAAATTTGTCACACATTTTATTGAAATTTCAAACCTATTTTTGAGTACCATAGAAGTTGATTCAGTTCTAGTCATGAACATTAAATTTGTAGCCCTTTAACTCTAGTTCCCAGGGAATTTTAGATAACCTCAATTGGTGCTCTACAACCCCTAAAATCTCCATTGTATTGGAGGATGTCCTAAAGGTGCCCTAGACACTAAAATAAAGATTTCCAACTCAATACTTATCCAATGGGTCTGAAAATTTGGACATGTATGAATCATACCTATATACACCTACAGTCCAAGAATCATAATTTTTGGAAAGTATTTTTCTATAGTTTTAGAAACTATTTAATAAATCATGTACATGATAAATCTATGGCTAGATTACTTCAATTTGACCCAAATCATGGGTGGTAAGTGGATTAGGGTATCTTAAGACTCTGGAAAAATTTAAAACTATTTGGATCTCTGCATGTGAGTGTGTTTCACTTGCATGAAAATCTAGTTAATGAAATTTGGTGTGCATGTAACACAAATATGTGTTGTGATTTTATCACAAATGACTTGATGTCTGTCAATGAAATTTTGTTCATGCAAATGTTATGATGAAATTTATCATCTCTGGTGAGATTAGGATTTTTTGGAATTATAAATCCTAGGTTTTTATTTAATAGTAAATGTGTCACAACTTAAATTAATGAAATAAAAGTAACCAAATACTTAGGTAAATTATTATTTTCTGTCACATGCCATGTTAGGTCATATTACATCCCTGGAAATTTTATTAGAATTTTTGGGAGTCTTTTACCTTGAGGAATATCAATAATTTCATTTGTCACACTTATGTTTGTTTGAATTATTTATGGTCAAAACAACCTGGAAAATTCTAAATCTCTGGCTAGATAATTTTTGTAGCATTATGAATCTCTGGTAATTTTTCTGGAATTTTTGGAAAGATAATTTAGGTACCTCTGTTGTAAAGTGACACTTGGGGCTTAATATTTACTTATTGAAATTTTGGACAAATTATATAGAAAAAATTATGAAACTCTGTCCAGCACGTTATTTTGTCAATATACACTTGTGATAATTTATTTAGAACAATTTGACATTTGAATTTAGTACTTCATGTGTAAATTGACTAAGTGTCACATATTTGTTAATACTGAATTTTGGCCAAATTAAGTTAGGAAATATTTGAATCTCCGAAAAATTATTTTTCATGACATGTTGAACCTCTAGAATTTATTTTAGATGTATTGTTCATGTATGTTTGATGGTCACTCGCTCATAGAATAACACAATGTGAACAATATTGGTCTGCGTATAGTGAAAACATAATTTGTTGATTTGACAAGTGGAATCACTTTAGAAAATGAAGGATTCTTGATAAAACATTAGGATGATCATGTTGCATCTCTGGAATTATCTTGGAGCATATAGATTAGAGTGATTGGAGTTTACACTATTTACTTGATTAAGAGAGTTGGAAATGAGCTGCGTATAACAAACGTATGCTAGTGAGTAATCCTTGAAAATGAACCTAGGACATGTTCATAAATGGGTTAGTGACATGTTTGAAGTATGTTTGACATCTGAATTGGGTCATAGGTCAATTATCCAAGTGGTGATGAGTGATATAGTACATGTACAATTAAGGGAGTGGATCATAAGAAGTTTCAAGTGATAGATCAATTCTCCCCTAAAGGGATTATGAATCCATGTTAGGATAATAAGAGTAACTTTGAGAGAGGACTTTAAGAAAGGGTAGCCACCAATAAGATTAAATATTTTGAGAAAGAGAGATTTGAGATATTATCTCTTCATACCTCCTAGTACCGTTGCGAGCCACTCACCGGGTAGTACTCGGGAAGTCTAAGATCCACCCAAAACTGCTACGTCCAAGTGGTCCAACTGAATTAATAAAACATTATATTTAATTGTTAAGTGGTACTAAAATTAAAAAAAAAAGTTAGAAAAAATTAGAGACCAAAATCATAAAGCAAAAAAAAATTGAGACTAAAATATTAGGGTGATTATATGGGCAGACCTATTTGCGCTATTGGCAATTCAGGTATTCTAAAATTAAGTATTTTTTCAACTACTCAAACCCACTATGGCACTATGGGCAGCCCTAACTATCTCCCGCTGGAACACCCGACCCCGCTCACCAAAATGACGTCGTCGCCGAATCCCCTCTCCAACACCTGATGCCCCCCCACTCCTCAACCAGTTCCGACGCCCCTCTCCAACGCCGAGCAGCCCCTGCACCACATATCTCGGCGCTGACCACCAGGACGCCCAGTTCCTCCGCGACATGATCCATTTCGCAGGTAATAACCCTCATTCTTGATTCTAAGCATGTATACCTGTTTGGGATTGGGGAGTCGAGCGATTTTATGATGAAATCTGGCAGATTTTTATCACATAACATTGTTAAAAGGGATTATTCCCTCAAAAGGAATCTTTCATAGCTCGAGCATAGAACCTGTGTTGAAATCTGTGCGAAACCTTTGTTAAAATCTGTTTACATCATCAATTTAAGGTCTTTCAATTTCGTTTTCCTTCTTTCTAGATTCAATTTTGTTGATATATCATACAATCACCTGCAAGATTCAATTTGTTGGAACCCGGATACCGGTCCAACTTGTTCGAGATTTGGGGAGTAGCTTGAGTTACTTCTCTCTTTGTCGGATCCCTAGATCTAAGTGTTCCGAGCTAAGAATCGACCCTCACCGGTTGATAGGTAGCTCCCTAAGTACGACCCACTGGCTGCAGCGAGGAGGTCCCGCCACTAACCCGGAAATCTCCTTGGATTTCCCCTCCCAAAAACCAGAAGCTGAGCCTGTCTCAGACAGCACAAGGAAGAAAGCACAGGCTCTCAAAGGGGGGTGGATCTGTGCTGATCTGAGACATAATGAGTCCTATTTATAGGGAAAGACTTCCCAGGGGTAGAATGGTCCGGATGACCTGCGGATAGCGTAACTCCGCCTTACTATTCTGCTAAACGCACCTCAAATTGGTCTGCAAGTAGCCAGACTCCGCTGTCCCGAAGGGCTATAGGCAGACCACCAGGGGGCGCCCAGATGATTCTATTCCCCGAAATCTGGGTCTGTTTGCTAAGGAGGTACCTGCCTACTCGCCAGGCCTCCTCGGCTCTACTCGCCGAGGGAGATACCCTCCTACTCGCCGGGTACCTTCGACTCTACTCGCCGAGTACACACCGGCCTACTCGCCAGGTACCTTCGGCTCTACTCGCCGAGTACATACCGGCCTACTCGCCAGGTACCTTCGGCTATACTCGCCGAGTACATACCGGCCTACTCGCCGAATACGGGTTGTACACAATTCACTTTTACTTGAATTTCAGAAATCTATCTATTTCATCAAATTTCTTTTAGAATGCTTCAAATCAGAGAAAAGTATTTGGAGGATGGAGGACATCCGGTGGTGGTGAAGTGGATAGATGTGAGCAACATGAAAAACGAAAAGTATTTGGTCGAATTGGATCTATTTGTGAGATCTTTGCACGAGAGACTGATTATGATTTTGGGACAGTGTATGCAAAAGGAGAACGAGAAATCCCCCGACATTCAAAGTGGGATGGCGCCGTCGCAAGGCTTGGATCCATCAAGTACAGAGTAGCTTCCATTGACATTGCCCGTCTGCTGGATTTTTGTCTATGTTGTGTAGAAGCCTCCTCTTTCTGAGCAGCATGTGTTTCTTCCTCTCCGCATCAATGGCCGCTTCGATAGATCTCGCGGCCTTGGTTTCTGTCTCCCTGTTGAAAAGCGAGATCATGCAAAGTGGGTCTTACGACCTTCCGCCTGGTTCTTCAACGTGACTCATCTTCCACAAAAAAATCGTGAATTTTATGTTTGGTTTAGCATTCTTGATCTGTAATTAACTTTATGTTTGGTTTAACATTCTTGATCTGTCATTAACTTTGAGCTGCCATTAGCCAAAATAGATCTTCTCATAACATCACCCAAATATTAAGGTGGCGTTTGGCGCGGCTTATGGGCTGCTGTGCGGTGAAAACGCACCATTGTTTAGGCGCTGATAAGCTTAAACTTAGGAACTGATTTCGTAATACATCCTAGAGTAAAATCCAGAGTTTCAAATCCTTCGAGGTCAGCCCAGAGCGCGGAGCGCCACGGCCGTGATTTTAAACTATTAATAGTTCGCGAACCGCAAAACCTAGCTCAGAGGCCACACGATCTCGTACTCCCGCCCTGCCTTCTTGTCTGCAACTCGCCTCGCTAGCGGCCGACGACGCCCTCTCGCCTCCCTACCTCCCGACGTCGCCGCGCCGGACGTCGGTGTCGTGCATACAGCTTTCGACTCGTGCGGTCTCTCTCCTCTTCACATCAATCGGAGTTTGTTTACCCTGGGAACTGTAAGTCGCAAGCTCAGGTTACCGGATGATTCAGAGTGTCACCCTCAATTCATGGAAGTCTTATTTCTGCATTAACGTTTCTGTGCAACTCCCATAACCTTATACGCAGTACATTGAACAACCTATTTTTTTCTTAATAACTAGATGTAATCTGTCCTGTTTGTGGAATCAAATTCCAGCAGAGAAAATAGGGTATTGTAGGGTCATGTCATTCTTTTGTTTGTGTCTTGCCAAACCCTTTCTTGGAGGTTTTCAGGGTATTTAATTTGTCTGGTTCTTTTCCACTTGTATCTTCTCAGAAAATTAAGGAATATATGAACAATTGTCGTATATTGTGATGAAAAAAAGAAAAGCCTAAATTTTAGCTGAATAGTGCTTGGGAAATTATAGACTTGTTAAAGTATTCTAGAAGACTCTAGAATATTATGGAAGAATCTAGAATATGATAGAGAATATTTTAGAACCTCTTAGGGTCCGTTCGGATCGCAGGTTTTGGTTTTGAAGAATTGGAATTCAGTAAAACCAAAAGCCAGCAGGTTTTGGTTTTCCTGAATTCCAATTATGTTGTTCGGCTGCAGGAAGATTTTGAGCTGCAGGAATTGGAATTGGTCAATTTCAAAATCTGATGGAATTGGCATAGGAATCTAGGGCATCACATGAAATCGAGCAGGAGCAATCTGCTACAATCGCAGGAAAAATATGACAAACTGAGAACTGCGATAGAAGGCAGCGAGAGCTGCAGGAATTGGAGTTGGCGGGCAGCGAGCTCCGGGGAGTTCCGTCTGCTCGAGCAGCGATCTTGCATTTTTTGAATCTCCGACGTGGCACAGGGAGGCGATGACGGTGTTGTAGCACTGGGAATCTGGCTTGCAGTGGAGTTGCTTCATTCGGTAGAAGGCATCGAGAGCTTCCTTGGCGAGAGCTTCCTTGGCGAGAAGGGTGAGGCGGTGGAGAAGTAGAACGATGGTTATCCTCGCCTTTTCAACTGCTCGTTCCTCTGCCTTCTCTGCAGGAAAACCCTAGAGTGGACAAAGACGAAAGAGATGACGATTCTTGCAGAGATGGCGTTTCGTGCCGATGCTGGTTCGTACGCCACTGGAGGACAAAGACGAAAGAGAATGGAGGAGGAGGAGGAGGAGGAAGAGAAATATGGCCGACGGTTATGTCTGGACGGCGAGAGAAGACGAGGTCGAAAAGGAGCGCAGCGCGTCCAACTGAAAACCTGCGGAAAATCTGTGCGTGGAGACAAGAATTGCCCAATGCCTAAAATAAAATCCTGAGGTTTTCGTGAATTCCAATTACATCGCTAATTCCCTGCAGCCTAACACCTAAAAAGAATTATTAATGCCAAAAATCAATTCCTAAAACCATTTCCTTCTTACCGAACGGACCCTTAGAGAATTAAAAAGTCACAGCTTGCTATAAAATAATATATAGTATTGTAGATTTTTCAAGCATGTTGTAGAGTGTTCTAGAGTTATGTGTAGGACAGTCTAAAACCTTGTGGATGATGAAAAAATTCTATATATAAACATAAAAAAGTGTAGAAAAGAGAAGAAATTGGTAAATTTATCTTACGCATAGAGAATTAGAGATGTCTACACCTTTCCATAGTTTGGAGGAAAAAGTCTTGAGGCTTTTAAGAGAGCAAGATTTTTCTCATTTATCATTGAAATTTGGTACCGATTTTTGAATTCATCGAGTCCTCCTTCTGTAGTCTTCCGTTGTAACTTTCTCCTCTCATTGCATATAGAGTTTGGTGAAAGTTTTTGAGCAATCTCTCACCTCATAATCCGTTTGTGTTTTTGTTGCGCGCTCTTTCCAACAAATTGTTCTAGGCTTTGAACTGAGAGCCCAATCAAAGTATTTGGATTTAAGGATCTCTTTTTTGTATTTGTATGTAACATGTTCTGTGTAGTTGCTGTAAACTTGTAGTAGCCTTGATTTCTTCTTCGTCATATATATATAGTAATGTAAGGATCGGGATCCTCTCCATTTGAGACCCCAAATGGAGGTCCATTTCATGGTGAGGATTGATTCCCACTGTATCTAAAGGTGCATAATTTTTTCATTAAAGGAAAAATATAAAAGGATGAGATTAGTGAACCCGTCGGATCGACCACAAATTAATCTGGACCGTGAAATGGATACTATCCATTTGGACTCAAATGGAGAGGATCCTGATACATAAGGGAAGTGCTCCTCATATGATGCAACATTGAGATTACCCATAATGCTCTTAACTTTTAGTAACACATTTTGGATATCTATGCCCAATTTAATAATTAACCGTATCCCCCATTTGCCTATTATGAATAAATTTTGAATTGTGAGGTTCACAAAAACCGATCTGATAGGAGCCGACATCGGCATGCCATAAATCTCCTTCCACCTTGCTATCACCTCGCACCAACAAGCGGCACTTGCTCAGTTCTTCTCACAACGGGAACTCACAAAATGTGGAGCTTGACTGACTTGATATCAACTCGCACCAACAAGCTTCGCTTGCTTAGATCTTCTCACAGTGGGAACTCAAAAATGTGGAGCTTGACTAGATGGAGACCTCCATTGGAAGGGCAGCGAGGGTCTTCGACAAGTCCAGTATCGTAGGTTTTCTTCTTCTTTCTTTTCTTCATCTTACTTTGGTGGAACTCCAACAACAAGAATCTATTTTTGTATTATTCATCATTTTCTTCATTCTTCTTCTTTTTCTTCTTCTTTTTCTCGGGGTCTTTAATAATGTCGGCAGCGGGTATAGTTGAAAAAAACAACGGCGGATTGGAGGAGGAATAAGAATGATTAAGAAAAATGCCGAGGGGAATGGGCTGTATGGTGGATGTAATGGTGAGTGCACGGGAAAAGGAAGAAATTAAAATGCGTGGGGGCTAAAATAGCAGGCTGGCAGTAGGGTGTTGAGTGGTGTGCCCAATAGCTGTCATGAGTGAGAGGGACTGCAGGAAGGGAGAATAAGACAAATTTTTAGGTCACGTGAAGGAAATGGCCTGCGAAGAGGAGAGAAGGTTGGAAGTTAGCTGGAATTTGCGGGAAGGGCGCCCGACAGGCGGCGGTAGGCAACAAAAGAAAGAAGGAAGGAAACGACTGTGCGCATCGTCGGCGAAAGAGGGGGCCGATTCCGCCAGGTATCAGGGCGCTGAGCGTGAAACTGCCATGACGAAGACCGTGCGCTGAGCATGAAACTACTGCGTCGGCGCTGTGAGCGACGAAGATGGGCAGCTGGGAGCGATGTCGTTGACCCGAAACTGAGTTGTTGCGGATGTGGGTGTCGTAGAAAGAGTGTTGACGAACTCGCCGCGCTGAGCAACAATCGGTGGAAAGCTGGAAGCGAGCGTATCAGACCAACGATCGTTTGCTGTTGAAGGAAGCGCCTCCAGGGAGGAAGCCACGTTTATGGCACGAGTGACTGGAATGCTGTGAAGGTGGCCGATGATTTCGTGAAGCTGGGCTGTATGCCGATCGAAAAGGTTGTTGAGGGCGATGCTAGTACCCGACGACTGAAAGGGCAGCGGGCGAAGGGCGGCAGGTCAGACCATTGTTACGACGGGTAAACAAGATTCCATTAATTGAAGGGAGCACACGATAAAATCCGGAGCAAGCTCCGGCCAAGATCAAGGAGGCTGGGTCCTCCAAGATCCTTCTCTCTAAATGAGAGCCCTAAAACCTAAAACATTCAAGATACCTAGACACCTAAACCCCTCCCCCTTATATAGATGAGCGAAGGTAACCATACAAGGAAATACAAAAACATTTAAGTAATTAATTAATCTAATTAATATTAAATCATTAATATTAATCAATTAATTAATTCAAGGTAATTACAAAATAATCACGGCGGCTTCCAAATGCGCTCCTTTGAGTCCTGCGATGCGGCGTACTCGTGCGCTGTAGCATTTTGTCAACAATCTCCTTATATTTGACAAGGACAAAACTTTATAAAGAATACATATGATAATAATACCGAAATAATATGAAACATAAGATACACAAATTGCATAGTATTAATGAAAAATCCTCAACACACTCAACACATCCTGAAATTTTCAAGACAAGTCAAAATTTCATTTTGTTTTACTTAATACAACAACAATATATGAACATTATAAAAAATTGAAGATACAAAATCTACTATATCCATGCTTACTTTAAAAAATCTTCTTAAGATTGTTAAGAACAAATTGTTTGAAGTATTTTTATTTTGTCTCCATTTAGTGAATGCAAGCATTCACAACCTTCTTATTTGTATCATCTTTCTTAGGTCTAATGCTGGCTAGCTTCTCCTGATTTAGTTTGGCTTATCTCTTTTATATCAATTTCTTTCAAATGTTTTCAACAGTCATTCTTCTTCAATATCAAATATCTCAAGTAGAGATTCTTCAGATTCATCTCTTGATACTTATAGTTCTTTATATACATCATCCTAAGCCCTTCAAGAATAATTGGTACTGATGGTGTTGGTTGGACAGCTTCCTTTTTCTTGATTGCTTCAATGCCAGCTTTATAAAGCATGAACTTCTGATCATCTATCATTTGATGATGATGAACATCATGTTTGTGCTCATCAGTAAGTTTAGCAATAATTCTTTCACTGATTGACCAAAGATGACTTCAATCTCGCGTCTTTTATTCTTTTTTCCTTTATCTTCAGCAGTAATGATGACTTGAATAGGTATAGATGAAGATGGTAGAAAACGATCTTTGAAGACCAGTGCCTGAGTATTTGGTGAAATGTATACTTGTGAGCTTCTTTATAAAACTTATGATACTGCTTCCTATTCTCCTGTTCAAGGGAGGTTTATAGGATTGCTTTTGAGATGGTGGAGTGAGAGTATTACCTTCTCAAAGATAAGAGAGAGATCTCCGGTCACGATGGGGGGGGGGGGGGGGGGGGGGGAGCGGTCGGCTAGAGAAGAAGAGGGGGAAGAGGAGGTTGAGAGAAAGAGGCTTGGGTTAGAGATGAGAAGAAAAAGGGAGTAGCCCTTGCAATTTCAGATTAATGATAAAAAAGATAACCAATACAATAGGAGTAGATCCCTTATATAGAGCCAGGACCCACCCAAACATCCATAACATAAAACAAGGCATATAAAATAAAACCACACATAGACTAATAGACCGGCCGGCCTAAACTGAACCGGGTGCTGTCCGCCCGGTTCCCTCCTCCGGGTTGCATTCCTCCCTTCCCGCGCGCGCCCTCCTCGAGTATACTTGCCAACTCGGCTCCTCCGAATGCGCGCCGGTAACAATACCTCCGTCTGAAAAATTTGCCTTGTCCTCAAGGCAATAATCTGGAAACTGCCGGCGGAAGTCATCACGTAGCATCCAAGTAGCGGCGGTGATAGGCCGGTCGCGCCAAGCGACGCGAATCTCCTCTGGGACGGAATCTCCGGAAGCATGGTGGCGGCGATCCACAATTTTAGCCGGGTACAATGGTGTAGAGTCGGAGTGGGAAACATCAGCCGGAATGTGGTTGGTGACGGGATGGTCGCCAATCACCCTACGGAGCTGAGAGACATGGAACACCGGGTGTATGCGGCTAGTATCTGGGAGGCGAAGGCGGTAGGCGACGACGCCGATGCGGCTGATAATCTCGAAGGGCCCGTAAAAACGGGGAGCCAGCTTGGGGCAGGTGCGGCGTGCGACTGTGAGCTGGCGGTAAGGGTGAAGCTTGATGAACACGTGCTCGCCCACCTGAAAAGAGAGGTCGCGGTGCTTCCGGTTGGCGAATGAAGTCATCTTGGCTTGAGCTCGCCGAAGGTGATGTTTCAAGCTATCCAGTATCACGTTCCTGTCATAGAGGTGGCCGGCCAAACTAGCCACTAGGCATTCACCCGGAAGGTGCCGGAGTATGGAGGGGGAGGCCGACCATACACGGTCTCAAAGGGGGAGGTATTGACGGCATGATGATAAGTTGTGTTGTAGGAGTACTCGGCCCAGCATAGCCATTTCGCCCAAGAGCCGGGCCTCTCGCCGATGAAACACCTCAAGTACGTCTCGAGACAACGGTTCAACACCTCGGACTGCCCGTCCGACTGGGGGTGGTACGCGGTACTCATCCGTAGACGCGTGCCCTGGAGACGAAACAAGGAGGTCCAAAAATTGCTGAGGAAAACGGGTCCCGGTCACTTACAATCGAGCGGGGAAATCCATGGAGACGCACGATCTCCGAGATGAAGCTGTCTGCTACGGTCGCTGCCGTATAAGGGTGTCTAAGAGGAACGAAGTGGGCGTACTTCGTCAAACGGTTAACGACCACCAGAATACAGTCAAACCCGTTGGAGCGCGGGAGGCGGGTGATGAAATCCATGGCGATGTCTTCCCAGACACGCTCGGGGATCGGCAGAGGCTGCAGCAGGCCGCCAGGAAACATGGTCTCGTATTTGGTCTTCTGACAAGGCAGGCAGGCCGCCACGTAGGCCTTCACCTGTCGGAGCATGTGCGGCCAGTAGAGAGAGGCGGCTATCCGCCGATAAGTACGGAAAGCCCCGGCGTGGCCCCCAGAAGGTGTGGCGTGAAACTCCGCTAGAAGCAGCGGAATGCGGGAGGAAGACGCCGACAGAACAAGGCGGCCTCGATGGAAGAGCCGACCGCCAATGAGGGAGTACGGTGGGCGAGCTGCTGGGTCGACGAGTAAGGCAGTGCGGATGACTATTAGGTGGGGGTCGGCATCTGCCTCCTGTTGGAGGATGGAGGCATCCTCCCAAATGGGCCGCGAGATGGCGGCTAACTCCGGAGCGTGGGGATGGCGGGAGAGGGCGTCGGCTGCCCGGTTGGTCTTGCCCGACCGAAACTCGATGGTGAAATCGTATCCGAGGAGCTTGGCGACCCAAAGCTGCTGAGTCGGGGTGGCTATCTTCTGTTGAAGCAGGTATCGTAAGCTGTGGTGGTCGGTGCGGATCACGAATGGCCGGCCGAGTAAATACGGCCGCCAGTGCTGGACTGCTAATACCAAGGCCATGAGCTCATTCTCATAGGCCGATCGGCTGCGCACAGCCGTAGAGAACGCACGACTGAAATAGGCTACGGGTCGCCCGGCCTGCATCAGGACAGCGCCAACGCCGGAGCCGGAAGCATCACACTCCACGACGAAGGTTTGCTGGAAGTCGGGCATGGCCAAGACCGGCCCCTGAACTTGAGCGGACTGAAGTGCGGCAAAAGCCCATGGCGGCCGGCGGCCACGGGAACAGTCCCTCCTCGGACGTCTTCAACAGCTGGGTGAGGGGCGGGCCAACCCGCCGTAGTCCCGGATGAAGCGTCGGTAGTAGCCGGTCAGTTCGAGAAAGGCTCGTACGTCTCGGATTGAAGACGGTGTCGGCCATCGCGTCACCACTTCAATCTTGTCCTGATCCATAGCCACACCTTGGGCTGAGATGGTGTGCCCCAAATAGCTCACCGTCGTCGCGCCAAAAGTGCACTTCTTCCGGTTGGCTGTGAGGTGGTGTCGCCTGAGAGTAGTACACGTGTCCCGCACGTGAAGGAGGTGTTCCTGCCAAGAGGTACTAAACACAAGTATATCATCAAAGAAAACAAGCACGTGCTTACGGAGGACCGGACGAAAGATATCGTTCATTGTCGCCTGAAAGGTGTCCGGGGCGTTGGTGAGCCCAAACGACATCACCAGGAACTCAAAATGGCCGTCATGAGTCCGGAAAGCCGTCTTCGGCACGTCCTCCGGCCGAACCCGGATTTGGTGATAACCGGCTCGAAGATCGATCTTCGTGAAAAAGGCCGCACCATGCAGCTCATCCAACAACTCCTGAATGACCGGGATGGGGTATTTGTCGGGTACCGTTGCCTTGTTCAGCTCCCGATAATCCACACAAAACCTCCAACTGTCGTCCTTCTTGCGCACCAAAAGGACCGGACTGGAAAATGGGCTAGCACTCGGCCGGATCAGGCCGCCCAACAACATCTCTCGCACAAGCTTTTTGATTTCATCCTTCTGCGTATGCCCATAGCGGTAGGGCCGGACAGACACCGCCGTCGAACCCGGCTGTAGAACAATGGCATGGTCGGTCGGCCGTGGCGGTGGGAGGCCGGGTGGTGTATCAAAGATCTCTGGGAAATCGGCGAGCACGGCGTGCATATCGGCCGGAAGCGGTGCGACCGACGTCGGGGGCATGTCCTGGAGCGTCCATAACCAGGCGGAGAAGTCGATGTCGGTGATACGTGTCATCGCCCGGAAAGAGACCGGCGAGCGGAGGAGAGTGGAGTCGCCGACCAAGCGGCAAGGCTGGTCCTGGTGGAGGAATGACATGCTCATGGAGGCCCAATTGACGCACACGTCGCCCAATGTCTGCAGCCACGCTACACCCAGAATGGCGTCGAGGCCCCCAAGCTCAAACATGTAGAAATCGGCCGTGACCGTGCATGGACCCAAAGATAGAGTGACCCCCTCACACTCCCAAGGTGGGGCGGCGGCGGCCATCTCCCAAGCAAACGGAGAAAGCGGGTGAGGGGCCGTAGGGAAGCGCCAAATCCTGCGCGAGCTGAGCCGACAAGAAGTTGTGGCTAGCACCGCTGTCGATCATAACGATCACGGGACGGTCATGTAACAATCCAGCCAGCTTTATCGTGCGGGGGCCCGTCAAGCCGCCCACGGAATAAAAGGGTAGCTCCAGCACGTTGAGTGGCACCCCCTCAGAGTCCTGGGGAAATTGGTCCGGTAGAGTGTCGGACTGAAGGCCATCCTCGACCAAGGGGTCGTCGTCGCCATCGACGAAAAGAGCATGGAACTCCTTGACCGGGCACACGTGCTGCGGGGAGTAAGACCGGCGGCAACGGAAGCATAATCCGCGGCGGCGGAGGTCGTTGTAGTGGACGCGTTGCGGAGCCTCCGGGCGGGGTGGGTGGCCGTTGCCCGGATGTGGCGGCCGAGGGCCGGTTGCCGGTGGGGCCATGGGTCGGAAACCGGCGTGTGCGGCCGGTCGTGGGCCGAGGTCCTCCTCCACGGCCTGGGCGAGTTCAATTGCTTCCGAAACGGTGCGGGTATGATTAGTACGAAGGCGAGATCGGATGTTGGGGCGAAGGCCTTGGAGGAAGAAACCCAAATAATGTTCGGGTGGGAGGCCCGGAACTTGCGTGACGAGGGCGACAAATTCATCGATGTAGGCGTCCACGGTGGAGGATTGGCGGGTGGTACAAAGACGCTCAATCGCGGAGCCGGTGTAGCGGGAATCATAACGGCTCACCATTTCTTGTTTGAGTTCGGTCCAAGACATGGTGGGTTGGATTTGACGGAGCCAACGCGCCCAATGGAGAGCCGAGCCTTCAAGGCCGACCACGGCCGTGCTCACTTTATCCGTCGAAGAAGTCCCATTTAATTCAAAAAACTGCTCCGCGCGGGCGATCCAACCGAGAGGATCCGTGCCGGAAAAGGACGGGACGTCCAATGATCCGGCCGGGCGGTCGGCGGAAAATGGTGGTGTGCCAAGGATGGAGGTGGCGTCCCCGGGAAATACTTGACCGGCGAAGGAGGTGGCGGGCGTGGCGGCGGCTGGGCGAGCGGGCTGCAGAACTGGCGGGCTCGGATCCAGTCCGCCGCCCGCGGGCCAGGCGGTGAACCGAGCCAGGATCTCCGCCTGGCCGGCGGTGAGGGTCGCTTGGCAGGCGGCCAAGGCTTCGACGGCGGCTTGGAGGGATGAGAGGTGGCTCTCTTGCGCGGAGATATGGTCGGCGACGTCGTCCGAGGTCTCTCCGGATCCGGCGGGGCGAGGAGGGTTCTTGGGCGGCATGATGAAGAACTCCGGCGGCGACGAGGCGGGCGGAGCGGCAGGTCGGACCAAATATTACCATCTCAAAGATAAGAGAGAGATCTCCGGTCACGATGGGGGGGGGGGGGGGGAGTGGTCGGCTAGAGAAGAAGAGGGGGAAGAGGAGGTTGAGAGAAAGAGGCTGGGGTTAGAGATGAGAAGAAAAAGGGAGCAGCCCTTGCAATTTCAGATAATGATAAAAAAGATAACCAATACAATAGGAGTAGATTCCTTATATAGAGCCAGGACCCACCCAAACATCCATAACATAAAACAAGACATATAAAATAAAACCACACAGACTAATAGACCGGCCGGCCTAAACTGAACCGGGTGCTGTCCGCCCGGTTCCCTCCTCCGGGTTGCGTTCCTCCCTTCCCGTGCGCGCCCTCCTCGAGTATACTTGCCAACTCGGCTCCTCCGAATGCGCGTCGGTAACAGAGAGATTGAACTTGAAAAGCATTGATGACGTTAGAAACGGTGGGAGCTTCATGAGTCTTGTTCATTTGTCATTGTGACAGATGTTGGAAGTTGTGTAGGTTTATAAGGTATTGCATCAATGTTCACCGATGATCCAACAATGACATCCTTAGCAGGAACTCTCCTCTACTTCCATGCACTTCCTGCACTGCACATTGTGCATTCCACACGTTCATTTTAATTTTGTCAACTTCAGATTTCACCACTCCCCGCTTCCAATTGACTTCCTTAAACCCCTCCTTGACTCCAGTGCAATCCATTTTAATTCCCTTGGATTCTATAATACTTGCTTATGGTACTCCTTTCCTCTATTATGATCAACTTTAACTGCTTGGAGATCTTCTTTGACTTCCTATAGAATTTTTTTGACTTTTTTTTTGACCTCATCAAATACAAATGTTATTCAGTCATTGGTAGATAAGGGTTTGACTGAAAGATCATCAGTAACTGAAGTGAGTTTCAAGATGAAATCAGGCATAACTGATAGGTTTTGAAGCTGGGATGCATAGCATATGATATTCCAATTAGATGGTGTAACTTGGATTCAAAGGCAGAGATTTTGGAATAAGTGTTGGTCCGATTAGTAACAGTGTAGTGGATATAGGCTTCAAAGTTGAGAAGGGATTGAGTTGTGACATTGGCGACAGAAGATAAGTCTATTGGTTCAAAGGGTTACTTGAGAGCGTGGGGATATGAATTAGTTTGGTCCATAATGTGGAGATGGACGGTTGAGTTAAACAAGAAATTTATCATCTTCTTATTCAGGGACGATGGGTTGGTCATGTGGAGGTGATTGGACGGGATGCCATCTATAAATTCATCATGACTGAACTGGTTTGGATCTTGATGGATGGTTTCAATTATTGTTGGATGGATATGATAGTATGAGTGAGAACAAGAATGATAGCATATGGTGATGCGGGAGGGATAAGGTTCATATGACTTATCTTTTATTTCCAACTGTTGAAGTATTTCATATTGATACTCTTAGTGCCATTGAAAGCAACAACATATTGTGGGTGAAATGGGTTGAGCAGGTTGCCTTCAGGTAAATGAAGGGGATTCTGTCCAGTAATGCTCAATTCAATGTCTCTTTGATGATTTCAAAGAGGTAAATTCCTCAGTCAATTTTGGAATCCAACACTACTATTTGCATTAGCTTGACATGCTCATATGACACTGCATCATGAGCAGAGGTCTTGCAAGCAGGACTTTCTCAATAATATTAGCAAAAAACTGATACTCCTCAAGGAATCCTTTGTTCATCAAACACTTGTTTATATCTCCAGTATAAGACATCTTCTCCAACGGTTCTTGGACTTAGCATCTTCCATGCTCTCTTCCTCCGCAATAACAAACTAATAATTCTAGAAATTCTTTAAGGGGTTCAAGGGTTATTTATGTCGTGTCTTTATGAAGTGTCCTTTTTAGTCGCATGTCCAAGTCTGTCGTTATTTTCTTTGGCGTTCTTCCTTTTTGTGTCGATTGTAAGTCCTATTTAAAGGACCCAGTGGGTCTTGTATTGGCATGAATAAAGAAGTATATTTTCCCAAAACCCTAAAAGAGATCTTGGAAGCTCTCTCTCTCTCGAGCACGCCCCGCTTAGGCAGCCGCGGTCAAGGCTCCGTAGTATCTCCGCCTCCGTCATCTCCACCTCCGGCTACTCTTCCGGCGACCTCCGAGTCGGTCCCTAACATCTTGGTATCAGAGCACCTCGGTCCTCTTACACCGACAGCCAAAGCTGGGATCCACGACAGCATCACAACAGTCGCATCATCGCGGATTGTCCAGCATCATCAACCATCATCGCAGCCGCCGCAGTTCGTGACTTCCTCCTGTCGCGTGAAGCCCATCGACAGCCCCGATAGACGCCAGATCTCAGTTTGCTATGTTTCCGGCGTGTCGTACGTGTGTCGTACTACACACGCCTACGACCAACCCGTCGTTCCTCTGATCAGTTCCCGTTGACATCTGGCGACGGACCGCACACGTCGCAATCGACAACAACACCCCGTCTCCGCCTTTTCCAGCAGCACACGCCGCCTTCCTCTGGTCCAAGCAGCCCGCCCCTTCGCCAGACAGCAAGCGTCCTCTGTTCCGGCACCGCGACATGTTGTCGCTTCCATCGTCATCGACGTTCCCGCTAAGTGACGACCGTGCCGCGTCCCGCATAGGCCGCTGATTGCGTTTTTTTCAGCGAAGACCAACACACGCACGCTCCTTCCAGTTTTGGCCAACACTCACGCGTGGGGATATATAGAAATTAATTCATTCCTTTTCTATATTCATGATTTAATTTCTTATTAATTCTTAATTGAATTAATTAAGTAATCAAATTTGCGCCGTCATCATTGGGAGATGATGTGGATCTCGCGACACCTCCCAAATAGCCACCGCCGAGCACGCTAGCCATCCCGTCACCCGCTCTTTATCCTGTGCTACCTCCACCATCAATATGGAAGACATCATTAGCTTCCAGTCTCTTGGCGCACACATTATTGAGATTCTAATGTCGTTTGAGGAACTTTATAACAAACAACTCCGGGCCGCTAAGGCACAATCATCGCTTCCTCCGTCGGCCCCTGCTCCGCCTGTACATCCGGACACCTCGCCGCCAGATCTGTTCCTTCTGCCGATCGTCCTTCCACAACTTCCAAGTTCCAACGCCTGACGCAACTGCGCCACCTCTCTCTAATGTGGTTGTCCTTCCACCACCAACTCATGCAGGCTCCACCCCGCAGTCTTCGCCATCGGCATTGCCGCCTCGTCTGCGGCCACCTGCCATGTAAGCCACTCTGGATCCATTTCTTCAGCTGACCGTACCCAAGTCCGCACCGCCATTGCTGATCAACGTCGCTCCTTCTCCTGTCCGCAACCATCAGGGACCCTTGTTCAGCCCGTTCACCGCCATCTTTTATGCCCTCGATAAAGCAACACGATATCGGGAGTTGTTCTGGATGGAAATTAAAGAGCCAGATGATCAAGCAATGCAAGTCTCATTCGAGCTTGATGTCAAGCTCGATTTGAAGGACGAAGGAGATGTTACGGGTCCTTTTATGGCGTTATATATTATTAATTATTTCCTAATATGCATTTATTCTGTCTTAGAGTCGCGTCCTTATATGACGTCGTTATTTATGTCGTGTCTTTATGAGGTGTCCTTTTTAGTCTCATGTCCAAGTCTGTCGTTATTTCCTTTGACGTTCTTCCTTTTTGTATCGATTGTAAGTCCTATTTAAAGGACCCAGTGGGTCTTGTATTTGCATGAATAAAGAAGTCTATTTTCCCCAAAACCTAAAAGAGATCTTGGAAGCTCTCTCTCTCTAGAGCACGCCCCGCTTAGGCAGTCGCGGTCAAGGCTCCGTAGTATCTCCGCCTCCGTCATCTCCACCTCTGACTACTCTTCCGACGACATCCGAGTCGGTCCCTTACAGAATCCTGATATTAGCCAACAAGATTCCATCCTAACTGCTCTTCTTCAACAGTTTGATCACATTCTTGAATTTTTGATCCACTTTTTTGAAATATTCTATATTCACTTAATATCATGGGTTTAGCTTGCCAAGTCAGATGCCATGACAGCTTGGATGGAAGGCAAGAAAAAGATCGACAATGGTATAAAGAAAAAACGTAAAAGTCCTTAAATAATTGGAGTTATGTATAAGAAGACAATTTAGTTCAATATGCCATTCAAAGTTAGATGAAAGGTGGCCCGCAAACTTGTCGATGGAAGGTAATCAAGCAGTAGAAGCTTAAAGGAATTAGTTGACGCACGATTAATACACATGCACTATTTTAAATGTCCTCAGACGTGTTTAACATGTTGGAAGACATGTCTTTTTTTAGGGGAAATGATGTTTTTTCTAAAAAATGATTGTCCTTTTGTAAAATATAGGATGACATATCCAATTTTTTTCTGATATATAGGATGACACGATTTTTGAATATATCATCCTCTAATTTTTTATGTTATGTTAGCATATTGACATTATATGTTTAAATCACCTATATGTATTATAGTATGTATGTTTAATCTATACATCTTATTGTTTTTTTTTCTCTTTAATATGTGTTATTCTTACAATTAGTTTTGTATTATTATTTCACACTTTATTTGCTTATTTCATATCACCACAAAAATATTAAAATATTCGACACATTTTTTAATAAATTATTTTATGCTTTTAACATAAAATTATAAAGGTTGAAAAGTTTATAATCAGTCAACGATATTTAGCTTTTAATTCTTCTTTATTTATTATAAAACTTAGTGTTGTCAAAATACAATTATTATATAATATTAAATATATTTTAGAATTTATTTGTTTGTATTTGTTAATAATAATTTATTTTGGATGTTCTTCGAATTTATTTTGGGATACACACTATTCATTGTTCGTCAGCTTATTATGTTAATTTTTCGCTTTTAGAACATATATAATTATACTATTATACATAAAATACAACAACAAGACTCAAGCCTTTATCCCACCATAGTGGGGTCGGCTATATGGATCCTCTGTCGCCATTGCGCCATATCTTTAATCATAGTCTCACTAATGCCTAAGTACATCATGCCTTTCCTTATAGTTTCATTCCAAGTCTTTTTGGTCTACCCTCCCCCCGTTTAACATGTATAGTGACTAAACTCTCACAACGCCTAACAGGTGTCTCTAATGGTCTCCTATATACATGTCTGAACCATCTTAAACGAGCTTCTCGCATCTTCTCTACAATTGGCGCCACTCCTGTCTTATCCCTGATACATTCATTCCTAATTTTATCCAGTCTCGTGTGACCACACATCCACCTAAGCATTCTCATCTCCGCAACTCCCATTTTTTGCTCATGTACACCATTCACTGCCCAACACTCAGAACCGTAGAGCATTGCTGGTCTAATTGCAGTACGATAAAACTTGCCATTAAGTTTTAATGGTACTTTACGATCACATAAGATCCCAGACGCGCCTCTCCACTTCAACCAACCTGCTTGGATTCTATGTATCACATCTTTATCTACACCTCCATTCTTTTGAATTATCAATCCCAAATATTTAAAGCACTAACTGCGAGAAATATCTTGGTCACCCAATTTAATGATGGAGTCATCCGACCTTCTTGCACTACTAAATTTAAGCTCTATATACTCTGTCTTTGTCCTACTCAACCTAAAACCTTTTTTTTTTCTAAAGCGGCTCGCCAAGATTCAAGTTTCGCGTTTACACCCTCACGCGTCTCATCGACCAAAACAATATCATATGCAAATAATAAACACCAAGGTATTGCTTGTTGGATATGTCCGGTGAGCTCATCTAAGATAAGGGTAAAGAGATAAGGGCTTAAAGCTGACCCTTGATGTAAGCCAACAACGATAGGGAATTCCTGTGTTAATCCTCTAGATGTCCTCACCCTGGTCACTGAATTTGTATACATATCTTTGATTACGTCAATGTATGATACAATTACACCTTTCTTTTCTAAGACTCTCCACAAGACCTCTTTTGGAACCCTATCATAGGCCTTCTCCAGATCGATAAACATCATATGCAAATCTTTTTGTCTTTCCCGATAGTTGTCAATGAGTCTCCTCAAGAGATGTATAGCTTCCATGGTTGACCTCCCTGACATGAATCCAAATTGATTCTCCGAGATGCTAGTCTCTCGTCTAACTCTTCTCTCTATTACACGTTCCCATAGTTTCATTTATTTATATGATATGGTAAATCGATTTTTAAAATGTCTTTGATATGTCTCCTTCTTCTGACATTTAATAACTCAATTTGACATGTCATCGACTACCGATAATAACTCAATTCGACATGTTCGACATGACGACATGCCCAACTCATTATTGAAAGAATTCATCTTAGTTACATCAATAGGCTTTGTAAACATGTCGACAAGATGTTATGGGCTTACTCAGAGTATGTTATGGGCTTACTCAGAGTGGCCGGGGGTGGAGATGATGGCGGAGATACAATGGAGCCTTAACCGCGGCTCCCTATTACACGTTCCCAAGGTATTGCTCGTTGGAGGAGAGAGCCACCAAAACCTCACACAAGAGAGAATAGGAAAGCAGATTGATTTCATTCATATCATAAACAAGACCCCAAGGGTCCCTTAAATAGACACATACATGAGCATTACCGTAATTTGCACACACTAATAATAAAGCGAACATCATACAACTCGATAATAAACTGTAATAAAGATAATGCTGTCATAACATAATGCTGCCATAACACAAGAATATATTCAAGATTAATAGTCCCCTTATTTACTTTATCTCTAATGAAATGATGTTTGATTCCAATATGTTTGGTCAATGGTCATGCTATGTAAAAATTGGATTAGAAAAAATTGAACTTGCGTTATCACAAAATTGGCATGTTAGAAAATTCAAACCCACAATCTTGAAACTGATTTCTTGTTCAGAATATTTGTGTATAGCAGCTCATAGCAAAGATGCACACAGACTTTGCGATGTGGACACACTATTCTGCTTCTTATGAAATCATGAGATCATTCTTGATCCAAAGAACCGACATGTGTTTGAAGTGCTCTTATTGTCTTCTTGCACGAGTGAAGTGAGATTCATTTGGAGATACTTAAAATCCAGTACAAACATATGCAACATACATATTTTCTAATATATTAACAATGGGGTATAACAAGAAATGAGTAATACCTTTATAGAACTTTTGTTATTGGTTATAAGTACACCATTGTCATCCTTATCAATAATTGTATTTATTGACATAGAGGTCTTCATGATTGAAGTAGATTCCATGTCAAACTTTTTGAGAAGTTATCTAGTGTATTTGGCCCGGGAAATGAAGATTCCTTCATCATATTGTTTAATCTAAAACCATAGGAAGTGAGCCAGCTCATTTCAAACTTTATACCAGATTGATAAATATTTTACGAAGTTTGTTATCAATTTATCTAAAAATTATGTATTAACATATATTTGTACTAGCCAAAAAAAGTTATTAAGTTTCATAAGAAATATAGTAAAAGAATTACTTAACAGAAAATGCATTGTCTCATACCAAGCTCTAAGTGTTTGTTTGGGACCATATAATTGTTTTTCTATTTTAAACATAATCGTGAAGAGTTTGATTGACAAAACCTAGTGGTTGTTAATTATATACTTCGTACTGCAGTTACCATTCTTTGTGGTCTCAAAGAATATGAATGTTCTTATTGTTTTCAGTCTTGCAATATAAGCAAAAGTCTGATCAAAGTCTTTGTCATCCTCTTGTCTATACCCTCAACTTATCATCACCTTAAACATCAAAGGCACCTCCCAAGTCCTGTCTGCTCCATACAGTCCACAGAAAGCACCAACCAGTACTTCAACAACCCTTTCCAGTCATCCAATTCCCCTCCAACCAGTGGCGGACCCAGGATTTTTGTCCGACCCGGGCACTAAATGAAAGATTTTAATTTTTGATAATTTTTTAATTCAAAAAATAATAAAATGTATTGCAAGTAAATAAGTCAATCAAGAACCTTGAAATCAAACACTTAGCAACATGCAGACGAATCAAACATTTATAATTCAATTTTATGCGGACACGATAAATACCACGATTTTGAAATAAGTACAAAATTCAACAATCGCTCAAACAAAGCATAAATAAACCCTTATAACAATACCAAATCCCATTTCAAGTTTTCAAAACAACACATTAAAAATAGGATAAAATTAGATATTGACTAAAGAACTTTGATTCAAACATCACAATCAGAGTTTAGATATCAAATTTAAATCATTCACTAATTCACAAAAAAGTTTCAATTCACAAAAAAAAAATCGTAGTAAAAATGATTCACAATAAACAATTTTAAATAAAAGTGGAAAACAAATAATCAAACATCACCCATCAAATAAGCTGAATGTGTTGATTATTTTAGTGGAAAGCTAACAGGGGCAACAATTTTTGGACTGCAACACAAATCTCAGAATCGAAGAAAAGAATCATAAATATTAAAACAACAGTGAGGGAGAAAATTAAACCTGAATGAAATATCACAAACCCTCCCATGGCTCCCAAAACCAAAAGAACATCATCTGATTCTTTAGCCTTAGCCAGAGTCTTCTCAGGCAAAGGTACCCCACCAGTAGCAGGAGGTGGACTGTCGCTAAACAAAGCAGGAGGTGGACTGTGGCTGATTAGGGCAAGCTAGCAGAAAACAGGGGAAACGATTTGGAAATATAAAAAGTAAGTATTAACTATTAAGAATGGAGCGAACCCGAAGACTGACCGCTGGAGAGGCGGAGAAGGAGAAGCTCGTTCGGGTTGTGCCACTATAAATCGCCAAATCGGGATGACAAAAACCAACGAGAACGGCGGAGGTTAGGGCTCAGCACCTCAGCGACAACCACGGCGACGGAGTGGCGGAAGGAGTTCAGCGATAGAGCGACGAGGACGGGGGTGGTGGAAGTGGAAGCCAGAAAGTCACTCTCGAGTCTCGATCGATGGCGGGATTTCGCAGGCAAGCGGCGGCGGCGGAGAGGGGAGAACACGCCTAAATTTTGCGAAATGACCGCGGTGCTGCGACTAAATTTCGCAAAAACACACCCGGGCACGTGCCCGAGTGTGTCTGGGTGTGGGTCCGCCCCTGCCTCCAACAGTCTACATTCAGCCTACTGTTGTCCCTTTAGCTACCTACATCTCACCAGGCATTCGCCGAGTCTCCTATCCTATAATCATTGTAAGTTATTATATGATTGTGAATTTTAGTGTTGAATATTGTGATCATTCTCAGTTTGTTGGACTATTATATCGTAATTCGTGTGCCAAAGAATCCCGTGACTTGCCAGTCATTGTTTGTTTTTTACATTTACTTTATTGTACTCTCACATGTGCATTACATTATTGGTTACCGTACTAGAAGCTCCATTTGATCGTGATTATGTTGTCGTATTATTTATAATGTTCATTGATGCAAGCTCAGAGTGTCAGATAACTCTTTAAAAATCATTTAGACATTCATAGAGTTTAAACATTCGTAGAGTCGACCTTTACTTCGCTAGATCCGCCCTGCGCCACAAGGGCTAAAAAGCTTTAATTGAGATTATGAGATTATATTTACATAAATTAAGTGAAAATATAAATAATTTTTATGAGTCTATTTTTAAGAAATGTGCAAAATCAATACATCAACCTAGGTTATATCTACTCAACAAAGTTTTAAAAAACTTAATATTTATTTGATTTGAAATAAAAAAGGACTTTAAAAGAAGGTATACATTATTATTTATCTTAATCAACCTAACAAAATTGAACTTTCATTCCTTTTAGTTCCAGTGCAATCTTGAATGAGTGCTTCTATTTACTATCTACGGTTTCTAGTTTTCCATCTGTCCACGCTATTACCTTTGGACATACTTCCATCTCCTCAACCATAGAAAACATCCTGGAACTGTGTTCTTTCCTTGAACTACCTATTGTCAATTCCTTCTCCATCACAAGCATCGGGTTTCCTTTGCCATACTTATGTTTCGATGCAACACTTTTCCTTTTTGGACAAATAAAAAAGATTGTCACATAATTTAGTAAATATCGCTTGCTGGTTCTAAACACCATCTATTTATACGGCATCTCTCGTTTCATTTATAAAATCTAAATTTTGAAGTTGAAGAACTATACCGTTTTTGGTCACTTAAAGATGATTGTTTGCAATATAGGAACATATTGGGTAGCAGCTATATTTTTCTTGTGACAGTGATGATGATTTCATCTGATCCTTCAAGAAGGAATTCATTTCAACGCCGCATTGAAGATGGTGATCTAGTGATTGTGTATGAGAGGCATGATAACATGAAATCTGTCAAAGTAAAGGGTGGTTCTGACTTTCAGAACAGATACGGCGGTTTTAAGCATTCAGACTGGATAGGAAAGCCTTTTGGTTCCAAGGTATTCAGCAACAAGGGTGGTTTTGTTCATCTCTTATTTCCAACCCCCGAGTTGTGGACTCTGGTTCTGAGTCACAGGACTCAGATTTTATACCTTGCAGATATAAGCTTAGTGATATCTTACTTGGAAATTGTTCCGGGCTGTGTGGTTTTGGAGTCTGGAACGGGTAGTGGTTCTCTAACTACTTCTCTTGCTCGAGCTGTTGCACCTTCTGGCCATGTTTATACATTTGATTTTCATGAACAAAGAGCAGCATTGGCTAGGTATGCAATGGATCCCTCCATTTCAAATTGAACTTAGTTTTTTTCTTTGTTATTTAAAAACCTTGTGTTTTTTTACTAACTTCTTAGGATGCTCACCTGCCAAACATCTCAATAAATTGCCCAAGCTTCAGTTGACTACTTCAGTTTGCCCGTTACTTTGGGGGTGGTAGGCGCTACTGAATTTTAATTTTGTGTCAAGTTTACCCCATATAGTTTTCCAAAAAAAAAAAAACATAATGCGAGTGTCCCTATCAGAAGTGAATGTGTGTGGAACCCCATGAAGTTTAACCACCTCCCTAAAGAAACGGTGTGCTACGTGTGCGGCATCAAAGGTTTTCTGACATGGAATAAAGTGAGCCATCTTGGAAAACCTATCGACCACTACAAAAACGGAGTTCACCCTTCGCGCCGTACAAGGAAATCCACTAAAAAAGTCCATGGAGATCTCATCCCAGGGTCGCTCAGGGATCGGTAATGGAGTGTATAGTCCGGTGTTCTGGGACTGTCCCTTGTATAACTGGCAGGTGCGAACGTGGGTGACAATATCTTGCCTCATACGAGGCCAATAATAGCATGTAGTCACCAGATCTAACATCTTTGCCGGCCCTACATGTCCGCCTAGCCCAGATGAGTGCAACTCAGAAAGTAAGGCCTCTCGTAATTGTCCCTGGCAAATAAACAACCTAGTGCCCCTAAATAAGTAGCCCTCGCTAACACAGAAATGTCCCGTCGCATCCGCCCCATGTAACCTTCACTATGCCCACACCTCACTGAAATCGGGGTCAATAGCATACATGTCCTTCTGGGAATCTAAGTCGGTCAGCCTAGGCTGTAGAGTCACTAACAGATGTGCACGGCGGCTAAGGGCGTCGACAACTCTGTTGGTAACTCCGGGCTTGTGCCTAATGTGAAAAGTGTGCTCCTGCAGAAAGGCGGCCCACTTAGCGTGACGTCTATCCTCCTTTTGGGAATTCAGATGGTGCAACGCTTCGTGATCCGTGTTCAACACAAACTCGCGCTGAATCAAATAGTGTCGCCAGTGTCGAAGGGCCTGAACGATGGCGAAAAACTCATTGTCATACGTCGAATACCTGGTATTCGCATCGTTCAGTTTCTCACTGTAAAATGCAACGGGTCGACCCCCTTGGCTCAACACAACCCCTATACCAGCGTGAGATGCATCACAATCTACCTCAAAAATCTTCTCAAAATTGGGGTGCTAAAACAAGAGCACTGTACATTTTCTCTTTCATGAGGAGGAACGCCTGCTCAGCCTCAGCGGTCCAGGTGAATTACCCTTTCCGGAGGCAATCAGTAATGGTTCTATGTGGGTGCTAAAATTGTGTATGAAACGTCGATAGAATGATGCTAATCCATGTGCCTCAGTGAAGTTCCTGGGGGTGGGCCACGACTCCATCGCTCGGATCTTCTCCTGATCCACTTTGATCCCTTCAGAAGAGACAATATACCCTAAGAAGGTAAGACTGTTAGTCAAAAAAGTGCACTTCTTAAGGTTGATAATCAATCGATTCTCTCTCAATATCTGAAGGAACTGACGAAGATGTCTAAGGTGCTCGTCAGGATCGAGGCTGTAGATGAGGATATCGTCAAAATAGACAACGACACAAGTCCCTATCAGGGGTCTAAGGACTTGGTTCGTCAGTCTCATAAACGTGCTCGGTGCATTGGACAAGCCGAAGGGCATGACCAACCACTCGTATAGTTCCTCTCTAGTCTTGAAAGCGGTTTTACATTCATCGTCGGGTCGGATCCGGATCTGATGGTAGCCATTTCTAAGATCGATCTATGAATTTTTTTTGCTCCGCTCAACATATCAAGCATGTCATCCAATCGGGGAATTGAAAATCTATACTTGATAGTGATCTTGTTGATAGCGCGCCTGTCAACACACATACGCCAAGTTCCGTCCTTCTTGGGGACTAGAAGGACCGGAACATCGCAGGGACTAAGATTCTCCCGCACATGGCCTTTCTGGAGAAGCTTGGATACTTGTCTCCTATGCTCCTCGTGTTCCTTCGGGCTCATGCGATAATGGGGTAAATGCGGTAGGCTCGCTCTTGGGATCAAGTCAATGCAGTGCTGGATGTCCCTAAGTGGAGGGGTAACTGGTATGGTAGCTCATCAGGAGTGAGGTCTCTAAACTCTGTGACCAACGGTCGGACCGCTGCAGGAATCTCTACAGTGGAGGTGGGGGACTCTATGCCAACTAGAATATACGTGACGATGCTCTCTCTCATCTCTCGGCAAAAATGTCTTTCCGTCAGCAACATTTTGGCTGAAGGATATGACATAGTGGTCAGCGTGGATAGAGGAGGGTCGGTGGGGACTGACATAGGAGGTGCTAACCTTTGGGGCACAATACTATTCTTCTGGGGAAGAAGAACTATCTTGCGACCGCGATGTTCGAAGGAATAAAAGTTCCTACGCCCATCATGGGTAACAAGTCTGTCATACTGCCACGACCGTCCTAATAAAACATGACACACATCCAGAGGAGCGACATCGCACCGTATCGAGTCAAAGTAGGCAGGCCCAATAGCGAACTCTACGAGGCATCGCTGGGAGATAACCATCGTGGTGTCGCTAGTCACTCATGATAAATCATAAGATCGCTCAAGCTTCTGGGACTTGAGATTTAATTTCTCCACCATGCGCTGAGAAACAAAGTTTTCCATGCTTCCGCTGTCTATGATGATAGAGCAAAAGTGTTCTCGGATGCGAGCAGTAGTACACTAGTACGGAAAATATTATGCCTTAACCTGACATCATCAGTAGTGACTCGTGGAGTCAATAGGCTATGTTGTAGCACACAAACCAACTGATCCGGCTGCTCACCCTCAACCTCATTCTCGCTCTCAGGTGGGACTTTTGAATCCCTAACAAGGTCACTCTCCCAAACCCCGTATTCGGGATCTCGACCATCGTCAACTTCAACCACGGCTGTAAACTGACGCCTCGAACACTCGAAAGATTTGTGTCCAGGCTCTATACACTTGTAGCATCTAAACACAAGTCTAGAGGTGACGACTTCCTTCCCTTTAGTGGAAACCGAGGATGATCCCGTATGGGTAGGAGCTGGCAGCACGGGTCTAACTGTGGAAGGTAGACCAGGCGCCAATGATGGAATCGTTCTAACTGTCGACGTCGATGAAGAGGTGTAATGAGTCCTATCCGTAGGTCTCTGACTAGATGTCCTCCTCTGGACGGCTTCCACTCGGCGAGCTTGACTGGAGACCTCTCCCAGGTCCCGGAAATCATGTATCGCATATCGTAGTCCGTTAAGATAACGGGCCACGGACATGTGGTCTTCCTCCCTCAAATCCAGACGTGACTGGAGTACAAGAAATTCGTTTGTGTACTCGTCGATGGTTTGTTTTTCTTGCCGAAGATTGGCGTCGAGCTTGCAGAGGAGTGCAAGGAGACTGATGCTTGGCGCTTGGCGTCGAGCTTGCAGAGGAGTGCAGGGAGACTGATGCTTGGCGCTTGGCGTCGAGCTTGCAGAGGAGTGCAGGGAGACTGATGCCGGCTGGAGCTTGACGTCGGCTTGTAGGAGGGCGCGAGGAGGCAGAGGCGGGCTGGAGATGGGCGTCGGCTTTACGGAGGGGTGCAGGGAGACGGAGGGGGCCGGAGTTGGGCGTCGGCCTTGCAAGAGGGCGCAAGGAGGCGGGCTGGAGTTGGAGCTTCCGTAAACTGCTTAAACGCATCTGGGAATACGGAAAGAGTGTTAACTCTTTCCAAAGAGTGTTAACTCTTTCCTTTATTCCAACCTACTTCTTAGGGCAGCCATAAACCAACATTTATAGGTTTCTTTTTAATTAATTCTTTTATTATTTTTTAGGAAACATTGTTAGGGTTTTCTTTTCTTTCTAATAATTTCAGCAAGTAAACTAACCCGAGAAATGCGCCGGTCGCTGCCTCACACTTCATGCCGGACCATTTTATTCATGGTCACGTGAGGTGGTCAATTTCATGTGCCGGGTCACAAAGAGCAACAACGAAAAATAAACTTACATGAAAATAAACCAATGTTCTTGAAAATAAAAACCACATAAAATAAGCGGGCCCTAGGCAGGGCCACATCACCTCCTTGCAATGGCGCATGAACTTCATCAACGACTCGTGCACTTCCCTTCTCCGCATGCCACAACCTCTCCGACTGCTACCCACATTTGCTCCACTTTCCACGCGACTGGCTTCTACAAACCCCAGCCCTGACATTAACCGCTCATCCATCCACCTACCCTATTCCCAGTCCCTCAAACGCCAATGTCAACATGCCCTAAACCTCATTAGGTTCGTCCAGCCTCAGTGACAACTCTCTTATTAGCTTGTGTCCTCCCACCCAACCAACGAAGACACTTCTAGACCACCTGACGTCGTCCATCCCAACACTGCCATAATAACTCCGTCTCATGGTCATCCAAGCCCCAACTTCAGTCTTGCTACATGCTCCACCCATGCCGACCGATTTTAAACCACACTAACCGCGTCGCTGTCGTGTCCTCTCTCAGGGTGCATATTTTCGGGCCCGTGCACGCTACCTTCCTCGGCAGAGCTCGCACACTCCCCCACACTCCTCTTTACCGTTGTGCTCGTCATCATCCTTTCGCCGCCCACCTTTTCATTTCTCGTCCCCATCCCTCGAGCCACCCACAACAAGAGACACATCAATTCCAACATTGTGCTTCGGTCCAAAGTTCTTGCAACGCCACGCCTCTGTTCCTGCAACCCTGTTTGACATTTTTTCTAAGTCGTGGACCCGCCTCTACTATCTCTTACTTCCCTCCATTATATCCCTCTTAATTATTCCTTCCCTAGGGCTTCACTACAACTACAGTACATATCATTTCCCTGCACTTTTTTGTAAACATTACTCTAACATTTTCTCGAATCAACTCTCTCATTCCGCATCTTTATGTTGTTATGTTGCCAAAATTATAAAGTATCCGAATAGATGGTCCACAATATCACTCTATTTTGCGGACACACAAATCTTTTTCTCTTGTCATTCCCCGGACTTGAGGACAATGTCAACACCCCACTACCAGGCAAAGTTATTACACGCGTCTACACAAGTTTCAGACGGAATTTTCTCTGACCCGCCGCAAATAACTAGACACAACTCCCAAGTCTCGATTTCACTTGACCTCAAAGTTCAGATAGTGAGCATGTTTGATGTCTCGGTATTATGTATTCGTCATTCTTCTTTAATCCAATATATTTCATTGTTCGATAGCCTTTAACAATCAATAATTTTGCAATGCCGCCTCCATTCGCCGTCAATAATCGGCTACTGACAACAACTCCATTCCGCCGCTCCGCCATAGCCCTCAATATAAAATCCTTGAACGCACGCTTCGACTGGATCGATGCCACCATGGCCAACCTCCTCACCATGGCGCGAGGACTTCATCAATGATTCATGCACTTCCCTCCGTCGCATGCCACAACCTTTCCTAGTGCTACCTGCAATTGCTCCACATTCCGTGAGGCTACAACAACTGGTTTCTCAAAAATCCAATCTTGACATTAACCCCTCATCCAGCCACCGACCTTATTCCCAATCCCTCAACCGCTAATGTCAACCTGCCCCAAACCCCATCAGCTTTGCCCAGCCTCAACGACGACTTCCATGTTGATTGTATTCCCCCCACCCAACTAGCGGAGACACAGTCCCCTTGACGTCGCCTATCTTCACCTCGCCCCAACAGTTCTGCCTCATGGTTGACCAAGCCCTAGTTTCAGTTTTGTCGCGTGCTCCACCCCTCGTCGATCAATTCTAAATCACACCCATTGCACTATTGTCGCGTTCACGCTCGTAGTGCATATTTCTTAGCCCGGCATGGCTTCGGTCCACACCTCTGTTCCTGTAGCCCCACACCTCTATTCTTGTTGCCACATGCCTCTTCGACATTTTTCTAATTTGTGGACCCCACATTCTACTATTTCCTACTTCCCTCCAAATATCACACTTAATTAATCCTTCCACAGAGCCCCACTACAACCACACTACACCACTACATATCATTTTTCTAATTCCCTACACTTTCTTATAATACCTGCTCAACAATTTCTTGAGTCAATCAACTTTCTCATTTCACATCTTTATGCCTTCAAAATCATAAAGGATTTGGGTAAATGGCAAATTTCACCACTCTATTTTTGCGGACCTGCAAACCACTTATTGTCGTCCCCCGAACTTAAGGATAATTTCGTCTCTCCATTACCGGGCAAGGCCATTACGCATGTTTACACCGATTTCGACCGGAATTTTTCTTGACCTGCCGCAAGTAGTCAGACACGACACCTCCGAAGTCCTGATGTTTCAGTTGACTCGCCCACAAGAGAAGTTTATTGGATCTCAATATCGGGCATCAATTGGATCTTTACAGGCTCGACCTTGAGAACAAGGTCAATTTTAGGACGAGTGTATTGATTCTTACACTCCTAGACAAACAAGTAACAGATTTGCTCGGACGATCAACCTTACTTATGAGAGTCTCTCGGAGACGCGGTTACCCTTATGGATAATATTGTATTCATAATTAATTATGTGTTTGTCTTTTAATGTATTTCGTCTTGTTGTAGGTCTCCATATATATAAGGAGTCCATAGTATAAGAGTTATCCTATCTTTTGGGATTTTAGGTGTTTTGTTCTCTTCAAAGAGAGTTGCTCTTAAAGGGATCATGCCCTTAGAGTTCGGATAGTGAGCATGTCTCGATATTGAGTATTCATCATTCCTATTTATTTAATCCAGTATATTTCGTTGTTTGAAGGCCTTTTGATATCAGGAGTGCACACGACACCACGCGTGTCAAGTTGTAGAGCACATGGCGATGTCAATAGTTGCACATAGCTCAAAGCACGACAATGCTCTCACAGACACAACATAGAGGACAAAGACGTGGCTCAAGGATTCGTCACATGCACGTGTCTAGGATTGTTATGAATGAATTTATGTGATGATTTCATGTTTGTCAGATTGTCAGAACAACAAAATTGCATGAAAACAAAGGTACATACAAATTTAGTATTTCAGGACTTTTGGGGCATCATGTAACACAGTAACAGTGCCCGATATTTAAGTAGACCGGAGCGAGTCTTGGTCGGCACATGCGTTAGTTTGAGTTGGTTGATTGTGAAGATAGACATGATATTTTTTGAGCAAAAGAGGTGAAATAAAAACTGAGGAAGAAAGAGGAGAGAATTTTAGTTAGTTTGAGTGAGATATATGTTGTGTGCTCACCGGAGTGGTGTCCGGAGGCGGTGAGAATACTTTGGAGCCGGAATTGCGACTGCCTAGGCGGAGCTTGCTCAGGAGGAGAGAGCTACCAAAATCTCTTACTCAAGACAAAAGGAAATATAATACTTCTTTCATACCTTCATGCAACCCAACTTTCCCTTAAATAGGCTACAAGACCTTATTAATGAAAACCTAAACTAGACCAATTAATAATAATAAAGACACAAATTAGATTAACTAGTCCCTTGGCCCGTGGCTCATATCATCTCTCCTGCTGTGCCAAAAGAGCTTGACCTCAAGCTCAAGGGAGATCGACGACGATGTCCACTTCACCCGACCCTTTCGTGATAAGAGTCCTCAAAGTCCTCCACGTGCAGATAAATAAGTCTTTTGTGTTGATGGTCGCGAGTAAACGGCTCGTCGCAGTTAAAACATAGCCTCATGCGTGCGCTGATCAACCATTTCTGTACGAGACAAATGACAGATCTACGGTGTTTGGGTGCCCTAGGCACGTCTCTCTGGAGTCCTTGTGCTAGTGGGGATGTAAGCCTCATGCGCCAATTGAAGTCGACGGTCGCACAATCTTGCTAAGCTCATAGAAGTCACCAAGTCCCGAGGGGCCTCGAATTCGATGCCCAAATATAGTCGATCGCAGATCCTGACGATTAAGATGGCGACCTGTATCTCAGAGGGGATCGTGATGTGTACCAGAAGAATATGAAATTGTTCTAGATAGCTATCAATCGTCCCTGTACGACGTAACGTCGTGAGGGCTCGAGGGAGTTGTTGCAAATCGAGGGGCCAAAACGCATTTTGCAGGCCCGCTTGAAGTCGCGCTAGGTCAGTCCATTATCGTCCGCCTGCAAACGGGCGAACCATAATTGTGTGGCATCGAGCATGTGGAAGGAGGCCAAACTGAATGATTCTGTCACCAGTGTTTGATGATGACTAAAAAATTGTTCGCATCTGGTGAGTCTGCCCAGGGGATCGTCCTTGTCATCATAAGTAGGAAATGCCAACTCTGTATAGTGGGGCATGATGTTGCCCACATGTGGTATCTTGGTCGGGGGATCAGGTCGAAGAAACAACGGTGGAGGCACCTGGTTGTTGCAAGCGTGATCAGTAGGCGGTGGTCAACTCATGAAGCTTGTTGGTGAGTGTGACCATGTCTCCCCGACGACGGGCTTCGGCCTCTCGAAAATGTCCCTCTATGGATGTCATGAATGTTTGCATGAAGTCCCTCATAGAATCCGGTAGTCCGTGCGTGTCCCCCATAGAGCGGAGTACAGTTGACGATATATCGTAAGTAGCACGGGCTAGAGAGCGGGTGATTGGACGGTTGGATTCCTCGGAGACGATTGATGTTAAGTTGTTGTGAGAGCCGCAACACCTCCCTATAATGAGGCACTAAAGAACAACAACAGAAGGTTCGGCGGAATTGGGGACAAAGAAGACGGGGCTTGTCAATCGAGGCAAGCGAAGAGGAAGTTGCGGTTTCTTTTTACTGCTCGTGAGGAAACACGTGTGCATGATGTCGAAGGAAGCTGTCTGGAGATGTTGAAGGTGTAGGCGAGGCCAGCGTTGTTCTGGGTTGTCAAAGGCAGTGGCGCTGTTCGTCGCTGGATGGGAACGAGCCTGCTTGAGGAGTCGAGCGCGTGAAGCGACTTCAGTGTAGAGACGAGCAACGACAACAAAAGATGCTCGGGTCGATGTTACGACGAGCAGGCGTCGTTGAACTATTGGGAGGGTGCGACATCTAGAAGGGGGCGACGCAGAAGCGTCGTGGCGTTTGCAGAAGATGAACCCCGTCATCTTGTATGGTATCGTGCGTCGTCGATCGCAGAAAGGCTGAAAGCTGTAGAAAGTTGGTGCGGAAGAGCGCTGCCTAAAAGAGCGCTCGGGAAGGCGTTGTTGTTGGTGTGGAAGACAACGTCGAGAAGAAAGCCGATCGCCGCAAGGTTCGAAGCAGTTGCTGGACGCTGGCTTGAACCGAATGAAGAAGAGAGGGATCTAGGGTTTGTAAGTGGAGCGTGGTGAAGACGAAGGAGGAAGGAATAACTTTGATATCAAGTTGTTGTGTGCTCTTCGGAGTGGTGGCCGGAGGCGGTGGGGATACTTTGGAGCCGGAACTGCGGTTGCCTAGGCGAGGCTTGCTCGGCAGGAGAGAGCTACCAAAATCTTTTACTCAAGACAAAAGGAAATAGAATACTTCTTTCATACCTTCATACAACCCAACTTGCCCTTAAATAAGCTACAAGATCTTAATGAAAACCTAAACTAGAACAATTAATCATTATAATAGTAAAGACGCATATTAGATAACTAGGCCCTTGGCCCTGTGTCCCATAACAATATATTTGGGCTTTTAATATTATAAATTGTTCTTGTTTCTCCATTAGTGGAAGATATATCTAAGTGCTGTCGTTAGCATAAATTGTTCCTTTTTTCTGGTTTCTTTTGGCACCTGCTTGATTTTAGTCATTGTGTTCATCATTCCTCAAGCTACTCCACCTGGGTTTATCTTTTCCCCAACAGTTTCAGCTGTATTTCCCTCGTATTTTCCCCCCGCAGAATAAAATAATTACTCACTAAACTTATTTTCATCACACTTTTCATTTTCTATTTCGATATACTAGGTTTGACCTTCAAAACTGTGGAATGTATTCTCTCACCATTATTTTATGTATATTCAGATTTGTGATAAGAGATTGATTTCAGCTTGTCATCCATGGCAGGGAAGACTTCAATACAAATGGACTGGGAGGCTACATTACTGTCTCTGTTAGGGATGTTCAGGGAGAAGGATTCCCCGATGAATTCCTCGGAGTTGTAGACTCTGTGTTTCTCGACCTTCCACAACCATGGCTAGCAATGCCCTCTGCCGCACGAATGTTAAAGCAGGATGGCATCATCTGCTCATTCTCTCCATGCATAGAGCAGGTGCAGCGCTCTTGTGAGACTTTGCGGGAGAATTTCTCAGGTATTTGTTTTTCTCGCAAATTTTTTTGACCAATGCAAATGTCTGATCTGCCCCTTTTTAGTCCAATCTTTTACATTGAGCGCATCATTATCACGTTTCGTGCATTAAGTTTCCCTTCCGCTCCCTGGCATCTCTCGTGTAATGTCATGTTATTAGCATTTCTCGGCTGTTCCGTTCACATTTCTAACTGTATCGAAATGTAGTACTTGTTGTTGCCGGGGCATGGGGTCCTGCATACGATTGTTCGTGTGTTGAAGATGCATATATAATATAATTTAGTTAATTTAATAATAAGTATAATAAATTAAATTTATAGTTAATTGTTCATATCTTATTGTATGAATGCTTTATACAGTTAGGAATAATTACAAAAACTTCCTCTATGATTTTGCATAATTACATTGTTAACATACATGAGTTCGGTTCTGATAATTTTGAAAGATAGAGGAGGTCCATATAATTGTGCAAAGTTGGAGGGGAGGTCCCAATAAATGACCCTATTTAATTATATAGTGTATATTATAATGTGATTTAAAAAAATTAATTAAATATTTAATAACTATAATATATATAGTTAAAATATGTGGAAGAAAGGGCAACTTTGGAATTTCTATAATATGAGGTCTTACATTTTGTCTTCTCCCTGTAACACCCTTTTAATATGTTATATATATAGGGCCATTTACCGCGACCTCCCCTCTAACTTTGCTAAATTACTGAGAGCACACCTCTTATTTTCGAAATTACAAAAACCTCCCCTATAAGTTAGCATAATTACAAAAACTTCCCTTGAAGTTTTAATTTCATTACAAAAATCCCATCGGTGTACAATTTCATTACAAAAAAATCCTGAATTTTTGTTCATGATGTTATGAAATGAAAAGTTCAGGGGAGGTTTTTGTAATTTCGAAAATAAGAGGGGTGCTCTCAATAATTATGCTAACTTACAGGGGAGGTACGGGTAATTATATATATATATGTTATGAAATGCAAACTTCAGGGGAGGTAAATGTTATGTTTTGTAACATTCTGGGGAGGTTTTTGTAATTTCAATAATAAGAGGGGTGCAATCTGTAATTATGCTATCTTCCAGGGGAAGTTTTGGTAATTATTCGTATATATATATATATATATATTAGATAACATAATTTGAAAGAGCAATTTAATGAATGATGCATGTTTTTTTGGCAAGCCGGTGTATTTAATTAGGTAGGATGGATGGATGGTTCTGTGATGCAGATGTGAAGACATTTGAAGTTCTTCTCCGAACGTACGAAATTCGAGAGGGTGGGAGAGGAGCGAGAAGAAATGGAGGTCCCATGGTACTGGAACAGAACAAGAAACGCCCACATTTGTTGAGCGAAATAGAATGCGAGGGCGAAGAAAGAACAGATTTAATGATTAAACCATGTAGTGAAGCTAGGGGGCATACTGGGTATTTAACATTTGCAAGACTTGTATCCGATTGTAATTAAGTTTAGTCACCTCATCAAATTTGTTCTCCCCATCTATTTTGTAAGTTTTATAGACCATGTAAGCTTGACACTCTTGTTTCCTCTTTTGAGCTCGTGTTAAATTAAAATGATGATCTCATGGGAGATATTTGGATGCATCATTAAATAGTAATTTATTATTTTTTAACTATTATATATATATATAGAGAGAGAGAGATGAATAAATTTCATTCTAAATAAGGAGTTGTCACAATTACTAAGTTTATATGAGTACATATTTATATTTTGGATAATTGTTAGTTTTGTTTTTGTGGTATGACTAGAGTTGGTCTGTAAGATTTAAGTTTTATCATCTACTGAGCCAGCCTGAAGTGTGGTTGTGATAGTAAAAGTAGAAATCTTGTTATAACCAAACCACATTAAACAAGAAGTTGACGAAGGATCCAAGTGTCGGAGTCGAGTTTGTATAATTTTCAAGCCTTGAAGAAAAATTTGAGGATGTTGTGAGGATCGCGAGTGTTGCCCTCCCCATCGTATATTATTTGTGCGTGTATTTCCATGGTGAGGGTGAGGTTGAATTAGCTACCGCGAAGGGCGAAGAAACCGAGCTAAGGCCGCACGGATTGAGGTTTGAACACGGGTTCAATCTGCAATAGTTTGTAGCATGCTCATTGTGAATGTTTGTATCAGTTTTTTTAGGCAATTGTTAACCGCACCCCAGTTTTGGCTATCCGCAACCCTTTTATATGAAGTATTACACGTTTTTTTTGGAAATACGCCTTCTACAAGCATTTTTAGGAAAAGTGTTCAACATGAAAGTTGTAGATATCGTCGAGATCTACAACTTTCGTGTTGAACATTTTTGCTAAAAATGGACGCACAAGACGTATTGCCGCCCGAATTGAAACATGGGCGTAACTATAACGAATTTTTGGAAATAAGCATTATGCATGCATTTTTAGGAAAAATGTTCAACACGAAAGTTGTAGATCTCGACGATATCTACAACTTTCGTGTTGAACACTTTTCCTAAAAATGCTTGTAGAAGGCGTATTTTCAAAAAAAAAAAACATGTAATACTTCATATAAAAGGGTTGCGGATAGTCAAAACTGGGTGCGGTTAACAATTGCCTTTTTTTAACACCGCTTTCTAATTTTTCATTCAGCAGCTATTATCACGTTGGGGTAATTTGTTGTAGCTGGCCTCATTGAACTCCCAGCACTTTGGCTCCGTTTGGCACTGTTGCGGTGTTCATGAACACTGTGGTTATGAACAATCATTCGTGAACGCCCGACCTCACCTAAGGAACTTCATCCACTTTTATGTTCAAAACTAATTCATAACCATGGTCTTGCCGAATATGCATTCCATAATGGTGGTGCTTTTGTTCAAACTCACGGGAGCAAAAAAAAAAAGCCGCGCAAAACGAAGCCTATCACTTCATTGTAAGTTGAGGCATGAATCTATTTTGAATGTGTGAGGCTGAATTTGTACAGGGAATTATACAAAAAACGATGCCTGAAGTTGGTCTTTCAAAATGTTGCATGTTCTTCAATCTTATCTTTTAAGTCTCACGGTCTATCTGTATTACGGTTTTACGGTGGATTTAGTTCATCCGTACAGTGTACAACCCGTATTCGTCGAGTGGACCCCTCAAGCTAAATGGCGAGACCTGGGTCAGCCCGATCATTCGCCCCGGCTAGGAGGAGGAAGTATCCCGGTTTGGTGGGGGTAAGGTGCAGAAGAGAAGGAGCCAGGCGAGTGGTGCTCTCACGGACCACTCGCCCGGAAGCGCGGGCACTCGCCCAACAAGGCGGGTGCCCAGCGAGTGGTGCCCTCACGGACCACTCGCCCAAGATGATTTGAGGGAGAAATGACCCTAATACCCCTGGTGGGCTGCAAATAGCCCTTCGGAACAGCGGAATTAGACTGTTAGCAGACCAGTTTGGGGTGCTGTTAGTAAAGTTAAAAGGCGGATTCATGTTATTTGCAGACCAGCCTAGAAAAATCTATAAATAGACCCTTAAGGGCACCTTGGAGGAGATCCGATTTTGGAGAATCCTCTCCTCCAGGCTAGTTTTTGGTCGGCTGATAGTGCCCTCCAAGGTGCCCGGTTGAGCTCTGGTTTGGGAGGGGAAGCTCTCTAAGATCTTTCGGGTGTGTGGCGGGACCTCCTCGCTTCAGCCTTGGGTCTATTCATATTCTCACATCCACCGTCAAGAGAGTCTAGTGAGGGAGAAGTAAGCATCGGCTACACCCCCATTGGGTCCGAACTCAAGAGACTTGTTGCAGGTTTCAACAATTTTGGTGCGGTGAGCGTGGACCGTAGCCGGTGAAGGAAAATCTTGAGTTAGGTTCGATGACAGGAGATGGCGGGAATGGTTCTGACTCAGGCCACTCGCAGCCACCCGCGACAGGAGAGTGGCTGGAGATGTTTGAGAAGTTCAAGCGAGAAGTTCTGCAGACAGTTCTCGCAGCAAGGAGCGAGTGCGAGACCCCGGCAGTCCCCGTGGTTCCGCCCCTGCAGATCGGCGAGAACGCACCAGGGCAGCGGCCGGGGAAGGAGGTGCCAGCAAAAGGAAGTGCGCGAGATCTCCCGGGGCGGCAGCTGCTCAGCAGTCCAGCGAGTGCTGAGGTGTGCGAGCTGGGTCCGCGCGAGAAGACCATTCGCCGAACAGGGGAAGGGAGCCTTTTTTGCGAGATGATCCTCTCGACCCCAGTGCCAGAGGGGTTTCGTGGGCCGGAGATGTCCTACTACACCGGCAAGGAGGATCCAGTCGTGCACCTGCAGTGGTTTGAGGACATGACATCGATCCTTCCCATGTCGGATGCTTTTCAATGCCGACTCTTCGCAACCACCCTGAAGGAGAAAGCAAGGGACTGGTTCCACCAGCTTTCCGCGGGTTCCATCTACACGTTTGATGACCTGCGCCGAGGCTTTCAGCTGCGCTTCTCGACGTCAAAAAAGAGGAAGAAGGATGCGGAGGCTCTCTTCAAGATCAGGCAGAGGGAGGGAGAGTCCCTGGGACATTACGTGGATAGGTTCCAGGAGGAGATACACCTCGTGCAGGAGGTGCCGGGATTCGCCCTCCAGATGGCGTTCATCGTAGGGTTACGAGACGGGTTCTTCAAGATGGACCTGAAAAGAAGACCTCCTTCATCCTTTGAAGAATTGATGGAGCGAGCAGCAGAAGAGATTGAAGGGGAGGCGGCCAACCCAGAGTTCTACAGGAGATTGGCAAAAATGAGCGAGCCCGAGGTGAGGCAGCAAGAAGGAAGAAGACGGGATGACCCCAGGGGTCACGGGTTCGAAAGACTGCCTCGGAATTGGAGGAATCAGGAGCCCAACAACAGGTTGGGCTGGAGGCACCAGGAAGGACCGGCGCGAGGTCAGGAAGAGGGGTACCAAGGAAGAGAAGCGGGAGGAATGAATCCGGGGTGGAGGCAGGGTCCCATACCCCCTCACCCCCCGAGGGAGCAAGCTATGACAGTAGGCCGGGGAAGAGGAGGCAGAGGAGCAGGAGGTCGAGCTGATGGAGGTCGCTCGCGAGGAGCAGGAGGTCGAGCTGATGGAGGACGCTCGTGAGGAGCAGGAGGTCGTGCCGGCAGAGGCGGAAGGAGTCATAGAGGAAGAGGCCCGGATAGAAGGGCGAAAAGCAAAGGGCCAATGGGAAGAGCCAGCCCGGCTCGAGGCGGCAGAAGAGGTGGTGGAGATGGAGGTCCTCACCCAGGAAGGGAGGGTGAAAGAGGTGCGGATCAGCGGGGGTCTCGGCCCGGAGGATAGGGTGAAGATGCTGGAGTGCATCCAGAGGAACGTGGATGTCTTCGCATGGAGCGCAGCTGATATGCCAGGCATCGAGGCGGGCGTGGCTTGCCATCGTCTCAACCTCGATCCAGAAGCCCGTCCCATCCGGCAGAAGAGAAGGACCTTCGCCAGCAAGCTCGAGGGACCCATCCGCGTGGAGGTGGCAAAACTCCTCGAAGCAGGTTTTGTATCGGAGATCCAGTACCCAGGCTGGGTCTCCAACGTCGTAATGGTAAAAAAGGCCGATGGCCGCTGGCGTATGCGTGTGGATTTTTCATTGTTAAATAAGGCCTGCCCTAAGGATTGCTATCCCCTGCCTCGGATCGACGCGCTGGTTGACTCAGCCGTCGGTTTTTCTGTGATGAGTTTTTTGGATGCTTTTTCAGGTTATCACCAGATCAGGATGCACCCCCCAGACGTCAAAGACGTCTCGTTCATCACCAGGGAGGGATGCTACTGTTATAAGATGATGCCCTTCGGGTTGAAAAATGCAGGAGCAACCTACCAGAAGATGATGGACCGGGTATTTAGGGAGCAAAGGGGAAGGAACCTGGAGGTCTACGTGGATGACCTTATGGTGAAGAGCAAGTGCGTGAACTCTCACATCCAGGACCTCGAGGAGACCTTCGCCACCCTACGCAAGTACAAGATGCGCCTGAACCCCCTGAAGTGTGTGTTCGGGGCCAGTAAGGGGAAATTCCTGGGGCATCTTCTCACCCCTTGGGGGGTAGAACCTAACCCGGACAAGGTGAAAGCCATAATGGAGCTGGGGTCGCAGCGGAACACCAAGGAAGTTCAGCGCTTGACCGGAAGGCTCGCGGGGCTGAGCAGGTTTCTCTCCCGAGCCGGGGAGAAATGCTCCCCCTTTTTCAAAACATTACGAGGTAACCAGAAGTTTGAATGGACAAAAGAATGCGAGGAGGCCTTCCAGGCCTTGAAAAGCCAACTCACCAAGGCTCCACTGCTCCAAGGTCCCAAAGAAGGGGAGGATCTATATCTATATCTCGGGGTCGGGACAGAGGCCGTAAGCTCCGTCCTGGTTCGGGAGGAAGGCAAGAAGCAGCTGCCCGTCTACTACGTGAGCAGGGTCCTGAGGGAAGCAGAGCTCAGATACCCGATTTTGGAGAAGTTGGCCTTTGCTCTGGTCATCGCAGCAAGGAAGCTCAGGCCATACTTCCAGGCCCATTCAATTCAAGTGGTGACGGACCACCCTCTCCGCCAGATCTTCGAAGGAGTGGAACACTCGGGAAGGCTCGCAAAATGGTCGATAGAGCTAAGTGAATTCAACATTGTCTTCGTCCCTCGCCTATCCATGAAGGCACAGGTGGTGGTTGATTTCATGGCAGATTATGTGGCCGAGATGAAGGAAGATGGAGCCCCTCGTCACGTTCCGTGGAAGCTGCCGGTGGACGGGGCTTCGGGCAAGAATTCACTCGGAGGAGGGGTGGTGCTGGAGAGTCCCCAAGGGGTAAAGATCGAGCAGACACTAGTGATACACTTCCCAATCACCAACAACCAGGCGGAGTATGAGGCGGTGATCGCCGGTCTACGGTTGGCCCAAGAGCTCGGTGTCCATGACGTGGAGGTCCTCACCGACTCCATGGTAATAACCTCTCAGATCAGGGGGGAGTTCGAAACGAGGGAGCCTGCGCTCATAAGGTACTTGGCCAAAGTGAGAGGTCTCGTAGGAGCGTTCAAAACTTTCTCCATCCAGCACGTCCCGCGGGAGGAGAGCACCCCGGCGGATCGGTTGGCCAAATCCGGTCCTCGGGCCGGGGGAACCCTGACGGACCTATTCCGCCCTTCAATTGAAGAGGGAGAACTCATGGAAGTAGAGCAACGGCCCTCCTGGAAGGATCCCTTCGTCACCTTCCTGGCAACAAGAAAGTTTCCAGAGGAGGTCCCGGACCAGAGGCGCTTCCGATATAAGTCCGCCTACTACGTGCTCCACGAGGGGGACTTGTATCGGAAGACCCTCTCGGGCCTCCTGGCCCGATGCGTTTCAGAGGAGGAGGTCCCAAAGATCTTGGAAGAAGTCCACTCCGGCGAGTGCGGCAGCCACTCGGGGAGCAGGATGTTGGAGGCAAGAATAGTGAGGCAGGGGTACTTCTGGCCGACCCTAAGTAAAGACGCGGCAGCCTTCGCCAAGAGGTGCCAGAAGTGCCAAATGTTCGCCCCGCTTCAGCTCGTGCCAGCTCAGAGGCTAAAGAGTATCACGGCACCCTGGCCATTCGCCATATGGGGGATGGATCTGGTAGGACCCTTCCCCCAGGCTAGTGGGCAGAGAAGGTTTCTCCTAGTAATGATTGACTACTTCTCAAAGTGGTTGGAGGTCAAGGCGTTGGCTAAGGTCACCTCCCAGGTAATTCGCAACTTCGTATGGGGGGGAGATCATTTGTCGACATGGGCTTCCACAGGCCATAGTCACGGATAATGGTCCGCAGTTCGCAAGCGAGGAATTCATCAGCTTCTGTGGCCAGCTGGGGATAGACCTCAGGTTTGCATCCGTTCACCATCCCAGGAGCAACGGGCAGGTGGAGGCGGCAAACAAGGTCATCGTGAACCTGCTCAAGAAGAAGGTGGAAAATCTGAAGGGCAATTGGGTAGAACAGCTTCCATCGGTCTTGTGGGCCCTAAGAACTACCCCCAACACCGCCACAGGAGAGACCCCTTTCAAGCTCTCTCACGGCTGCGAGGCCGTCATCCCCATAGAATTCGAAGTTATGACACCACGGGTAAAGGCCGCCGCAAGCAGAGAGGAAAGTTGGAGAGCCGAAAATGAGATGGAGTTGCAGCTCTCCCTCGACCTCATCGAAGAAGCTCGGGACCTGGCAGCCATTCGCCAAGAAGAGGTCAAGCGACGGATGGCCAAATATTTCGATAAGCACGTCAGGGTCAAGCAGTTCGAGAAGGGAGATCTGGCGCTCAAGAAGGTCGACGCGGCCGGAAGATCCGCCGCGGTGGGAAAGCTCAACCCCAACTGGGAAGGCCCCTATGTCGTGGAAGAGGCACTAAGGTCTGGGGGGTATCGCCTTCAGAATGTGGAGGGCCAACCTCTCAGCCACACCTGGAGTGGTGACGATCTTAAACGTTTCTATCCCTTAAACTATGTAATGAAAATGTTTTGAAATAAGAATCTTTTGTTTAACATGTGTTTGAGATTGATACTGCAGCTTGTAGGAAAAACTCCGAAAGCTCCAAAAATGGCCCCGAGCAGACCCGCTGTCCGGGCTCTCATCTAGCTGGCAGGTCCGAAGGCTCACTCGGTGGCAGGTTCCAAGGTGTTGAGAAAGTGACCCCGAGCAGACCCGCTGTCCAGGCTCTCATCCTGCTGGCAGGTCCGAAGGCTCACTTGGAGGCAGGTTCTACGTTAAAGAAAAGAAGGCCCCGAGCAGACCCGCTGTCCAGGCTCTCATCTAGCTGGCAGGTCCGAAGGCTCACTCGGTGGCAGGTTCCATGGTGTTGAGAAAGTGACCCCGAGCAGACCCGCTGTCCAGGCTCTCATCTAGCTGGCAGGTCCGAAGGCTCACTCGGTGGCAGGTTCCAAGGTGTTGAGAAAGAAGGCCCCGAGCAGACCCGCTGTCCAGGCTCTCATCTAGCTGGCAGGTCCGAAGGCTCACTCGGAGGCAGATTCTACGTTAAAGAAAAGAAGGCCCCGAGCAGACCCGCTGTCCAGGCTCTCATCTAGCTGGCAGGTCCGAAGGCTCACTCGGTGGCAGGTTCCAAGGTGTTGAGAAAGAAGGCCCCGAGCAGACCCGCTGTCCAGGCTCTCATCTAGCTGGCAGGTCCGAAGGCTCACTCGGTGGCAGGTTCCAAGGTGTTGAGAAAGTGACCCCGAGCAGACCCGCTGTCCAGGCTCTCATCTAGCTGGCAGGTTCGAAGGCTCACTCGGTGGCAGGTTCCAAGGTGTTGAGAAAGAAGGCCCCGAGCAGACCCGCTGTCCAGGCTCTCATCTAGCTGGCAGGTCCGAAGGCTCACTCGGTGGCAGGTTCCAAGGTGTTGAGAAAGTGACCCCGAGCAGACCCGCTGTCCAGGCTCTCATCTAGCTGACAGGTCCGAAGGCTCACTCGGTGGCAGGTTCCAAGGTGTTGAGAAAGTGACCCCGAGCAGACCCGCTGTCCAGGCTCTCATCTAGCTGGCAGGTCCGAAGGCTCACTCGGAGGCAGGTTCTATGTTAAAGAAAAGAAGGCCCCGAGCAGACCCGCTGTCCAGGCTCTCATCAAGCTGGCAGGTCCGAAGGCTCACTCGGAGGCAGGTTCTATGTGAAAGAAGAAAAGGCCCCGAGCAGACCCGCTGTCCAGGCTCTCATCTAGCTGGCAGGTCCGAAGGCTTACTCGGTGTCAGGTTCAAAATTCTCAAAGAGTGACCTCAAGAGCACTCGCATTAACCACGCACAGGAGAGATGACCTCACTTCACTTTCATGACTACCTAAGCGAAACCCCGGTTTGGGCGAATGGTAAGAAAGTGCGAGTGGGGCAGACAGCGGGAAGCGAAGGGGGGGCGACACGCCCAGGTCACCCTCGAGCATTCGCTAGGTGGACGAGACAGTCGCACTACAGTTTAAACGTCCTAATGAGCCTAGCGAGATATAGCGGCGAATGAGAAAGAATTAACGTCCTAGCGAGCCTAGCGAGATATAGCGGCGAATGAGAAAGAATTAACGCCCTAGCGAGCCTAGCGAGACATAACAACAAATGAGAAAAAAGTGGAGATGGCACAAAAATGGAGAGCACAAAAATCGTGATCAATATACATATCTTTCAAGGGCACTCGCCTCGTTCATGATTACATTCAAAAGATTTTAAGTAAAAGACGGCAAAAAACACAGGGTCCATCTCAGGGGCCGGCAGGCTTCTCGCCAGAAGATCTATCGCTCTCGCCCGAATCCGGTTGGAGGGCGTCTTCTCGCGGCTCGCCATCCTCATCTTCCGGGATGGGGATCGGGATGAAGAGCTCGGGGACGACCTGTCGGGCAGAGAGGCATTCGGCCTCTTCCTTCAGGTACCCAGCCTGCCGCAACACCTGCAGCGCATGCTTCACGGCGCTCTGGGCATTCTCCTGCATCAATTGCTCCAGCTCGTGGTGGGGGTAGAAGTGCCCCCCACTCCCCAAGGCGAGTGCCGAGACCTCGGCTTCTCGCGACCGCTGGGCCTCGGCCTTGGCCAGCCGGACTTCGTCTTCAAGGCCAGCCACCCGAGTACGAAGCATCTCGGCAACGGTGGTGTCCTAAGAATAATAATAAAGGTGGTAAGAAGAAAGTACATCAATCGGCAACAGGCCACTCGCGGTGAGGAAGAAAATATATACCTCCGCAACGGGGCGGCTGGCGAGAAGGGTTTCCGCAGCTACCAGCTTCGTCCTGAGTTCCTGCGCCTCGGCAGAAACGACGGCCCTGGACTCCTCAACCTCCGCCAAGCTCCGCGCCAGTTTGATGCTCCGGCGTGAAGACATATGCGCGAGCTCGAGCGCCCGCAGCATGGCCCTGGCGGTTTCATGGGCGAGGACCTGAGTCGTCTCGACATCATAAACTTCAGCATCCTCCCGACCGTAGAGGGCATACGCGATGGCATAGGCCTCACCACTCGCGAGGTCGCACTCTATCCACGATGGATGAAGGGTGGAGAGTGAGACCCTGTTGGCGTTCCTGTCCCACTTTACCAGGGGAGCCCCTGAGGGGTCCACGTACTTCTCGCCGCTGGGGAAGTTCCGGTGGTCCCTGGGCAATGGAGGCGGCGGCAACGACGATCCCGCGCGAAGGGTGGTCTCGCCTGGCGCACCCGCCCCCGGGGTCTGAGTCTGAGCACTCGCCCCTAGGGCCTCGTCCAAGACCCCCTTCCCCTTGGCGGAGGGGGGATTCTTTGATTTCTTGGAAGAAGAGGAGGTCAGCGCCCCAGGTTTCCGCTTCTTTCCGCTAGGCTTGGAGGAGGAGGGTTCCTCCCGACAGGCATCCGCTGCAGCCTGTGCGAAGGACACGGAAGCCCCAGCGGGACGCGGCGGATGCAGGGGGAAGCTACGCACGCCTGCATAATATTGCGAATGATTTAGCGAATGATATAAGAGCACAAGATCGAAACGAACGAAGTCCCAAAAGCTTACCCTCGCCCTGCGGAATGAGCGGGAGCGAGTTGACGTTTCGCCGGAGATAGACGAGGTCCATCTCGTGCTCCAAGATGTATTGGTGGAGTTTGGCCTCGTGCCCCCCTAGGGTCGGGGGGCGGAAGGTTGACTCCTCCTCCTGCACCGGGGCGAGAAGTGTATTTCCCAGGTTCCCGCTGACGAAGAGGAAGCGCCGAACCCAGTCATGGTTCTTATTCGGGAGCCCGTAATGCTTGAGCGGGTTCAGACCCGAGAAGAATAAGATGTCGTTGGTGCAGCGAAAGGTGTAGAGCTTGCGGAAGACGGGGAGCGAGAACTCGATCCCCTCTTCTCGCAGATAGCTCGCGTACCCGACCAGCATGGCGATGGAGTTGAGGTTGAGCTGGCCGGGCACGACTCCATAATATCTGAAGGTCTGGCGGAGTTCCGGCCAGATGGGAAGGCGAAACCCCACCTCGAAGTGCTCTAGCGGGATCGCGAGAGCACAGGGCGAGATGGAGTTTAGGCGCTCGTCCGGCCTGGGCTTTCGCGCCTCGAACCCAGGCGGGATGTAATCCGCGACCGCAGTCAAGTAAGCCTCGTCGGAGAGGTCGCATGAATCGAAGGTGTGGTTGACGAACGTGCTGGCGCACCTGGCTCTGCCTTCCGCATCACCACCCATGACGCGAATGACGAAGGATAAGAGGGCAGCAGAGAAGAGAGAAGCGCGAGTGCTAGCGCGAGGAAAGAGAAGGAGCGGATGGTAAGGTATTTAATATGGTGGTTGCAAGGCCTATTTATAGAAAGGGCTAAACGGCGTTTGAGCTTTCGAGGTAACGGGTGTGCAGATAGCAGTCGCGCCTTCCCGACGCCTCGGAACCCGGGCCGACCCCTCTCGCCCAGTAATGACAAGTGCCCTTTGGCTATTCGCTCATCGACTACGCGAAAGAGGTTAAGAAAGCATTCGGCAATAATAAAACATTCGGCAATACCCAAGCAAGATATAGGAAATAAAAGACAAAGAATAGAGCATTCGCAAAACACAGGACGTAAGATTATTATAAACAGAAATAAAGTTCAGCATCCGCGCTACAGAAAGCAGAAAAATTGCAAGAAGGGCGAATGAAGACTGGCTCAATACTCCTCCCAGACCCACCGACCTCGCTTTCGCGACCCAGCTTCCAGGGGCATTCGCGGACGAAAATATGCGAGCATGTTGGTGATCTCATGGGAAGCCAGTTGGAGTTGGTCCCGGGCTCGCGCGGCATGCCTTTCGGGAGACAACTCCCCTCTTTCACCCCCCAAGCGCTCCACCGTCGTGAGAATGCGCGAGTAGTCCCGCTGGAGGTCCTTTAGCTCACGCGCGACTCTCAGCCGCACGTCGTCCACCTGGCCGGCAACATTTCGCTGGATGTGGATGAGCTTCCCCAAGACCTCCGAGATCCGATCCTTCAGGGTCGCGTGATCCGAGGAGTCGCCCAGAAAGTCAGCGAGATCCCCAGGGGAAGGGAGAGGCGAGAGCATCCCCTCTCCCCCCTCGTCGTAGGAGTCAAAGGGGGAGGCTTCCCGATAGCCTGCGAAATCACGACTAGGTCAGTAGTGGTAAAATATGTGAGTACGATAGGGGCGGGTGAGTGAACTGACCTGGGGTGGGGTCCTGGTGACCTGAAGGACGAGACGAATGGAGGTGCGTTCCAAACAGCCCGGCGGGAGGTAGGACCTTTCCCTTTCCACGACGGTAGGGCTGTGAGGTAGGAGCTGGAGCAAACAACATAGAGTTTGCATGCTAGAATAAAAGACAATCAATCATATCCACACAATCCTTATCTCAAATCCAAACCGCCCACACAGATGGAGTCAAGCAAGAGTGGAGAAAGGAATGGGACAGCTACAGAGAACTTTGGCAACGGCGACGTGTTAAATATAATTATTAATTATATTTAAAAAAGAAAAAGAAAAAAGTCTTGGATGTCAACGCTCAACGTTGACCTTCCAATGGCGCATGAATTATATGATACCAACCGATGAGAAGGCAACAAAGTGAGAAAAATCAAAAGCCATCAATGCCAACAACCCCCTCATGAGGACAAGTTGGTAATTTCATGTTTCAGAAAAGAGCATGAAAGTGACTTGTGGTCAACATCATGTAACTGCTGGGGTTGAATTTGTTTTCCTACTGTACTATTCTTCTAATTGTGTTAAGAAATGAATTGTTAAAATAGAGCATTTTATATGCACCCCAAAAATCACTAAATGCAGGCCATCGAACATTTTCTTCAAATTTTTTTATTTGTGTTGAGTATGAACTACATCGAACACGATAGACGCCATGGTGTAACTTGACCCGGTTGCATCCTGATCCGAATTAATGGTATAAGGATCACAGAACACTGGTTGGGAAAGTGAACTGGGAGGAAAAAAATGGCAGAGAATGAAACCTACAGCCGGAAGAAACATTGCTTGAAAATAACGAATAATGACAAAGAAATTGACTGTGAAAGATGCACAGAACACTCAAAATGGAAGAGAGTTTCACGGGGGAAACCCACGCTCACAAATGCATGGAAAAGGGGTGTCCAACGGCTTCACGGGAGAGGAGGGGCGTCCAGCAGCTTCGTGGAGGAGGAAGGTCGAGCGGCTATACGGCGTCGAGGGATTTCAGAATGGAGAGGGTGTCCATCGTTTTCACGGGAAATGGCCTAAATGTAAGTAGGGTTTAGATATGAATTTTTTTTATTTGATCTTTTTGGCCTGCAAATTGCCATTTCTAACCTGCATTTAACAATCCTCTTAAAATATAGTGGAATGAGGATACAATGGCATTTTCGTCTAATTTAAAGTCAATTTCTAGTCTGCATTTAACAATCTTGCGAAATTTTTTTTATCTTTTTTTTTTAATTAGGTAATAAAGAGAGTGAGCATTATTGCTTAATTTGTTCTAATGCATACTTTGTTGGTATCCATGCATCTAATCTAAAGTTAATTGGTTCTAGATGAAGGGTCTTTGCTACGAACTATATTTAGTGCACAAGACTACACGGATTCTAAAACTACACGCGGGAAGAAATTATTATGCTCACGACATATATATATATATGTAGGAAATATAAAATATAGGCAGTTAGAGACTTCAATCGAATAATAACCTACACACAACTCATTAATCACTAGGCCCTATTTAAGAGAGCGGTGAGAAAGCAGTTGCTGTTATGAACACAATTACAAAAGACACTTGCAAATTGCAATGTTTGGGTAGTTGCACTCACGAACATTATTTTCCGATTGACATGATGTTTTGGGGTAAAAAGTCGCGAAAATAAAATGTCACCGCTGTATTTACTAACACAATCTCACGCCAAACTTAGCACATAATGATTATGCCTTACAAAGAAGCGATCGTCTGCAGAACAAGTTATCATGTATTAACCGCGAGAAGCTACTATTTTACCGTTTGCTAGTACTGTCGCCGCCGCACTTTATGCATAATTATAATGCCTACTACACAAGTTGGAAATTTCTCACTCGTGGAGTAACTGTGGAGGCTTTAATCAAGGGATCCATGGCTGTCTGGATGGAGCCCCTCTTCCACTACCGCAAGCAAGTAGCCGTTGGAATAGACACAATTCAAAATCAGGCTCATACAAAAACATGGGGCTGGAAAATCCTGAGGCCGACATTTTTAAATGTGAGGGGAAGAGCTTTCTGCGCGGATGAAAGAGCTTTTTTGAGCGGTGATGAAGAAGGTGGAAAGAAAGGAAGCGTTGCTTCAACGCAGTATTAAAATTCAGGCTTAAAAAGTTTATTTAAAAAAGCGGTGACGAAGAGAATATCAGAAAAAAAGTTAGATGGGCGGCGGCAAAGAGAGCTGAGTGTGAAGCTGAGTTTACGATTGTTTTCGGCCTCCGAGTTCGGGTTTGAGTCGTGAAAAATTTCTCCGTCTTCGTCACCTAAATCTTTAGATCAAAAATCAATTGATTATAGGTGAAGCGGTCGCATGATCTATATTCAGTGCGATTTCTGTATGATTTGTATGTTCAACATGCGTTCTACTGATTTAACTTAGGCTCTGTTTAGCACTGCGGTGGCCGTCATGAACGCGGTGATTATGAACCACCGTTCGTGAACGTCCGACCTCACCTAAGAAATTTCATTCACTTTTATCTCCAAAACTAGTTTTTTTTCCTGGTGGTGGTCATAACCGTCGCCATGCCAAACATGCAATCTATGACGGCGGGTTTAAAAACCCCGCGCAAAATGGAGCCTTAGTTTCCTCTAGCTTTTAATCCTGCAATCTCCTGCTTTATCTAGTTTTACACATGCATGCAAATCATATTTTCATTAATAAAAAATATATAAGGTGCATTCAAGAAAATATTAATAACTCGTGCGGGTACGAGTGAAGATTTATTCTAAGCGGGTACTTTCGTGCATGAATGTTATGAAATGTAAACATTGAGGGGAGTTTTGGAATTTGGAAAGTTAAGAGGGGTGCAAACGGTAATTACGCAAATTTCGAGGGGAAGTTCCGATAAATTAAGAAATCATTTCATCATCGCATTTCATGAATTTTATGGACCAACTCGCGCAGGAAAGACCGCCGCAAAGAGAACTGTCGTGATCGTGAATAAGTTAAGGACGATGTTGAGAAAAGGAGTCATCAATGATAAGGGATGGTACTTACGGCATCGCTTTGTCGGAAAATTTTGATGGGATTATTGGGAAATAAAGATTTTGGTCTGTATAAGAAGACACGGCGAGTGTCGCTAGTTGTTGTTGTTGTTGTTGTTAAGATACTGTCCCATTTCTTTTGTGAATAACTTTCTAGTTAAGTTCACCTGCAATGCAATGTAGCTTCATGAATCAAGTCTTATTATTTGTGCTTTTGTTTTAAACTTTCATGTTTTAATAATATTGCAATGTTATGTCATGATTATGTGGCATAGAGAAGTCAACAGAAAATTTGGGAAGCAAGAGTGAGCGATCCTACATACACTGGACTGTACAAATGGATATTGCTCCGTCGAATGCCTTGCAAGAACATATATAGCATAGGTGACAAGACACCCAATTAACGAAAGTTTACGGCTTTTACAAATGTCATATCGGCTTTGAAAGATATTTGTAATGCATATATTAATAGAAAAAAGATCACATCTAGATTGAAGAAGTGGAACAAATACTACGAGAAAGTAAATTTGATGCTAGATACAAGTGTTTTTGATGGGATTGACAATGGAATGTGTTGAAACCTGCAACAGGTTTCTTGAGTTCGGACCCACTGGGGGTGCAGCCGATGCTTACTTCTCCCTCACTAGAGACACTTGACGGTGGATGTGAGAATAAGAAAAGACCCAAGGCTGAAGCGAGGAGGTCCCGCCACACACCCGAAAGATCTTAGAGAGCTTCCCCTCCCAAACCAGAGCTCAACCGGGCACCTTGGAGGGCACTAGCAGCCGACCAAAAACTAGCCTGGAGGAGAGGATTCTCTAAAATCGAATCTCCTCCAAGGTGCCCTTAAGGGTCTATTTATAGATTTTTCTAGGCTGGTCTGCAAATAACATGAATCCGCCTTTTAGTTTTACTAACCGCACCCCAAATTGGTCTGCTAATAGCCTAACTCCGCTGTTCTGAAGGGCTATTCGCAGCCCACCAGGGGTATTATGGTCATTTTCCCCTCAAAACCTTTGGGGCGAGTGGTCCGTGAGGGCACCACTCGTCGATCTCCCGCTCAACTGGACGAGTGCCCATGCTACTGAGCGAGTGGTCCGTGAGGGCACCACTCGCCGAACTCCTTCTCGCCTGCAGCGCACCCCCACTAATCCGGGGATCTCTCCACCTTCCTTAGCCTAGGCGAATGATCTGGCTGACCCAGGTCTCGTCAGTTGGCTTGAGGGACCCACTCGGCGAATACGGGTTGTACACAATCCCCGCTCTTTGCGAGCGGTTCCTACGCTCGGAAAGAACAGTCCAACCCTGTATTCGGTGAGTGCTTGCTGACTGGACCTCATAAGATTCTGTGGGCCTCACCGTCATCCTATATATATCTCTTCATGCCAGATTCTCCTGGAATGCTTTCATTCCTTGATTCGGAGCTTCTTCTCTCCCTTGGCCTTTCGCCGATATTAATGTCTCCCTACAAACCTTCCGCGAAACTCCTCTCGAAGGAGATGATCGAGCGCCTGGCTGCGGCCCAAAGTGTAACCGCCCCCAAGGCCGCCAAGTTTGCTCCCTGGCTTATGTCTAAACGGGATCCGAGTGCCCCCTACGCCTCGCGTCGAGCCAAGGCGATTCGGCTGAATCGTCAAAGAGGCGAGACCGCTTCGGAGTCTCCGGCGAATACTCCTCCAGACCCCGGGACTCAGGTACGAAGACTCCACCTGCCTTTCTTTTTAGTTTCTGCCTTCTTATTCTGCAATCGCTCTGACCATTCGCAGGGGGACCCAGCACCCAAGGACGACCATGGGGCCGTCTCGAATAGCGTCGTGGTGCCAACTCTCGCGGAAGAGAGGCCTCCTCCAGACTTGGACCTTGCTCCCCCACCCCCTCCGGGCGAGACCACACTTCAATCCAGTAAGTTGTGAACCCTCTCGATTTTCCTTTCATGTTGCTTGTTACTGACCATTACCTTTTCGCAGCCCTCAACCCTGACGTCCCGCCGCGGGACTCCATTCCTCCAAGTTCCCCTGCCCAGCAGAACCCCTCTGTTACCGCGAATGAACAGAGGGTCTCCCCTGAGCGGGAACTGGGTCAGCACCTCCGTGCTGATGACCGTGCGAATGCTCCGGATCCTCCTCCTCCGCCTTTCCGCCCCGGGAAAGGGAAGGTTCTACCACCTTCCGCAGACTTGTCTGGGGTCCACCCTCATTCGTCTCGCCCTTCAGGTCATAGGGAACCCGTCCCTGGTCAGTTTACTCACCTGCCCCTATCGTACTCGCTTATTTTGTTGAAATTGTTGAAGTGGAAGTATGGAGGATTTTGGACCTGGGCGGCCTGGGAGAAGGTCGGGCGGACTGGCGAGGTCGCGCGACCTGGCGGGTTGTTCGGGCGGTCTGGCTGGTATCAGCCTAGCTGCGGTCTCCTGGAATGACTGCTGGTATCTGGTCCAAGGCGGCAAGGTGGAAGCCGCGCGGTCTGCCTTTGACCGCGTGGCGGGTTGTCCTCTTCAAGGCTGTGGCGGTCTGGTGTGATCGCACAGGGTAGTCCAGGTTCTCTGGTAGTATTCGCGGACTAAGGAAGTTAGTTCGCGGTCTCAGGAGGAGGATGGTATGCGAGCTGGTCTCAGTTCGCGGTCTCAGTTCGCGGTCTCAGGAGGAGGCTGGTATGCGAGCTGGTCGCTGTTCGCGGTCTCAGGAGGAGGCCGGCATGCGGACAGGAGTTCGCGGGTTGATGGCGAACTGGCTGTGTTCGCAGTTTCGAGCGAACACAGGTGGTGAACAGCTTCGGGCGGTCTGGCGAGCTCGTTGTAGAGTCGCGGTCTGCTGTGAGAGCGGCGGTCTCTCATGGCCGATGTTGAAGCTGGCAAGTTCACCAAAATGAAGCAGGAGCTGTTGCTGATCGCGCGGGTAGACCGGTCAGGTCACGCGGTCTGAAGGGTGGTGATCTTATCTCATATGGTGGTGACTGGATCAGGTCCCGCGCCTATAAATAGGAGCCACTGTAGCAGCATAAATATATCGACACCAAGTGTAAGCTGAGTCCGGCTTGTTTCCTGCGGTCTGTTTTATTCTGACCGTGCGGTCTGCTGATTGAATTCCTCTTGTGCAGCTTCTGCGGATAGTGTGTGCAGCAGCGTACACCTCTTCCTCTGAAAGTGTTCGGGCGGTCTGCGGCTTGGAGTTGTGGTGCTGGAGTTCGGGAGAATCAGGAGGTCGGAAGGAGTGGGCGGCTTGATCAGCGAGTTGGTGGGTTTCTGTGATCGTCAAGTCGCTGCGGTCTGGCAGTGCGTTGAAGTCGCAGGGAGGTCGCGCGGTCTGGAGCGGTCTCAATTATCTGTATTTCCTTGTATTTCTTTTTTGGTGTTTGTGTTGGCGAAATCGTGTCTCGCCAAGCATGCCTTGCCCTGTAATGAAGTTTTATGCTATCAATAAAGATCACTTATTTGCCTGAAGATTGTTTCTGGTGGTTTGGCTAGTATCTCTTAGTTGCATAATCGATTCCTGCTTGCTCTCACAAGGTCCTTAGAGAAATTTTCACATATTTTACCGCAACTGACCTAGTTGTGATTTCGCAGGCTATCGGGAAGCCTCCCCCCTTGAGTCCTACAACGAGGGGGAAGAGGGGATGCTCTCGCCTCTCCCCTCCCCTGGGGATCTCGCTGACTTCCTGGGCGACTCCTCAGATCACGCGACCCTGAAGGAGCGGCTCGCGGAGGTCTTGGGGAAGCTCATCCACATCCAGCGGAACGTTGCCGGCCAGGTGGATGATGTGCGGCTGGGAGTCACGCGCGAGTTAAAGGACCTTCGGCGGGACTACTCGCGCCTTCTCGCGATGGTGGAGCGCCTGGGGGGTGAAGGAGGGGAGCTGTCTCCCGAAAGACACGCCGCGCGAGCCCGGGACCAACTCCAACTGGCTTCCCATGAGATCACCAACATGCTCGCGTACTACCGCCCGCGAATGCCCCTGGAGGCTGGGTCGCGAAGGCGGGGTTGGTGGGTCTGGGAGGAGTTCTGATCTACTCGACATTCGCCCCTCCTATTTTTTCTTTCCTCGTTGTCTGTGTTGCGGATGCTGGACTTTTTTATATTTGTCTAATAATTTTATACTCTATGTTTGCGAATGCTCTATTTCTCGCTTTCTGTTTCTCTCATAGCTTGCCTAGGTATTGCCGAATGATATGCTATTGTCGAGTGTTTTTTTAACTCTTTCGCGTAGCCGTCGAGCGAATAGCCACAGGGCATTCGCCATTAATGGACGAGAGGGATCGGCCCGGGTTTCGAGGCGTCGGGCTGCCGCGGACGGCTATCCGCACACCCGTTGCCTCGAAAGCCCAAACGTCGTTTGGTTCTTCTATAAATGGGCCTTTCAACTACCGTATTAAATACCTTTCCATCCGCTCCCTCTCTTTCCTCGCGCTAGCACTCGCGCTTCTCTCTTCTCTGCTGCTCCCTTCTCCTTCGGCATTCGCGAAATGGGTGGTGATGCGGAAGGTAGGGCCAGGTGCGCCAGCGCATTCGTCAACCACACTTTCGACTCCTGCGACCTCTCCGAAGAGGCTTACTTGACCGCTGTCGCGGATTACATTCCGCCGGGGTTCGAGGCGCGAAAGCCCAGGCCGGAAGAGCGCCTAAACTCCATCTCGCCCTTTGCTCTCGCGATCCCGTTAGAGCACTTCGAGGTGGGGTTTCGCCTTCCCATCTGGCCGGAACTCCGCCAGACCTTCAGGTACTACGGGGTCGTGCCCGACCAGCTCAACCCCAACTCCATTGCCATGCTGGTCGGGTACGCGAGCTACCTGCGAGAAGAGGGGATCGAGTTCTCGCTACCCGTCTTCCGCAAGCTGTACACCTTCCGCTGCACTCACGACATCTCCTTCTTCTCGGGTCTAAGTCTACTCAAGCATTATGGGCTCCCGAACAAAAACCACGACTGGGTTCGCCGCTTCATCTTCGTCAGCGGGAGCCTGGGAAACACACTTCTCGCCCCGGTGCAGGAGGAGGAGTCAACCTTCCGCCCCCTGACCTTAGGGGGGAACGAGGCCAAACTCCACCAATACATTCTGGAGCACGGGATGGACCTCGTCTATCTCCGGCGAAACGTCAACTCGCTCCCTCCCATTCCACAGGGTGAGGGTAAGCTTTCGAGACCTTCTGCATTCGTTTCGGCTTGGCGGTTCTTACGTTATTCGCTAAATCATTCGTGTTCTTATGCAGGTGTGCGTAATTTCCCCCTTCACCCGCCGCGACCTCCTGGGGTTTCCGTATCCTTTGCACAGGCGGCCGCGGATGCCTGCCGGGAGGAACCTTCCTCCTCCAAACCTAGCGGTCGGAAACGAAAACCCGGGGCGCTCACTTCCTCTTCTTCCAAGAAGCCGAGAAGTCCTTCCGCCAAGGGGAAAGGGATTTTGGGCGAGACCCCAGGGGCGAGTGCTCCGACCCAAACCCTGGGGACGGGCGCGCCGGTCCTAACCCAGGGGGCAGATGCGCCGGCCCAAGCCTTGGGGTCGGGTGTGCCAGACGGGACTGGGATCCAGGCGGGATCGTCGTTGCCGCCGCCTCCGTTGCCCAAGGACCACCGGAACTTCGCAAATGGCGAGAAGTACGTGGATCCCTCGGGGGCTCCTCTAGTGAAGTGGGACAGAAACGCTAAACGGGTCTCGCTCTCCACCCTCCATTCGACTTGGATAGAGAGCGATGTCGCTACCGGCGAGGCCTACGCCATGGCGTATGCCCTCTATGGCCGTGACGATGCCGAAGTCTTCGATGCCGAGAAGACTCAGGTTCTCGCCCACGAGACCGCCCGAGCCCTACTGCGGGCCCTTGAGCTCGCGCACATGTCTTCGCGCCGGAGCATCAGTCTGGCGCGGAGTCTGGCCGAGGTCGAGGGGACCAGGGCCCTTGTTTCGGCCGAGGCGCAGGAACTCAAGACGAAGTTGGCAGCTGCGGAAGCCCTTCTCGCCAGCCGTCCCGTCAGAGAGGTATATTTCCCTCCTCCCTCCTCCCCGCGAATGACCGTTGATGATTGCCGCACTTTCTTCTCACCATCTTCGTTTTCTCAGGACGCTATGATCGCCGAGATGCTTCGCGCGCGAGTGGGCAATCTTGATGAGGAAGTCCGGCTGGCTAAGGCCGAGGTCCAGCAGGCGCGAGAAGCCGATGCCTTGGCACTCGCCTCAGGAAGCAGGGGGCACTTTTATCCCCACCATGAGCTAGAGCAGCTGATGCAGGAGAATGCTCAAAGCGCCGTGAAGCACGCGCTGCATGTGCTGCGTTAGGCTGGGTACCTGAAGGAGGAGGCCGAATGCCTTTCTGCCCGTCAGGTTGTTCCCGAGCTCTACATCCCCATTCCTTTCCCGGAATACGAGGATGGCGAGCCGCGAGAAGATGCTCTCCTCCTGGATTCAGACGAAAGCGGCGGATCTCCTGGAGAGAAGCCTGCCGACCCTTGAGATGGACCCCTTGTAATTTTTGCTTTCTTTTTACTTTCCATTTTGAATGTAATCATGAATTGGGCGAGTGCCCTTGAAAGATATATATATTGATTACAATTTTTGCGCTATCTCAATTTTTGTGCTATCTCAATTTTTTTCTCATTCGTCGCTATATCTTGCTAGGCTCATTAGGACGCTAGGTCGTAGTGCGACCGTCCTGGCCACCCAGCGAATGCTCGAAGATGACTTAGGTGTGCCGCCCCTTTTCGACTTCCCGCTTCCTGCCCCACTCGCGCCTCCTTACCATTCGCCCAGACCGGGGTTTCGCTTAGGTAGTCAGGAAGAGAGGTGAGATTACCTTACTGGCGCGTGGTCCCTGCGAGTGCTCTCGAGATCCACCCTTGAGAACTTAGAACCTGCCACCGAGTGAGCCTTCGGACCTGCCAGCTAGATGAGAGCCTGGACAGCGGGTCTGCTCGGGGCCATCTCTCAACACCTTGGAACCTGCCACCGAGTGAGCCTTCGGACCTGCCAGCTAGATGAGAGCCTGGACAACGGGTCTGCTCAGGGCCATCTCTCAACACCTTGGAACCTGCCACCGAGTGAGCCTTCGGACCTGCCAGCTAGATGAGAGCCTGGACAGCGGGTCTGCTCGGGGCCATTTCTCAACACCTTGGAACCTGCCACCGAGTGAGCCTTCGGACCTGCCAGCTAGATGAGAGCCTGGACAGCGGGTCTGCTCGGGGCCATCTCTCAACACCTTGGAACCTGCCACCGAGTGAGCCTTCGGACCTGCCAGCTACATGAGAGCCTGGACAGCGGGTCTGCTCGGGGCCATTTCTCAACACCTTGGAACCTGCCACCGAGTGAGCCTTCAGACCTGCCAGCTAGATGAGAGCCTGGACAACGGGTCTGCTCGGGGCCATTTCTCAACACCTTAGAACCTGCCACCGAGTGAGCCTTCAGACCTGCCAGCTAGATGAGAGCCTGGACAGCGGGTCTGCTCGGGGCCATCTCTCAACACCTTGGAACCTGACATCGAGTGAGCCTTCGGACCTGCCAGCTAGATGAGAGTCTGGACAGCGAGTCTGCTCGGGGCCATTTCTCAACACCTTGGAACCTGCCACCGAGTGAGCCTTCGGACCTGCCAGCTAGATGAGAGCCTAGACAGCGGGTCTGCTCCAGGCCATTTCTCAACACCTTGGAACCTGCCACCGAGTGAGCCTTCGGACCTGCCAGCTAGATGAGAGCCTGGACAGCGGGTCTGCTCGGGGCCATTTCTCAACACCTTGGAACCTGCCACCGAGTGAGCCTTCGGACCTGCCAGCTAGATGAGAGTCTGGACAACGGGTCTGCTCGGGGCCATTTCTCAACACCTTGGAACCTGCCACCGAGTGAGCCTTCGGACCTGCCAGCTAGATGAGAGCCTGGACAGCGGGTCTGCTCGGGTCCATCTCTCAATACCTTGGAACCTGCCGCCGAGTGAGCCTTCGGACATGCCAGCTAGATGAGAGCCTGGACAGCGGGTCTGCTCGGGGCCATTTGTCAAAACCTTGGAACCTGCCACCGAGTGAGCCTTCGGACCTGCCAGCTAGATGAGAGCCTGGACAGCGGGTCTGCTCGGGGCCATCTCTCAACACCTTGGAACCTGCCACCGAGTGAGCCTTCGGACCTGCCAGCTAGATGAGAGCCTGGACAGCGGGTCTGCTCGGGGCCATCTCTCAACACCTTGGAACCTGCCACCGAGTGAGCCTTCGGACCTGCCAGCTAGATGAGAGCCTGGACAGCGGGTCTGCTCGGGGCCATTTCTGGAGCTTTCAGAGTCTTTCCTACAAGTTGCAGCATCACTCTCATACACATAGTTTAAACAAAATATTCTTATTCAAAAACACTGTCATTACATAGTGCTCTACTCCTTCGAAGATCTGGCGGAGAGGGTGGTCCGTCACTACTTGAATTGAATGGGCCTGGAAGTATGGCCTGAGCTTCCTTGCTGCGACGACCAGAGCAAAGGCCAACTTCTCCAAAATTGGGTATCTGAGCTCCGCTTCCCTCAGGACCCTGCTCACGTAGTAGACGGGCAGCTGCTTCTTGCCTTCCTCCCGAACCAGGACGGAGCTTACGGCCTCAGCCCCGACCCCGAGATATAGATATAGATCCTCCCCCTCTTTGGGACCTTGGAGTAGCGGCGCCTTGGTGAGTTGGCTCTTCAAGGCCTGGAAGGCCTCCTCGCATTCTTTTGTCCACTCAAACTTCTGGTTACCTCGTAATGTTTTGAAGAAGGGGGAGCATTTCTCCCCGGCTCGGGAGAGAAACCTGCTCAGCCCTGCGAGTCTTCCGGTCAAGCGCTGAACTTCCTTGGCGTTCCGCGGCGACCCCAGCTCCATTATGGCCTTAACCTTGTCCGGGTTAGGTTCTACCCCCCAAGGGGTGAGAAGGTGCCCCAGGAATTTCCCCTTACTGGCCCCGAACACGCACTTTAGGGGGTTCAAGCGCATCTTGTACTTGCGTAGGGTGGCGAAGGTCTCCTCGAGGTCCTGGATGTGAGAGTTCACGCACTTGCTCTTCACCATAAGGTCATCCACGTAGACCTCCAGGTTCCTTCCCCTTTGCTCCCTAAATACCCGGTCCATCATCTTCTGGTAGGTTGCTCCTGCATTTTTCAGCCCGAAGGGCATCATCTTATAGCAGTAGCATCCCTCCCTGGTGATGAACGAGACGTCTTTGACGTCCGGGGGGGTGCATCCTGATCTGGTGATAACCTGAAAAAGCATCCAAAAAACTCATCACAGAAAAACCGACGGCTGAGTCAACCAGCGTCGATCCGAGGCAGGGGATAACAATCCTTAGGGCAGGCCTTGTTTAACAATGAAAAATCCACACACATACGCCAGTGACTATCGGCCTTTTTTACCATTACGACGTTGGAGACCCAGCCTGGGTACTGGATCTCCGATACAAAACCTGCTTCGAGGAGCTTGGCCACCTCCCCGCGGATTGGTTCTTCGAGCTTGCTGGCGAAGGTCCTTCTCTTCTGCCGGATGGGGCGGGCTCCTGGCTCGAGGTTGAGACGATGGCAAGCCACGTCCGCCTCAATACCTGGCATATCAGCTGCGCTCCATGCGAAGACATCCACGTTCTTCTGGATGCACTCCAGCATCTTCACCCTGTCCTCCGGGCCGAGACCCCCGCTGATCCGCACCTATTTCACCCTTCCCTCATGGGTGATGACCTCCATCTCTACCACCTCTTCTGCCGCCTCGAGCCGGGTTGGCTCTTCCCATTGGCCCTTTGCTTCTCGCCCCTCCTCCCGGGCCTCTTCCTCTGCGGCTCCTTCCGCCTCCATCGGCTCGACCTCCTGCTCCTCCTGGGCGACCTCCATATTCTCCTCTCGGGCACCGCCCTCTTCCTCTACTCCTCTCTTCTCCACTTCTTCTCCTGGCCCCTCCGGCCTCGTCATCTCCTTATCCATCCTCTCAGCCTCCGCCATCTAAGAGATGGTGTTGACGGCAGTCACATAGCACTGCCTCGCCACCTTAGCATCTCCTCGGATCTGGACCTGGACTCCTCCACTATGGAACTTCAGGCACTGGTGGTACGATGAGGGCACGCACCGGAAAGCACTAATGAGAGGGCGTCCGAAGATAGCATTGTAGCTGCTCGGAGCGTCCACAATGACGAACCGGCAGTTCCTTGGGACCCCTCCTAACGTCACTTGGAGACCCACGCCTCCCTCGACCTCCTTTCGCTCCCCTGAGAAACCAAACAGTGGTCCGTCGGAGGCCTGCACCCTCTTATTCTCCACCTCCATCGCGTCGAAGGCCTTCTTGAAGATCACATTCACTGAGCTCCCGTTATCCACCAGGATCCGGGAGACCGTGAAATTTTCAATCGTCGTCTGGATCACCAGGGCGTCGCAGAATGGATCCTCATAATCTGGCATGTCTTCCGAGGAGAAGGTGAGCTTCTCTGAGGGGGTGGGGTTTGGGAAGTCGATGCGACGTCCCTTCGGAACATCGCCTGGAAGCTCCTCTTGCGAGAGGCCTCTATCCCAACCCCACCATGAATCACCCCGATTCCCCCCTTGCTCCTACATCAGCCCGGTCTTCACACCTATCCTCTTCCCCTTCCGGGAACACCTCCTCAATCCTGATCGGCTGCTGCCGTGGCTGCCCCCTCTCCCTCATCTTCAGGAACTCGGGGCAGGTGGTCGTTGCGTGACCCTCTTCCTGATGAAAGTCACAATAGGGCAACACCACCCTGCCCCCTCTTCCCGCTCTTCCTCTTCCTCCTCTTCCTCGGCCTACCGTCATGGCTTGCTCCCGCGGAGGAGGAGGGGGTCGGGGGCCCTGCCTCCACCCCGGATTGACTCCCCCCATCTCCCTTCCTTGGTATCCTCCTTCCTGACCTCTCGCTGGTCCCTCTTGATTCCTCCACCCCAACCTGTTGTGGGGCTCCTGATACCTCCAATTCCGAGGTGGCCTCTCGAACCCCTGACCTCTGGGTTCCTCTCTCCTTCTTCCCTCTTGTTGTCTCACCTCAGGCTCGCTCATCTTTGCCAACCTTTTGTAGAACTCCGGGTTGGCCGCCTCCCCTTCTATCTCCTCCGCTGCTCGCTCCATCAACTCCTCAAAGGAGACCGGAGCCCTCCTCTTCAGGTCCATCTTGAAGAACCCATCTCTCAATCACACAATGAACGCCATCTTGAGGGCGAACCCTGGCACCTCCTGCACAAGGTGTATCTCTTCCCGGAACCTGTCCACGTAATGTGCCAGAGACTCCCCCTCCCTCTGCCTGATCTTGAAGAGAGCCTCCGCATCCTTCTTCCTCTTTTTTGACGTCGAGAATCGCAGCCAGAAGCTCCGACGCAGATCGTCGAACGCGTAGATGGAACCTACGGGAAGCTGGTGGAACCAATCCCTTGCCTTCTCCTTCAGGGTGGTTGCAAAGAGCCGGCATTGGAATGCATCCGACATGGGAAGAATTGAGGTCATGTCCTCAAACCACTGCAGGTGCATGATGAGTCCTCATCATATACACATATATGGACTCATCTGGGCCATTATTTAGCCAATATCACGCACTTTAGCCTTATTATAGCTTATATTTGATAACCATGCTAGGTGCACATTTACGCCCATTTTGGTGTGTTTTTCGTGTTTATTATCTTTAGTAGTATTCATGTGCTTGTTAAGTGCCACTTTCAGTGGCTAGATCTGTGTTTGTGCTGGAATAGGAGGCGTGCAAGTGTTTCCGGTGCAATTCTGCACAGGAACACTGCGCATGATCACTTGTTCTAGTGCGCACGACCACCGGTCGTGCGCCACTGATCGTGCGCACTTAACCCTTTTTACGAGTTCTGTCTGGTGCAGTGCGCACGACTATCGACGCTAGTGCGCACGACCACCGGTCGTGCGCCACTGTTCGTGCGCACTCATCATTAAATTTCTGAGTTCTGTTTGGTCTAATGCGCACGACCACCGACGATAGTGCGCACGACCACCGGTCGTGCGCCACTGGTCGTGCGAACATGTTATTTTATAATTTCTGTCTTTGCAGGTTCCGTCCAGGCAGAGCGCACGATCACCGAATGCTAGTGCGCACGACCACTGGTCGTGCGCCAATGACCGTGCGCACTGTTTAATTCCAGCGCCTATAAATTCCCTGCTCGCGATTTTAGGTAAAACTCTCGCCCGACTCCGCCGTTTTCTGCTCCCGTCCGCCTGGTTTCGCCCTTCCATCGCCGCCCACCTTAGGGAGGATCTCCGGGCAAGCTTTCAACGCCAAATCTTCGTCGGAGTCTCCTCTCGGCCTCCTCCTTCATCCAAGTGCTCCAAGGAAGGTTTAGCCGCCATCGCCATCAAGCAAGACGAAGTTTGCAACCTCTACCGGATCGTGACACGAAGAAGACGGGTCCATTGGAGAGTCGTGACAGCTCTCTCTACCCCGGACGTAGTTGCGGACCGAGCTTGGACGCGGATTGACAACCCGGCGATTCCAACCGTGAATCTCCAACGAGCCTTCGGATTCGGTCGATTTCTTGCCTTGTTCTCTTCTTATTGATGTGTATGTAGCTAGATCTAACATTATGATGAAGCGTGCTTGATTATTAGCATTTTTACTTGATTATGTCTATGTGATTTGAGTATTCTTGCTTATTATTTTGAGGTGTGCCTTGTGGTGTGGATTGTTGGTTGTGTTGTGCCGCCCTAACAATTGTTAGTGGTGTGCTCGTCGAAGAGGTGCGTGCGACCCTCATTCCGTTAGCCTACTCGTCCATCCGCCTACCGAAGCGTGGCATCGCGGCCCGTATTCCATTCGCCTAACGAAGCAGCGCGCTCAAGGCCTGCATTGTTCAATTCCGCTTGCCTTCTCGTCCATCCGCCCTTACGAAGCAGCGCGCTCAAGGCCTGCCTAGTCTCCATCCCGCCAAGCGAAGCATTGCATAGCGGCATTGCATAGGAGTAGTTGATAGCTTTTATTTTATTTTCCAAAAGCCAACCCAACTCCCCCGCAATCCATTCGACCTAAAGGACTTCGATCTCAAGTCCTTCCTCGACATTTAACTCCACCTTACTGTGTTCCTCAAGAGACCGACACTCGGGGATTTATTCCCAAAATTTATTACTTGCGCGACCGGTGCACTTGCCGAATCATCGCATCAAGTTTTTGGCGCCGTTGCCGGGGAACACAGTCGTGTGAGTTTTCTGGAGAGGGAGAACCTGAGAGAAAAGCCCTTCCATTTGTAAATTGCATTTTCTGTTATTTTATTTCTGTTCTTTTTATTCCATTTTCTTGTTTTTATTAGGTTGCTTTAGTAAATTTTTGTTAGGTGTAGTATTTTGCACATTTTGTCTGAATCGTATTATCTTCACATTATGTGGGCACATCTCAATTTCCGTTGCCGTTGGTGTGGAGCTTCCTCCCACTCTAGTGATGAATGCCCTACGGAGAATAGTAGGCATAATTCTTCTCGCCCAGCATATAGAGCATCGACTCCGTCTGATACTCCATATGGTGCGCGTAAGTCTTATGGCTACTCTGCTGAGCCTTTACCGTCATACTTCTTTTCGGCTCCAGCCCCCGCTGTGCCAAAGAAGCCCGCTAGGCAGTGCCAGTTTTGTCGGAGCACAGAGCACGCCCTGAAGGATTGTGCTGCTTTTCATCGCCAATTGGATGAGGATGACGAGCCGGATATTCGGATCGTCCCAACTCCTAGCTCTGGCGGCACACCTTCAACATCCGGCTATGTGTCTTTGTCACCTTCACATTTTGAAGGGTATGGCATGGATACGGTCACCGGATGTGCGGCTGATCTATGCACCGACATTGCTGAGCCAATTCTCCATGTGCCTCCACCACTTCTAGTGGATTCGATTCTTTCCCCTATTGTGCATTCTACATTCGTTTCTGACGACATTGTCGATGATGTGTCGCAGGATGAGGTTGTTGATCTTAGTGTTGTGCCTATTCCTATGGAGGAGGACAACCTTCTAGGTGAAGAGGAGTTTTCCTCAACACCGGTGGAGGAAGTCCAAATCCTTAGCCTGGCCACCGTTGATCCCGCCGACTCTTGCAGCATTGATGACAATGCTAACATTATTTTACTTCCCCAACCTGATGGGAGTGAGACCGGGACCACTCCCCCGATTAATGTTTATTTATGTCATTCGTCTTCTTTATTTCTCGACCCCCCTTCTTCATTCGAGCCTGTGCAGATTGAGTCTTCACAGGTATCCCAGGAGGACTTGGAGCTTTTTGCTCAAGTCAATGATGTGAGCATCCTCTCATGTGAGGAGGTTTATTCCCCCTCCGTAGAGGAAGCTCCACTCATTGCCTTTTCCTCCAGCTGCCTCCCTGTTGACGACGCCTTGCTAGGCAAGGATATTTTTGGTGAGTTGAGTGAGGACCAGGCCTCCTCCTCTTCTTACTTTCTCTACCCTCTACCTGTGAGGAGCAGGTATCTATATTTAGGTAGAGGGGTGACTGTTCTATCTCCGTATCGGTACCCGCTACCGACACGCATATTAGGCCAGTTACCTGTCCACTTCTCCTTCCATAGGCCCATTAGCTAGAATCGTTAAGATTTTGAATAAGTCGTGCTGGGATGACAATAACCCCAGTAGTTATCTTACTTTTCATGCATTTTATTTTATTCAATCATGTTTAGTTAGCTGTAGTTTATTTTAGTTTGTCTTTTTCTTTTGTTTTTGCGGAGCTGACCCCTGCAGGTTTCTTTTCTGGATGGCGGACGCTGCAGCTTAGTCCAGGTTTAAACGCCAATCTTCTGGTGTGCTCATTTCTGAGCATTGGGTACTCTCTTCCCCTAGCCCTATTCTAGTTTTCATGTCACATATTATGCGGATTGTTTAGTCTAAGTCTGGGGGAGAGTAGTTTTGTTTACCCGCTCACGTGCACTATTGCACTGCATACTAGAAGATTTCATTTTAAAATATTTTGTTTATTTTCATTGGACACCACATCACCCACTTGAGCGCATACTCATCTGTTTGCCTGCTCTGTTGTGAATTTAATTCTTCTGCTTATTTGGGAAAATCTAGGTGATGGCTTAAGACTATGTAGTAGAGTAAAATGTTGACTCTAGTAGTGCTCCTAGTCGAGTGCTCGGTTGCATAGGAATTTGTGTAGAGTAGATTTCTCTTTATACTTATGGTTTTATATTTTTCTTATTAGTGTAAATGTTGTTTACTCTACTCAAATGGTGAATTCGGTGGAATCAAACGGTAGCATAGGGATGTGTGTAAACGATCGCTAGATTCGTATTGCTTGAGTCGGGAGAAAGGAGAATCTTTCTCGGTGGCTAGAACTTGCCCCAAGTGATTCTTGAAGCATGGGTATATGGTTAGTCATTTGTGTGAATGTGATATAGGCCATCATTTTGGCCCGGTTGAGCCTTTGTGCCTATCTCTACCGCTATATCCTCGCTAGCCCAGTTGTGCCTACCCGTTCTTTGATTCAGCCCCACTTTTATTTCACCAAAGCCCAAACGCCAATCCTAGTCGCACACCCAAATCGGAGCTTTAGCTGTTTATTATTTTCATGAGTTGGGTTGTTGATGTTGTGGTACTTTTGTGAAAATGTGGATGTGCCTCATTGATAGATTTGCTGAAAATGTTTTGAAAAGAAAAGGAAAGAAAATGAGAAAAAGAAGAGAAGTGAAAAGAAAAGAAAAAGATGAGCTTTAATGAAAAATTTATGTATAGATTTATGTTTGGGAGTAGGCGGTGCACGCACCCATGTTGTTAAGTTCAAGTCTGGGGGTGTTGTGTACCCGCGTGTTTGTGTGGCGAATGAGGATTGTATCCTGCATTAGCTCATTTGGGTTTAGTGCTTGAGCCGTCGTTTTTATCTTTGTTTATCCTCACCTAAACCCAAGCCCCAATTAAAACCTAAAGTCCTATTGATTCACGCATTTGAGTCAAACCAGTGCCGTGGAGAGAATGTGACCGGGCAAGCCTATGGTCACCGACACTGATGGATTTCAGTGGAGTTTTTCCCGCATCCCGATCTTGGGCAATGCTCGTCTCAGCGTTTAGTTTACTTTCTCCGTATGCATGACCGAATGATTCACCGTAATTCACCATTTTGAGTAGTTGTAATATGCTTTTACTCTTTTAGAAATATATAAACTGTTTTTTATAATTAGACGTCTTTTCTACTATTCTTCTTATGCACGTGAGCATGCGACTTCGCATGGTACTCTGTACTGTAGTTTTAAGATATCTACTTTTCTTTCCCCGTTCGCGTAGAATTTGTTTGCTCGGGACGCGCAAACAGTTAAGTCTGGGGGTGTGATGAGTCCTCATCATATACACATATATGGACTCATCTGGGCCGTTATTTAGCCAATATCACGCACTTTAGCCTTATTATAGCTTATATTTGATAACCATGCTAGGTGCACATTTACGCCCATTTTGGTGTGTTTTTCGTGTTTATTATCTTTAGTAGTATTCATGTGCTTGTTAAGTGCCACTTTCAGTGGCTAGATCTGTGTTTGTGCTGGAATAGGAGGCGTGCAAGTGTTTCCGATGCAATTCTGCACAGGAACACTGCGCATGATCACTTGTTCTAGTGCGCACGACCACCGGTCGTGCGCCACTGATCGTGCGCACTTAACCCTTTTTACGAGTTCTGTCTGGTGCAGTGCGCACGACTATCGACGCTAGTGCGCACGACCACCGGTCGTGCGCCACTGTTCGTGCGCACTCATCATTAAATTTCTGAGTTCTGTTTGGTCTAATGCGCACGACCACCGACGATAGTGCGCACGACCACTGGTCGTGCGCCACTGGTCGTGCGAACATGTTATTTTATAATTTCTGTCTTTGCAGGTTCCGTCCAGGCAGAGCGCACGATCACCGAATGCTAGTGCGCACGACCACTGGTCGTGCGCCAATGACCGTGCGCACTGTTTAATTCCAGCGCCTATAAATTCCCTGCTCGCGATTTTAGGTAAAACTCTCGCCCGACTCCGCCGTTTTCTGCTCTCGTCCGCCTGGTTTCGCCCTTCCATCGCCGCCCACCTTAGGGAGGATCTCCGGGCAAGCTTTCAACGCCAAATCTTCGCCGGAGTCTCCTCTCGGCCTCCTCCTTCATCCAAGTGCTCCAAGGAAGGTTTAGCCGCCATCGCCATCAAGCAAGACGAAGTTTGCAACCTCTACCGGATCGTGACACGAAGAAGACGGGTCCATTGGAGAGTCGTGACAGCTCTCTCTACCCCGGACGTAGTTGCGGACCGAGCTTGGACGCGGATTGACAACCCGGCGATTCCAACCGTGAATCTCCAACGAGCCTTCGGATTCGGTCGATTTCTTGCCTTGTTCTCTTCTTATTGATGTGTATGTAGCTAGATCTAACATTATGATGAAGCGTGCTTGATTATTAGCATTTTTACTTGATTATGTCTATGTGATTTGAGTATTCTTGCTTATTATTTTGAGGTGTGCCTTGTGGTGTGGATTGTTGGTTGTGTTGTGCCGCCCTAACAATTGTTAGTGGTGTGCTCGTCGAAGAGGTGCGTGCGACCCTCATTCCGTTAGCCTACTCGTCCATCCGCCTACCGAAGCGTGGCATCGCGGCCCGTATTCCATTCGCCTAACAAAGCAGCGCGCTCAAGGCCTGCATTGTTCAATTCCGCTTGCCTTCTCGTCCATCCGCCCTTACGAAGCAGCGCGCTCAAGGCCTGCCTAGTCTCCATCCCGCCAAGCGAAGCATTGCATAGCGGCATTGCATAGGAGTAGTTGATAGCTTTTATTTTATTTTCCAAAAGCCAACCCAACTCCCCCGCAATCCATTCGACCTAAAGGACTTCGATCTCAAGTCCTTCCTCGACATTTAACTCCACCTTACTGTGTTCCTCAAGAGACCGACACTCGGGGATTTATTCCCAAAATTTATTACTTGCGCGACCGGTGCACTTGCCGAATCATCGCATCAGTGCACGACCGGGTCCTCCTTTCCGGTGTAGTAGGACATCTCCGGCCCCCGAAACCCCTCTGGCACTGGAGCCGAGAGGATCATCTCGCAAAAGGGGCTCCCTTCCCCTGCTCGGCGAATGGTCCTCTCGCGCGGAGCCAACTCGCACACCTCAGCACTCGCCGGACTGCTGAACAGTTGCCGCCCTGGGAGATCTCGCGCACTTCCCTCTGCTGGCACCTCCTTTCCCAGCCGCTGCCCCAGAGCGTTCTCGCCGACCTGCTGGGGTGGAATGATGGGAACAGCTGGCGTCTCGCATTCGCCCCTTGCCGCGAGAACTGTCTGCAGGACTTCTCGCTTGAATTTCTCGAACATCTCCAGCCACTCCCCTGTCGCTGGTGGCTGCGAGTGGCCTGAGTCAGAACCATTCCCTCCATCTCCTGTCATCGAACCTAGCTTGGGATTTTCCTTCAATGGCTACGGTCCACGCTCACCGCACCAAAAATGTTGAAACCTGCAACAGGTCTCTTGAGTTCGGACCCACTGGGGGTGCAGCCGATGCTTACTTCTCCCTCACTAAACTCTCTTGACGGTGGATGTGAGAATAAGAAAAGACCCAAGGCCGAAGCGAGGAGGTCCCGCCACACACCCGGAAGATCTTAGAGAGCTTCCCCTCCCAAACCAGAGCTCAACCGGGCACCTTGGAGGGCACTAGCAGCCGACCAAAAACTAGCCTGGAGGAGAGGATTCTCTAAAATCGGATCTCCTCCAAGGTGCCCTTAACCTCCAAGGTGCCCTTAAGGGTCTATTTATAGATTTTTCTAGGCTGGTCTGCAAATAACATGAATCCGCCTTTTAGTTTTACTAACCGCACCCCAAATTGGTCTGCTAATAGCCTAACTCCGCTGTTCTGAAGGGCTATTCGCAGCCCACCAGGGGTATTATGGTCATTTTCCCCTTAAAACCTTTGGGGCGAGTGGTCCGTGAGGGCACCACTCGTCGATCTCCCGCTCAGCTGGACGAGTGCCCATACTACTGAGCGAGTGGTCCGTGAGGGCACCACTCGCCGAACTCTTCGCCTACAGCGCACCCCCACTAATCCGGAGATCTTTCCACCTTCCTTAGCCTGGGCGAATGATCTGGCTGACCCAGGTCTCGCCAGTTGGCTTGAGGGACCCACTCGGCGAATACGGGTTGTACAGAATGTGGTCAAATTTGATGGTGAGGAGGTCTCGGCAAACTATATTAAGATATATACTCATACATGTCATTTATGTAACTATCAAGTTCTGATATTTATCATGATTTTGTAAACATTTGTAGACTCATCCTAGCGTGAAACATTATAAAGAAAAAAAATTATTATTAATTGGTCAGATTTTGGGGTCTTATGCGAAAATGATAAGGCTCATGATATTCATGCGGCAACTACGATCTAGACTGTAAACGAGTTAGATACTGAGTCTATTGTGGAAGAAAGCCACACTCCAAGAGATGGTTTTAGATTTGGCAGCGAAGGAAGCACCCAACTGAGGGAAAAAAGAGTTGTTTTGATTGATGCTATGGCGGAAGTCATATCCACTGTGGCCAACATCATGGATAAGTCACTTAACGTGGATAGCACCACTGATGCAGATAAGATGTTGGCTCATGCTAGACTGTTGAAGGCTCCGCTCAAGATAGTCCACTAAGGCTCATCAAATGTGAAATGGTCTTATATAGTATCTCTAGCGTAGAGCCCTTAACCCTAGCGACACGAAACTCATTGAGTCGTTCCGAGTCGGTTCTGATACGCGCAGACATATTAACTAAATATCATAACAATCTCATCCTATGTCCGCGGTAAACCCGACGTCGGAAAGGGGTTGGTGTGTGTACTTTTCAACCAAATTCAACTCAATACACAACCGTGTCCACAACACTTGTCATAACATATTGAACTTAAAAGAAAAACAGAAGTATGTATGCACGCATAAGAATAAAACATAAATTCAGCAGCATCTAAACATAGTCAAAGGTACAATCAGAGAAACAAGTATCAGTACACATATTGTCTCATGACCAACAGAAGAGCAAATATAATAGTCCAAACAGACAGATGGAAGAAGAGAGCTAAACAGTGCTCTAAGCAAAGATAATCAAAGAAAACAGATAACACTCTAGCTATCATCAGCCTCAGACGTCCATCAAATCATCATGTTTAGGATCCCATCCTGCAAGCGCTTCTCCAGCAACAACAACTCCTGTAATTTTCAACATAGAATGTCATTGAAAATAAATTTATACTATGAAAATATACATGTATCTAGTTCTACAAAAAGAACGTAGTACTTTGTAATTAAGCTAGAGGAGACCTACTTAGAGTATTATAGGTTCAACCGCAGAATCCATTATCGGTTTCCAATGAAACAATTTATGGACTTCTGGACACCGCAGCTATACCTGTGTTCCTATATGGAATGTCACGGTTACTTTTTTCTAAAGTTGATTAGTACTCATCAAATGTGGAATGGAACCAACCAACAAGAGATGGTCTAAAACAAGTCAGATCGTGTTATCAAATGTGGAATAACACTCTCCTCCAAGTTAAGGAAGACAAATCCGATGAAGTTGTTAACATCAAATGTGAAAAATCCGATGAAGTTGTTAACATCAAATGTGGAATGAAATAACTCATTAGATTCGTACTCAGCAACCAAGAGCATCAGCGGAGCACAACATGCTTGCTTTGACAAGGGAAAGAGAAGAAATCAAAACATTTGGACTAAGGCGGAACTGAATCATCTAACCTTGGACTAAGGCAAATCTGAAAACGCCTTGAGTCTCATTTTCCTCACTGTTTTGATTGATCGGTCTTTGGGCATTCCTTTCGTCAATGGATCAGCTAAATTATCTTTCGATTGCACATCGAGCAAAGTGAAAATGCCCCATTCTTTCAGATAATTCAATAGAGCGTGTCTCAGTCATACATGTCGTCTCTTAGTATAAAAGAGAACATTCTTATCAACTTGGACGACTGCCTGATTATCACAGTACACGCTTAAAGAATTGACTTGTAGTCTAGACAAGAAAATGTCTAGAATCAAATTCCTGATCCAGTCTGCCTTTTCACCAGCTAAAGCTAAGACAAACAACTAGGCTTTCATAGACGACAGGGTTATACAAGTCTGTCTTTTGGATTTCCAAGTAACGGTAGCGCCACCCAAATTGAATATAAATCCACTGGTGGACTTGCTGTTTCCAACTTTTGAACATCATGAGGCATCAGAGTATCCTTCCAAAGTAAGAGGGTGACCAGTGTAGCACAGAGCGAGATCTTTAGTAGAGCGAGATCTTTGTAAGATGTTGGCTCAAGCTAGACTACCTGAGCTCGACCAACGAGAAATGCTCGAACCAATGGATATGTTGTCTCATGATACCACGTGATTTGGAGTATTTATGGCTTTACCAGACGAAATGAAGACATCACGTCTCCGAATGAGGTTTTATAATTAATCTTTCTATGTTTGATAGTAGTCTACTGCTTCGATTATTTTATGCATAGAGACTTTTTTATCACTCTGAGACTTTTTAAATATATTATGCTGGTGAAAATAGTATGACTATGATTTTATAAGCTCCTGCAATTATTTTTTATACTCTGCAACTCTGCAAGTTTCAATTTTTAAAGAAGTTTGTCAATTCCAATTTTTGGTAGGGTCCGTTCGTTTGAACGGAATTGGCTTTCTGGAATTAGCTTTTCGACAAACCAATATCTACATGAATTGGCTTTATACATAATTCCAATTTTGTTGTTCGGGTGTAAGATTGAATTCAGTCAACAGAATTAGAATTGAGGCACAAAAGTTGTTCGGCTGAATGATTGAATTGGTATTGGAATTGAAATTATACAATAATTATATAAAACTCAAAATACACGTCAGCGCCGAACGCATTAAATTGCGCGCCCAGGCGAAAAACATGTTCCCGCCTGGAAAACGCGCTTCAAGGCAAAAAAACACGCCGAACGCATTAAATTGCGCGCCCAGGCGAAAAAAGCGCACGCCGGGTAAAAAGCGCGCGCCGGGCGAAAAACTCGCGCGCGGGCTTAAAACCAGCGCCAGGGCGAAAACGCGCGCCCGTGCGAAATACGCGCGCCCAGGCGAAAACGCGCGCCCGACCGAAAATGCGCGACCGGGCAAAAACGCGCGCCCGGGCAAAAACGCGCGCTCGGGCGAAAAACGTGCGCCCGAGCAAAATACGCGCACCCAGACGAAAACAACGTGTGTCGGGTAAAAAACGCGCGTCGGGCAAAAAACTCGCGCACGGGCTTAAAACCAGCGCCAACACGAAAACGCACGCCCGGGCGAAAACGCGCGCTCGGGCGAAAAACGCGTGCCTGGGCAAAAAAATGCGCGCACGGCGTAAAAATGCGCGCCTGGGCGAAAAACCCATGTCCGGTCGAAAAACACGCGCCCGGGCGAAAACGCACGCCCGGGTGAAAAACGCGCGTCCGGGAGAAAAACGCATGCCCGGGTAGAAAAAGGCACGTGCGAGCGGAAAAAGGCGCGCCCGGGCAAAAAAACATGTGTCCGACCGAAAAACATTCACGATGTTCAAAAAACGTGCTCGGGTCTAAAAATTTGCGTCCGGCCGAAAAACGCGCTCTCAGGCAAAAAACGAGCGCCCGAGCGAAAAAATGTGCCCTAGCGAAAAATGCCCGGCAAGCCGAAAAACACCCGATAGGCTGAAAAATGCCCGCCCGGGAGAAAAAACACGCTCCCGATCGAAAAAACGCCCGCCTGGGCAAAAAATGAATGTTCGGTCGAAAAACAAACGTCCGACCGAAAAACACGTGCCCGGCCAAAAAACACACCCTGTAGGAAAACGCACGCCCGACCGAAAAGCGCGCGCGTAGGCCGAAAAACTTTGCCGAAAACACTCGATTATGCAGAAAACCTATGGGCAGAGGTAAGAATTGACGATTTGATTTTTTTGTTCAATGTCAAAGCCATGATTTTTCCCATGAAAGCCAATATCCGCATAAATTCTGTTGCGCTGAACATTAGAATTGGATTTGTAATTGTCAATGCTAAGTCCAGAAAATCAATTCCGTCCAAACGAATGGACCCTTAGGGTCCGTTCGTTTGGACGGAATTGGCTTTCTGGAATTGGCATTGCCGATTAGAAATCCAATTCTAATGTTCGCCGCAACGAAATTTACGAGAATATTGGCTTTATATGAAAACTCATGGCTTTGACTTTGAACTAAAAAATGAAATCGCCAATTCTTACCTCCACCATGAGTTTTCCGCATAATCGAGTGTTTTTGCCCGAGTTTTTTGGCTTACGCGCGTGTTTTCCTGCTGGGAGTGAGTTTTTCCACCGGGCGCGTGTTTTTCGATCGGCGCGTGTTTTTCGGTCGGGCATTCATTTTTTGCCCAGGCTGGCGTTTTTTGCCCGGACGCGCGTTTTTCGGTCGGCCATGAGTTTTTTGGCCGGCCGGGCAATTTTCACCCGGGCGCGCGTTTGTTTTGCTCAGGTGCACTTTTTTCGCCCGGGCACGCTTTTTTCGCCCGAACGCGATTTTTCCGGTCGGAAGCGAATTTTCTGGCCGGGCGCGAAATATTTTGCCCGAACGCGATATTTTTTTGCCGGCCGCGATTTTTTCTCCCAAGAGCGTTTTTTTCGCCGGGCGCGATTTTTTCGCCCTGGCGCAGTGTTTTCCGCCCGGGCGAGATTTTTTCCCTCGGGCGCGCTTTTTTCGCCCGGGCGGGATTTTTACGCCCGAGCGCGTTTTTTTCGCCCGTGCGCGATTTTTTTGCCCGGGAAAGTTTTTCCCCTGGGCGCGATTTTTTCGGCCGGGCGCGTTTTTTTCGCCCAGGCGTGTTTTTTTTCTCCCGGGCGCGATTATTTCGCCCGGGCGAAAAAAATCGCGCCCGTGCGAAAAAATCGCACCGGGGCAAAAAATGCTCCCGGGCGGGGGTTTTTCGCCCGGGCGTGCATTTTTCGGCCGGGCGGCGTTTTTCGCCCGGCCGCGCATTTTTCGCCGAGACGATCTTTTTTCCCCCGGGCGCATTTTTTTTGCTCGGGCGAAACAAATGCGCCCGGGCGAAAAAAACGCGCACGGACAAAAAATCAATCACGGGCGAAAAATGCGCCCTGGCAAAAAAAACGCGCCCGGGAGACCCGGGAGAAAAAAATCACACTCCCGGGCGAAAAAATCGCGCCCGGGCGAATAAAATCGTGCCCGGGCGAATAAAATCGCGCCCGGGCGAAAGAAATGCGCCCGGGCGAAAAAATCGAGTCCGGGCGAAAAAATCACTCCCGGGCGAAAAAAGCCTACCCGGGAGAAAAAACTGCGCCTGGGCGAAAAAACTACGCCCGGGTGAAAAAAACGTGTCCGGGCGAAAAACTCGCGCCCGGGCGAAAAAGTCACGCCCGGGCGAAAAAAATGCTCCCGGGCGAAAAAATCGCGCCCGGGCGAAAAAATCGCGTCTGGGCGAAAGAATTGCGCCCAGGAGAAAAAATAGCGTCCGGGTGAAAAAATTGCGCTCGGGCGAAATCAACGTGGTGGGGCGAAAAAAACGAGCCCGGGCGAAAAAATCGCGCTCGGGCAAAAAACCAGCCCGGGCGTTAGTTTTTTGCCTGGGCGCGCGTTTTTCGGCCGGGCGCCCATTTTTCGCCCTGTCACGCATTTTTCGGTCGAGCGCGCGTTTTTTGCCCGGGCGCGCGTTTTTGCCCGGGCGCGCATTTTTGCCCGGGTGCGCGTTTTTGGCCGGGCTCTCGTTTTTCGCCCGAGGAAAAAATGTGCACCTGGGAGAAAAAATTGCGCTTGGGCGAAAAACGCGCGTCGTAAAACATATTATGCAATTTAATGCGTTCGGCGCTAATGTCTATTTTGAGTTTTATAAAATTATTGTATAATGTCAATTTCAATACCAATTTCATTATTCAGGCGAACAACTTTTGTGCCTCAATTTCAATTTTGTTGACTGAATTCAATCTTACAGCCGAACAACAAAATTGAAATTCTGTGCAAAGGCAATTCATGTAGATATTGGTTTTCGTCGAAAAGCAAATTCCAGAAAGCCAATTCCATCCAAACGAACGGATCCTTACAGAAAATCATCGTGTACCGGAACAATAGTATTTAAATTCAGATCAATTTCAATTACCGCAGGAATTGAAATTGCAATTCCAATTCCTGCGATCCTACTAGACCCTCAGTGGTTTAATTTGATGAAAAGTTGAGCGTCATTAGGCCTTCAGCAGTTCAGAGTCCTTCCGACTTTTTTGCTTTTAACAACGTAATTACATCTAATTTTAGTGATTATATTTATTTTCAAATTTACTATTTTTAGATAAAAAATAAATTATTTATTCAAACAATATTTTAGTAAAGCTATCAAACTAATCATTTAACAAAATTCATGAGATTTGATTGTGAGATCAAGAGCGTCTCGCCAACATTATTTACCGACTACACTAAGGCTTCGTTTGGGAGTACTTACTCTCACCGGTCAAGCGGTCACGACCGCATTCATGCGATCGTGACAGCTTGACCGGTGAAAATAAGTCCCCCCAAACGAAACCTAAATAACTTTGTAAAAAAAGTCAAGTAAATTTTTAATTCTATAAAGAAATACGGTAGTGCCATAGTATAATGGGGAGGATGAGATTAATCTCGGTTATTATAAAATTAAATATTTTTAAATAAAAATAAATTATTTATTTAAATAATATTTTCATAAAAATATAAACTAATAATTTAACAAAGAAGGTAGGTTTTGAACTTGAGATAAAAAGTATTCCACAAACACTATTTATCAAATGCACTTGTGAAAAAATAAAATAAATTTTGAAATGTATATGCAAGTGATAGTGCACGAGATGTATGTAACATTAGTAGCACTGTCATGGGCTCAGATTATCCCGAATGAACAAGTGCTCAGCGGAGAGAAGTGAACAAAAAGGAGGTCTAAAACAATAGATAATTGAAGAGAAGACAAATAATATGTATGCAATAAGAATTATTTCCGATATTTCAGAACGAGCTCTGTATTGAAACTTCTCCTAACAGTACATGCGCTGCAGAAATCCCAGCTTCAAATTGTGCCTTTCAAAGGCTGCTCTGATAATACATTTATGTGCGCCTTCTCGTGCTTTTTGCTTTCAGGGCCTGTTTGTTTAGGCGGCGGAGATGAAAACGGTGGCAATAGAAGCGTTGGCAATGGAGAGGTGAGAAATAGAGGGAGGTGGCTGTTGCAGTCTCAAAAAAAGCTTAAACTTGTGTTTTGGAGCGGACGCGTTGGGAATGAGGGGATTACCAAATAGTGTTTTTAATCGGCATCTTTTCTCCCTAACGGCGATGGAGCAAAAACGCTCAAACAAACAGATCCTCCGTCTAGGTCTTTTGCTATCCACTTTTTCAAATTCCGCCCGCAAAACATCGCGGGGAGGTGGTGGTTTTGCCGAAATGTATCACCTTCTCCAAGTCACGACCACCGTCGGGTCCCACCGGTTGTGGTAACCACAAGAAACTTGGAGAAATGAATACATTCCGGCGAGGCAGCCACCGCCTTCTCCGACGACACCTTGCCGGCGAAATTTGAAGAAGAAAAAAAAAAGAAAATTTGCCCGCAGCTTCTAATATTTTCTCCCCCCTCATAGTTGTTGTGCAAGACATTAGTACTGTGATGCAAAACTCTTGTTAAACATACAAACACCTTTCGAATAATCTTTTGATTTCCAGCCATAAAAAAAAAAAATCATCAAAAAGTTAAGCACGCTGGTTCATTAAATTAAAATCGCGAGGCATGGTGGGATTGATACGACGTCTTAAGACTTTAGGCTTGTCACTACCCATGAACATGAAGAACAAAACTCTCTTATTCCGTCAACAAATATGAAAAGATTTCGAATCCCAAAAGCCATGGCCAAGCTGAAAGCTTGCACAGTCTGACACTGTTAGAGTTCCCAAGCAGAGCAGCCGGGGACGAAGAGAAATCTTTTCCATTCCAAATTAATATTTAAAAAAAAAAAACAGGGGATGATAATCATGCATGGATCTAAAAAACAAAATTGAAAAAGTTTCTGAAGCAGATACATAAACAGAAGAAGATGAAGAGTCTTCTTTGTTTCAACTGCAGCGTGGGACCCCAAATTTTGAACAAGTGGAGGAAAGGGACACATAAACTAATGAGGAAAGCTTTCCCTCAGTAGACAGCAGGTGATGAAGGAAAAAATAAAATATGTCATATCATGTGAGAGGGACAAACACCATGTGGTAGAGATATGAGGATTAGATTAAAAGACACATTCATTATTATTATTTATATATTATTATTAAATATGGCCTGTCTGTTCCATTTCTGCAATCATGAAACTGAACAGGGCCGTTGATCCTTTGCTACTAGGTGGGATGTGGGTCTCTTAACAGCCGTCTGATCAGTTGATCTGGCCTGTTGAACCGGAGGTGGGTGTACAGAAGAAGAACAGACAGGGAATAGCAAAATTTCAGAAATCACATGAACATGATAAAAGAAGGGAAATTATGTTTTTGATGTGAGATTATTGCATGTGTGGCATCTGATTTTATTATTATATGAACAAAGAGTAGTTAGTAGAGGAGTGGTGATTCATTATAGCAATCAATGTAAATATCATCTTTTTTTTCAGAATTGCAGTAAATAAGCTCTTCCACTCATGAATCTGGGATACTTTAGGTTATTATATCTTACATTGACTCATCAAGGTGAGCTTAGTTAGGGTCTGTTTGTATCGGTGGTGAGAGTTGGAGCGGTGGAAATGGAGGAAATGGATGTGGTCTGAAAAAAGGAGTTTTGGAGCGGCGTTGGTGGGAACGGGAGGGTTGCCAAACCGTTTTTTTAGCGTTGTTGCTGTTTTCCCCCCAATGGAGCTGGAGCAAAAACGCCTAAACAAACAGAGCTACGTGAACATGCCCCCTTGGTTTAAAGACTTTTGCCATAGTTTTTTATCCATGATGATGATGATGAGAGACATACACATTATTGAGAAGTCATGATGATGATGATGAGGGCCATACATTGACTCGTGATGATGAGGATGATGAGAGCCACACATTGACTCTTGATGATGCTGATGATTCATTATAACAATCATAGATTATATATGTATATATAGGGTTAATTACTGGGACCTCTCCTCGTTGTTTGCATAATTATAGGTTGCACCCCTCTATCTTCCGAAATTACATTTACCTCCTCTGTAAGTTTCCCAAGTTTACAAAAATGCCACTTCCCTTAGAAATATGGATGAAAAATGATAAAATCGGCAAAATTATTTTATGATATTCAAATTTACCCTTTGTAATTACTGTACAGTGAAATGTGTGACCTTTTCCTTTAGAAAGAAAGTGATCAAATATGCTAAATTATTTATTTCAATTTTACCGTTTGTAATAACTCTACACCGAAAACGGTGCGTTACATTTTACCTTTTGTAATGAATCTAGAATCATTATAGAAGATGATATTAAAATATCATACAAATTTGGCTGATTTTATCATTTTTCATCCATATTTCTAACCAAATGGGCATTTTGTAAACTAAGAAAACTTAGGGGGGAGGTAAATGTAATTTTGAAAGATAGAGAGGTGCAACCTGTAATTATGCAAACTCCGAGGGGAGGTCGCGGTAATTAACCCTATATATACATATATATAATTACCAAAACTTCCCCTCGAAGATAGCATAATTACAGATTGTACCGCTCTTATTGCTGAAATTACAAAAACCTCCCTTGAATGTTATTAAACATAACATTTACCTCTCCTGAAGTTCATATTTCATAACATCCATGCACAAAATACCCCCCCCCCCCTGAAAATGTACTCCGAGGGGGGTATTTTGTGCATGAATGTTATTTGTGTGCATGAATGTTATGAAATGTGAACTGGGGAGGTAAATGTTATGTTTTGTAACATTGAGGGGAGGTTTTTGTAATTTCAATAATAAGAGGGGTGCAATTTGTAATTTTGCAAACTTAGATGGGCGGTCCTGGTAAATGCCCCTGTATATGTATGTATAACGCCCTTATCCCTAGAATATGAGTATCAAGTGATAAAAAGCAAAGCAAGAATCGAAATTTGGCAAATAGTTCCTCTCAGGACCACAGATAGAGCACTAGGAGGAAATCAATGGATCAGACACAACCACCACACAACCAAAAGAACACCACATCCCCATCGCGAAGGAGTGAGGGAGAATACTTCTAAAGGATATGGTTTCTTTCCTTAAACTAGCCTCTAGTCCATAATTTCAAATCTCCCAAATACATCTCTATGGTTTAAAATCATTGCATAGGAAGCCATTTTATGTCCAGACAAAATAACTAACTTGTCATGTTGCGGGGGGGCTACCACCAAAATTTGTTTTTCTTTGTTCAGCTGAAATGATTGCCTTCTTTGTAAAAACAAAATCACTAAGAATGAGTTGAAATGAAGTAAATTTGAGTGGGGGATCCTAGGTGTTGCTTTTGTCATTTGATTTGAAGAGAAATAATGGCTTCTTTAGTTATGTAATTAGAGAACTGAATGTGATTGCAACGACTTTAAACTATACAAACTTGATTGCATCGGAATCGAAATGAAACTAAAACCAATCTATTATGACAAAAATGTGATTTACCAACATTTCTTTTAACAAAATCAACTAACAGCTCGACAGCACCCAATTTAGACATGACATTTTCGCAAGTGAGCTTTGACTTGTGAAGACTCTAGTTGAAAGGTTTCAGATTTACGCAAGCACATGTAAAAACATTTCACTTCGACGTCATAGAGAAGTCGTGAAGAAAAACTAGTTAACAAGCTAATGTTAAATTCTACAAACTCCAAAGCTCAAAAAAACATGATGCCTGAAAATCATGAAATGATCATCTCCTTCAATACATTCAAAAATTTATCATCTTCTTTATCAAAGCACACTAAATAACATTGAAGTTGACATCAAAACATACTCAAATTTGAAACTTCCACCAGATGTTAATCCTTTCGATACACCAAAGTGAGCTCAGAAAACCATCAAAGTTTTACTCTTCCATCCAAATAAGTATCAGCAACACCACATCAAACTAGTCTCTGAAAAATTCAGAGTTCCAACTGATTATTCTTCCCAACTTCAAACAAAAAACAAAGTTGGCATTTTTCACCAAAATAGCTTGCGTTACAATTGTCAAATTCTTAACAAAGCAGCGACAATCGGAAAGGATAGTAGGCTAAACAACACCCCTGTGTTGAGATCAAGGAAGTGGTGTTCAAGGATTTACTCAAGATTTATATTATTTCACATATATGTTGCATTGAGTTGGTCTATACAAATAAAAAAGACTTCGCTACATTAATACTCTTAAGACTAATATAATTTGACATAATACAAAAGACAAAACCTTGTAGTTAAATTTTCTTCTCCCAGACCCATTATTTGCTAATTCAAAAAGCATGATTGAGAAATGTATAGTAAAAATAGTACCTTTCTAATCTGCCTGGCAAAAAAAGCATCAGAATCAGTAGATAGAAGAGGACTCCATGATAAGCCAAAGCCAATTAGGATACAAGGTAAAGGTTCTTCACCATAGAATTTTCACATTCTTAGAGTCTAATATGCCTGAAGAGAGTATAATTACACCAAGTCTGAGAAAAATTTGGTAGAAAATCAAACAGAGGAGATAGCAACAGATGCCAGAGATGGGTGGCACCCCCTCAATACCTCCAAGCCGCCACAGAAGCAAGCTCCCCTCTCTGCCAATAAAGGTATAGCGAAGACTGGCGCTTCTCCACATGGAACCCCCTAACCTGCACCCTCTTCAGCAGGCACTCGGCCTGCGTCTCCGTGAAGTTGCTGAACTGAACCGGAACAAACCCCGCCGAAGCAAACAGGGTTCGCCATGGAAGCGTCTTCTCGGTGGCCCGGTGACACCCGACCACACAATTCTCGATCCTGGGTTGCAGAACGAACCTCTCTATCTTGTTTGCCATATCCTGGTCAGTCCCCGCCGCATCGATGGAGTCGAGGAGAACTATGCTGGATTGCAGAGCGTGGAGGAAGTAATGGGAGAAGATCAGGTCGCCCCGGTCGCATCCTTGATCCACGGAGATGATGATCTTGGGCAGAAGCTGCTTGACCAGGCGGAGAAGAGACGGAAAGGAAGGGCCTTGCCAAGATCCAACAGGGAGGTTGACGGCAATGGCCTCGTTGCTGCCGGCGGAGAGAACGAGAATCTCCGCCGGGTCGAAGGAATCGATGCTCGCTATATTGATTTCGAAAGGTATGTTGAGGTCAGCGGCGAAATGGGAGAGGTTTTCTCGGGTGAGATGGAGCTCGAGGGGGTGGAAGGCGTAAGGGGGGACAAAGGCGGTGAGTTTGAGCAGGGGAATGGCGGAGGACCGCCGATGCGCGAGCTCTTGCATGAAGGAAGACCATTGGCCACCGACGCCAATGTCGAAGTCGATGATGTGGATGCAGTCGGCGGCGCCGAGCTCCTCGAGGAGAGCTTGGGTGGCAGTAAAGTTTGTGAATTGGAGGATTGGGGAGACCTCGGAGAAGGCCTTGTAGGCGCTGAACTTTAGGACGACGTCCAATGGAGTCGACAATGGAGAAGCGAAGGGCGTTCGATGGTGGGAGAAAGGAGAGGAGGTGGCTGCCTGCGGATTCACGGAGTTGATGAGGAGTTGCAGGGCATCCTTGAAGTAGAAGGCGGAGCGGAGGAGGGGCTTCCCGACTGGGGAAGGGAGCTGGTGATTGAGCCGCGCCAATATCCCTTGCGCACCGACGAAGTTACTGGCCTGGATTAGCTCAGCCGCCTTGAACAGCTGGTCAAGGAGAGCCTGCTGGTGCTGATGTTGCATAGCCATGGCCTCGTCTCCGGCGGACAAGGGTTTGGGCTTCATAGTGTTCGGGCGATGTTGTGGAGGATAAGGGAGCTGAGGGAAGTTTATGCTTTGGCTAGGCTGCGGCTGGGTTGGGGAGTGGTTGAGGCGAAGGAACATCTCAGATCCGGTGCTGGGATGGGGAATCGGAAGGAGGTTCGATGATGTCCGCTGTAACTCCGGCGAGGGTATGAAAGACGGCAGTGGGATGAAAAAGGCCGGGTTTGGTGGGGCTGGGGTTTGCTGGTACTGGTTCACGAGGAGGTTTGGGCCGAACAGATGGAGTTTTTCTTCAGTTGGTTCTTGGAAGAATATTGCCGGAGGTAAGGACGGTGGCGGCGAGGTCGAAAAAATAGGATTTTTATCTGCCGTAGCGGGGTGGTGCGGCGGCGCCGCCTGATTGCGATTGCTTCTGATTTGTGAAGGTGCATCGGAGGAGGCAAGAGAAACAACGCTAATACCGGAGGCCGGCGTTGAAACCGGCGGGTCGCCGGTAAACCCTGCATTGGGTTCGAATCCGAAGCCAGGGTCGATGAGTCCAAAGCTGAGGCCGTGGCTGCCGGCATCAAAATCTGCCATAGATGTCTGAGAAGAGAGGATGAGCTGCTGCTGCTTCGATTGTTCATCTCGATCGCCCATGATCCAGCGGAGAAATGTCTGTTCCTGGCCAGGCGAAGTGGCGGACTCTGACAGCATCGTCTCCCAATCCATCTCAAACGACGAAGGGGCGGGATGGAGCTCGGAGACCCACTCCTCCTTTCTCCCGCCTTCTTCTCCGGCGGCTGGAGGAACGGCGGAGGTGATGATGGAGTCGGAGTTGGGCCATTTGACGGCGGGGTTGTCAGAAACCGCCGCCACGCCGGCGGTATCGGTGCAGCGTGGGGCTCCGCCGCCCAGGGAAGAAGACAGAGTGGACGTGGAGGTTGGAGGACTCGGGCTTCTCTGATCCAGAACCGACCTAGGCTCTGGGATATCTTCCTTCTTCGTCCTCTTGTAACCGCCGCCGCTCCAAAGAACGTCGCTTTCTTTTTCAACTCCGGCCGCTCCTCTCACCTGTGATTCTACTAGCAGGACCGCCCCCTTCCTCTGGTAATTAAAGGGCCGCCCCCTCATCTAATAATACCAGCTCTGCATACAACAGAGAACAGATAAACCAATCTCCTCACTTTCTCCCCCCCCTCTCTCTCTCTCTCTCTTAATTAGCCAAGCTCCATTGACGGCTCTTCGAATCTGCTGCAAATCGGAGAAGAATAGAGGTGGATTGCGTCGCAAGCGAATTACCAACTTCAAAAGCTTTTCATCCCCCAAAGAAGAACTAGGCGTCCTCCGTTCCGCCACCACTCACGTTCTTCTCCGCCCCCTCCCTCCCATTTCCACTCATCTTCTCCGCTCCTTCGCCCGCTCTCTTTCTCTCCCACTCCGTTTCCCCTCTCGTGAATGGTAAACACTGAAGAAGGCACAGTACTGAGCTACTCTCTCTCTCTTCGCCGTCTCTTTCTTCCCTTCTCGCAGCTGTTTCTTCTGGCGTATAATACACAAAAGTCCAGTGGTCTTCCTCACCCTCCCTCTCCCCCGGGTACCTACTATCCTGGAGTCCTTCATTTTATCATCGACAAAAATTGTAGCTTATTACCTTCAGCCCCATTGCTGCGGCATAGCCATCGTCAACTTTTTATGTGCAGCCGCTCAGATTTTTACACGTGCGCATATTTTTTAGTTAAATCCGGACTTTGATGCAGTAACTTATTATTACTTGCTAAACTTTTTTACAGCTTCGCATGAATTCTTACAGCAATTTCACACAAATTATTAAAATCTTATTAAGAAAATTGTTACATTTTATCTCCTACTCAAAATCGCATATAGCATTCCAAATCATAGAATCATGAGATGTTGCAAATAGCATCACTTCATAAAATGCTTCCACAGCATATCTCATGGAGAAAATGTTCATCTAATTAAGAAGAGTTTAGCCATGAAGCCCCTCTCGCCAACTTCTTATCGGGAAGCTCTACTCCGGCGAAATCTTTCTGCCACGTGGACTTTCTGCGATCAAAGTTGAACTTCTTGCGATCAGTTATGTGACCTTGAGATCAGATTATGTAAATTTTGCGATCATATTATAAACTTCATGCGATCAAAATTGGACTCCATGCGATCAGTTTTGCGATCATATTATCATTTTACGCCACGTGACAGCATCGCAACGGCCCCGTCTCCAAATTTGGAGACGGCCCCGGGCCCAAAAAAAAATCATGTTTGTTTCGCCGTTTTTGCTCCATCTCCATTGAGAGGAAAACGTCAACGCTAGAAAAACTATTTGGTAACCCTCTACTTCCCACCGACATCTTGCTAAAGCGTCATTTTTGACCTTTTTTTTAGAACTCACCAACCCCCTCCGTTCTCCACCGCTCTCGTTCTTATCGCTCCACATCTCACTGCTGAAACAAACAGACTCTGAGACTCTCTGAATCCAATCATTCCCTCTTTAAAACATTGTCCGGTGAACTTTGTCTCTTTGAGGAGTTAATTAGCAAGCATAAGTCAATAGAAAGTCATCTATCATTAATAAGCTCACATCTTGCTAACTCATACTATCGTGAGTATCATCATATCGAATTCATGCTATTATATGAATATGCTAACATTCTTCTGACATATCTGCCACTGATTCTTCCACCCAAAAGAGAGATTCAACATCACATTTGATCTCATCTTAGGGAAGAAATTGCCCAACTTGGGTATTGTATGAACTATGGGTTAAATTTCTAGAGCAGGGTTTTGTGTGATCTAGCACGAGTCATTCCGTCTTTCCATCCTAAATGCGAACATATATAAGACTCATTTTCAATTTTACAATTTGTTTTTCCGCTTCATTCGGGGTGAATATGACATTTGAGCGGAAATAAAAGGCTTGTGTTGTATTTTACTAATTTTGCACCACCCGTACTCGGGGAGATCAACACAGGACAGCCCAACTAGGGATAATTACCAAAATGCCCTCAAATGGGCAAGCTCGCAGTGAGCTCGCGATCAGCCCGTGAGCACCTCGTTGGGAGCCGAGATCGACTCATCCCAGCTCGTCGATGACCATTTTGACCTTGCACATGGGTGGGCCCTACCTGGGGGTCTGGAGGTATACCCCCTCCCTATCATTGCTTATAAATATGATCCAACGTCAAGGGGAAGGGACGGTTTCATCAACTCACAAGGGACATCGCCTTGAACTCGCAAGCTCTCAAGTGCATCCCGCGAGCATGCCTCTCCCCCTAACTAGCATGGTATTTGGTTTGGGAGGGGTAGTTCTTATACACTCATGGGTGTGAGGCATGACCTCCATGTTGTTGCTATTTTCCTTCCTCTTCGACCTTTCTCCCACGTGACTTCTATTTTAATTTAGTGGATCAGTAGCATTTGCATATACCCCCAATTTATACTCTGAAGCCGAGCTCTTGGCTTCACCATCTTGGTGTGGTGAGCTTGGACTTTGGGTGGAGGAAGAAAAACTATAAGCTAGAAATCCATGCCATGTAGAAGCTCGTTGGAGGAGAAGGCCCTACCATATAACATCAAACCAGAAACGAGTCGCAACAACTCGTGGAGGGTTTACAACCCCATCGCTCTAAGAGACCACGATCTGCACACTCCGAAGTGGTGAACATCGGCGAATACATTGGGATGATCGACATTTTGCGCACGTTAATAAACGGGCGTAGCGGATGCGCTTCAGAGTGGCTGTGTTTCGTGCTCGTTATTACGTTTAAAAAGTGGGCTGGACCTTGGTAGCCACATCGGGCCAACACGAACTCCCGCGGGTTTAATTCTCGCCTGGTCACGATACACGCTAGGGACATCCGAGAGCTCCCACTCTGAGAGTTCCCATCGGCAAGGCCACCTCGGTCAAGCCAATGTTACCTTTGTCGAGCAGTGAAGGGCTCAGAATTGATGAGAGGACATATCAGCTACCTCAAATTTGACATCTTACTGTCGAGGACTTTTCCTTGCTCAAGTTCTCCATGACGAAGCGACCCTCGTATCTCCATGATCAGAGTGGAATGTCCATGTACAAAGATAAACATCAAATGTACTCCTTATGTATTTGAGACAATGAAGTCACTTGTTTAGTTATTTACTTGCCATCGCTATCTTGTGAACGGAAGTCTCGGTTGCGCACGAGGTGACCACCGCCCCCGATGCGACATGTCTCTAAATCAAAGCTTTTGCATTGATTGTTGAGATCAGCTCCCCCATTACACTATGGTTGACTATCCCCCGGCGGCACAGTCCCCCCTCACGAACCAGGATGACACGTCTCTGAATTTCCTCTTAGACGGATGCGACCTCGCCTGCCTTCTGAGGAGAGTTTGTCGAGCGAGCGAACAACGCCCTAGGGGTATGTATCTAAAATCAAGCCTCTGCATTGTGGGCCGAGATCAGCTGCTTATTGCACGTTGGTTAGCTACCCCTTGAGTGCTCATATTTCCTCGATGGTCAACGGCTCGCCATGGACAATAGGACGAACATCTCTGGAGAAATTTGATGAGGCAGGTCCGCTGAAACAACTCGCTTTGATGTCTACCTCCTTCAGCTCGCCCTCTATGCGAAGAACCTGAGAGTGTGTCGATCTTGTGCGGTCCAAGACCCACATCACAAAAAAATCCTATCACTACGCCCTATCACATTCATCTCGCCAAAAATGAAATGTCTTCAAGAAAGCAAATAATGTAACTCTCATGCAGAAATCTTTACGCGACCTCATCGCCGAATGCACCACAAAGCCTTCCGACCTCGCAGTGAACTAGCCTTTCAACACGTCTAAGGGCCTACTGAACTCGCAGTGAACTCCCCTCTCAATGTGCCTAAAAGCCTACTGACCTCGACAAAGCACATTCAGAAAAGTATTTTTTTTCATTCTTAGGTAAAAATCTATTGTTTCCAAAATTATGAGGTCGTCGGACGATCAAAATAATAATAATGTTGGTCGGATGAAAAAACAAAATATAACACAGACAAGCTCAGTTAATTGACTTGAACATCGCCCTCATCAGCGATCTCATCACCAACCTGACCCTCCTCGGCCTCGTTGCCTCCGTCGCCATCACCGCTTCCACCAACGCTCTAAATCGAAGTGGGCGCCGACGAATCGAACGATGACAACCAACTCTTCGTGAAGAATTCCGGGTAGAATTCTTGGAATTTGAGGTGTTGTGCATGCTGTGTGATGTAGGCTAAGATGATTATGAGATGATTTAAGATGAAATATGAGTTATTTGGGAGATTCGAAGTCCGTTTACTTTAAAAACTTAAGTTATGCGAAAATTAGCTTAAAGATAACTAGCAAACCTGAAATAACATCGTCAACAATTTCGTGGCGTGTGAGGAGTTGCTAACTGATAGCGTCTAGTGTTAACAAACATGTATAATAAAATAATAATGCTTTGAAAATGTAATGTCGTAGCTGAACTAATTTTTTATTTTCTTGGCTGAAGGAATAACTCGAGCTAGTACCGATCTGACAGTCCATCGCCAGGTCGTTGCCTACTCCTTCCATGAAAGTCCTTCAAGGGTCGCACACTCTCACTCTCAATAGTCCTTCACTCATAGGGAAAAGAGCACAATTGAGGGAAAATGTAAAAAAAACTAACGCTTGCAATTTTCATTCATTCAATGGACGATTACAACATGAGCATTCATGCCTATTTATAGATCTTGAGAGCCATAAAAGGTGAGGACGGGTGGCTTTGGAGTCCATAAATTTGGTTGGATCGAGGTTGGAGCATCATAATGGTGGTCTTTAGTCGCATGTTTGAATGAGGAAGAAAATGAGGTTGCTTACATGTGAAAAAGGGTTTGTTTGTGGTGGCTATTAATGACATAAGAAAAATATAGTGGTTTATGTGTGGAAAGGGAGAAATTTATGGTGGTCATTCATGATATGAAGAAATAAAATAATTTATGTGTGAAAAAGAGGTGATTTATCGCGGCACTTCATGATATACATAAATGCAGTGATTTACGTGTGGAAACTTGAAAGGGATGATTTCACATGTGGGTTAAGTTATGTTGAGCCTGGATGGTATTAGGTTTGGCTTGCTCAAGATCTATAATATATCCTACAATACATAAAGCCCAAAAAGACATAAGTAATAGCCCAAAATACGTATAACTTAAAATGCAAGTGAGCTCATAAGTATGCTCAAAATAAAATACATAATAAAATAGAAATATAGGTTAATTTAGTTTGAAGTTCGGTTGACATCATGTGTATCGACGTCAACTTTTCCGCTGTCTTGATTTAACTTGTTCTACATCATGGTGTCATCCACCCTCGCTCTACAATGTGATACATCGCGGCCTTCCCCGCCCAAATGGTGAGGGAATGGCTTAGCTCGCCCGACTGACTCTCGACGAGCTCCTTCTACAGCCTTTCGACCTCCGCTTTCTTCTTCATGAGCTCCTATTGCTATCTCTTGAGTTTGGCCTCCTTCTCTAAGAGCTCCGCCATCGAGCGCGCGCTCCGCCACTTGCAAGCACATGAATTTCAAATCACCGATATGAAAATCATCCCTTTAGCCCCTACAAACATAATTACCTCAGCCCGTATGAGGAGCCTTCCTCTCATATTGAGGTGATTTCGGTTCTTGAAATTTTCAGCCGGCGGCAAGAATTTTGAAGCCACCTCACCTAATTCGTGAATATGTATGCTAGATCACTTTATGTGAATATATGTATGCTAAATCTTGTTTAATTTAGGATATTTATTTAGATCTATAATTCGTAATATTAGAGATGTACATTTTGTCGATTTTGGCTTTGTTTGGCGCGGTGGCGGCGGTCGTGAACGATGTGGTCATGTCCAACATGATCTGGGCTTGAATCCTTACTTTATGGAATGACCTGGATCCTACTCTCCTGTTGAGTTCTTTCGAAAAGGCAGCCACTGGCGGCTGGGGCTCAATGAAAATGAAAAGAAAGAAGGCTATCGGGACAGGCTTGTGCGGTTCGGGTTGTTGTACACGACCCAAGTGGAGCATTCAGGCGATCGCAGGTTCGCCAGAGGAGAGTGGAACTATCTTTTGAGGCCAGAAGGAGCTGGATCCTGACGCTATGCTCCCCGGAGAACCTGAAGAAAGAAAGCATGACTGACTGAAATGCGCGTAAACGCCAACCTCACCTAAAAAAATCATGCATTTTATGCTCAATACTAGTTTTTTTCCAGCGGTCATAACCTTTGTCTTGCCAAGCATACATTCTATCTATGATAATGACGTTTTTGACCCAACTCACGGGAGCAAATAAGCCGCGCCAAACGAAGCCTTGATCTCATATGATTAAAAAGTACGTGCTCTAGATTAATAATCTCTTATACGATCTAGACCAACATACACTTTGATTAATTTTAGATTTAACGATTAAATTATGCTCAAATTTACACTTTGATCATTTTTACATAGTTTAATTTAATTTAAGTGCACTAAATTTGATCTCTTATTTGAGTTTGTATAGAGATATCAAAGCCTTGTGGAGAATTGTTTGCACTTCTTACCATTTTGAGTTTGTATAGAGATATCGTAATACTATGATCTCTAACCATTTAAAGCAATTCTTACCTTAGTTTTTTTTTTCTGTTAGATCATAAATATATACAAAAAAAATTTATCCATCTTTTCTATTATATGATAGAAAATGTTTTCATTGTTGAAGTGCTCAACAATTTTGTAGCGTTGGGATGCTCGTGTCGGAAAGTTAACTGATGCGGGCAGGGTGAACGCGGAGGCGCGCGGGTCGCGAATGTCGAGGTCTTGTGAGCGTGTTGTGAGCGCGGAGACGTTCTGAGCGTGCAGCGAACACGAACGCGTTCTGAGCGTGTTGCGAACACGTAGGCCTTGGGAGAGCGCCGTGAGCGCGGGGATTTTGGGCCCGTAGTCCGCGCGACCTAGGAGGCGGCGGCGGGACAACCGTGAAGGAGCGACAAGAGTGCACATGGGTCCGCACGATGAGGGGTCGCGCGGTCGGGGCCGGGCGTGGCCCGGGCCGCGCGCCAAAAACTAGTCGTGCAAATGGTGTTGCGTGCTAGGGGCGCGCAGACGATGTCGCGTGTCAGGGGGCGCACGGCCAAGGACGCGCGCCACACTGCGGGAGTGAGCGCGGGGCGGGGCGCCATGGAGTTCGCGGCCTTGGGCAGTTTCGGGCAGTTCTGTTGGCAACGATCACATCAACAAACGAGTCCTGCAATCTGAGAAGTAAAGAAAGGTAACTGATGCGCATTGTGCGAACGCGGAGGCGTTCTGCGCGGGTTGCGAACGTCGAGGTCTTGTGAGCGTGTTGTGAGCGCGGAGATGTTCTGAGCGTGCAGCAAACGCGAGGCGTTCTGAGCATGCCGTGAACGCGTAGACCTTGGTAGAGCGCCATGAGCGCGGGGATTTTGGGCCCGTAGTCCGCACAACTTAGGTTGTGGCGGCGGGACAACCGTGAAGGAGCGACAAGAGTGCGCATGGGTCCGCATAACGAGGGGTCGCGCGGTCGGGGCCGAGCGTGGCCCGGGCCGCGCGCCAAAAAAAGTCGTGCAATTTGTGTTGTGTGTTAGGGGGCGCGCAGACAATGTCGCGTGTCAGGGGGCCCGCGGCCAAGGACGTGTGCCTCGCTGCGGGAGTGAGCGCGGGGCGGGGCACCATGGAGTTCGCGGTCGGGGTCGTGCGCCAGGTAGCACGCGTCGTCGCCGCGCCGCCGGGTCCGTGCCACGTGCTAGGGAGAGCGCGACTGGGGCCGCGCGCCAGGGAGCGCGCGGCCTTGGCCGTCCTGTTCCGCCGCATGGCGGGGTTGGGCGAGGCGCGACCTCTCGCGCGTGCCCCTATCGGTTGTGAGTGGTTTCAGGCGGTTTCCTCCTCCATTTGAGTGCTGCACACCACGGGGGGGAGTTAGCTATCCGCAGCCCTCCTCCAATTAATTAACTAAGGGGTACATGTCAAATATAATTTTTTTTATATTCACAACAATGAAATTGTACAACCCTCATTCTCCGAGGATGGACCCACCCAAAGCCACGTAGACAGAAGTCAAAGGTCAAAGGGTCAACACAGAGACCAGCAGTCCAAGGCAGGAGCAGAAAAGACCCTGGCGAGTATGCAGGTAATACTCGCCAGATAGGCGAGTATCGACCAGAGGAGTTCGTCGCACCCAGGAAAGCAGCAGAAGACCTAGGCGAGTATTGGCTCGGCGTGTGCGAGCAGCACCCAATACTCGCCAGATGGGCGACTATGTCGTAGTACTCGACGAGTATCCCATAGTCGCCAGGTTGGGGGCTGGGCTATAAAAATCCCCCCTACCCTTTGGTTTTCCTATAAATAGGACCCCAGGGGTACTTGGATTGGCACCTGGACTTGAGCTTTTGGACCTCGATTCCCGAACTCTCGAGCCCGTCACCCTTGCTTTCAGCCAAGTCGGTGTCTTCCCTGTACCAAGCTCGACCACTTTGGTTTCGGAGGGGAAGACTCTCTTGAGCTTCTGGGTACGTGGTGGGACCTCCCTGCCGCAGCACCAGGGGTCCAGTTTGTTGCTCTTCTAGCTTCTTCGTAGTTGTCAGCCAAGTCATCTCGTTGGACTGCTGGGCGAGTAGCCTCCGGCTGCATCGGTCCGAATCTTGAGGTCAGGATTTTCCTGGCGTCAACACTTTGGTGCGGTGAGCGTGGACCGTATTCAGAGAAAGAAAGTCTAGTAAGAAGGCGAGATGGTCATAGTTGGCGACCATGAGGAGGTAGTCGGCAACTCGTCCGCGGGCGACGAGTTCGTGACGTTAGCAGTTTTCGAAGCCTTCGCGCAACGCATGGAGGGGACCATGCGAGCAGCGCTTCAGCAGCGCGCCGAGGTCACGACGACCTCGCCGCATCGCCCGGTTCTGACCGAGGGAAGGAGTCCCCCTCGGCGAGCAGGAAAGGAGCATGAGAGGATGAGATCGAGCGACCAAGGAGGTTGCAGTTCTACCAGCCGACCTCACAAGGGATCCGTTTCCGCGAGACGGAGGAGCAGGCGAGGTATCAGGATACTCGCCCATATGGCGAGTATGGTCAGGATACTCGCCCCTATGGCGAGTATGGAGGTGGTAATCGTCAAGTAGAGGATCGTCGCCGGGCAGGAGGGAGGAGCCCCTTCTGCGAGGAGATCCTTGCCGCGCCCGTGCCAGAAGGGTTCAGGGACCCCGTCTTGAATTACTATTCAGGGAGGGAGGACCCTGTCTTGCACATCCAGTGGTTCGAGGATATAGTCTATATCCGAACCATGTCGGATGCCTTTAAGTGCAGACTGTTTGCCATCACCTTCTGGGCAAAAGCCTGGGACTGACGTTCGGTATAAGTCAAGGCTTCTTCAAGTTGGAGTTCAGTAGGAATCCTCCCTATTCCTATGACAACCTCATTCAGAGGGCCAACAAATTTATTCGAGGAGAGGCTTCCAACCCCGACTTCTTAGCCAGGCTTGCTAAGGTGACCGGAGGTGAGGAAGAAGAGAGGGATAGGATCCCTGAGAAGAGGAAGAGAGAAGAGCCCCGGAGGGCGGAGAAGAAGAGGTCGGAGCGGCACGAAGAAAGGAGAAGAGAAGAGAAGAAAAGGGAGGAGCCCAGGAGGGAGGAAGCCATGAGGAGCGATGAGAGGAGGCCCATCGTGACCCCGGAGCGTCGGGAGGAGGAAAGGCGCTATCAGGTCGCCGTCAACCGGCCACCTTGGAGGCCGGCTGGACGGCACCAGCGTCGGGATCAAAGGGGAAGATCCCCGGAGAGAAGACCCTTTCGCCAGCCGGAGAGGCGTCAGGAGAGGAGGAGAGACGAAGCGATGGCGGCAGACGGGCTTGGCCGCCGTCAAGGAAGGAAGAAGCAGCGGCAGAGAAGGCAGCAGGCAAAAGAGGTTCCCCTCTACTGTGACTTCCACCAGGCAGAAGGGCATGCGATGATGGCTTGCCCAGAATTTTAGGAAGCCAGGAGGAGGCTAGCAGCAGGAGAAGGTGGAGGGGAGCAGCGAAGAATCGAAGCCCCTGTCGAGCCGCCGACAGTGCAAGCCGTCGCTCGAAGGAGGAATGAAGACCGGGTCGACCAAGGAGGGCGGGGAGACCTGGTTCAAGGAGGCAGAGTCGGAGTGATCCATGGGGGAGCAGGGCTGGAAGCTTCCCGCAAGGGGAGCCTCCATCAGATCTATCGCAGGAGTGTCGGGTTCTAGGCTAGCTCGGGATAGGGCAATCCAAATTCCTTGACTTTTCCCGAGGATAAAGCTAGCCCCCAGATCGGAGTGTTGGGTTAAGTCCCGCAACGAGCGCAGCCCTCGTGTTTAGTTGCCACCATTTAGTTTGGAACCCTGAACAGACTGCCTGTGATAAGTCGGAGGAAGGTGAGGATGACGTCAAGGGCTGGGGAAAGCTTGAACCCAATTCCTACAGTGATGGATATAAGCGCAATTGAGATTCCTGGGGAGTTCTTTCGCTACGCGCCTTGGGTTTTTTCTAAAAGACTCAATTCGAAGGCGACACCCCTTGCAGCTCATCTAGGCTACGAATTTCAATTGCGCTTAGCACCACCCCCGATGGAGGAGATCACCTTTTCTGAGGAGGACATGTTAGGGAATGAGAATCCCTTCCATGATGCCCTCGTGATCCAAGCCGCAGTAGAGGACTTCACCGTTGATCGGATTCTGATCGATAACGGTAGCTCCGTAAACGTCATTTTCAAGGGGACGTTTGACGGACTGGGAGTCGGAGCAGCAAGGGTTCGGGCAGCCGATGGTCCCCTCTTCGGCTTCTCCGGAGAGAAGAAGGAGGTGGAAGGAGGAGCAGATCTCCTTGTAACGCTCGGTGGCACCTCCGTCAGCTGTCGATTTGTCATCGTCGACGCCCCGAGCTGTTACAGGGCTATCTTCGGAAGGCCACTTCTCAACGCCTTCAAGGCCGTCTCATCCTCCTACCATCAGTGCTTGAGGTACTGTAAGGGATATGTCCAGGTGAGGATCAGGAGCGATCCAAGAGCCGCTCGGGAGTGCTATCTCAGCGCCGTCAGTACCATCAGCTGGATGGCTGACGCGGAAGAGTTCGGAAGGGTGTTGGAGAGCCCGGCCAGGCTGGAGGTGGCCGAAGAAGTTGAAGAAATCGAGGTACTCTCCGCGGCGGGAGTACCTGGGTTGCTGAAGATCGGCGGGTCGCTAAAGACGGAGGAAAAGATCGAGATGGCGTCGTGTCTGCAAAAGAACGTCGACATCTTTGCTTGGAGCGCCGCCGAGATGCCGGGAATCGATCCTGAGGTTGCATGCCATCGCCTCAACTTGGATCCCGCGGTCCAGCCCGTCCGCCAGAAGAAGAGGAGGAACGCCACCATCTTAGCCAAACCGATCAGGGAGGAGGTGAAAAAACTGCTCGATGCAGACTTTGTATCGGAGATCCAGTACCTAGGCTGGGTCTCCAACGTTGTAATGGTGAAGAAAGCGGGGGGTAGCTGGAGGATGTGTGTTGATTTCTCTTTAATGAATAAAAGCTGCCCTAAGGATTGTTATCCCTTGCCTCGAATCGACGCGCTGGTTGATTCAGCCGTCGGTTTTTCTGTGTTGAGTTTCCTTGATGCATTTTCAGGATACCACCAGATCCGGATGCATCCCCCCGATTGCCGTGATGTCTCCTTCATCACCGATGATGGCTGTTACAGCTACAAGATGATGCCCTTCGGGTTGAAGAATGCGGGAGCTACATACCAGTGGATGATGGACCACATCTTCAAAGAGCAGAAGAGGAGGAACCTGGAAGTGTACGTGGACGACCTCTTGATCAAAAGCAAGAGCGTCCAGGAACACGTAGCTGATCTGGTGGAGACTTTCGCGGCGCTGAGGAAATTCAAGATGAGACTCAATCCGGCAAAGTGCGTCTTTGGAGCTGGAAGAGGAAAGTTCCTGGGGCATCTCCTTACCTCGGAGGGAGTAGAGCCTAACCCCGACAAGGTTAGGGCGATCCTGGAGATGCCATCCCCAAAGACGATGAAGGAAGTCCAAAGGTTGACAGGAAGGCTGGCGGGTCTTATCCGCTTCCTATCAAAGGCCGGGGAGAAGTGCTCTCCATTCTTCAAGACACTCTGTAAAACTGAAAGTTTCGAGTGGTCCGAAGGATGTGAGAAGGCGTTCGAAAGACTGAAGGAGCAGTTGAATCAGACACCTCTCCTTCAGAGCCCGAAGGAAGGCGAAGACCTGCTCATCTACCTGGGAGTAGGAGCAGAGGCAGTAAGTTCCGTGTTGGTCCGAGAAGAAGGAAGGAAGCAGCTGTCCATCCATTGAAGAAGGAGAGATGATGGAGATCGAGCAGCGCCCTTCATGGATGGATCCCTTTGTGGCCTTCCTGGTCAGCGTCCAGCTCCCAGCGGGCGAAGGGGATCAAAGAAGATTTCGGTACAAGGAGACGTACTATTTACTGCAAGACGGAGAGCTGTACCGCAAAACCATCTCAGGCCCCCTGGCCAGATGTGTCTCTGAAGACGAAGTACCCCGAGTGTTGGAAGAGATCCACTCGGGAGAGTGTGGAAGCCATTCCGGGACTCGCACTTTAGAGCAAAGGATCCTGAGGCAAGGTTACTTCTGGCCTACTATCTGAAAGGATGTTGAGACCTTCTCGAAGAAGTGTCAGAAGTGCCAGCTCTTCGCCCCCCTTCAGTTGCAGCCAGCCCAGCAGCTCCGATCAATCACCGCCCCATGGCCGTTTGCCATCTGGGGGATGGACTTGATCGGCCCTTTCCCTCAAGCAAGTGGCCAGAGGAAGTTCATTCTCGTCATGATCGACTACTTCTCCAAGTGGATCGAGGCCAAAGCTTTGGCCAAGACCACCTCTCAAGTCGTGAAGAACTTCATCTGGGGAGAGATCGTCTGCAGATTTAGAATCCCTCTCGCCATCGTCACCGACAACGGTCCCCAGTTTGCCAGCTTAGAATTGGATGACTTTTGCAGGCAGCTGGGAACTGATCTTCGATTCACCTCCGTGCACCATCCCAGGAGCAATGATCAAGCGGAGGCCGCCAATAAGCTGATCATCAATCTGCTGAAGAAGAAAGTGGAGAACCTGAGAGGTAGTTGGGTGGACCAGCTCCCCTCGGTCCTTTGGGCTTTGAGGACCACTCCTAGCTCAGCCACTGGGGAGACACCGTTCAATCTCTCTCACGGGTCAGAAGCTCTCATTCCAGTAGAGTTTGAAGTCAGAAGCCCAATGGTGGTAGCCGCGGATGACGGAAACGAAGAATGGCGACTAGAGAATGAAGAAGCGCAGAAGCTATCCCTCGACTACATAAAAGAGCTGCGGGACCTGGCCTCAGCTAGGCAAGAAGAGATCAAGCGCCGAATGGCAAGACATTTCGACAAAAATGTCCGCCTCAAGCACTTCCAAGCAGGTGACCTGGTCCTGAAGAAGGTGGACGCGGCAGGAAGATCAGCGGCCATCGGGAAGCTTAACCCAAACTGGGAAGGACCCTTCATTATCCAGGAAGCTCTCCTGACAGGAGGGTACCGCTTGCAAAACCAGGAAGGCGAGCTGCTATGGAACACCTGGAGCGGCGATGACCTGAAAAGGTTTTATCCCTAAAGGGAATGTACATGCCCCCCTTGTAAATTCATTTACGTAAAAATAAAAATTTACATCTCCCTGAAATAAGGGATGAGACAGTCCTTCCTATCCCAGAGAAGTCTTTAAGGAAAGGAGGCCAGTGAAGTTGATCTCCACGCTAGGTTGGGAAATGAGCCTCCGACTTAACCCTCGTAAAAACTCAGAATGGATGATGGGACAGTGCCTCGGGTGTGCGTTCCCTTAAGTCCAAGCCTCTGCAATGACGGCCGAGATCAGCTCCCCCTTGCACGCTGGCCGCGGTTCCCACCGACCGCACTTCTCGTCCGACTGGAGAGATTACCAGGAGACAAGTCTGGACGCCGACCTCCCGATTCGGCGAAGAGATGATCAATCTAACTAGCTCAGGGAACCCTTGAATAAAGGTGTCGTATACCCTCGAGAGCTAAAAGCTCGCAGCAAAGCAATCCGTTTCCTAAAATTATTGTGTCCGATCATGTGAGTTGGTGTGCTTAAGTGTGTCTAACTCCCTGTTGATTTATTGAGCAACAGGAAGCAGGTTTGATCCACATCCAGCATCCAAGTAGGATGGAGGCATCGGGATGGTGTGTCCCTTTGGACCTCCCCGACTGCCACTCCCTGCTTGATGTCGTCCTGCATCAACATTCGACGCCGCAAGTTGGAAAATGAGCCTCCAACTTAACCCTCGTAAAAACCCAGAACGGATGATAAAACAGTGCCTCGGGTGTGCGTTCCGTTAAGTCCAAACCTCTGCAATGACGGCCGAGATCAGCTACCCCCTTGTACGTTGGCCGCGGTTCCCACCGACCGCACTTCTCGTCCGACTGGAGAGATTACCAGGGGAAGTCTTGAAGCCGACATTCCAACTTGGGAAATGGCAAAACCGATTCGACCGACCAAAGAATGGAGACATTCCGGCATCCAAGTAGGATGGAGGCATCAGGATGATGTGTCCCTCCAGACCTCCCCGACTGCCATCCTCTATCTCTTTCCCCTTACAAATCCCATTATTATTAAAGTGATCCTAATGAACTCTTCATCAGGTGCAAGGCAAGGCCTTGAGAGCATATGTCCCTCGGGACCCTCCAAGTACCCCTCACAGCTCGACTCTATCAAAAGGTACCTTTGAGAAGGCGAGTATACAGGTAATACTCGCCAGATAGGCGAGCATACACGTACGAGTATGCAAGTGCGAGTATGTCTAGCGAGTACTCAATCTCGTCTCGAGCCTAGGAGCCTAAACGACATTCAAGAAAGGAAGCAACTACAGAAGAAACAGACGAGCCAAAAAAACCTTGTCCTTTTCATTTATATGTTTGGTATAAGTTACAAAAAATGTCCAAAAAGGTTTACAAAAGGTCGTCGGGCGAGCAAAAAGGGTGCCCAGGCGATTAGGCGTCATCCTCGCCATCAATATCTACATCTGGGTCATCGCCGCCATCATCACCATCCTCGTCCTCAAAATCATCGTCCTCAGAGTCACTGGTCAGCCGGGGAGATACTCGCAAGGGGGAGGTGGACTCCTCGGCGAGCAGCGCCGGGATGAGGTCCGCCACTGTCAGCTCCATCGCCGCCGGCTTCAGAAGGTCGTCTGCCTTCAGTTGGCTTAGGATGACGGTACCCGTGGCTCGCGCGATCTCCCGACGAATGCGAGGCATATCGTCGCTGAGCATCCTGATCTGCTTGCCGACCCTGGAGGGGCCCGCCGCCGCTGGCTATTGCTCGGCAGGCCTCCTTCTCCAACTGGGAGGTCTTCTTCGCCATCTCCACTTCGGCGGCCTGCAAAAACGAGAAGACGTGGAAGGTAAGCGAGCTATTCGGCAAAGTGGCGAGTATCCCAGAAGCGAGTAAAGAAGTGAGGCGAATACCTCATGCTCCTTCTCTTTGAGCCTCATGGCGATCATCTTCTTACATTGGGTTTTGATCACCCCCTCATATTCGAGCAATCGCCTTGCTGTCGAATGGGCCAGCTCGGCAGATCGCAGCAGAGATCGTGAGGTCTGGTGAGCCAGATACTCGGAAGACTCCTCCTGCAGTCTCTCCGCATCCTCGCGACCATAAATGGCGTGGAGCACATCGAAGCCCTCGCCCCTGTCCTCCCAGTCCTCCGACCATGGCGGGAGGTTGGAGCTTAGAGACACCAAGTGGTCGCTCTCCGACCAGGTCACCAAGGGGTGATCATAGGCGTTCTCGCCACGCCTGCCGAGGTTGAAGTTCGGGTGGGCGTAAGGCTCGCCAGCCTCAGAAGCGTCTGCCTTCTTGCCGAGGTCCCTATGAGCGACCTCCTTCTTCCGCTTCTTCGAAGGCCCAGAACCTTCGCCGACGATCAAAGGCTCATCGCCTCCTGGCGACAAGTCAATAGGCGAGTAGACCCCATCCCCGCGAGCGGAGGTCCCCACACCACCTTGTGTGTAAGCCGCCGCCTTCAACGCCACGGGAAGAAGCTCGCGTGGCAGAACGTGGACTGCTGCAACAAAACAACAGACATCTCCAGTTAGTCGCCAGATTGAAGACGAAGAACGAGTATTGTGAATACTCGCGCAATAGGTTACCTTCGCCCGGGAACACCTCAGCGAGTTCGTCTACTCGCCTCCTCCAGAACACCACGTCAATGCGGCGATTCTTGAAAGATTCTAGCAGTTTCTCGCCACCCTCACTCAGGAGAGAAGCCCCGAAAATGCTCTCCGGCGGCTGGAAGGACCTGTCGGGAATGGCTTGGAAGTCGCCATTGATGACGACTAGTCGCTCTCCCCATCGATGATTCTTCTTCGTCGTGCCGACCAGCGTGCAGACATGACTGCACGGGAAGACGATGCCCTCGCCTGTCGCCATAAAGTGGAATACCCGCCTGAAGACGGAAAGGTCGAAGGCGATCCCCTGGTCGCGCAGATAACAGAGGAACCCCACGATCATCGCGACTCTATTGGGATTGATCTGGGCAGGGACTATCCCAAAGTAACGGAGTATTTGGCTGAACTCCTTCCACAATGGTAGTCGCAAGCCCACCTCAAAGTGGCGAGTAGGGAACACCCGCTCGGTGGTCAAGACAGTGTTTAGTCGCTCGCCCTGGCGAGGAAGTCGAGCGACAAACCCTTGCGGGAGGAACTTCGCCGAGAAAATCTCTAAGTCCTTCTCGGTCGTGATGGACTTCTTGAAGGTGGTCGTCACAAAGTTCTTGGCGTGATTGGCACGTCGGATGGTCGCCTCGTTAGTCATCTTAGAAAAGAGAAGGAAAGAAAGGCGAGTATCGGAGAATGTGAGAAGAAGAGAAAAGGATGGAGGATACTCGCGTGTGAACTAGAAGATCGCCGAAAGCGTAATAAATACTCACCCACCCCCCCCCCCCCCCCTATTTATAGTAGTCGGGTAGCTTGGCTTATCGAGCACGACGGCGCGATTAAGAATAAGGGGGTGGCGAGTATAAAGACAAGATCGCCAAATCCGCAGCGCGCGTCAGAAAAGTGCCGACTTCCAAAGCATGAAGACCTACAAGAAGAAGCATGAAAGAAGCTATCCAGGTACAAGCGACATTCAGCACTACTCGCCAAAAGTAAAGAAGATAGAAAAAAACTGACAAGCAACCATCACAGAAAGACAAAGCAGAGCAAGTGATAAAAGGCGAGTTTCCAATGCTCGCCGAAATAATATTACATCAGATGAAAGTCAAATGTTCAGAATTACAGGAATGCTCGCCAAGGGCGACATAACATAGAATGAAGAAAAGAAAGAGAAGACAACAACTAGGGAGGCGCCTGAAGATTCGCCTGAGGATCCGGAGGCTGAGGATGTCGCCCAACCCAGCCCAAGCTGCGAGCACGCTTGAAGTGCTCGAAGGCCAGGGAAATCGCGTCCTCGCCCTGCCGCAGCTGGTCCTCGATCCTCGCCAGCCGTCCAACCGAGCACATGCTCGCTCGCATCCCCACCAACTCGTCATGATGCAGTTGTTGACGATGTTCGATCCTCGCGACTCGACGCTCCAAGTCGCTGACAGTCTGAAGGCGAGATTCTGCACCAGCCAGGCGAGTATCAAACTCTTCCAGCCGTGATACCCGCACCTCCAACTCGATCAAGCGACGATGAGCGTCATTGCTCGCCAGGCGCTCAACTCGCGACTCCACATCAGTCAGGCGGCGATGAGGCTCACTGACCGCCAGACGCTCTAGCTTCGCCTCCAAATCCAGGATCGCGCGAGTAGCCCTCTCCTGGTACTCGCGAGAAGGAAGCCCGACGGCATCGATCAAGGCTCCTATAGGAGTACGAGCGCGAGCTGCAAAAAAAGGTAAGAATATCAGAGCTTTGACAAAACGAAAGGAACGGAGTGAAGACAGTAGCGACTATAAAAGACAGCGACCAAGTACCTGGCCGAGGACTGCGAGAATGACGACGAGGAGAGCCCCTTCCTCGCTGAGGAGATGCGATGTGATGGTGATCGCCTCGCCGAGCAGAATGGGACCCAGCGGCCTGACCCCGGCTAGGAGGCACATTCCCTCGACCGCGACTATCAGATGGTCGCCCTTCCCCTCTCGGGGGAAAGAAGCCCGAAGGGCCCTCAGTCCCGCCATGGCACGAGGATTCGCCCTGGTGGGTTGAGGGAGCAGTAGAAGTCAAAGGGCGCTGCTCGCCCTGAGTATTGGCAAAAGGAGGAAAGGGAGGAGGTGGCGGAAGCCCACCCACGGGCAGCTGCGAGCTGCTCGCCAACCCCAAGGATTAAAGAGGCGGTGGTGGCGGAAGCACGCTGCCCGCCAGAGGAGCCCGTTGCTCACTCATCGGCCTCTTCTCCAGCAATGAGCTGTGGAGAACTCGCGTCGAGCGCCCACCACCCCTAGTCGAGATCATGGGCGACGATCTCAGAGGAGGTACGGCCAGAGGCTCCTCCTGAGCACTGATGGTAGACGAATCTGCGAGCATAAAAGAGGCATTTAGCATTACAGGCCAAGTTGAGACTAATCTAAGAAGGTGGCGAGTAGGTAGCTCCCACCTCGCGCAGGAGCGAGATTCTCCGGTTGATTCTGGATCGAGGTCCCAGGCATACTCGCCCCTTCGGCGACATTTGGAGCAGGGGGATCCACGGCCGGCGAGTCGCCCTCGTTAGACAACCCCATCTCGTCTAACATCCGCTGGCGTTGGTCGCCCAAAGGGGCGGCGACATCCTCTCCAGCAGCTTTCTTCTTCCCCTGCTTCTTCTTCTTCTTCGCAAGCCTCTTCCTCTTCTTGGAAGCGAGGAAGTCCTCAACCTCGGGACCTAGGCGTGGAGGGACCGAGGGAGCATCAAACATACCCACAAGACCAGCCATGGTCGCCTTAGCCTCTGCAGCATAGTCGCGCGCCATCTTGAGCGAGTTCAGAAAGGTCGTGCCACAAGAGACCCCTGCCCCTCTATTTATAGAGTTCGAGCGTCGACCAGCGAGACGGCGAGTATAAGCCAATAGTCGCCAGTAGGGAATCTCGTCGAATGAAGGTTGGATGATTCTTTCCGAGCAACTACGTTACTTGCAAAGAGCGGGGATTGTGTACAACCCTCATTCTCCGAGGATGGACCCACCCAAAGCCACGTAGACAGAAGTCAAAGGTCAAAGGGTCAACACAGAGACCAGCAGTCCAAGGCAGGAGCAGAAAAGACCCTGGCGAGTATGCAGGTAATACTCGCCAGATAGGCGAGTATCGACCAGAGGAGTTCGTCGCACCCAGGAAAGCAGCAGAAGACCTAGGCGAGTATTGGTCCGGCGTGTGCGAGCAGCACCCAATACTCGCCAGATGGGCGACTATGTCGTAGTACTCGCCGAGTATCTCATAGTCTCCAGGTTGGGGGCTGGGCTATAAAAAGCCCCCCTACCCTTTGGTTTTCCTATAAATAGGACCTCAGGGGTACTTGGATTGGCACCTGGACTTGAGCTTTTGGACCCCGATTCCCGAACTCTCGAGCCCGTCACCCTTGCTTTCAGCTAAGTCTGTGTCTTCCCTGTACCAAGCTCGGCCACTTTGGTTTCGGAGGGGAAGACTCTCTTGAGCTTCTGAGTACGTGGTGGGACCTCCCTGCCGCAACACCTGGGGTCCAGCTTATTGCTCTTCTAGCTTCTTCGTAGTTCCCAGCCAAGTCATCTCGTTGGACTGCTGGGCGAGTAGCCTCCGGCTGCATCGGTCCGAATCTTGAGGTCAGGATTTTCCTGACGTCAACAGAAATTGTCATGGTTGCAGGGGCGGATTCAGAGGGGGCCCAAGGGACACTGACACCCCCATTATTTTTCAAAATTGTTAGTGGATTTGGATTCCTCTCATCGAGGCAATGAATTTTGACTACTTATATGTCAAAAACGGTGATCAGATGAGGGAGAAACAACTATGATAAGATGGAAGCATTCTCACGTCACATAACTAGTTTGTTTTGAGACAAATATTGGCTATTCGCGGACCAAAATTGGCTATTCGCAGACCAAATTTGGCTATTTGCAGACCAAGTTCAGCTATGTGCACCGCCAAAATTAATTTTCGACATATGACCCACGACCCTCCTACTCACCCTACTAGCATTTGTGTTTAGAAATTTTTTGTGCACCCCCATTTATAATTTTCTAGATCCGCCACTGCATGGTTGAACTCCTCATTGTGCCAATCTCGACGCAATTATAAATACACTGCTCTTGTCATCTCAATCTGTAGGGTTTATGTTGTAGTGTTGAGTTGAACTATGTTGTCTCAGCTCTTTTAGTTCATAGTTGTTGTGCTACATGCATTTTGAAGCTTAGCGAATATGACGGTCAACAAAGCATTACTGTAATAGTGAAATATATAAATTTTAAGGGAGATGATGAAGTTAATAATACTTGTATTTGTGTAATTTATGTAACACTTTTTAAAAATAAAATACAAAATATTGTTTATTAATTGTTATTATATATTTAAAAATAATTAATATTTATAGTAATTTTACATGTATAAATTAAAAAATAATATTAAACAATTTGATATATAAATGAATTTATTTTGGGAGTTGTTAAAGGCACCGCAGTTTTGGCTAGACACACCGCACTTTCTCCTAATTTTTCCCGCCTTCTGGAAATAAGTCTTGTACATACATTTTTAGGAAAAGTGTTCAACACAAAGTTGTAGATTTCGACGAGATCTACAACTTTCGTGTTGAACACTTTTCTTAAAAATGCATGTACATTACTTATTTTCAAAAGGTGCGAAACCTGGGCGTATTTCCAAAGTATGTCTTGTACATGTTTTTTTAGGAAAAGTGTTCAACACTAAAGTTGTAGATTTCGTCGAAATCTACAGCTTTTGTGTTGAACACTTTTCCTAAAAATGCATGTACATGGCTTATTTCCAGAAGGCGCAAAAAATTAGGAGAAAGTGCGGTGCGCCTAGCCAAAACTGCAGTGCCTTTAACAACTCCCTTTATTTTTTGTGAGAAAAACTTCAAACAATTGTAACAGAATAATTTTTATTATAACACATCTTATTGTAAGAAATTAATGTTTGTTACGAGAAAGTCATTTGTCCTGTGAAGAAGAAGACATTGATTTTCTGATGAGAGAAGAAGAAGACGCTTGAGACTGCAACCTCGAGATGAAGAAGACGCTTGAGATTGCAACCCCGAGAAAAAGAAGACGTCGTTGTTCCGATGCGGGAAGAAGAAGAAGACGACGTCTAGAATCAAGAAACTGAAAAAAAAACGGATGTGTGGAGTAGAAGAAGACGTCGTCGTCGCGGGAGAAGAATGCGTGGAGGATGGAGGAGGTAACTCACCTGCATCGTCTTCATTTGCGGGAGCAGAGGCATCGGGGGCGCGATGGGTAGAGGGTGGAATTGGGAAAATTGACCTCGGGAGGTCGGAATTGGGGAGGGCCTCTTTCCTATATAATGAATTCCTATTGGAATTGAATTGAATTCCATTTCCCATAACATTTTTCGGCAGCCGAAGAGCGGAATTGGAATTGTCAATTAAATTTCAATTACAATGTTCCAATTCCGCCTAAACGATCGGACTCTAAAAGTATTTAGTGACTTAGAATATAGGGGTTTTCTCCTTTTCCCCGCCAAATTTTTTAATAAATTTCTAACACTTCCCCACAAATATGAAAAAAAAGCATGGTCACACAAATAAAAATATTTATCCAAGGTCACCAAAATAAAAATATGGATCCGATCATTTAACTAAATACAAATATGAGTGATTATATCTCAATCACTCATAATCATGGGTGATTATATCTCAATCACTCATAGTCACGGCCTCATGACCAAGGACAGTTCTAGGGGAGGCTGGGGTTCAGGCTCCCCTAACAGAGGGTAACGGCATTGCTTTTGAGAAAAATAATATATTTCCCTCAGGCAGAAATTTATTGTTCAGCTAACAAAACAATTTGCTACCAAAAATTGATACTAACAAAAATGAATTAAAGATAAAATGATTTGTCTAGTTTACAACAATAGTAAATGATCGAAAGAGGTCGAAGCAATATTTATGAGAATTTTAAAAGTTTAAAGCTCTTTTTGGCTCAGCTATACTGATGGAAAGTTGTTGAGAGGAAATCGAATTTGAGATAAGTGTTATTTCTAAAAAATACAATTTTGTTAAAAAATTGTCTGAGTGAAATGAAGTTTGCAGAGCTAATGGAGATAGAGTTTTGGAAAAATTGTTTGCGAATAAAATGAAGTTTTGGGTTAATATTTTTTTATTATCAAAACAACAAAACATTAGTCATAAACTCATAATATTGCTTGAATTAATTATAAACAAATAAATATAAACTTAAATCAGCGTTATGCTCTATGAAAATTTGTTCAAAAAACAAACCAAATTTCTGAAAATTTCAGCACCAGATTTGTGGGGAAAAAGCACCAAATTATTTCTAAGCCTAAGAAAAAAAACATTGTTCTAGACTTTCGTCCCCGGTCAAATTTCTGAAAATCAACCAACTCTTGTTGTGATCCTCTTCATTTATCTAGGTCAGTTGGGACTTGGGAGATGTTGCGGGTGAAGCAGCGGCTCTGCGATTGAAGAGAAACAACCAACTTTTGATGTGATCCAATGGAGGAAGAAGAACCCGGAGAAAGGAATGGTTCGCCGCTGCGGATTGCTGCTAGAAATTGGAGAAGTGAGAGACGGGAAGAGGAAAACCTTCCCAGAGAGGAGTCGGCGTCCGATGTCGCTCGCCTCTCCTAATATCACGATGAAATGCCTCCCGCCTTTCCGCCTTTTCGTTGCTTCTATCGGGAAGGGGGAGATCGGGAGGAGCAGCGAGTTGCGGCTGGACAGGAGGAGAGCGACGGGTCTGGAAAATAGGTCAAAGTTGCGGTGATTAAGAAACGGAGGTTCACGAAACGCCGTCCCAAACGCCGCTTATTCGAAGATCTCTGTTTTCTCCCTCCCGCACCGCTGCCCATAAGCTGAACTAAACGCCACCTAAATTCTCGACCATTGCAATTTTTTTGTCCGAGGTTTGAATTTTGACGGATACCATCCATCTTTCAATTCTTCTCGTGGAAATTTTTTGAGTATGCTCACGCGTGCGCTTGCACTTTTTTCCGCGAGCACTTTTGTTCACCCGACATGCACTTTTATTCGCCGACATGCACTTTTATTCTCCTGAGAGCATCTTTGTTCAACAACGAGAACTTTTGTTCGCCCAGAGCGCACTTTTTGCCCCCCCCCCCCCCCAAGCCCTATTGTTCGCCCGAAGCGCACTTTGGCTCATTTAAAAGTGCATTTCGGGCGAACAAAAGTGCACGCCGGGGGAACAAAAGTGTGAGCCGGGAGAACAAAAGTGCAAGCCAGGCGAACAAAAGTGATCATCGGACACACAAAATATGCGCCGGCCGAACAAAAATGTGCTCCAAGCGAACAAAAATGCATGTGAGGGAACAAATCACATATGGCATGATAGTAAGAGCTCCGTCTCCAAATCTGAAACTAAACTCGTATATAAAAAATTTGGGTGGTGTTATTTGTACACCATGTTTGTCTATTCACACACCCTTAATTCATTTAAAACCTCCTATTTTATAACCCTAAGAGTTTATAATTGTACCCCTCCTCCTTCCGCCCGCTGCGATCAAACCCTCACGCGATTCGCGAAACCCTCACTTGACGCGCGACCGGCCGCCGCTCCACCGCCTGCTCCGTCGTTCGCCGCTCCACCGCCTGCTCCAGCCCGGAATCTCCTCCTCCTCTTCATCTTCTTCTTCTTCTTCTTCTCTGGATCGGCCGAACAGGACCTCTCCCAGCACGAACCCCGACTCTTCCTTCTCCTGCGGCAAGATCCCTTCCATTAAGGTGACATCGTTTCCTTCTTCGATTCTCTTGTGAAATATCCACTCATATACCTGAAATGAATTTATTTTTGTTTGTGTTCATGATTTCAAATGCTTAAGGTAGACAATGATTTTCTATAAGTTTGTTAAGTTCTTGTTAAGGACTTAGGAGAAGAAGCTGTGTAGTAGACAGTGATTTTCTATAAGTTTGTGTTTGTGGATGAAATAGTGTAGTTCATGACTTGATTTTCTATAAGTTTGTGTTTGTGGATGAAATAGTGTAGTTCATGTGAAAAATTGGGAATGATTTCAAAAACTCTCAAAAATTTGGGGCTGATTTTAACAATTATTAGAGTATGAGGTTTGTATATTAAAGATTATTATTTTGTAAAATAACATTAGTTCCATTGCTAGGAGTTTTTGAGATATCTTTTTTCCTTGTTTATATTCAATGTTGTGACCTTCGTTTATGTGATTGTACTTCCATTTGATAGGAATGAGTTCAGAAAAAATGTTATTGTTGTGTAATGAAGAGTCCTCTAAAGACACCATTGTTGATGTTGGAATGCACTTTTGTACTAATACCAAATTTGAAAGTAAAGAAGAGCTGATTGAATGGGCGCGAAAAATGGCAAAAAATTTGGGGTTTGTTATAATTATTCTGAGAGCAGATACGATCACCTTCAGAGTATCACCAAGGGTAACATTGGGTTGTGATAGAGTCGGGTTACCTCCTGACAGTCAAAACAAGAAAGAGTACATTAAGAAAAATATAAGAAAATCAAGTTCCAAACGTTGCGGGTGTAAGTTTCCTCTGAAAGGACAAAGAGATGCGAATAATGAGTGGAAAATTATAGTTAAACATGGTATGCACAACCATGAGTTCGTTCATCTTGAAGCACATCCATATGTTGGTAGACTAGATGAGAATGAGAACAAGATAGTGGAAGAGAGTGCATTAGTGCTTCCGGATATATTAGTTTCACCCAAGTAAATGAGAGCACTATGCTTTTGGAAAATTTGTTTTTTGCACATCCAACTTCAGTGCGTCTAAGTAATATGTTCTCCACTACATTTATGATTGATTGCACTTACAAGACCAACCGTTATCGTTTGCCACTACTTTCCATTGTTGGTGTTACATCTATCAATCAATCTTTTTACTCTTGTTTTGTCTTTATGTCAAGTGGAAATGAAGCCAATTATAAATGAGCTCTTGAGTGTTTCAAGCTTACTTTTGATAAGATTGTGATGCCTAATGTCTTTATAACGGACCGAGAGATTGTTTTGATAAATGCAATTGAAGTTGTTTTTCCCAAAGCAAAAAGTGTGTTAAATTTGTAGCCACTATTTTGCAGGGATAACATATTTTGAGCAGAAGCTTACGGATGGTGACTAAATTTTGAAGAAATTAGTGTTATGTCACAATATATTTTGAAAATGATGTACTTATGTCACAATATATTTTGTAGGGATAATTCTATCTTTCTTTTAAATTTTAAACATTGGGGTATAAATAGTCAGTTGTGGTACAAATATAATTTTGAGTGGTACGAATATCCATGGGCTACAAATAGCCATTTATGATGTACAAATAACATCACCCAAAAATTTTCCCCTCCGAGTTCAGACTGCAAATATAATAAAAAAAATTGGTTGGATTTACAATCTACCATGTGCCAAAAAAATGTGCGTTGAAGGCACCCAAAAAATTTCCTCTGTGGCCTTAGTTATTTGGGCTCAGAGGCCGAGGCCCGGGTTGGAGAGGCGTGGGACCCGGAGTGATGGGAAACCCGGCGGTGGGCTCCAGAAACGATAAGGAGCTGAGGAAGGGTCATCCGGGTGGGACCACGGGGTGTACGGTATCTGGATGGGATCTGAGCCGTCAGCTCATTTATCGATCCGGGGGAAGATCATAAAAATACTCGGCCGGTTTAGTGGTCCCGGTCCAGGTATAAACAGTGCCAGGGACAACTATTACTCTGCCGACCTTGCTCTAATTTATCCAACTATTCTTTTTTGCTTTGTGATTATTATATATTATTAAATAGTCCATCGTGACGTCATTAAATTCTTCGTGCAAGTTATTCCTGACTTCAATTTAATATTTCCAATGCTGTTTATAATTCGAGAAAATATTGGTTTGAGTCCAAGCGGTGGGAAAAAGTTTGTTCTTGTCAAAAATAGTTTGAAAAATAGAAAGGTTTTGATTAAAAGAATTTGGTTTTGGTCCAAAACCAAATGCTGAGAGATTTTGGTTTTGGGTCAAAGCTAAATTTTGTTGTTCGTTTGCAAAATGATTTTCAATGATAGGAATTGAATTGTCAATTTTTTTGTTCGATTATAAGATAGATTTCAAACGTATGAATTGATATTAAATATATACATATACCTAAACATAACCAAAACTTTTAATTAACATGATAATAATAATATAATTATTATAATTCATGCTCTAAAGAATGAATATTTTTTTGATATAGTTAAAATACAAAAGAATACTATATAAATATTTTTTTTGAAAGAATGATATATAATTCGTGCTTTTAAGATTGCTCTAAATAATAATTATTTATTTGAAATAGTTAAACACGAAAGATTAATGAAATATAATATACAAATAAGGGTTTATTAGTTAACAAAAAATATTAACATTAATGACGCGTGATTAACATGAGAGAGAAAGATTCCTCCAAACCCGTAAGGAAAAAGGATGAATTTTCACCTTAGGCTAAATTCTTAACGGATTCAAACCTGTAGACTTTGTAGGAAAATCTGTGAAATATTTTGTAGTCGGAAGAACACGTCAACCAACAGGAGAATAATGACACCAAAGATGAACACAAGCTTTCACAATAATAACTCTGGTAGCTAGTTACAAACAAACACGGCTGAATACAAGTTGCATCCAACTTGATTCACAACAGCCAATAGTAGGAAATAACTTGGTCACGGACAAGGTCCGCTTCTCCTCCGGAGCACACCGCGCAGGTGATACTCGCTCCTCGCTATAGATACTCGTTCCTCGCTACCGCCGGCGGTATCGCTAGCGCCGGGCGTTAGCTCTCCAACTCGCGAGCTCGCTGCTCGCACTCCAAGCTACTCGCACGCTCGTCGCGCTTCCCTTCCTCCACTTCTCGCTACCACGAGCGCTAGCCACTAGCGTCGGGCGCTATCTCCGAAGTAGGTACTCGCCTCGCGAACTTACTCCAAGTTCGATGCTCGCCTGGTGGCGCTCTGGTATCTCTAACTCGCTCTAAGTTGAGGATACTCGCCAGTTCCAGAATCGATACTCTCTAGAGCGGGGTACCCCTCTATTTATAGGCAAAACAAGGGGGGGTGAGTATGAGCTAGCGCTGGCGCTAGCTCACTTCAATTCTAACACTCCCCCTTGAAGTGAGCTCCGGGAACAACTCCAAGCAATGAGCGAAGCCTCCGGAACGGCCCCGCAGATAGGGGCTTTGTGAATATATCCGCAAGGTTCTCTTCACTCCGCACATGCTCCACAGCGATCAAGCCACCCAGCACCTTCTCTCTGATTAAGTGATGCTCGATCTCTATGTGCTTGGTCCTTGCATGACACACTGGATTGGTTACCAGTTTCAATGCACTCTCATTGTCACCGCGCAGGTGATACTCGCTCCGATACTCGCTCCTCGCTATAGATACTCGCTCCTCGCTACCGCCGGCGGTATCGCTAGCGCCGGGCGTTAGCTCTCCAACTCGCGAGCTCGCTGCTCGCACTCCAAGCTACTCGCACGCTCGTCGCGCTTCCCTTCCTCCACTTCTCGCTACCACGAGCGTTAGCCACTAGCGTCGGGCGCTATCTCCGAAGTAGGTACTCGCCTCGCGAACTTACTCCAAGTTTGATGCTCGCCTGGTGGCGCTCTGGTATCTCTAACTCGCTCTAAGTTGAGGATACTCGCCAGTTCCATAATCGATACTCTTTAGAGCGGGGTACCCCTCTATTTATAGGCAAAACAAGGGGGGGTGAGTATGAGCTAGCGCTGGCGCTAGCTCACTTCAATTCTAACACTCCCCCTTGAAGTGAGCTCCGGGAACAACTCCAAGCAATGAGCGAAGCCTCCGGAACGGCCCCGCAGATAGGGGCTTTGTGAATATATCCGCAAGGTTCTCTTCACTCCGCACATGCTCCACAGCGATCAAGCCACCCAGCACCTTCTCTCTGATTAAGTGATGCTCGATCTCTATGTGCTTGGTCCTTGCATGACACACTGGATTGGTTACCAGTTTCAATGCACTCTCATTGTCACCGCGCAGGTGATACTCGCTCCGATACTTGCTCCTCGCTATAGATACTCGCTCCTCGCTACCGCCGGCGGTATCGCTAGCGCCGGGCGTTAGCTCTCCAACTCGCGAGCTCGCTGCTCGCACTCCAAGCTACTCGCACGCTCGTCGCGCTTCCCTTCCTCCACTTCTCGCTACCACGAGCGCTAGCCACTAGCGTCGGGCGCTATCTCCGAAGTAGGTACTCGCCTCGCGAACTTACTCCAAGTTTGATGCTCGCCTGGTGGCGCTCTGGTATCTCTAACTCGCTCTAAGTTGAGGATACTCGCCAGTTCCAGAATCGATACTCTTTAGAGCGAGGTACCCCTCTATTTATAGGCAAAACAAGGGGGGGTGAGTATGAGCTAGCGCTGGCGCTAGCTCACTTCAATTCTAACACTCCCCCTTGAAGTGAGCTCCGGGAACAACTCCAAGCAATGAGCGAAGCCTCCGGAACGGCCCCGCAGATAGGGGCTTTGTGAATATATCCGCAAGGTTCTCTTCACTCCGCACATGCTCCACAGCGATCAAGCCACCCAGCACCTTCTCTCTGATTAAGTGATGCTCGATCTCTATGTGCTTGGTCCTTGCATGACACACTGGATTGGTTACCAGTTTCAATGCACTCTCATTGTCACCGCGCAGGTGATACTCGCTCCGATACTCGCTCCTCGCTATAGATACTCGCTCCTCGCTACCGCCGGCGGTATCGCTAGCGCCGGGCGTTAGCTCTCCAACTCGCGAGCTCGCTGCTCGCACTCCAAGCTACTCGCACGCTCGTCGCGCTTCCCTTCCTCCACTTCTCGCTACCACGAGCGCTAGCCACTAGCGTCGGGCGCTATCTCCGAAGTAGGTACTCACCTCGCGAACTTACTCCAAGTTTGATGCTCGCCTGGTGGCGCTCTGGTATCTCTAACTCGCTCTAAGTTGAGGATACTCGCCAGTTCCAGAATCGATACTCTTTAGAGCGGGGTACCCCTCTATTTATAGGCAAAACAAGGGGGGGTGAGTATGAGCTAGCGCTGACGCTAGCTCACTTCAATTCTAACACTCCCCCTTGAAGTGAGCTCCGGGAACAACTCCAAGCAATGAGCGAAGCCTCCGGAACGGCCCCGCAGATAGGGGCTTTGTGAATATATCCGCAAGGTTCTCTTCACTCCGCACATGCTCCACAGCGATCAAGCCACCCAGCACCTTCTCTCTGATTAAGTGATGCTCGATCTCTATGTGCTTGGTCCTTGCATGACACACTGGATTGGTTACCAGTTTCAATGCACTCTCATTGTCACCGCGCAGGTGATACTCGCTCCGATACTCGCTCCTCGCTATAGATACTCGCTCCTCGCTACCGCCGGCGGTATCGCTAGCGCCGGGCGTTAGCTCTCCAACTCGCGAGCTCGCTGCTCGCACTCCAAGCTACTCGCACGCTCGTCGCGCTTCCCTTCCTCCACTTCTCGCTACCACGAGCGCTAGCCACTAGCGTCGGGCGCTATCTCCGAAGTAGGTACTCGCCTCGCGAACTTACTCCAAGTTTGATGCTCGCCTGGTGGCGCTCTGGTATCTCTAACTCGCTCTAAGTTGAGGATACTCGCCAGTTCCAGAATCGATACTCTTTAGAGCGGGGTACCCCTCTATTTATAGGCAAAACAAGGGGGGTGAGTATGAGCTAGCGCTGGCGCTAGCTCACTTCAATTCTAACACTCCCCCTTGAAGTGAGCTCCGGGAACAACTCCAAGCAATGAGCGAAGCCTCCGGAACGGCCCCGCAGATAGGGGCTTTGTGAATATATCCGCAAGGTTCTCTTCACTCCGCACATGCTCCACAGCGATCAAGCCACCCAGCACCTTCTCTCTGATTAAGTGATGCTCGATCTCTATGTGCTTGGTCCTTGCATGACACACTGGATTGGTTACCAGTTTCAATGCACTCTCATTGTCACCGCGCAGGTGATACTCGCTCCGATACTCGCTCCTCGCTATAGATACTCGCTCCTCGCTACCGCCGGCGGTATCGCTAGCGCCGGGCGTTAGCTCTCCAACTTGCGAGCTCGCTGCTCGCACTCCAAGCTACTCGCACGCTCGTCGCGCTTCCCTTCCTCCACTTCTCGCTACCACGAGCGCTAGCCACTAGCGTCGGGCGCTATCTCCGAAGTAGGTACTCGCCTCGCGAACTTACTCCAAGTTCGATGCTCGCCTGGTGGCGCTCTGGTATCTCTAACTCTCTCTAAGTTGAGGATACTCGCCAGTTCCAGAATCGATACTCTTTAGAGCGGGGTACCCCTCTATTTATAGACAAAACAAGGGGGGTGAGTATGAGCTAGCGCTAGCTCACTTCAATTCTAACACTCCCCCTTGAAGTGAGCTCCGGGAACAACTCCAAGCAATGAGCGAAGCCTCCGGAACGGCCCCGCAGATAGGGGCTTTGTGAATATATCCGCAAGGTTCTCTTCACTCCGCACATGCTCCACAACGATCAAGCCACCCAGCACCTTCTCTCTGATTAAGTGATGCTCGATCTCTATGTGCTTGGTCCTTGCATGACACACTGGATTGGTTACCAGTTTCAATGCACTCTCATTGTCACCGCGCAGGTGATACTCGCTCCGATACTCGCTCCTCGCTATAGATACTCGCTCCTCGCTACCGCCGGCGGTATCGCTAGCGCCGGGCGTTAGCTCTCTAACTCGCGAGCTCGCTGCTCGCACTCCAAGCTACTCGCACGCTCGTCGCGCTTCGCTTCCTCCACTTCTCGCTACCACGAGCGCTAGCCACTAGCGCCGGGCACTATCTCCGAAGTAGGTACTCGCCTCGCGAACTTACTCCAAGTTCGATGCTCGCCTGGTGGCGCTCTGGTATCTCTAACTCGCTCTAAGTTGAGGATACTCGCCAGTTCCAGAATCGATACTCTTTAGAGCGGGGTACCCCTCTATTTATAGTCAAAACAAGGGGGGCGAGTATGAGCTAGCGCTGGCGCTAGCTCACTTCAATTCTAACACTCCCCCTTGAAGTGAGCTCCGGGAACAACTCCAAGCAATGAGCGAAGCCTCCGGAACGGCCTCGCAGATAGGGGCTTTGTGAATATATCTGCAAGGTTCTCTTCACTCCACACATGCTCCACAACGATCAAGCCACCCAGCACCTTCTCTCTGATGAAGTGATGCTCGATCTCTATGTGCTTGGTCCTTGCATGACACACTGGATTGATTACCAGTTTCAATGCACTCTCATTGTCTCCGCGTAGCACAGTAGGTCCGCTGACCTCCTCGTCCACATCCTCCACTAGTCTCCTTAGCTAGACACACTCCTGAGCTGCTAAGGACGACGTCTTGTACTCGGCCACCGTGGTAGAAAGGGAAATAGATTCCTGCTTCTTGCTACACCACGAGATAGCAGCTGCTCCACACAAGAACACGTAACCTGATGTCGACTTGCGATCATCAGCGTCACCTCCGTAGTATGCATCCGTGTACCCATGCAGCTTGAAGTCAGATTTCTCTTCATAGGATAACCCCATCTCAAGGGTTCCCTTCACGTACTTCAGTATCCCTTTGGCTGCCTCCAGATGAGGCTTTCGCGGCTCCTGCATATACCGACTAACTCGGCCGACAGCAAAGGCGATGTCCGGCCTTGTGATAGTCAGGTAGATAAGACTCCCCATCAGTGCCCAAAAGATCTTCGGATCAGGAAGAATCCTCCCTTCTTCCTTCCGAAGCTTCAGCCCAGCCTCCAGAGGAACGAAACTGCTCTTCCCCTCCTTCATGCCGAATCTTTCGACGATCCTCTCGGCATACGCCCTCTGGGAAACATACAGCCCGCCTCTTCTCTTCTCAACTTGGAGGCCAAGGAAATGGTGCAGTTCACCAAGATCCTTCATCTCGAAACGAATGAAAAGCTGTTGTCTCAGCGCGGCGACCTCCTCAGGGTTGTTCCCTGTCACGATCATGTCGTCGACGTATAGCAGCACCAACACGTGAAAACCTCCACTCTTCTTCAAGAACATGCTGGAGTCTGAGTCTGAGGCATCGTAGCCGCAGAACTGCAAGTACTCTGCAATCTTCCCATACCAGGCTCTCGGCGCCTGTTTCAACCCGTAGAGGGCCTTCTTCAGCTTGCAGACATGACGAGGCTGAGACTTGGACACATATCCAGGTGGTTGCACCATGAATATGTCCTTGTCTATCTCTCCGTATAGGAATGCGTTCTTCACGTCCAGCTGCTACAACTTCCAACCTCGGCACGCCGCCAGAGCGATGATCGTCCTCACCGACGTCATCTTTGCGACAAGACTAAATGTTTCCTCGTAGTCCTCTCCGTAGGTTTGCGAGAAGCCTCGAGCGACAAGCCTCGCCTTGTACCGCTCCACTTCTCCATCCGCTCTCTTCTTAACCTTGTACACTCATTTGCAGGTGACAGGTTTGATGCCCTCCACCATGGGAACCAGGTCCCATGTCTCATTCTTCTCTAGGGCCTCCATCTCCTCGATCATGGCCGCGTCCCACTCCTTGATGCCATCTGCATCCTCAAAGCAGGCAGGTTCCCTCTCATCGAGTGGTCCTACGAAGAAGCAGAAAACCAAACTCACGAAGTTCCCCTCCTTATAACGAGCAGGCGGGACGATCGTCCTCTTCGACCTCCTCAAGGCTTGGCCACTATCTACCACTCCGGTAGACTCCTCTGCTTGAGCTCCTCTCTGAGCTCCTCTCTGAACTCCTCCTGAAGCGGTGCTCTCCCTGCTTCTTGAGTTCGTAGCTCCCCCTGAGCCAGAAGCTCCTCCCGAGCCAGAAGCTCCTCCTGAGCCAGATGACGATGGAGCACTGGGAGAAAGCTCCAACTCCACAGTAGGGTCCTCAGTGACCCACTCTTCTTCCCTGCTCGATTCTCCACTCTCCGGCAGCTCCACTGAAGAGACTCCCTGGTATGAGACCAGTTCGTCAAACACTACGTCGCGCGAGACGACGAACTTGTGGGTCTCCGGATCCATGCACTTCCACCCCTTCTTCCGCTCATCGTAGCCGATGAAGATACACTTCCTCGCTTTCGGCTCCAACTTGGTTCTCTGAGCGTCCGGGACGTGCACGAAGCAGGTAGAACCGAACACCTTCATGTGACCCACATTGGGCTTCTCCCCGAACATGAGCTGGTGTGGAGACACCATCCTGTTAGGACTCAGAGGTAGCATGTTGATCACATGAGTAGCACACGCCATTCCCTCCGCCCATAAGGCCTTGGGAATACTCTTGGCACGTAGCCAACTCCTGGTAGTCTCCACCAGATGGCGAATCTTCCTCTCTGCCACCCCATTCTGCTGAGGGGTGTGAGCGCAGGAGAGCTCCCGCCGAATGCCGAACCTCCTGCAGAAAGAAGCAAACTCATTGGAGGTAAACTCCCCTTCATTGTCGCTTCTCAGCTTCTTCACCCTGCGGTTCAGCCTCCCCTCCACAAGCTCCTTCCACTCGAGGAACTTGTTGAAGACTTCTGATTTCTCTCTCAGAAAGTATACCCACGTATAGCGAGTATAGTCATCCACCAAAACCAGCGCATGCTTATTGCCTCCATAAGTAAGGGTGGCGCACGGCCCCATAACATCAGCATGTACGCAATCAAGGGGTGCCTTACACCTGGTCTCCGATTTGTCAAATGGAAGTCGATGTGACTTTCCATATTGGCATCCGTCGCACACATGGTCGTCGCCGTAGGAAGAGAGATGAGGCAGGCCACTCACTAGGCCCTTTGTCGCCATCATCTTCAGCTTGTCCATCCCAACATGACACAACCTCTCATGCCAGATCACGGCGTTGTCGTTTGTCTTCAGCTTGTCCACATAGGCATTTGCAGACAGAATATACAAATCCTTCACCCTTCTCCCGGTGAGCGTGACGTCAGCATCGACAGACGAAAGGTTCTTCAGGAACTTCACCTCCTTCGGTCCAAACAGCACGTGGTATCCAGCATCCACTGCGTTAGCCACCGAGAAGAGGTTCTTCTTCATGCCAGGCACGTGATACACACTCTTCAATGTCACTGGCTTCTCTCTACTCCCAAGGGACACATTCCCTTCTTGCTCCACAGGATGTACCGTATCATCCACATTGATTATAGCATCCGTTCCTTCATACGCTTCCAAGGAGTCGAACTTGGACATATCTCCGGTGAGATGATGCCCGCAACCGGAATCCACTATCCAGTCGTTCTCGAGGTTGATAGAAGCTAAGACATCGACTAACGTTGTCGTCATCTCTGCCAGGAAATAATTATCTCCCCTCTCACCGCCTTGGTGACCTCCACCTCTTCCTCCACCTATCTGGTGATCTCCCTCCTTGTCAGCAGCATGACCGGCCTTCAGATTGGACCGGCAGTCCTTTGCCATGTGCCCGTACTTCTTACAGGCAAAGCAAAGGGATCTCCCCTTCTCATCGCGCGCAGGGAGGAACTTCCTCCCATCTCCCTGAGATGACGTTGAAGGTTCATCTCTGGAGTTCTTCTTTCTCTTATCCCAGGATCTCCTCTTTCCTGAGAACAAGGCTTCGCCATCTCCTCCTGAGATGGATACTCCCGCCATCTGCTTCGTCAAGCTCTCCTGTGACGACATCAGGTTCTCTAGCTCCAGAAGGGAGGGCTGAGTAGCCCATCCTTGCACTGAAGTAACGAAGGGGACATACTCCTTCCTCAAGCCTCAGAGTATGTGCCGCTTCAACTTCGCCTCTGAGATTGGCTCTTCAGGATCCAAGACCGAGATCTCCCCACATAGGTTCTTCACCTTCAGGAAGAAGGTGGATATCGCCATCTCGCCTTGAGTCGACTTTGCCAACTCATTCTCCAGGAATTGTAGACGCGCTACATTCTTCTTGTTGAATAACCCATCGAGGGCTATCCAGATCTCCGACGCTGACTTGCAACCAATGATGTGGTCGAACAAGTCAGGTGATATGGCTCTCTTCAAGGTGAACTCCGCCTTGGCATTGGTCTTCCTCCAAGCTCTCACAACTTGACCATTGTCTTTGATTGGAAAGACTTCCGCTTGCTCTTCTCCTCCAACGACCTCCCATAGGTCCTCTCCAAGCAGGTAGCTCTCCAAGCAAGACTTCCACTTTTTATAGTTGGTCTGGGTGAGCAGCTCGATTCCAACTCCCCTAGCATACCCTCCTCCGCCGTCCATCTTGGTTGCTTCGTCCTTGTTCCCACTATCCCTCTGATACCATGTGAAATATTTTGTAGTCGGAAGAACACGTCAACCAACAGGAGAATAAGGACATCAAAGATGAACACAAGCTTTCACAATAATAACTATGGTAGCTAGTTACAAATAAACACGGCTGAATACAAGTTGCATCCAACTTGATTCACAACAACCAATAGTAGGAAAGAACTTGGTCACGGACAAGGTCCGCTTCTCCTCCGGAGCACACCGCGCAGGTGATACTCGCTCCGATACTCGCTCCTCGCTATAGATACTCGCTCCTCGCTAGCGCCGGCGATATCGCTAGCGCTGGGCGTTAGCTCTCCTACTCGCGAGCTCGCTGTTCGCACGCTCGCCGCGCTTCGCTTCCTCCACTTCTCGCTACCGCGAGCGCTAGCCACTAGCGCCGGACGCTATCTCCGAAGTAGGTACTCGCCTCGCGAACTTACTCCAAGTTCGATGCTTGCCTGGTGGCGCTCTGGTATCTCTAACTCGCTCTAAGTTGAGGATACTCGCCAGTTCTAGAATTGATACTCTTTAGAGGGGGGTACCCCTCTATTTATAGGCAAAACAAGGGGGGTGACGAGTATGAGCTAGCGCTGGCGCTAGCTCACTTCAATTCTAACAAAATCAATTTCCTCCAATAAATTACCAATCAAACACCTGTGAATGAAATTGGGGAACCCAAAACTAATTCCTTCCTACAAAATCTACGAAACGAACGCAGACAAAGAGTTTTCGTGTATACAAAACTCTGCCAAAGATATAAGTAGGAATTGGAGGGGAGTGGAATAGCGGAGATCAGAGGGAGTAGACGAGGGCATGTGAGAGGCATTAGGATGACGTTTAATTACTTAAGTAAATAAAAAAAATGAATCACTAAATTTTTTTGCACATAATTTTATAAACCTACATTTAAGTTTTTTTGAGAATGCACGTAACAACTATTTGAAGTTTTGAACCCTTAGAGTCCGTTCGTTTTAACGGAATTGACTTTCTGAAATTGATTTTTCGACGAAAACCAATATCTACATGAATTTGTTTTGTACAAAATTCAAATTATGTTGTTCAGCTGTAAGATTGAATTCAGCCAACAAGATTTGAATTGAGACACAAAAGTTGTTCGGCTGAATAATGGAATTGATATTTGAGTTGAAATTATACAATTATTTTATAAAACCCAAAATAAGCGTCAGTGCCGAACGCATTAAATTAAACAATATGTTTTAAGACGCGCGTTTTTTGCCCAAGCACATTTTTTTGCCCAGGTACACATTTTCCCCCGGGCACGCATTTTTCTCCAGGACGCGTGTTTTTCGCCAAGGTGTGCGTTTTTTGGCCCAAATACGCATTTTTCGCCCGATCGCGAGTTCTTAGGTCGGAATGCATTTTTTTTTGCACGGAAGTGCACTTTTTGTTCGGACGCGCATTTTTTGCTCTAACTCGTATTTTTTCACTAACGCACTTTTCGCCCGAGCGTGTGTTTTTTCGGCCAAAATACGAGCGCTCGTGCCGAAATAAACGCGGTCTGGAGAAAAAATATGTGCCCGGGCGAGAAATGCGCGCACGGGCGAAAACCCCGTGCCCTGGCTAAAAACGCGCGCCCGGGCAAAAACCGTGTTCCCGCGCGGAAAACGCGCTTCAGACATTTCTCTTTGCGTTAATGTGCTTGTTCATAGGATTGAACAACTCATTCAGACATTTCTCTTTGCGTTAATGTGCTTGTCAGGGGATCTAGTCCACGCGCCCAAAGGAGTTAGGGATTTAATATTCGAAATTTGGTTTTTCAACAGGACTCCCTTCTTGCTAGGGTCGCCAGTCATATTGACCTTTGTTTGGACTCTATCTGAACTCCTCTTATTCAGAGCAAGTATATTCTACCGGGTGACCTCTCTGGGTATTCTGCCCTGAGTCGTTGCTCTCATATTTGGAGGGAGATTTCCAAGCATCTTCATCTTGTCCTTCCCAAGGTTCATTTGGTTGGCGATTGGAATGTTATTGATAACTTCTCATAAATAAGTTGTTTTATTCCATATTTTGCACTCTTCTGTCTAATATATTCCATAAATATGTGTTTAAATGTACTAAACGTGAATGATTTGGTATGTGGTGAAAGTTATGAATTATCGACATTTTTACATGTCTTCGTTGCAGAAATTCAAAAGTATCCATCATAAACGGTCGAAGGATATGCATATTTGGAGTTCAGGAAAAAAGTCACAGATTTGTTATAACATATTGTTTGTTGTTTGGAGCAGTTCAAAGGGTGCAAAAAATATGTTACAATATATTATCGTTGTTTAGAAAAAGTTGTTACAACATATTATTTGTTGTTTGGAGCAGTTTAAAGGGTGCAGAAAATATGTTATAACATATTATCGTAGTTCAGAAAAAGTTGTTACAACATGCTGACGGGAACTGAAATTTCAGATTCAAAATATTTGAAATTTCGGCAGTTATGACAGCAATGAGATGCATTCTTTCGGCTATTTGGAGACTCCTATTGGGATGGACGAATATAAAACTGGTCAAGGAGAGAGAAATGGGAATCGATCATCATCTTCAACATTTTCGAAAACTAAAGAGAAGGATTTAAGGGTTTGACAGCCTTTGGAGGAAGAAAAGACCCTTGAAGAAAGAATGATCCAAATTTCTTATAACATGTCTTGTAAGATATCTCTAATTTCGTTGTGTTTGTTCTTCGTGATGAACTAAACTCTACTAGTCGCGTATGTTGTGAGTACTTTGACTTGTTGTGATGTTTTGAATCATAATATTTTGTCATGAATGCTTGAGACTCTATCTTTATTGAATTTATGATTATGTTCTTGGAGATTTTGGATTTAAGTTTTCATCTTCTAAATCACGTGGCGAGATTCGAGAGAGGAGTTATTTTGATTTAAAGATAAAATTTTTATATTGCGCGGCAAGATTCGAGAGAGGAGTTGCGTAAATTTTTCACCAAAGTTTCTGTCTTTATACTGCATTGCAAGATTCGAGAGAGGAGTGTCGTAAGTGTATCATGAATTTAATATATTGTAGAAGGGAGAAAGAGATTTTGACTTCTCAGTAGCAACATTGATTTGTGTACTTGATGTTATACTTTATTGTTGTCTAAGTTAGAGATAACTAGGAAATAAGGGATAAACGGATTTCGGATATCGAGAGATATCGTGGTCCACTTTCAAATCGTTGCATGATAGTTATTTTAGCATTCATATCGATTCACTTTAATAAATCACCACAATAAGCAAAAGAAAGCAATGTACGAGACTATTTTCCTAAACTGATTAAAAATATTTTAAATTAGTCGTTATATTAACTAGATTTGAATTTTGTGGTTATCAAAAATCACTTTAATTAATCCACTTGAATTTAAAGAAAATGTTAAGCTAGTAATTGCGAGCGTTAGATTCGACACTTCCTCGTGAGAATGATCTTTATTCACACTTTATTGCTTGATCTGACACGTGCACTTGCGTATATTTGTTATTTTGCGTATCAGTTATCCCCGCACTTCAACAAGCTTGCGTTTTATCCTTTTCCTATCTCCCACACTCATACTTGGGTGAATATGGGTACATTGGAGTCTATCGCTTGGGTGGTTGAGCTCATCATGCCCCAAGGTGATTGGAATCGTTCGAATTTTTTGTCATGGGATGTGTACAACCCCGTATTCGCCGAGTGGGTCCAAGGGGCCCCATGTTCCAGGTGGCAGGGCAAGGAGCGTAATAAGGAGTCCAAGAGACCTTTGGGCGAGTGAGGCCCACACTCGCGGACCACTCGCATAGGCCTCATAGCAGATAGGCGAGAGCTATCTACGTCTCGCCCCTCAAGCGAGTCGAGCGCATGGCGAGTGACGACCTCATAAATCATTCGCCCGGCGAACCATGATGGACATGGAGCCTGGCGAGTGGTGCCTTCAAGGACCACTCGCCTAGAGGGCTTTGAGGGGAAAATTACCTAGATACCCCTTGTGGGCTGCCAATAGCCCTTCAGAACAGCGGAGTTAGGCTGTTAGCAGACCAATTTGGGGTGTGATTAGTAAAACCAAAAGGCGGGTTTACACTATTTGCAGTCCAAGTATGAAAAACTATAAATAGACCCTTAAGGGCACCTTGGAGGAGACCGGATCCTTTCGAGCTCTCTCCTCCAGGCAATTTTCGGAGTTGGCTGCTAGTGCCCTCCAAGGTGCCCGACTGAGCATTGGTTTGGGAGGGGAAGCTCTCTAAGATCTTCCGGGTGTGTGGCGGGACCTCCTCGCTGCAGCCTTGGGTCTGTTCCAGATTTTTCATCCTCGGTCAAGAGAGTTTAGTGAGGGAGAAGTAGGCGCATGCTACATCCCCAGTGGGTCCGAACTCAAAGACCGGTTGACGGTTTCAACATTTTTGGTGCGGTGAGCGTGGACCGTAGCCGGTGCAAGAAAATCCCAAGTTGAGCTCGATGACAGGAGATGAAGGAAACGGTTCTGATCCAGGCCACTCGCAACCACCAGCAACAATGGAGTGGTTGGAGATGTTCGAGAAGTTCAAGCGAGAGGTCATGCAGACGGTGCAAGTAGCCTTCGCGGGAAGAGGCGAGTGCGAGACTCCCGTGGTCCCGGTGGTTCCGCCCCAGCAGATTGGCGAGAAAGCTCCGGGCCAGCGGCTTGGGATGGAGGTCGCGGCGGAAGCGAGTGCGCGAGATCTCCCCGGGTGGCAGCTGTTCAGCTGTCCGGCGAGTGCGGAGGTGTGCGAGCTGACTCCGCGCGAGAGGACCACTCGCCGAGCAGGGGAAGGGAGTCCCTTCTGTGAGTTGATCCTCTCGGCCCCGATGCCAGAGGGGTTCAGAGGGCCGTAGATGTCTTACTATACCGGCAAAAATGACCCAGTCCTGCACCTGCAGTGGTTTGAGGACATGGTCTCAATCCTCCCGATGACAGATGTCTTCCAGTGTCGGCTCTTTGCCAACACTTTGAAGGAGAAGGCGAGGGACTGGTTCCACCAGCTCCCAGTAGGTTCCATCTACGCCTTCGAGGACTTGCGCCGGAGCTTCAGGTTGCGCTTCTCAACATCAAAAAAGAGGAAGAAGGATGCAGAGGCGCTCTTTAAAATCAAGCAAGGGCCCGGGGAGTCGTTGGCTCATTATGTGGACAGGTTCCAAGAAGAGGTCCTGCAAGTCCAGGAGGTGTCAGGGTTCACCCTCCAGCTAGCCTTCATAGTGGGGTTGCAGGAGGGGTTCTTCAAGATGGACCTGAAGCGGAAGGCCCCTCTGTCCTTTGAGGAGCTGATGGAGCGGGCAGCAGAAGAGATCGAGGGAGAGGCCGCCAACCCTGAGTTTGCAAAGAGGTTGGCAAGGCTGAGCGAGCCAGAGGTGAGGCACCAGGAGGGAAGAAGAAGGGAAGAACCCAGAGGTCAGGGGTTTCGGGGGCAGCAACGGGATTGGGGGTATCAGGAGCTCAATAACCGGCTGGCTTGGAGGCCCCAAGAAGGACCGGCGAGAGATCAGGAAAGAGATCACCAACGAAGGGGGGAGGGGAGGGTCAACCATCTGGGATGGAGGCAAGGTCCCAGACCACCTCACCCCCCTTGAGAGCAAGCCATGGCGATAGGCCGAGGAAGAGGAGGAAGAGGAAAAGGAAGAGGAGGAAGAGGAGGAAGGGAGGGGGGGGGGGGGGGGGGGCAGGGGGGCGTTGCCCTACTGTGCCTTCCATCAGGAAGAAGGTCACGCGACGGCCACATGCCCAGAGTTTCTGGAGGTGAGGGGAAGAGGTCAGCAGCAGCAACGGCCTGTGAGGATCGAGGAGGTGCTACCTGGAGATGAAGATGATAGATGCGAGGACAGGACGGACGTGGGAGCCAGGGGAGAGGTCAGAGTGATCCATGGTGGGGTAGGAATAGAAGCGACTCGCAAGAGAAGCTTTCAAGCGATGTTCAGGAGAAGCGTCGCGTCGACCTCCCAAACCCCACCCCTTCAGAGAAGCTCACCTTCTCGGCGGAGGATATGCCAGATTTTGAAGACCCGTTCTGTGACGCCTTGGTGATCCAGGCAGCAATTGAAAACTTCACAGTCTCCCGCATCTTGGTCGACAGCGGGAGTTCGGTGAATGTTATCTTCAAGAAGGCTTTTGACGCGCTGGAGGTAGAAGCGAAGAGTGTGCAAGCTTTAGGTGGACCCATGTTCGGGTTCTCAGGGGAGAGGAAAGAAGTCGAGGGAGGAGTCGGCCTCCAGGTGACGTTGGGAGGGGTCCCCAGGAACTGCCGGTTCGTCATTGTTGACGCTTCGAGCAGCTACAACGCCATATTTGGATGCCCTCTCATCAGCACCTTCCGGTGCATTCCCTCGTCCTTCCATCAGTGCTTGAAGTTCCGCAGCGGAGGTGTTCAGGTCCGGATCTGGGGGGATGCAAAGGTGGCGAGGCAGTGCTATGTGACTGCCGTCAACACTATCTCTTGGATGGCGGAGGCTGAGAAGGTGGATGGGGAGATGAAGGGACCGGAGGGGCTAGGTGGAGATAAGGGGGAAGGAGAAGGAGAGAGCAGCATCCCAGGAGGGGAGGAGAAAGTGGCTCCGGAGGAGCGTATCGAGCCGATGGAGGAGGAGGCTCCGGAGAAAGGAAAGACCCTGCCCGAGGAGAGGGAGGAGAAGAACAAATGGGAAGAGCCGGCCCGTCTTGAGGCGGCTGAAGAAGTGGTCGAGATGGAGGTCACCACCCAAGGTGGAAGAGTGGAAAAAGTGCGGATCAGCGGGGGTCTTGGCCCGGAGGACAGGAAGAAGATGCTGGAATGCATCCAGAGGAATGTGAACATCTTTGCATGGAGCACGACGGACATACCAGGCATCGATGCAGACGTAGCTTGCCACCACCTCAACCTTGAGCCCGGAGCCCGCCCCATCAGGCAGAAGAGGAGAGCCATCACTGACAAGCTGGAGGAGCCGATTCGTGAGGAGGTAGAGAAGCTCCTCCAGGCAGGTTTCGTATCAGAGATCCAGTATCCAAGCTGGGTCTCTAATATTGTTATGGTAAAGAAGGGCGACGGTCGCTGGCGTATGTGTATTGATTTTTCTTTATTAAACAAAGTCTGTCTCAAGGATTGTTATCATTTGCCTCGAATCGACGCGCTGGTTGATTCAGCCGTCGGTTTTTTTGTAATGTCTTTCTTAGATGCTTTTTCAGGTTATCATCAAATTAGGATGCACCCCCCGAACGTCAAGGACGTCTCCGTCATCACAAGGGAAGGGTGTTATAGCTATAAGATGATGACATTCGGGCTAAAGAACGCAGGGGCGACTTACCGATGAATGATGGACCGGGTCTTCCGGGAGCAAAGAGGGAGAAAGCTTGAGGTTTATGTAGATGACCTCATGGTCAAGAGTTAGAGCGTGAGCTCTCACCTCCACGATCTCGAGGAGACCTTTGCCACTCTGCGCAAGTATAAAATGCGACTAAACCCCCTGAAATGCGTATTCGGAGCCAGCAAGGGGAAGTTTCTAGGACATCTCCTTACCCAGGCGGGGGTAGAGCCGAATCCGGACAAGGTCAAAGCTATAATGGAGTTGAAATCGCCGCGAAATGCCAAGGAAGTTCAACGTCTAACTGGGAAGCTCGCAGGGTTGAGTAGGTTTCTCTCCCGGGCCGGAGAGAAATGCTCCCCCTTCTTCAAGGTGTTGCGAGGTAACCAGAAGTTCGAATGGACGGGGAAATGTGAGGAGGCCTTCCAGGCCCTAAAGAGCCAGCTCACCAAGGCTCCGTTACTCCAAGGTCCTAAGGAGGGAGAAAATCTATCCTTGTATCTAGGGGTCGGGGCTGAAGCCGTAAACTCCGTTTTGGTCCGGGAAGAGGGCAAGAAGCAGCTGCCCGTGTACTATGTAAGCAGGATTTTGAAGAAGGCAGAACTTCGATACCCGATTTTGGAGAAGCTGGCCTTCGCCTTGGTCATCTCGGCCAGGAAGCTCAGGCCGTATTTCCAGGCCCACTCGATCCAGGTTGTGACGGACCATCCCCTTCGCAAAATCTTCGAGGGGGTGGATCACTCGGGAAGGCTCGCAAAGTGGTCAGTGGAGTTGAGTGAGTTCGACATCTCATTTGTTCCCCGATTGTCGATGAAGGCTCAAGCGGTCGCAGATTTCATGGCAGACTATGTAATCGAAATGAAGGAAGGTCAAGCTCTTCGTCACATCCCTTGGAAGCTGTTGGTCGATGGAGCGTCAGACAGGAATTTCGTAGGAGGAGGGGTGGTGTTGGAGAGTCCCCAGGGGATGAAAATCGAACAAACGCTAGTAATACACTTTCCCATCACCAACAACCAGGCGGAATACGAGGCAGTAATCGCCGGCCTACGTCTGGCTCAGGAGTTGGGGGCTCACGACGTGGAAGTTCTCACAGACTCAATGGTGATAGCCTCGCAAATCAAGGGTGAGTTCGAAGCAAGGGAGACCCAGTTGGCCCGCCGGTCCCAGCTAACGAGGGGCTCGCCGGCGAGATCGGCATACTTCTCGCCGAGAGGAAAGTTTCGGTGACCTCTCGGCACGGGCCCCGAAGAAGTTACCGAGGGCACGGCGGCAGGCTGGACGGCTGAGACCCTCTCCATGAGAGCACTCAAGTGCGGGACATCCTCCACGGCCGCTTTGCCCTTATCAGCAGCGGAGGGTTTCGATCGCTTGGCGGAAGGGCTCGGAGCCGCGTCAGGCTTCCGCCTCGACTTCGGCTTTTGCCCGCTGGATTTCGCGGGAGGTGGGTTCTCGCGGCATGCCGCGGCAGCAGACTGCGTGCGGGCGAGAGTGTCGGCAGGAGGGACCCCCACATTCGCATTCGGCGAATGAAGAGGGAGGCTCCGAAGCCCTGCGTTCAAAAGCTCAGTTAAAATAGGCGGAAGCGAATGTAGAAGGAGCGAGAGCTCGGGTCGAGGTAATTCAGCTTACCTTCTCACGGCGGGACCACCGCCATCGAACCAACGTGCTTTCGCAAGTGCACGACGTCCATGTCGTGCTTCAGGAGGTAGGCGTGGAGCTTGGCCTCGAACCCTCCCAGCGTTGGAGGCCGGAAGGTCGACTCATCCTCTTGTACGGGCGCAAGTGGCACGTTGCCGAACTTCCCCGTGACAAAGATGAACTGCCGAACCCAATCGTGGTTCTTGTTGGCGGTGCCGATCACGTTGAGGGGGCTCTGCCCGGAGAAGAACACCACTCCGCGAGTGGCCCTGAAAGTGAAGAGCTTGCGGAAGACCGAAAGCGAGAACTCGATCCCCTCCTCACGCAAATAGCAGGCGAATGCTACCAGCATGGCGATGGAGTTAGGATTGAGCTGCGCGGGAACCACCCCGAAGTAGCGCAGGGTCAAGCGCACCTCTGGCCACAACGGAAGGCGGAGCCCTACTTCGAAGTGCTCAAGGGGGGATCGCGAGTGTGTCGGGCGAGAATTGGTTGATGCGATCCCGGCTCCCCGGGAGGCGCCCGACGAAACCGGGCGGAACAAAATCCGCGATTGCCTGATTGAAATCCGCCTCTGAGAGGTCGCATGTGTCAAAGTCCCGATTGGAGAAAACCTGGGCGCAGTTAGCCCTACCATCCGCTTCTTTCGGCATCGTGGAGAAGCGGAGTGATCTCGCGATAGTAGAAGAGTAGAGAGAAGGGCGAGTGACCTCGCGAGAGCAAAAGAGTAGAGAGAAGGGCGAGTGACATCGCGAGAGTAAAGGAGAAGAAAGAGATGAAAGCGCAATAATGACGGTGGTTGGGTGAACTATTTATAGAAAAAAGAAGAAAAATGACTGAAATCATTTGCACGCGGGGTGCGGATACCCATTGCGACTCCTTTGCGCCTCGGGATCAGAACCACCCACCTGAACCCGACCACGAACAAAAGGAGAAAGCAGTATGCGAGACCTTCATTGCAAAATACGAATCAAAGGGCGCGGAAGCGAAAATAATCGCGAGACAACATTCTGAAAAATAAGAAAAAAGCGAGATATATACATATAAATACGCAAGCCATAGTTCGCGAGACATAAAGGGTCTCGCCTTAGTCCGATGCGGAAACAAAAACAGAAAGGAAGAAATGGCGAGAGTACGGGAGAGCGCAGGGAGTGAGAGTCGGTAGGCTTAGTACTGATCCCACCGCCATCGGCCCCGACCTCGCCTTCCTGTCCTTGGAGGCACTCGCGGGTAATGAAACGCGCTGAAGGCTGTCAGCTCTTGGCTGATCAAGCGCATCTGATCACGGGCCCGCACGATATGCCTCCCAGGCGAGGTCACCTCGCACCCACCCCCCTGACGCTCCATCTCTCCGACCAGGTGCCCGTAGTCTCGCTCGAGGGCGCTGATCCGACGCTCGAAGGCTGATCCGGTGCTCCTCCGTCAGGCAGGCTTGATCTCGCTGCATCCAGATCAGCTTGCCGAACAGCTCTGTCATCCGTTCCTTCATAGTACGGGCATCATCGTGGTCGCCAAGGAATTCAGAGATGTCGCTTGGGGAGGGGGAGGCGAGATCAGCCCCTCATCCTCTAAAGGGTCGGTAATCGGGATCTCGCGAAAGCCTGCAAAAGCATAGATTAGACCTCTCTCAGGTATAAGCCGCGAGTTCTGCGGAAGGAGACAACCAACCCAGTACGTATTCATCGACGGGAGACCGGCGAGAGGAGCCGGGCTGTCCTGCGAATGTTTGGCATGGGAGGTGGAGAGATTTCCCCTTCCTGGGGCGGTGCGTCTGATCGGACGCGGCGGAAGTAACGGCCAGGTCCGCAGCAAGAGAGTTGGGCCCGAGACTCTTCCTCGTCGGGCGTTCCTGCTCCGGAGCAGGGGGAATCTTGGTGGCATCCGGGACTGTGGAAGAACGGGAGGGAGGAGGCAATCCCTTGGTTCTGAAGGTCCCGAAGGTAGGGGATGCGAGAACTTGGGTCAGAAGAGTTGCGAAAAGAGAAAGGCAAGAAAGAGGGCAACATAATGCTTACCAAGCGAGGACGGGACTTCGCCAGAAGTGCCGAGAGGGGCGGACCCCTGGGTCAGAGGGGCGTTCTCGAGAGCAGGAGGAGAACAACAACACCCGCCTGGTTGAGCCGAGGGCCACCCTCGGTCGCCGACATATCCTGTGAATGGTAAGAGAGGCGGAGGTCAGTGGCGTCATCATAATTGACCTCGAAAGCGATATGAATCGCGTTACCTCGTTGGTGTTTGTTGAAACCTGCAACAGGTCTCTTAAGTTCGGACCCACTGGGGGTGCAGCCGATGCTTACTTCTCCCTCACTAGACTCTCTTGACGATGGATGTGAGAATAAGAAAAGACCCAAGGCTGAAGCGAGGAGGTCCCGCCACACACCCGGAAGATCTTAGAGAGCTTCCCCTCCCAAACCAGAGCTCAACCGGGCACCTTGGAGGGCACTAGCAGCCGACCAAAAACTAGCCTGGAGGAGAGGATTCTCTAAAATCGGGTCTCCTCCAAGGTGCTCTTAAGGGTCTATTTATAGTTTTTCCTAGGCTGGTCTGCAAATAGCCTGAATCCACCTATTAATTTAACTAATCGCACCACAAATTGGTCTGCTGATAGCCTAACTCCGCTGTTCTGAAGGGCTATTTACAGCCCACCAGAGGTATTATGGTCATTTTCCCCTCAAAACCTCTGGGGCGAGTGGTCCGTGAGGGCACCACTCGCCGTTCTCCCCGCTCAGCTGGGCGAGTGCCCATACTTCTGGGCGAGTGATCCGTGAGGGCACCACTCGCCGAACTCCTTCCCGTCTGCAGCTTTCCCCCACTGACCCGGGAGTCTTTCCACCTGTCTTAGCCTGGGCGAATGACCTGGCTGACCCAGGTCTCGCCAGCTGGCCTTGAGGGACCACTCGACGAATACGGGTTGTACACAATCCCCGCTCTTTGAGAGCGGTTCCTACGCTCGGAAAGAACAGTCCAACCCTGTATTCGATGAGTGCTTGCTGACTGTGCCCATAAGATTCTGTGGGTCCCACCGTCTTCCTATATATATCTCCTCACGCCAGATTCTCCTGGAACGCTTTCATCCCTCGATTCAGAGCTGCTTCTCTCCCTTGGCCTTTCGCAGATATTAATGTCTCCCTATAAACCTTCCGTGAAACCCCTCTCGAAGGAGATGATCGGCGCCTGGCCGCGGCCCAAAGTGTAACCGCCCCCAAGGCCGCCAAGTTTGCTCCCTGGCTCATGTCTAAACGGGACCCGAGTGCTCCCTACGTCTCGCGTCGAGCCAAGGCGATTCGGCTGAATCGTCAAAGAGGCGAGACCGCTTCGGCGTCTCCGGCGAATACTCCTCCAGACCCCGGGACTCAGGTACGAAGGTTCCACCTGCCTTTCTTTTTAGTTTCTGCCTCCTTATTCTGCCTCCTTATTCTGCGATCGCTCTGATCATTCGCAGGGGGCCCCGGCGCCCGAGGACGACCATGAGGCCGTCTCGAATAGTGTCGTGGTGCCACCTCTCGCGGAAGAGAGGCCTCCTCCAGGCTCGGACCTTGCTCCCCCACCACCTCCGGGCGAGACCACACTTCAATCCAGTAAGTTGTGAACCCTCTCGATTTTCCTTTCATGTTGCTTGTTACTGACCATTACCTTTTCGCAGCCCTCAACCCTGACGTCCTGCCGCGGGACTCCATTCCTCCAAGTTCCCCTGCCCAGCAGAACCCCTCTGTTATCGCGAATGAACAGAGGGTCTCCCCTGAGCGGGAACTGGGTCAGCACCTCCGTGCTGATGACCGTGCGAATGCTCCGGCTCCTCCTCCTCCGCTTTTCCGCCCCGGGAAAGGGAAGGTTCTACCACCTTCCGTAGGCTTGTCTGGGGTCCACCCCCATTCGTCTCGCCCTTCAGGTCATAGGGAACCCGTCCCAGGTCAGTCTACTCACCTGCCCCTATCGTACTCGCTTATTTTACCGCAACTGACCTGGTCGTGATTTCGCAGGCTATCGGGAAGCCTCCCCCCTTGACTCCTACAACGAGGGAGAAGAGGGGGTGCTCTCGCCTCTCCCCTCTCCCGAGGACCTCGCCGACTTCTTTGGTGACTCCTCAGACCACGCGACCTTGAAGGAGCGGATCGCGAAGGTCTTTGGGAAGCTCATCCACATTCAGCGAAACGTCGTCAGCCAGGTGGATTATGTGCGGCTGGGGGTCACGCGCGAGCTAAAGGACCTTCAGAGGGACTACTCGCGCCTTCTCGCAACAGTGGAGCGTCTAGGAGGTGAAGGTGGGGAGCTTTCTCCTGGAAGGCACGCCGCTCGAGCCCGGGACCAGCTCCAACTGGTTTCCCACGAGATTACCAACATGCTCGCATATTATCGTCCGCGAATGCCCCTGGAAGCTGGGTCGCGAAGGCGGGGTCGGTGGGTCTGGGAAGAGTTCTGAGCTCGGCATCATTCGCTCCTCTTGTTATTTTTTCTGTTTTCTGTACCGCGAATGCTGAACTTTTATTTCTGTCTAATAATTTTATACCCTGTGATTTGCGAATGCTCTATTTCCTGTTTCTTTTGTTTCTTATATCTTGCTTGGGTATTGCAGAATGCTTTCTTAATCCTTTCGTAGCCACCGAGCGAGTAGTCATAGGGCATTCGCCATTAATGGGCGAGAGAGATCGGCCCGGGTTCCGAGGCGTCGGGAAGGTGCGGTTGCTATCCACACCCCCGTGGCCTCGGAAGCCCAAACGTTTTTTACTTCATCTATAAATAGGCCACCCACCGGCCGTATTAATTACCTTGTCATCCGCTCCCTCTCTCTCTTCGCGCTAGCACTCGCGCTTCTCTCTACTCCGTTGCTCCCGCCTTCTTCTGCATTCGCGAAATGGGTGGTGACGCTGAAGGAAAGGGCAAGTGCACCAGTGCATTCATCAACCACGTGTTCGATTCCTGCGACCTCTCCGAAGAGGCCTACCTGACTGCAGTCGCGGACTACGTTCCGCCGGGATTTCAAGCGCGGAGGCCCGGGTCAGAGGACCGCATAAACACCATCTCGCCATGTGCTCTCGCGATCCCGCTAGAGCACTTCGAGGTGGGGTTTCGCCTTCCCATCTGGCCGGAACTCCGCCAGACCTTCCGGTATTATGGGGTCATGCCCGGCCAGCTCAACCCCAACTCCATCGCCATGTTGGTCGGGTATGCGAGCTATCTGCGAGAAGAGGGGATCGAGTTCTTGCTGCCTGTCTTCCGCAAGTTGTACACCTTCCGCTGCACTCACGGGATCTCCTTCTTCTCCGGCCTAAGTCCACTCAAGCACTATGGGATCCCGAACAAGAACCACGATTGGGTTCGCCGCTTCCTCTTCGTCAGCGGGAGCCTAGGTAACACCCTTCTCGCCCCGGTGCTGGAGGAGGAGTCAACCTTCCGCCCCCCGACCCTAGGAGGGCACGAGGCCAAACTCCACCAATATATTCTGGAGCACGGGATGGACCTCGTCTATCTCCGGCGAAACGTCAACTCACTCCCGCCCATTCCGCAGGGTGAGGGTAAGTTTTTCGAGACCTTCTCCATTCCTTTCAGCTTTGTGTATCTTACACCATTCGCTAAACCATTCGCATTCTCTTGTAGGTGTGTGTAGCTTCCCCCTTCACCCGTCGCGACCTCCTGGGTTCTGCGTGCCTCTCGCGCAAGTCGCCGCGGATGCCTGCCGGGAGGAGCCTTCTTCTTCCAAGCCCAGCGGCCGGAAGCGGAAGCCCGGAAAGAATTCTTCCCCCCTCCCAGCAAGTCAAGATGTCCACCTTCCGTGAAAGGTAAGGGGGTTTTGGGCGAGACCTCCGGAGCAAATGCTCTGACCCAAACCCTGGGGACGGGTGAGCCGGCCCCAACCCAGGAGGCCGATGTACCGGCCCAAACCTTGGGTTCAGGTGTGCCAGACGGGGCTGTAATCCAGGCGAGATCGTCATTGCCGCCGCCTCCGTTGCCCAGGGACCACCAGAACTTCCCGAACGGCGAGAGGTATGTGGATCCTTCCGGGGCTCCCTTGGTAAAGTGGGACCGGAACACCAACAGGGTCTCGCTCTCCACCCTCCATCCCTCTTGGATAGAGAGCGACGTCGCCAGCGGCGAGGCCTACGCCATTGCGTATGCCCTCTATGGCCGTGAGTATGCCGAGGTCTTCGATGCTGAGAAGACGCAAGTTCTCGCCCACGAGACCGCCCGAGCCATGCTGCGGGCTCTTGAGCTCGCGCACATGTCTTCGCGCCGGAGCATCAGTCTGGGGCGGAGTCTGGCCGAGGTCGAGGGGACCAGGGCCCTTGCTTCGGCCGAGGTGCAGGAACTCAAGACGAAGTTGGCAGCTGCGGAAGCCCTTCTCGCCAGCCGTCCCGTCAGAGAGGTAAATCTCCTCCCGCGAATACTCGTTACCTTTTTTCCGCACTTCCATCTTACCATGTTTATTCTATCCCTTCAGGACACCATAGGCGCCGAGATGCTTCGCGCGCGGGTGATCGACCTCGAAGAAGAAGTCCGCCTTGCTAAGGCCGAGGCCCAACAGCTGCGAGAGGCCGACGCTTCAGCACTCGCCTCGAGGAGTAGGGGGCACTTCTACCCCCATCATGAGCTAGAGCAGCTGATGCAGGAGAATGCTCAAAGCGCCGTGAAGCACGCGCTGCAGGTGCTGCGGCAGGCTGAGTACCTGAAGGCGGAGTCCAAATGCCTCACCGCTCGTCAAGTTGTTCCCGAGCTCTACATCCCAATCCCTTTCCCGGACGATGAGGATGGCGAGCCGCGAGAAGACGCCCTCCTCCCAGACTCGGGCGAGAGCGACGGGTCTCCTAGCGAGAAGACTGCCGACAAATGAGATGGGTCCCTTGTAATTTTTACTTTCTTTTTACTCTCCATTCTGAATGTAATCGTGAACTGGGCGAGTGCCCTTGAAAAATGTATATATATGGATTACAATTTTTGTGATATCTCAATTTTTATGCTATCTTAATTTTTATGCTATCTTAATTTTTCCATTCGCCGCTATATCCCGTTAGGCTCGCTAGGACGCTAGGTCGTAATGTAGTTGTCCCGGTCACTCGCCGAATGCTTGAAGATGACCGAGTGTATCGCCGTTCTGGATTTCCCGCTACCTGTTCCACTCGCACCTTTGGACCATTCGCCCATCCCGGGGTTTCGCTTGGGTAGTTGTGAAGGAGAGGCGAGATCACCCCACCGGCGCGTGGTCTATGCGAGTGCTCTTGAGGCCAACCTTTGAGGATTTAGAACCAGCCACCGAGTGAGCCTTCAGACCTGCCAGCTAGATGAGAGCCTGGACAGCGGGTCTGCTCGGGGCCATTTTCTCAATACCTTGGAACCTGCCACCGAGTGAGCCTTCGGACCTGCCAGCTAGATGAGAGCCTGGACAGCGGGTCTATTCGGGGCCATTTTCTCAATACCTTGGAACCTGCCACCGAGTGAGCCTTCGGACCTGCCAGCTAGATGAGAGCCTGGACAGCGGGTCTGCTCGGGGCCATTTTCTCAATACCTTGGAACCTGCCACCGAGTGAGCCTTCGGACCTGCCAGCTAGATGAGAGCCTGGACAGCGGGTCTGCTCGGGGCCATTTTCTCAATACCTTGGAACCTGCCACCGAGTGAGCCTTCGGACCTGCCAGCTAGATGAGAGCCTGGACAGCGGGTCTGCTCGGGGCCATTTTCTCAATACCTTGGAACCTGCCACCGAGTGAGCCTTCGGACCTGCCAGCTAGATGAGAGCCTGGACAGCGGGTCTGCTCGGGGCCATTTTCTCAATACCTTGGAACCTGCCACCGAGTGAGCCTTCGGACCTGCCAGCTAGATGAGAGCCTGGACAACGGGTCTGCTCGGGGCCATTTTCTCAATACCTTGGAACCTGCCACCGAGTGAGCCTTCGGACCTGCCAGCTAGATGAGAGCCTGGACAGCGGGTCTGCTCGGGGCCATTTTCTCAATACCTTGGAACCTGCCACCGAGTGAGCCTTCAGACCTGCCAGCTAGATGAGAGCCTGGACAGCGGGTTTGCTCGGGGCCATTTTCTCAATACATTGGAACCTGCCACCTAGTGAGCCTTCGGACCTGCCAGCTAGATGAGAGTCTGGACAGCGGGTCTGCTCGGGGCCATTTCTGGAGTTTTCAGAGTCTTTCCTACAAGCTGCAGCATCACTTTCCTACACATAGTTTAAACAAAACATTCTTATTCAAAAACACTGTCATTACATAATGTTAGGGATAGAAGCGCTTAAGGTCGTCGCCGCTCCATGTGTGGCTGAGAGGTTGGCCCTCCACATTCTGAAGGCGATACCCCCCAGACTTTAGTGCCTCTTCCACGACATAGGGACCTTCCCAGTTGGGGTTAAGTTTCCCCACCGCGGCGGACCTCCCAGCCGCGTCGACCTTCTTGAGCACCAGATCTCCCTTCTCGAACTGCTTGACCCTGATGTGCTTGTAGAAATACTTGGCCATCCGCCGCTTGACCTCTTCTTGGCGAATGGCTGCTAGGTCCCGAGCTTCTTCGATGAGGTCGAGGGAGAGCCGCAACTCCTCCTCGTTCTTGGCCCTCCAATCTTCCTCTCCACTTGCGGCGGCCTTTACCCGTGGTGTCATAACCTCGAACTCTATGGGGATGATGGCCTCGCAGTCGTGAGAGAAATTGAAAGGGGTCTCCCTTGTGGCGGTGTTGGGGGTAGTTCTCAAAGCCCACAGGACTGAGGGAAGCTGCTCCACCCAATTACCCTTCAGATTTTCCACCTTCTTCTTGAGCAGGTTTACGATGATCTTATTTGTCGCCTCCACCTGCCCGTTGCTCCTGGGATGGTGAACGGACGCAAACCTGAGGTCTATCCCCAACTGGCCACAGAAACTGATGAGCTCCTCGCTGGCAAATTGCGGACCATTGTCCGTGACTATGGCTTGCGGAAGCCCATGCCGACAAATGATCTTCCCCCATATGAAGTTGCGGACCACCTGAGAGGTGACCTTGGCCAGCGCCTTGACCTCCAACCACTTTGAGAAGTAGTCGATCATGACTAAGAGGAATCTCCTCTGCCCACTGGCTTGGGGGAAGGGTCCTACCAGGTCCATCCCCCATATGGCGAATGGCCAGGGCACCGTGATACTCCTCAGCCTCTGAGCTGGCATGAGCTGAAGCGGGGCGAACATTTGGCACTTCTGGCACCTCTTGGCGAAGGTTGCCGCGTCTTTACTTAGGATTGGCCAAAAGTACCCCTGCCTCATTATTCTTGCCTCCAACATCCTGCTCCCCGAGTGGCTGCCGCACTCGCCGGAGTGAACTTCTTCCAAGATCCTTGGGACCTCCTCCTCTGAAATTCATCGGGCCAGTAGGCCCGAGAGGGTCTTCCGATACAAGTCCCCCTCATGGAGCACGTAGTAGGCAGACTTATATCGGAAGCGCCTCTGGTCCGGAACCTCCTCCGGAAACTTTCCCGTTGCAAGGAAGGTGACGAAGGGATCCTTCCAGGAGGGCCGCTGCTCCACTTCCATGAGTTCTCCCTCCTCGATCGAAGGGCGGAATAGGTCTATCAGGGTCCCCCCAGCTCGAGGACCGGATTTGGCCAACCGATCCGCCGGGGTGCTCTCCTCCCGAGGGATGTGCCGGATGGAGAAAGTTTTGAACGTTCCCACAAGACCTCTCACTTTGGCCAAGTACCTTATGAGCGCAGGTTCCCTCGTCTCGAACTCTCCCATGATCTGAGAGGCTATTACCATCGAGTCGGTGAGGACCTCCACGTCATGGACTCCGAGCTCCTGGGCCAGCCGCAGACCGGCGATCACCGCCTCATACTCCGCCTGGTTGTTGGTGATTGGGAAGTGTATCACTAGTGTCTGCTCGATCTTCACCCCGTGGGGACTCTCCAGCACCACCCCTCCTCCGAGAGAACTCCTGCCCGAAGCCCCGTCCACCAGCAGCTTCCACGGAACATGGCGAGGAGTCTGATCATCCTTCATTTCGGCCACGTAATCAGCCATAAAGTCTGCCACTATCTGCGCCTTCATGGATAGTCGAGGGACGAAGGCGATGTCGAACTCGCTTAACTCTATCGACCACTTGGCAAGCCTCCCAGAGTGCTCTACTCCCTCAACGATCTGGCGGAGGGGGTGGTCCGTCACTACTTGAATTGAATGGGCCTGGAAATATGGCCTGAGCTTTCTCGCCGCGATGACCAGAGCAAAGGTCAACTTCTCCAGAATTGGGTACCTGAGCTCTGCCCCTCTCAAGACCCTACTTACGTAGTAGATAGGCAGCTGCTTCTTACCCTCTTCCCGAACCAGGACGGAGCTGACGGCCTCAGCCCCGACCTCGAGATATAGAGATAGATCCTCCCCCTCCTTGGGACCTTGGAGTAGCGGAGCCTTGGTGAGTTGGATCTTCAAGGCCTGGAAGGCCTCCTCGCATTCTTTTGTCCACTCAAATTTTTGGTTGCCTCGTAATGTTTTGAAGAAAGGAGAGCATTTCTCCCCAGCCCGGGAGAGAAACCTGCTCAACCCTGCGAGCCTTCCCGTCAAGCGCTGGACCTCCTTGGCGTTCCGAGGCGATCCCAACTCCATTATGGCTTTGACCTTGTCTGGGTTAGGTTCTACCCCCAAAGGGGTGAGAAGATGTCCCAGGAACTTTCCCTTGCTGGCCCCGAACACACACTTTAGGGGGTTCAAGCGCATCTTGTACTTGCGCAGGGTGGCGAAGGTCTCCTCGAGGTCCTGGATGTGAGAGCTCACGCACTTACTCTTCACCATGAGGTCATCCACATAGACCTCCAAGTTCCTTCCCCTTTGCTCCCTAAAGACCTGGTCCATCATCTTCTGGTAGGTCGCTCCTGCATTTTTCAGCCCGAAGGGCATCATCTTATAGCAGTAACATCCCCCCTGGTGATGAACGAGACGTCTTTGACGTCCGGGGGGTGCATCCTGATCTGGTGATAACCTGAAAAAGCATCCAAAAAACTCATCACAGAAAAACCGACGGCTGAGTCAACCAGCGCGTCGATCCAAGGCAGGGGATAACAATCCTTAGGACAGGCCTTGTTTAACAATGAAAAATCAACACACATACGCCAGCGGCCATCGGTCCTTTTTACCATAACGACATTGGAGACCCATCCTGGGTACTGGATCTCCGATACAAAACCTGCTTCGAGGAGCTTAGCCACCTCCTCGCGGATTGGTTCTTCGAGCTTGCTGGCGAAGGTCCTTCTCTTCTGCCGGATGGGACGGGCTCCTGGCTCGAGGTTGAGACGATGGCAGGCCACGTCCGCCTCAATTCCTGGCATGTCTGCCGCGCTCCATGCGAAGACATCCACGTTCCTCTGGATGCACTCCAGCATCTTCACCCTGTCCTCCGGGCCGAGACCCTCGCTGATCCGCACCTCTTTCTCCCTTCCCTCCTGGGTGATGACCTCCATCTCTACCACCTCTTCTGCCGCCTCGAGCTGGGCCGGCTCTTCCCATTGGTCCTTCGCTTCTCGCCCCTCCTCCCGGGCCTCTTCCTCTACGGCTCCTTCCTCCTCCATCGGCTCGACCTGCTCATCCCGAGCTACCTCCACCGACTCCTCTCGGGCACCGCCCTCTTCCTCTACTCCTCTCTTCTCCACTTCTTCCCCTGGCCCCTTCGGCCTCGCCATCTCCTCATCCATCTTCTCAGCATCCGCCATCCAAGAGATGGTGTTGACGGCAGTCACATAGCACTGCCTCGCCACCTTAGCATCTCCTCGGATGCGGACCTGGACTCCCCCACTATGGAACTTCAGGCACTGGTGGTATGATGAGGGCACGCACCGGAAAGCACTAATGAGAGGGCGTCCGAAGATAGCATTGTAGCTGCTCGGAGCGTCCACAATGACGAACCGGCAGTTTCTTGGGACCCCTCCTAACGTCACCTGGAGACCAACACCTCCCTCGACCTCCTTCCGCTCTCCTGAGAAACCAAACAGTGGTCCGTCAGAGGCCTGCACCCTCTTCTTCTCCACCTCCATTGCGTCGAAGGCCTTCTTGAAGATCACATTCACCGAGCTCCCGTTATCCACAAGGATCCGGGAGACCGTGAAATTTTCAATCGCCGTCTGGATCACCAGGGCGTCGCAGAATGGGTCTTCATAATCGGGCATATCTTCCGAGGAGAAGATGAGCTTCTCCGAGGGGGGTGGGGTTTGGGAAGTCGACGCGACGTCCCTTCGGAACATTGCCTGGAAGCTCCTCTTGCGAGAGGCCTCTATCCCAACCCCACCATGAATCACCCCGATTCCTCCCCTGGCTCCTACGTCAGCCCGGTCTTCACACCTATCTTCTTCCCTCTCCGGGAACACTTCCTCAATCCTGATCGGCTGCTGCCGCGGCTGACCCCTCTCCCTTATTTCCAAGAACTCGGGGCAGGTGGACGTTGCGTGACCTTCTTCCTGATGAAAGTCACAATAGGGCAACGCCACCCTGCCCCCTCTTCCCGCTCTTCCTCTTCCTCCTCTAGCTCCTCTTCCTCCTCTTCCTCGGCCTACCGCCATGGCTTGCTCCCGCGGAGGGTGAGGGGGTCTGGGGCCCTGCCTCCACCCCGGATTGACTCCCCCCATCTCCCTTCCTTGGTATCCTCCTTCCTGACCTCTCGCAGGTCCTTCCTGGTTCCTCCAACCCAACCTGTTGGGCTCCTGATACCTCCAATTCCGAGGAGGCCTCTCGAACCCTTGACCTCTGGGTTCCTCTCTCCTTCTTCCCTCCTGCGGTCTCACCTCTGGCTCGCTCATCTTCGCCAACCTTTTGTAGAACTCCGGGTTGTCCGCCTCTCCTTCAATCTCCTCCGCCGCTCGCTCCATCAACTCCTCAAAGGAGACCGGAGCCCTTCTCTTCAGGTCCATCTTGAAGAACCCATCTCTTAGCCCCACAATGAACGCCATCTTGAGGGCGAACCCCGGCACCTCCTGCACGAGGTGGATCTCCTCCTGGAACCTATCCACGTAATGTGTCAGGGATTCCCCCTCCCTCTGCCTGATCTTGAAGAGAGCCTCCGCATCTTTCTTCCTTTTCTTTGACGTCGAGAAGCGCAGCCGAAAGCTTCGACGCAGATCGTCGAACGCGTAGATGGAACCTACGGGGAGCTGGTGGAACCAGTCCCTTGCTTTCTCCTTCAGGGTGGTGGCGAAGAGCCGGCATTGGAAAGCATCCGACATGGGAAGAATCGAAGTCATGTCCTCAAACCATTGCAGGTGCACGACTGGATCCTCCTTGCTGGTGTAGTGGGACATCTCCGGCCCTCGAAACCCCTCTGGCACTGGGGCCGAGAGGATCATCTCGCAAAAGGGGCTCCCTTCCCCTGCTCGGCGAATGGTCCTCTCGCGCGGAGTCAACTCGCATACCTCAGCACTCGCCGGACTGCTGAACAGCTGCCGCCCAGGGAGATCTCGCGCACTTCCTTCTGCTGCCACCTCCTTCCCCAGCCGCTGCCCCGGGGCATTCTCGCCGACTTGCTGGGGTGGAACGATGGGAACTGCTGGCGTCTCGCACTCGCCCCTTGCTGCGAGAACTGTCTGCAGGACTTCTCGCTTGAATTTCTCAAACATCTCCAGCCACTCCTCTGTCACTGGCGGCTGCGAGTGGCCTGAGTCAGAACCATTCCCTCCATCTCTTGTCATCGAACCTAGCTTGGGATTTTCCTTCACTGGCTACGGTCCACGCTCACCGCACCAAAAATGTTGAAACCTGCAACAGGTCAATTAAGTTCGGACCCACTGGGGGTGCAGTCGATGCTTACTTCTCCCTCACTAGACTCTCTTGACGATGGATGTGAGAATAAGAAAAGACCCAAGGCTGAAGCGAGGAGGTCCCGCCACACACCCGGAAGATCTTAGAGAGCTTCCCCTCCCAAACCAGAGCTCAACCGGGCACCTTGGAGGGCACTAGCAGCCGACCAAAAACTAGCCTGGAGGAGAGGATTCTCTAAAATCGGGTCTCCTCCAAGGTGCCCTTAAGGGTCTATTTATAGTTTTTCCTAGGCTGGTCTGCAAATAGCCTGAATCCACCTTTTAATTTTACTAATCGCACCCCAAATTGGTCTGCTGATAGCCTAACTCCGCTGTTCTGAAGGGCTATTTGCAGCCTGTTGAAACCGGCAACTTGATGAACAAGCCTCGGTCTCTGTGGAGTTCAGGACCCTCAGCAAGCTGAGGGGCGACCAACACTTACTCCCCCCAAGGGAGAGCTCTAGGTTGAAGGTTGAGGCACTATGAACTGGACCAAGGGCTCGGCGAGGAGGTCCCACCACATACCCGGAAGATCTTTAGAGCGCTTCCCCTCCCAAGCCAATGCCGGGCTTGGGCACCACTGGAGGCTCTCCTCACCCCACTAGAGAGAGACCTGGGGAGGGAGAGGGAGAGAGAGCTAGCCAAGGATAAGCTTGCCTCCAAATGGTGCCCCCTTGGTCCTATTTATAGGATTTCAGGATTTGGGCTGCAAATAACCACAAACTGGCCCCTAAAGTTACCAAAATACCCTCGGATTTGGCTGTGGATAGCCAAATCCCGGTGTTCTGCAGCGCTAAACGCAGACCAAACTCTCCCCCCGGAACTGGGCGAGAGGGGGTACCACGCGGGGCTCGGCGAGCCCACTAACTGGGGTGGGGCGAGACCTGGGGGTCGGCCCCCTGCTGGTCTCGCCCCCCTGCCGGGGCTGGGCGAGACCCTAACCAGGGTCGGCCCCCAGCTGGTCTCACCCCCCCTGCTGGGGCTGGGCGAGACCCAGCCAGGGTCGGCCCCCTGCTGGTCTCGCCCCTCCTGCTGGGGCTGGGCGAGACCCAGCCAGGGTCGGCCCCCTGCTGGTCTCGCCCCTCTTGCTGGGGCTGGGCGAGACCCAGCCAGGGTCGGCCCCCTGCTGGTCTCGCCCCTCACTGCTGGGGCGGTGGCGAGGGGGGGCCGTAGGCCTCCTTCCCTCGCCCCCCTGCTGGGGCTGGGCGAGACCCAGCCAGGGTCGCCCCCTGCTGGTCTCGCCCCCCACTGCTGGGGCGGGGGCGAGACCTAGCCAGGGTCGGCCCCCTGGCTGGTCTCCCGCCCCCCTCTTGCTCGCCTCCTTCATGGGTGGGGCGAGTGGGGAGTCTCTACCTCTACCGCTCGCCCCCCTCTCTCCCTGCTCTGGTCTATATTAAAAGATGGTGCTCCAAAATACCTCTTCCATCCCGAGGAATTACTCGGCGAATACAGGGTTGTACACAATCCCCGCTCTTTTCGAGCGAGGTACACGCTCGGAAAGAAATGTCCAACCCTGTAAATTCGACGAGTGTCGCTGGAAACCCGACTAACGGAGCTTCCTCGAGAAAGAACATAAAGCCCCTTCGAGAGGTCCTCCAACCCTGCCGGCTAGCGGGAGCCCGGCTAACGGAGCCGCCTCGGGGGGAAAAAGCACTTACCCTCCTCGAGAGGTCATCCTGCCCTACCAGCTAGTGAGAGCCCGGCTAGCGGAGCCATCTCGGGAAAAAACACCTAGCCTCCCCGAGAGGTCATCCTATCCTGTCGGCTAGTGAGAGCCCGGCTAGAGGAACCACCCTGGGGAAAAACACTTAGCCTCCCCGAGAGGTCATCCTATCCTGCCGGCTAGTGAGAGCCCTGCTAGAGGAACCATCTCGGGGGAAAAACACTTTGAAAACTTCCAGCTACCGAGCGGTCCTCGGCCCTGCCAGCTTGATGGGAGCCTGGTCAGCGGGTCTGCTCGGGGCCAACCTTTGAAACCTTTGGAACCTGCCGTCGAGTGAGGCTTCGGACCTGCCAGCTAGATGAGAGCCTGGACAGCGGGTCTGCTCGGGGCCAACCTTTGAAACTCTTAGAACCTGCCGCCGAGTGAGCCTTCGGACCTGCCAGCTAGATGAGAGCCTGGTCAGCGGGTCTGCTCGGGGCCAACCTTCGAAACCTTTGGAACCTGCCGCCGAGTGAGCCTTCAGACCTGCCAGCTAGATGAGAGCCTGGTCAGCGGGTCTGCTCGGGGCCAACCTTTGAAACTTTTGGAACCTGCCGCCGAGTGAGCCTTCGGACCTGCCAGCTAGATGAGAGCCTGGACAGCGGGTCTGCTCGGGGCCAACCTTTGAAACCTTTGGAACCTGCCGCCGAGTGAGCCTTCGGACCTGCCAGCTAGATGAGAGCCTGGTCAGCGGGTCTGCTCGGGGCCAACCTCTGGAACATGGAACCTGCCACCGAGTGAGCTTTCGGACCTGCCAGCTAGATGAGAGCCTGGTCAGCGGGTCTGCTCGGGGCCAACCTCTAGAACATGGAACCTGCCACCGAGTGAGCCTTCGGACCTGCCAGCTAGATGAGAGCCTGGTCAGCGGGTCTGCTCGGGGCCAACCTCTGGAACATGGAACCTGCCACCGAGTGAGCCTTCAGACCTGCCAGCTAGATGAGAGCCTGGATAGCGGGTCTGTTCGGGGCATGTGAGAACACTAGAGATGGAAATGAAACATTACATTACATATGCTTAAAGGCAGAAAAAACTAAGTATGGAGACAAAACTTGGTCTCCTACTCCCGGGCCTGGTCCTCCTCGACCTCTCCTGGTGGTTGATGTTGGTGCCTTGGATCTCTTGCCTTCTTCAGTTTCAAGAACTCAGGGCAGGCGGACGTCGCGTGACCCTCCTCATCGTGGAAGTCACAGTAAGGTAACCCCACTCGGATGCCCCTTCTTCCTCCCGTGCGGTTCCTTCTTCTTCTTTGGCCGATCGCCATGGTTTGCTGGGGCGGTGGAGGGGGTGTCCTCTGCCCCTGCCTCCACCTCGGGCGGTTGGACCTTTTCCTTTTGAAGTCCTCCCTTCTTTGCTCTCGCGGAGCCGACTTGCGGGCCTCTGCGCCCGTTGGGCTATTGGATGGCCGCCACCCAAGGTGGTCTCGCCTGCCAACATTCACTCGACTCCTTTTGGGGCGGGGTGAGTGGGGGTCGGATGCCTCCCCGCTCGCCCCCTTTTTCGGCTGGACCAGAAGGGGCGGGGCGAGCTGGGAGGGCGCCCCCCTCCTGAGCTCGCCCCCTTGTTGGGGCGGGGCGAGATGGGAGGGCGCCCCCCTCCAGATCTCGCCCCCTTGTTGGGGCGGGGCGAGATGGGAGGGCGCCCCCTCCAGATCTCGCCCCCTTGCTGGGGCGGGGCGAGATGGGAGGGCGCCCCCCTCCAGATCTCGCCCCCTTGCTGGGGGAGCGGGGGTACGACTCCTCCCCACTCTCCCCCTGCTGGCACCTCTATCCGGGACTGCCGGCTGAGAGTAACCTGCAAGACCTGCGTGACCTCCCGCTTGAAGTCTTCAAAAATCTCCAACGTCACCCCAGCCACCGGGGGATGCTAGTGACTTGGGTCGGAACTTCCTCCACCTCCGTCCATGGAGCTCATCTTGAGAGTTTCTTGAATCGGCCACACTCCACGCTCACGGCACCAAAAATGTTGAAACCGGCAACTTGATGAACAAGCCTCGGTCTCTGTGGAGTTCGGGACCCTCAGCAAGCTGAGGGGCGACCAACACTTACTCCCCCCAAGGGAGAGCTCTAGGTTGAAGGTTGAGGCACTATGAACTGGACCAAGGGCTCGGCGAGGAGGTCCCACCACATACCCGGAAGATCTTTAGAGCGCTTCCCCTCCCAAGCCAATGCCGGGCTTGGGCACCACTGGAGGCTCTCCTCACCCCACTAGAGAGAGACCTGGGGAGGGAGAGGGAGAGAGAGCTAGCCTAGGATAAGCTTGCCTCCAAATGGTGCCCCCTTGGTCCTATTTATAGGATTTCAGGATTTGGGCTGCAAATAACCACAAACTGGCCCCTGAAGTTACCAAAATACCCTCAGATTTGGCTGTGGATAGCCAAATCCCGGTGTTCTGCAGCGCTAAACGCAGACCAAACTCTCCCCCCGGAACTGGGCAAGAGGGGGTACCACGCGGGGCTCGGCGAGCCCACTAACTGGGGTGGGGCGAGACCCGGGGGTCGGCCCCCTGCTGGTCTCGCCCCCCTGTCGGGGCTGGGCGAGACCCTAGCCAGGGTCGGCCCCCTGCTGGTCTCGCCCCCCCTGCTGGGGTTGGACGAGACCCAGCCAGGGTCGGCCCCCTGCTGGTCTCGCCCCTCCTGCTGGGGCTGGGCGAGACCCAGCCAGGGTCGGCCCCCTGCTGGTCTCGCCCCTCTTGCTGGGGCTGGGCGAGACCCAGCCAGGGTCGCCCCCCTGCTGGTCTCGCCCCCCACTGCTGGGGCGGGGGCGAGGGGGGGCCGGAGGCCTCCTTCCCTCGCCCCCTGCTGGGGCTGGGCGAGACCCAGCCAGGGTCCCCCCTGCTGGTCTCGCCCCCCACTGCTGGGGCGGGGGCGAGACCTAGCCAGGGTCGGCCCCCTGGTTGGTCTCCCGCCCCCCTCTTGCTCGCCTCCTTCATGGGTGGGGCGAGTGGGGAGTCTCTACCTCTACCGCTCGCCCCCCTCTCTCCCTGCTCTGGTCTATATTAAGAGATGGTGCTCCAAAATACCTCTTCCGTCCCGAGGAATTACTCGGCAAATACAGGGTTGTACACAGCCCACCAGGGGTATTATGGTCATTTCCCCCTCAAAACCTCTAGGGCGAGTGGTCTGTGAGGGCACCACTCGCCGTTCTCCCGCTCAGCTGGGCGAGTGCCCATACTTCTGGGCGAGTGGTCCGTGAGGGCACCACTCGCCGAACTCCTTCCCGCCTGCAGCTTTCCCCCACTGTCCGGGAGTCTTTCCACCTGTCTTAGCCTGGGCGAATGACCTGGCTGACCCAGGTCTCGCCAGCTGGCCTTGAGGGACCACCTGTCTTAGTTTAGGAGGGGAAGCTCTCTAAGATCTTCCGGGTGTGTGACGGGACCTCCTCGCTGCAGCCTTGGGTCTGTTCCAGATTTTTCATCCTCGGTCAGGAGAGTTTAGTGAGGGAGAAGTAGGCGCAGGCTACATCCCCAGTGGGTCCGAACTCAGAGACCGGTTGACGGTTTCAACAGGGTGGTGAGAAGTTTGGCCTTCTGATTTTCCCCTTCCCCTCTCTAGGAGGCACTCCCTCGATTTCATTTGGTGGGTGATGTTGGGTCGACTGGGGTGTCCCCGCATGTGGTTTATGTTTTACTCCCCAGGACCCTGCCTATGTCCCTATTCATGCTTCTTGGAGATGAAAGTCCTCATCACCCACTTGAATCATATACTTAATGTGGAAATTGAGTTTAAATAATCTTCATTGTCGTAGACTCGTAGTCTACTTGTGGGTCATGGTAGCTTTATCCAAATGATGTTTATTTTTTGCTTTGAGAGGTTGGAAGGCTCATAATGTTTTTATTTTTTGAAGGCATGTTACTTCCATTTATTGTGCTGGTCAGAAGAGGTGTGATTGCGACTAAGGAATTTTCCGCTGCTAGAGGCGGAAACCTCGAGTGGGTTCCGACCCGTCGTCCTTACTGAGGTTCTTGGGGTCGATTGATTCGCCGACCCTCCATAATTTCCTTGCTATGGGAACCTCCACATGATGACTTGGTTATACTCAACTTTGATGGTACCTTGAAACATCAGTCGGGTTGGGTCGGTGTCGGATGTGTTATCAGGAACTATCATGGTCTTGTTTGATTGACTGGTGACATTCACTTTCGTTGCTTTTTCGCTCCTACTGTTGAGCTCTATGTAGCGGGAAGGACCCTTGTCAAGCGATTTTTATTCTTGGGTTCCATCGCGTCATTGTATAAGATGGCGTAATGATAATTATCCAATGGATCAAAGATTCTTCTATCTGTTATGACAACAAAAGGAGACAAGTTCAATACATTAGAGTTTGAATATTTGATATTCATGATTGTACTTGTATAACCCGTAATTCGTCTAGATCAAAAATATCCAAGGAGGACACTTGAGAAGGCCTCGCTCACGAGGGGCGAGTTCAAAAGGCCTCACCCACCAGGGGCGAGTTAAGAAGGCCTCGCCCACCAGGGGCGTGTTCGGAATACCTCGCCCATCAGGGGCGAGCTCAGAAGATCTCCTTGTCAAGACCAACTATTCACAAACCTTACCAGAAAGCGGGAGCAACTATTCGCAGCCCATTTCAAAAGGCGGGTGTTGAAACCGACCACTCGGTCTCCGTGGAGTTCGGGGTCCCAAAAAAGGGGTGGTCTCACACCTACTTCTCTCGAGCCAACTCTCTAGGCAAGAGCACTTGGACTTAAAAACGGACCCTAGGCTACAGCGAGGAGGTCCCACCTCACACCCGGAAGACCTGTGAGATCTTCCCCTCCCTAGCCAATGCTGAACCAGAGGCACCAAAGGAGAGCTCTAAAAGTCAAAAGAGATCTCAGGGAAGAAGAAGATCCGAAATTTGGAAATCCAGAAGCCTCCTCCTTTGGTGCCCCTTAGGGTCTATTTATATGTTTTCCAAGTTGGGCTGCAAATAGCCAAAAACTGATCTACCAGATTACCAAAATACCCTCGGAATTGGGCTGCGGATAACCGAATCCCGCTGCTCTGAAGCGCTAAACACACACAACTGGACCGCGAATAGCCAAAACTGGACTGCGAATAGCAAACTGGACGAGGGGAGCCTCCCCTAGGCGAGAGGGGGAGGGGCGAGACCCCCCCCCCCCCCCCTTCCCCTCTCTCTGCCCTTTCCTGCTGGGCGAGAGAGGGAGGGGCGAGACCCCCCCTCCCCTCTCTCCGCCTCTCCTGCTGGGCGAGAGAGGGAGGGGCGAGACCCCCCTCCCTCCTCTTCGCCCTTCCTGCTGGGCGAGAGAGGGAGGGGCGAGACCCCCCTCCCCTCTCTCCGCCTCTCCTGCTGGGCGAGAGAGGGAGGGGCGAGGCCCCCCTCCCCTCTCTCCGCCTCTCCTGCTGGGCGAGAGAGGGAGGGGCGAGACCCCCCCTCCCTCCTCTCCGCCCTTCCTGCTGGGCGAGAGAGGGAGGGGCGAGACCCCCCTCCCCTCTCTCCGCCTCTCCTGCTGGGCGAGAGAGGGAGGGGCGAGACCCCCCTCCCTCCTCTCCGCCCTTCCTGCTGGGCGAGAGAGGGAGGGGCGAGACCCCCCCTCCCTCCTCTCCGCCCTTCCTGCTGGGCAAGAGAGGGAGGGGCGAGACCTCCCCCTCCCCTCTCTCTGCCTCTCCTGCTGGGCGAGAGAGGGAGGGGCGAGACCCCCCCTCCCCTCTCTCCGCCTCTTCCTCTCCTTCTGGGTGAGAGCTACGGGGGTATCGCTGGGCGATACCCAAAGGTCTAAAAACCCCTTGGGTCTAGTTGACACGTCTCAGCGGCCCTCCACGCTGGGCCTCACTCGATGGATATGGGGGTTGTACACAAAATCCCCGCTCTTTGCGAGGTTGGCACAACCTCGGAAAGAAAAGTCCAAGCCCAAATATCCATCGAGGGGGGCAGAACCTCGCTCCCGAGGCACGTTTGACCCATCCAGCTAGTGAGAGCCTGGAGTGAGGAGGACATCTCGGTGGCAAGCTTACCTATCCGAGGATCATTCTACCCACCCAGCTAGTGAGAGCCTGGAGTGAGGAGGACATCTCGGCGTTGAACTTACCCATCCGAGGATCATTCGACCCACCCAGCTAGTGAGAGCCTGGAGTGAGGAGGACATCTCGGCGTTGAACTTACCCATCCGAGGATCATTCGACCCATCCAGCTAGTGAGAGCCTGGAGTGAGGAGGACATCTCGGTGTTGAACTTACCCATCCGAGGATCATTCGACCCACCCAGCTAGTGAGAGCCTGAAGTGAGGAGGACATCTCGGTGTCAAGCTTACCTATCCGAGGATCATTCGACCCACCCAGCTAGTGAGAGCCTGGAGTGAGGAGGACATCTCGGCGTTGAACTTACCCATCCGAGGATCATTCGACCCACCCAGCTAGTGAGAGCCTGGAGTGAGGAGGACATCTCGGCGTTGAACTTACCCATCCGAGGATCATTCAACCCACCCAGCTAGTGAGAGCCTGGAGTGAGGAGGACATCTCGGCGTTGAACTTACCCATCTGAGGATCATTCGACCCACCCAGCTAGTGAGAGCCTGGAGTGAGGAGGACATCTCGGTGGCAAGCTTACCTATCCGAGGATCATTCGACCCACCCGGCTAGTGAGAGACTGAAGTGACGAGGACACCTCGGTGGCAAGCTTACCTATCAGAGGATCATTCGACCCACCCAGCTAGTGAGAGCCTGGAGTGAGGAGGACATCTCGGCGTTGAACTTACCCATTCGAGGATCATTCGACCCACCCAGCTAGTGAGAGCCTGGAGTGAGGAGGACATCTCGGTGGCAAGCTTACCTATCTGAGGATCATTCGACCCACCCAGCTAGTGAGAGCCTGGAGTGAGGAGGACATCTCGGCGTTGATCTTACCCATCCGAGGATCATTCGACCCACCCAGCTAGTGAGAGCCTAGAGTGAGGAGGACATCTCGGTGGCAAGCTTACCTATCCGAGGATCATTCGACCCACCCAGCTAGTGAGAGCCTGAAGTGAGGAGGACATCTCGGCGTTGATCTTACCCATCCGAGGATCATTCGACCCACCCAGCTAGTGAGATCCTGGAGTGAGGAGGACATCTCGGTGGCAAGCTTACCTATCCGAGGATCATTCGACCCACCCAGCTAGTGAGAGCCTGGAGTGAGGAGGACATCTCGGGGGCAAGCTTACCTATCCGAGGATCATTCGACCCACCCGGCTAGTGAGAGCCTGAAGTGAGGAGGACACCTCGGCGGCAAGCTTACCTATCCGAGGATCATTCGACCCACCCCGCTAGTGAGAGCCTGGAGTGAGGAGGACATCTCGGCGTTGAACTTACCCATCCGAGGATCATTCGACGCACCCAACTAGTGAGAGCCTGGAGTGAGGAGGACATCTCGGTGGCAAGCTTACCTATCCGAGGATCATTCGACCCACCCAGCTAGTGAGAGCCTGGAGTGAGGAGGACATCTCGGTGGCAAGCTTACCTATCCGAGGATCATTCGACCCACCCGGCTAGTGAGAGCCTGAAGTGAGGAGGACATCTCGGCGGCAACTTACTAAACATATAAGCAACATAATTTCATCCATCTAATGGGGGGATTTCCCTTGTCAAAACCTCCTGGCCCAACCAGCGAGGGGTAGAACTTGCTACAAAGGAAAACAACAAAAAATAAACACAACATACCCCCCCATGGCACTCGCCTCTCAGGCTGCTTGCGTGAGATGATCATTCCTCTGCTTCTCCTGCCACTCCCATCCTGCTCATGCTCTCCATGATCTTCTCCATCTCCTCCGCCCCTGCTTGCCAAGAGATGCTGTTGACGGCTGTGACGTAGCAGTGCCTCGCCATCCTGGGGTCTCCGCGGATCCTGACTTGGATTCCTCCAGCGTTGAACTTGAGGCATTGGTGGAAGGATGATGGTACGCATCGGAAGGCGCTGATGAGGGGTCTTCCGAAGATGGCATTGTAACTGCTAGGAGCGTCAACTATGACGAACCGACAGTTCCTTGAACCTCCCCCCATCGTCACTTGGAGTCCAACTCCACCCTCTACCTCTTTCCTTTCTCCGGAGAATCCAAACAAGGGTCCATCTGAGGCCAGCACCCTCCTTGCCTCCACCTTCAACTCATCAAATGCTTTCTTGAAAATGACATTGACAGAGCTCCCATTGTCAACGAGGATCCGAGAGACAGTGTAACCTTCGATGGCTGTCTGAATGACTAGCGCATCACATAATGGATCCTCGTGATCTGGCATGTCCTTGCTTGAGAAAGTGATTTTCTCCTCGGGAGGTGGGTCCTGTGACGTTGAAGCGACGCTGCGTCGAAATACGGAGTGGAGGCTTGCCTTACTAGTGGCCTCGATCCCTACCCCCCCCCCCCCCCCCCCCCCCCCCCGTGGATTACCGCGACCCGTCCTTTGGCTCCTACTTCAGTTCGGTCCTCGCAGATGTCATCATCCACTACTACTCCAGGTGGAACTTCTTCAATCCGCACCGGCGGCTGCTGTTGTGTCTGACCTCTCGCCTCTCTCACCTCCAAGAACTCTGGGCAGGTAGTTGTTGCATGCCCTCTGCTTGGTGGTAGTCGCAATATGGCACCGCCCTTCCCCCCTTCTCCTACGGGCTGGGATGTCTCTTGCTTCAACTCCTCCTCCTCCTCTTCGAATCGCCATAGCTTGAGCTGGTGGGGGTAGGAGCTGCCTAGGGTCCTGCCTCCAAGGAGGTGGGTTGAGCCTCCCTTGGCCTCCGTAGAAGTTTCCCCCTCCTTGGGCTAAACCCCTCCCTTGCTCCTGACCCCCCTGGGGTCCCTGGTACCCTTGACCCCTATGCTCTTCCCTCCTCCTTCCTTCCTGCTGCCTGAGGCCACCTTGCTCTCTTGGCTCGGCCTCCACCAACTTTGCCAACTTCTTTGCCAGCCCCGGGTTTGCCGCCTCGGTGGCTACCTCCTTTGCAGCTTTTTCCATCAGCTCCTCAAAGGACAAGGAAGCCTTCCTAGTTAGGCGCATTTTGAAGAGGCTCTCTCATAGCCCTACGGTGAAAGCCATCTGGAGGGCATACCCGGGCACCTCCTGGATGTTCAGGATCTCCTCCTGGAATCTGTCCACGTGCTGGGCCAATGTCTCCTCGTGTCTCTGCTTGATCAGGAAAATGGACTCAGCATTCTTCTTCCTCTTCTTGGATGTGGAGAAGCGTAGCTGGAAGCTTCGGCTCAAGTCCTCGAAGCTATAAATGGAGCCAACCGGGAGCTGGTGGAACCAGTCCCTAGCTTTGTCCTTCAGGGTGATGGCGAAGAGACGACACTTGAACGCGTCCGTCATGGGCCTGATGGAGACGGTATCCTCGAACCACTGCAGGTGCTGGACGGGATCATCCTTCCCGGTATAGAAAGTCATGTTGGGCTCCTTGAAGCCTTCCGGGATGGGAGCCGAGATGATCAGCTCGCTAAAGGGTGACCCCCCACTCGCCGGCTTCGCGAGCTCCACTTGCGCGACTCCTGCTCCGGGCGAGACCCCACTCACCGAGCTAGGAAAAAGCACTCGCCCGGCGAGGTCCCGCTCGCCGCTCTCAGTCACTGGTTCCTTGCCTGGCCGACCCCCTGGGGTAACCTCTCCTAACCCCCCCTGGGCGAGCACTCCTTGCGACCCAGAAGGTGGTGTCTGGGGGGAGGGAGCTGAGCAGTCACCTCCCCTGGTGATGCCTTGGAGCAGCTCCATGATTCCCTTGATGGCCGTCATGAACTCTCCCCTTCCCACCAACTCACTTGGGATGTGAGACCCCTCATCGTCTCCTCCTCCGAGGTCTCCTGCCATGAGATTTGGTTCAAGAACTTCTGTGCTGACCACTCTCCACGCTCACCGCACCAAAATGTTGAAACCGACTACTCAGTCTCCGTGGAGTTCGGGGTCCCAAAAAAGGGGTGGTCTCACACCTACTTCTCTCGAGCCAACTCTCTAGGCAAGAGCACTTGGACTTGGAAACGGACCCTAGGCTACAGCGAGGAGGTCCCACCTCACACCCGGAAGACCTGTGAGATCTTCCCCTCCCTAGTCAATGCTGAACTAGAGGCACCAAAGGAGAGCTCTAAAAGTCAAAAGAGCTCTCAGGGAAGAAGAAGATCCGAAATTTGGAAATCCAGAAGCCTCCTCCTTTGGTGCCCCTTAGAGTTTCTTTATAGGTTTTCCAAGTTGGGCTGCAAATAGCCAAAAACTGATCTGCCAGATTACCAAAATACCCTCGGAATTGGGCTGCGGATAACCGAATCCCGCTGCTCTGAAGCGCTAAACGCACACCACTGGACTGCGAATAGCCAAAACTGGACTGCGAATAGCAAACTGGATGAGGGGGGCCTCCCCTGGGCGAGAGGGGGAGGGGCGAAACCCCCCCTTCCCCTCTCTCTGCCCTTTCCTGCTGGGCGAGAGAGGGAGGTGTTGAAACCTGCAACAGGTCTCTTGAGTTCGGACCCACTGGGGGTGTAGCCGGTGCTTACTTCTCCCTCACTAGACTCTCTTGACGGTGGATGTGAGAATGTGAATAGACCCAAGGCTGAAGCGAGGAGGTCCCGCCACACACCCGGAAGATCTTAGAGAGCTTCCCCTCCCAAACTAGAGCTCAACCGGGCACCTTGGAGGGCACTAGCAGCCGACCAAAAACTAGCCTGGAGGAGAGGATTCCCTAAAATCGGATCCCCTCCAAGGTGCCCTTAAGGGTCTATTTATAGATTTTTCTAGGCTGGTCTGCAAATAACATGAATCCGCCTTTTAATTTTACTAGCAGCACCCCAAATTGGTCTGCTAACAGCCTAACTCCGCTGTTCTGAAGGGCTATATGCAGCCCACCAGGGGTACCAGGGTCATTTCTGTTGGATCTTACGGCGCCCTTAGAGGGGGGTGAATAAGGGAAGAAAATTCTTTCTATAATTTTCTAGATAATTACTAAATTGTTTTAAAATGAAGGAGATTGAAATAAACAATTTAGATTAAGAATTGAAAACTTAGAACACAATATAATAGAGATTACGCCAAATGATAGAAATCAAGTAAACACAAAAGAGACATGATTATATTATATGAAAAAGTGTTTACATAAATTTGATTTCTATATCGCTAGAAATCGGAGGCGTACAAATGTAAATTTCTTTTTGTTTACCAATCCTTCTCCCAAGGATCAGAAGGCTATCACTTGTCTCTCCCTAGACCAAGCCCAAGCCTATCCTCTAGATCTTCCCAAGATCTAGACGTAGCACACAAGGCCACGATTTCCCACCAAGCCACGCAAGGACTTGGACGCTCCACACAAGGAAGCGATTTTCCCCTAAGCCACGCAAGGACTTAGACGCTCCGCACAAGGAAGCGATTTTCCCTACCAATACAAAGTAAAATGTATATAAATGAAAATACAAGATAAAATAAGAACTCCCTAGAAATTCAGATCTCTGAAAGGAAGGTTGAAGCCTCGAGATGATCCTTGATGTAGAAGCGCGTCCGATCTCGTCTTCAATTTCAAACCTTCTCAGCATAAATAGGAGTTCATGAGGTTCTGGAGCTCTCTGGATGGAATGCACTCAGGAAGGGACTTAGAATCTTCAAAGCTCTGAATGCACGAACAAAAGGAGCCAATTTATAGAATTTTGCTGTCGCCTGGGCGACATCAGCTGTCGGAAATTTCCGACAGCGCAAAACTGCCGGTCGTGGTGCTGTCGTGGGCAGTTGCTCTAACCTCCGAGCTGTCGCCTGGGCGACATCGATGTCGGATTTCCGACAGCTCAAAACTGCTTTTCGTCGTGCTGCCGTGGGGGAAGTAGTTGTAACTTCTCTGCTGTCGCCTGGGCGACATCCGCTGTCGCCTGGGCGACATCAGCTGTCGCCTCAGCGACATCCACTGTCGCCTGGGCGACAGCTCCTCTTCATTTTTGTCGTCCGAAACTACTCCAGACTGTAGATTGAGTCGTTCTCATCTCCGAAATGGGGTGGCACGTTCTGTAACTCTTCCTGTATTGAAAGTTATGACCATTTTAAGATCAGCACACAAAACTCATCCAACCTGAGACTTGTCGTTCTCGGATCATGCCCATGAACGAGGACTTGTCTCCTCATTGAACCTGTACAACCTGGACACTATAAACACACAAAAGACTAGATCAAATACAATATGAGATTTGTTATTCTCAAACAAAGGGATGTGACACACATGTCTAACAATTTCCCCCTTAAAATCATCCTAGGCGAGTGATCCATGAGGGCACCACTCGCTGGGCACCCTCCTTGCTGGGCGAGTGCCCGCGCTTCCGGGCGAGTGGTCCGTGAGAGCACCACTCGCCTGGCTCCTTCTCTTCTGCACCTTACCCCCACCATACCGGGGGTACTTCCACCTCCTAGGCGGGGCGAATGATCGAGCTGACCCAGGTCTCGCCACTTGGCTTGAGGGGCCCACTCGGCGAATACGGGTTGTACACAATCCCCGCTCTTTGCGAGTGGTTACTACGCTCGGAAAGAACAGTCCAACCCTGTATTCGGTGAGTGCTTGCTGACTGGACTTTCACAAGATTCTGTGGGTCCCACCGTTGTCCTATATATATCTCTTCATGTTAGAACTTCATGGAGCGTTGACAACCCTTGATTCGGAGCTTCATCCTTCTTTTAGCCCCGCATTGATATCAATGTCTTCTCACAAGCCTTCCGCGAGACCCCTCTCGCGGGAGATGATCGAGCGTCTGGTCGCGGCCCAAGCTGTAACTGCCCCCAAGGCAGCCAGATTTGCTCCCTGGCTCTTGTCTAAACGGGATCCGAATGCCCCCTACGTCTCGCGTCGAGCCAAGGCGATTCGACTGAATCGTCAGAGAGGCGAGACTGCCTCGGAATCCCCTGCGGGCACTCCTCCGGCGAGGACTCCGCCGGCGGATACTCTTCCGGCAAGGAACCCTCCGGACCTCGGGACGCAGGTATGAGGATTCCTCTCGTCCCTCTGTTAAGTTCCTCTCCTTACCCTGCCTTCGCTCTGACCATTCGCAGGGGATCTCGATGCCCGAGACCGGCCACGGGGCCGTCTCGAGCTGTGTCGCGGTGCCACCTCCCCCGGACGAGAGGCCTCTAGATCGGGACCTTGCTCCTCCACCTCCTCCGGGCGAGACATCATTGCAGTCCGGTAGGTTGTAACCCCCTTTAGATTCATCCTTCATGCTGCTCGCTGCTGACCACTGTTTTTTGTAGCCCTCGACCCAACCTTTCGCTGAGGAACTCTATTCCTCCGTGTTCCCCTGTTCGACCGAACCCCTCCGTGCTTGCGGATGAGCCGAGGGTGTCCCCCCAGAAGGGATCCGGTCAGCAGGGCCGCGCGGATGATCCTGCGGATGCTCCAGCTCCTACCTCACAGCCCTACCGTCCTGGAAAGGGAAAGGTCCTACCTCCCGCCGGGCTGTTTGGAACGCACCTCCATTCGTCTCGCCCTTCAGGTCACCAGGACCCCACCCCAGGTCAGTTCACTCACCCGCCCCTATCGTACTCGCATATTTTACCACTACTGACCTAGTCGTGATTTCACAGGCTATCGGGAAGCCTCCCCCTTTGACTCCTACTACGAGGGGGGAGAGGGGATGCTCTCGCCTCTCCCTTCCCCTGGGGATCTGGCTGACTTTCTGGGCGACTCCTCGGATCACGCGACCCTGAAGGATCGGATCTCGGAGGTCTTGGGGAAGCTCATCCACATCCAGCGAAATGTTGCCGGCCAGGTGGACGACGTGCGGCTGAGAGTCGCGCGTGAGTTAAAGGACCTCCAGCGGGACTACTCGCGCATTCTCACGACGGTGGAGCGCCTGGGGGGTGAAGGAGGGGAGTTGTCTCCCGAAAGACACGCCGCGCGAGCCCGGGACCAACTCCAACTGGCTTCCCATGAGATCACCAACATGCTCGCATATTTTCGTCCGCGAATGACCCTGGAAGCTGGGTCGCGAAAGCGAGGTCGGTGGGTCTGGGAGGAGTATTGAGCCAGCCTTCATTCGCCCTTCTTGCAATTTTTCTGCTTTCTGTAGCGCGGATGCTGAACTTTTATTTCTGTTTGTAATAATCTTACGTCCTGTGTTTTGCGAATGCTCTATTCTTTGTCTTTTATTTCCTATATCTTGCTTGGGTATTGCCGAATGTTTTATTATTGCCGAATGCTTTCTTAACCTCTTTCGCGTAGTCGATGAGTGAATAGCCACAGGGCACTTGTCATTACTGGGCGAGAGGGGTCGGCCCGGGTTCCGAGGCGTCGGGAAGGCGCGACTGCTATCTGCACGCCCGTTACCTCGAAAGCCCAAACGCCGTTTAGCCCTTCTATAAATAGGCCTTTCAACCACCGTATTAAATACCTTACCATCCGCTCCTTCTCTTTCCTCGCGCTAGCACTCGCGCTTCTCTCTTCTCTGCTGCCTTCTTATCCTTCGTCATTCGCGTCATGGGTGGTGATGCGGAAGGCAGAGCCAGGTGCGCCAGCGCGTTCATCAACCACACCTTTGATTCATGTGACCTCTCCGACGAGGCTTACCTGACTGCGGTCGCGGATTACATCCCGCCTGGGTTCGAGGCGCGAAAGCCCAGGCCGGACGAGCACCTAAACTCCATCTCGCCCTGTGCTCTCGCGATCCCGCTAGAGCACTTCGAAGTGGGGTTTCGCCTTCCCATCTGGCCGGAACTCCGCCAGACCTTCAGATATTATGGAGTCGTGCCCGGCCAGCTCAACCCCAACTCCATCGCCATGCTGGTCGGGTACGCGCGCGATCTGCGAGAAGAGGGGATCGAGTTCTCGCTCCCCGTCTTCCGCAAGCTCTACACCTTTCGCTGCACCAACGGCATCTCATTCTTCTCGGGTCTGAACCCGCTCAAGCATTACGGGCTCCCGAATAAGAACCACGACTGGGTTCGGCGCTTCCTCTTCGTCAACGGGAACCTGGGAAATACACTTCTCGCCCCGGTGCAGGAGGAGGAGTCAACATTCTGCCCCCCGACCCTAGGGGGGCACGAGGCCAAACTCCACCAATACATCTTGGAGCACGGGATGGACCTCGTCTATCTCCGGCGAAACGTCAACTCGCTCCCGCTCATTCCGCAGGGCGAGGGTAAGTTTTTGGGACTTCGTTCATTTCGATCTTGTGACTCTTATATCATTCGCTAAATCATTCGCAATATTATGCAGGCGTGCGTAGCTTTCCCCTGCATCCGCCGCATCCCGCTGGGGCTTCTGTGTCTTTCGCACAGGCTGCAGCGGATGCCTGTCGGGAAGAACCCTCCTCCTCCAAGCCCAGCGAAAAGAAGCGGAAGCCTGGGGCGCTGACCTCCTCTTCTTCCAAGAAATCAAAGAATCCCCCCTCCGCCAAGGGAAAGGGGGTCTTGGACGAGGCCCTAGGGGCGAGTGCTCAGACTCAGACCCCGGGGGCGGGTGCGCCAGGCGAGACCACCCTTCGCGCGGGATCGTCGCTGCCGCCGCCTCCATTGCCCAGGGACCACCGGAACTTCCCCAGCGGCGAGAAGTACGTGGACCCCTCGGGGGCTCCCTTGGTAAAGTGGGACAGGAACGCCAACAGGGTCTCGCTCTCCACCCTTCATCCATCGTGGATAGAGAGCGACCTCGCGAGTGGTGAGGTCTATGCCATCGCGTATGCCCTCTACGGTCGGGAGGATGCTGAGGTTTATGATGCCGAGACGACTCAGGTCCTCGCCCATGAGACCGCCAGGGCCATGCTGCGGGCGCTCGAGCTCGCGCATATGTCTTCGCGCCGGAGCATCAAACTGGCGCGGAGCTTGGCAGAGGTTGAGGAGTCCAGGGCCGTCGTTTCTGCCGAGGCGCAGGAGCTCAGGACGAAGCTGGCAGCTGCGGAAACCCTTCTCGCCCGCCGCCCCGTTGCGGAGGTATATATTTTCTTCATCACCGCGAGTGACCTGTTGCCGATTGATGTACTTTCTTCTTACCACCTTTATTATTATTCTTAGGACACCACCGTTGCCGAGATGCTTCGTGCTCGGGTGGCTGGCCTTGAAGACGAAGTTCGGCTGGCCAAGGCCGAGGCCCAGCGGTCGCGAGAAGCCGAGGTCTCGGCACTCGTCTTGGGGAGCGGGGGGCACTTCTATCCCCACCACGAGCTGGAGCAATTGATGCAGGAGAACGCCCAGAGCGCTGTGAAGCATGCGCTGCAGGTGTTGCGGCAGGCTGGGTACCTGAAGGAAGAGGCCGAATGCCTCTCTGCTCGGCAGGTCGTCCCTGAGCTCTTCATCCCGATCCCCTTCCCGGAAGATGAGGATGGCGAGCCGCGAGAAGACGCCCTCCTACCGGATTCAAGCGAGAGTGATAGATCTTCTGGCGAGAAGTCTGCCGACCCCTGAGCTGGACCGTGTTTTTTGTAGTCTTTTACTTAAAATCTTTTGAATGTAATCATGAGCGGGGCGAGTGCCCTTGAAATATGTGTATATTGGCCACGATTTTTGTGCTCTCCATTTTTATGCTATCTCCACTTTTTCTCATTTGTTGTTATGTCTCGTTAGGCTCGCTAGGACGTTAATTCTTTCTCATTCGCCGCTATATCTCGCTAGGCTCATTAGGACGTTAATTCTGTAGTGCAACTGCCCCGGCCACCTAGCGAATGCTCGGGGGTGACCTGGGCGTGTCTCTCCCTTTCGCTTTCCGCTGCCTCCCCCACTCGCACTTCCTTACCATTCGCCCAAACCGGGGTTTCGCTTAGGTAATCATGAAAGTGAAGTGAGGTCGTTTCTCCCGCGCGTGGTCAATGCGAGTGCTCTTGAGGTCACCCCCTGAGGATTTTGAACCTGCCACCGAGTGAGCCTTCGGACCTGCCAGCTAGATGAGAGCCTGGACAGCGGGTCTGCTCGGGGCCTTCTTTTCTTTCACATAGAACCTGCCTCTGAGTGAGCCTTCGGACCTGCCAGCTAGATGAGAGCCTGGACAGCGGGTCTGCTTGGGGCCTTCTTTTCTTTCACATAGAACCTGCCTCCGAGTGAGCCTTCGGACCTGCCAGCTAGATGAGAGCCTGGACAGCGGGTCTGCTCGGGGCCTTCTTTTCTTTCACATAGAACCTACCTCCGAGTGAGCCTTCGGACCTGCCAGCTAGATGAGAGCCTGGACAGCGGGTCTGCTCGGGGCCTTCTTTTCTTTCACATAGAACCTGCCTCCGAGTGAGCCTTCAGACCTGCCAGCTAGATGAGAGCCTGGACAGCGGGTCTGCTCGGGGCCTTCTTTTCTTTCACATAGAACCTGCCTCCGAGTGAGCCTTCGGACCTGCTAGCTAGATGAGAGCCTGGACAGCGGGTCTGCTCGGGGCCTTCTTTTCTTTCACATAGAACCTGCCTCCGAGTGAGCCTTCGGACCTGCCAGCTAGATGAGAGCCTGGACAGCGGGTCTGCTCGGGGCCTTCTTTTCTCGACACCTTGGAACCTGCCACCGACTGAGCCTTCAGACCTGCCAGCTAGATGAGAGCCTGGACAGCGGGTCTGCTCGGGGACATTTTGGGAGCTTTCGGAGTTTTTCCTACAAGCTGCAGTATCAATCTCAAACACACATGTTAAACAGGATATTCTTATTTCAAAAACATTTTCATTACATAATTTCAGGGATAGAAACGTTTAAGATCGTCACCACTCCATGTGTGGCTGAGAGGTTGGCCCTCCACATTCTGAAGGCGATACCCCCCAGACTTTAGTGCCTCTTCCACGACATAGGGGCCTTCCCAGTTGGGGTTAAGTTTTCCCACTGCGGCGGACCTTCCGGTCGCGTCGACCTTCTTGAGCACCAGATCTCCCTTCTCGAACTGCTTGACCCTGACATGCTTGTCGAAATACCTGGCCATCCGCCGCTTGACCTCTTCTTGGCGAATGGCTGCCAGGTCCCGAGCTTCCTCGATGAGGTCGAGGGAGAGCTGCAACTCCATCTCATTTTCGGCTTTCCAACTTTCCTCTCTGCTTGCGGCGGCCTTTACCCGTGGCGTCATAACCTCGAACTCTATGGGGATGACGGCCTCACAGCCGTGAGAGAGCTTGAAAGGGGTCTCTCCCGTGGCGGTGTTGGGGGTAGTTCTTAGGGCCCATAAGACCGATGGAAGCTGTTCTACCCAATTGCCCTTCAGATTTTCCACCTTCTTCTTGAGTAGGTTCACGATGACCTTGTTTGCCGCCTTCACCTGCCCGTTGCTCCTGGGATGGTGAACGGATGCAAACCTGAGGTCTATCCCCAGCTGGCCACAGAAGCTGATGAATTCCTCGCTTGCGAACTGCGGACCATTATCCGTGACTATGGCCTGTGGAAGCCCATGTCGACAAATGATCTCCCCCCATACGAAGTTGCGGATTACCTGGGAGGTGACCTTAGCCAACGCCTTGACCTCCAACCACTTTGAGAAGTAGTCAATCATTACTAGGAGAAACCTTCTCTGCCCACTAGCCTGGGGGAAGGGTCCTACCAGATCCATCCCCCATATGGCGAATGGCCAGGGTGCCGTGATACTCTTTAGCCTCTGAGCTGGAACGAGCTGAAGCGGGGCGAACATTTGGCACTTCTGGCACCTCTTGGCGAAGGCTGCCGCGTCTTTACTTAGGGTCGGCCAGAAGTACCCCTGCCTCACTATTCTTGCCTCCAACATCCTACTCCCTGAGTGACTGCCGCACTCGCCGGAGTGGACCTCTTCCAAGATCTTTGGGACCTCCTCCTCTGAAACGCATCGGGCCAGGAGGCCCGAGAGGGTCTTCCGATACAAGTCCCCCTCGTGGAGCACGTAGTAGGCGGACTTATATCGGAAGCGCCTCTGGTCCGGGACTTCCTCTGGAAACTTTCCTGTTGCAAGGAAGGTGACGAAGGGATCCTTCCAGGAGGGCCGCTGCTCTACTTCCACGAGCTCCCCCTCTTCGATCGAAGGGCGGAATAGGTCCGTCAGGGTTCCCCCGGCCCGTGGACCGGATTTGGCCAACCGATCTGCCGGGGTGCTCTCCTCCCGCGGGACGTGCTGGATGGAGAAAGTTTTGAACGCTCCCACGAGACCTCTCACTTTGGCCAAGTACCTTATGAGCGCAGGCTCCCTCGTCTCGAACTCTCCCCTGATCTGAGAGGATATTACCATGGAGTCGGCGAGGACCTCCACGTCATGGACACCGAGCTCTTGGGCCAACCGTAGACCGGCGATCACCGCCTCATACTCTGCCTGGTTGTTGGTGATTGCGAAGTGTATCACTAGTGTCTGCTCGATCTTTACCCCTTGGGGACTCTCCAGCACCACCCCTCCTCCGAGTGAATTCTTGCCCGAAGCCCCGTCCATCAGCAGCTTCCACGGAACATGACGAGGGGTTCCATCTTCCTTCATCTCGGCCACATAATCTGTCATGAAGTCAGCCACCACCTGTGCCTTCATGGATAGTCGAGGGACGAAGACAATGTTGAATTCACTTAGCTCTATTGACCATTTCGCGAGCCTTCCCGAGTGTTCAACTCCTTCGAAGATCTGGCGGAGAGGGTGGTCCGTCACCACTTGAATTGAATGGGCCTGGAAGTATGGCCTGAGCTTCCTTGCCGCGACGACTAGAGCAAAGGCCAACTTCTCCAAGATCGGGTATCTGAGCTCTGCTTCCCTCAGGACCCTGCTCACGTAGTAGACGGGCAGCTGCTTCTTGCCTTCCTCCCGAACCAGGACGGAGCTTACGGCCTCTGTCCCGACCCCGAGATATAGATATAGATCCTCCCCCTCTTTGGGACCTTGAAGCAGGGGAGCCTTGGTGAGTTGGCTCTTCAAGGCCTGGAAGGCCTCCTCGCATTCTTTTGTCCATTCAAACTTCTGGTTACCTCGTAATGTTTTGAAGAAGGGGGAGCATTTTTCCCCGGCTCGGGAGAGAAACCTGCTCAGCCCTGCGAGTCTTCCGGTCAAGCGCTGAACTTCCTTGGCGTTCCGCGGCGACCCCAGCTCCATTATGGCCTTCACCTTGTCCGGATTAGGTTCTACCCCCCAAGGGGTGAGAAGGTGCCCCAGGAATTTCCCCTTACTGGCCCTGAACACACACTTCTGGGGGTTCAAGCGCATCTTGTACTTGCGTAGGGTGGCGAAGGTCTCCTCGAGGTCCTGGATGTGAGAGTTCACGCACTTGCTCTTCACCATAAGGTCATCCACATAGACCTCCAGGTTCCTTCCCCTTTGCTCCCTAAACACCCGGTCTATCATCTTCTGGTAGGTTGCTCCTGCGTTTTTCAACCCGAAGGGCATCATCTTATAGCAGTAGCATCCCTCCCTGGTGATGAATGAGACGTCTTTGACGTCTGGAGGGTGCATCCTAATCTGGTGATAACCTGAAAAAGCATCCAAAAAACTCATCACAGAAAAAACCGACGGCTGAGTCAACCAGCGCGTCGATCCGAGGCAAGGGGTAGCAATCCTTAGGGCAGGCCTTATTTAATAATGAAAAATCCACACACATACGCCAGCGGCCATCAGCATTTTTTACCATTACGACGTTGGAGACCCAGCCTGGGTACTGGATCTCCGATACAAAACCTGCTTCGAGGAGTTTTGCCACCTCCTCGCGGATGGGTCCTTCGAGCTTGCTGGCGAAGGTTCTCCTCTTCTGCCGGATGGGACGGGCTTCCGGATCGAGGTTGAGACGATGGCAAGCCACGTCCGCCTCGATGCCTGGCATATCAGCTGCGCTCCATGCGAAGACATCCACGTTCCTCTGGATGCACTCCAGCATCTTCACCCTGTCCTCCGGGCCGAGACTCCCGCTGATCCGCACCTCTCTCACCCTCCCTTCCTGGGTGAGGACTTCCATCTCCACCACCTCTTCTGCCGCCTCGAGCCGGGCTGGCTCTTCCCATTGGCCCTTTGCTTTTCGCCCTTCTACCCGGGCCTCTTCCTCTGTGACTCCTTCCGCCTCCACCGGCTCGACCTCCTGCTCCTCACGAGCGACCTCCATATTCTCCTCTCGGTCATCACCCTCTCTCCCTACTTCTCTCTTCTCCACTTCTCCTGGCCCCTCCGGCCTCGCCATCTCTCCATCCATCTTCTCGGCATCCGCCATCCATGAAATGGTGTTGACGGCAGTCACATAGCACTGCCTCGCCACCTTAGCATCTCCTCGGACGCGGACCTGGACTCCTCCACTATGGAGCTTTAAGCACTGATGGTACGATGAGGGCACGCACCGGAAGGCGCTGATGAGGGGTCGTCCGAAAATGGCGTTATAGCTGCTCGGAGCGTCCACAATGACGAACCGGCAGTTTCTTGGGACTCCTTCTAGCGTCACCTGGAGACCAACACCTCCCTCGACCTCCTTCCGTTCTCCTGAGAAACCAAACAGCAGTCCGTCGGAGGCCTGCACCCTCTTCTTTTCCACCTCCATTGCGTCGAAGGCCTTCTTGAAGATCACGTTCACTGAGCTCCCGTTATCTACCAGGATCCGGGAGACCGTGAAATTCTCAATTGCTGTCTGAATCACCAAGGCGTCGCAGAATGGATCCTCATAATCTGGCATGTCTTCCGAGGAGAAGGTGAGCTTCTCCGAGAGGGGTGGGGTCCGGGAAGTCGACGCGACGTCCCTTCGGAACACCGCCTGGAAGCTCCTCTTGCGAGAGGCCTCTATTCCAACCCCTCCATGAATCACCCCGATTCCCCCCTGGTTCCTGTATCCGCCCTGTCCTCGCATCGGTCTTCTTCCGCCTCCGGGAGCATTTCCTCGATCCTGGCCTGCTGCCGCCGTGGCTGACCTCTCTCTCTCATCTCCAAGAACTCTGGGCAGGTGGCGGTCGCGTGACCTTCTTCCTGATGAAAGTCACAATAAGGCAACGCCACCCTGCCCCCTCTCCCTGCTCTTCCTCTTCCTCCTCTTGCTCCTCTGGCCCCTCTTCCCCGGCCTACTGGCATAGCTTGCTCCCTTGGGGGGTGAGGGGGTCTGGGACCCTGCCTCCACCCCGGATTCATTCCCCCCGCTTCTCTTCCTTGATATCCTTCTTCCTGACCTCTCGCCGGTCCTTCCTGGTGCCTCCAGCCCAACCTATTGTTGGGCTCTTGATTCCTCCAATTCCGAGGCGGTCTTTCGAACCCCTGACCCCTGGGTTCATCTCGCCTTCTTCCTTCCTGCTGCCTCACCTCAGGCTCGCTCATCTTTGCCAACCTCCTGTAGAACTCCGGGTTGGCCGCCTCCCCTTCAATCTCTTCTGCTGCTCGCTCCATCAATTCTTCAAAGGATGAGGGAGGTCTTCTTTTCAGGTCCATCTTGAAGAACCCGTCTCGCAACCCTACGATGAACGCCATCTGGAGGGCGAATCCCGGCACCTCCTGCACGAGGTGTATCTCCTCTTGGAACCTATCCACGTAACGTGCCAGGGACTCTCCCTCCCTTTGCCTGATCTTGAAGAGAGCCTCCGCATCCTTCTTCCTCTTTTTTGACGTCGAGAAACGCAGCCGAAAGCCTCGGCGCAGATTATCAAACGTGTAGATGGAACCCGCGGAAAGCTGGTGGAACCAGTCCCTTGCTTTCTCCTTCAGGGTGGTTGCGAAGAGTCGGCATTGAAAAGCATCTGTCATGGGAAGGATTGAGGTCATGTCCTCAAACCACTGCAGGTGCACGACTGGATCCTCCTTGCCGGTGTAGTAGGACATCTCCGGCCCACGAAACCCCTCTGGCACTGGGGCCGAGAGGATCATCTCGCAAAAGGGGCTCCCTTCCCCTGCTCGGCGAGTGGTCTTCTCGCGCGGGCCCAGCTCGCACACCTCAGCACTCGCCGGACTGCTGAATAGCTGCCGCCCCGGGAGATCTCGCGCACTCCCTTCTGCTGGCATCTCCTTCCCCGGCCGCTGCCCTGGTGCGTTCTCGCCGATCTGCAGGGGTGGAACCACGGGGACCGCCGGGGTCTCGCACTCGCTCCTTGCTGCGAGAACTGTTTGCAGGACCTCTCGCTTGAACTTCTCAAACATTTCCAGCCATTCCCCTGTCGCGGGTGGCTGCGAGTGGCCTGAGTCAGAACCATTCCCGCCATCTCCTGTCATCGAACCTAATTCAAGATTTTCCTTCACCGGCTACGGTCCACGCTCACCGCACCAAAAATGTTGAAACCTGCAACAGGTCTCTTGAGTTCGGACCCACTGGGGGTGTAGCCGGTGCTTACTTCTCCCTCACTAGACTCTCTTGACGGTGGATGTGAGAATGTGAATAGACCCAAGGCTGAAGCGAGGAGGTCCCGCCACACACCCGGAAGATCTTAGAGAGCTTCCCCTCCCAAACCAGAGCTCAACCGGGCACCTTGGAGGGCACTAGCAGCCGACCAAAAACTAGCCTGGAGGAGAGGATTCCCTAAAATCGGATCCCCTCCAAGGTGCCCTTAAGGGTCTATTTATAGATTTTTCTAGGCTGGTCTGCAAATAACATGAATCCGCCTTTTAATTTTACTAGCAGCACCCCAAATTGGTCTGCTAACAGCCTAACTCCACTGTTCTGAAGGGCTATATGCAGCCCACCAGGGGTACCAGGGTCATTTCCCCCTTAAATCATCCTGGGCGAGTGATCCATGAGGGCACCACTCGCTGGGCACCCGCCTTGCTGGGCGAGTGCCCGCGCTTCCGGGCGAGTGGTCCGTGAGAGCACCACTCGCCTGGCTCCTTCTCTTCTGCACCTTACCCCCACCAAACCGGGGGTACTTCCACCTCCTAGGCGGGGCGAATGATCGAGCTGACCCAGGTCTCGCAACTTGGCTTGAGGGGCCCACTCGGCGAATACGGCTTGTACAGGAGGGGCGAGACCCCCCTCCCCTCTCTCCGCCTCTCCTGCTGGGCGAGAGAGGGAGGGGCGAGACCCCCCCTCCCTCCTCTCCGCCCTTCCTGCTGGGCGAGAGAGGGAGGGGCGAGACCCCCCTCCCCTCTCTCCGCCTCTCCTGCTGGGCGAGAGAGGGAGGGGCGAGGCCCCCCTCCCCTCTCTCCGCCTCTCCTGCTGGGCGAGAGAGGGAGGGGCGAGACCCCCCCTCCCTCCTCTCCGCCCTTCCTGCTGGGCGAGAGAGGGAGGGGCGAGACCCCCCTCCCCTCTCTCCGCCTCTCCTGCTGGGCGAGAGAGGGAGGGGCGAGACCCCCCCTCCCTCCTCTCCTCCCTTCCTGCTGGTCGAGAGAGGGAGGGGCGAGACCCCCCCTCCCCTCTCTCCGCCTCTCCTGCTGGGCGAGAGAGGGAGGGGCGAGACCCCCCCTCCCCTCTCTCCGCCTCTTCCTCTCCTTCTGGGTGAGAGCTACGGGGGTATCGCTGGGCGATACCCAAAGGTCTAAAAACCCCTTGGGTCTAGTTGACACGTCTCGGCGGCCCTCCACGCTGGGCCTCACTCGATGGATATGGGGGTTGTACAGCGGGAGTCGCTATTCGCAAACCATACCACCTCTTGGATTCAAGTAGAAGGCACCTCCCCCCTCCTATGGTGGGCGATTTCAGTGTCCGCCTCTCTTGTGTCGAGCTCAACATTGACTTTAGGAGGCGGAGCTCCTATAGACTTCCTGGTGTATGGCGAGGCCTCCTCGCTGCATCGCACAGTTCTTGTTTGTAGGCAGACCGAAGATGTTTTGCTCTCTAGTCTCTTCTTACCGTGTCTCATCAGGGTTAACCACTAAACCAATAGTCTTTGGTCACCATCAGATCCAAACTCAGTTGAACCGATTTTCGAGTTTAAACAGTACCATTCAACATGATTATCAGGTTGTTAATAGTGTAACAGATTGCTGTGCTAATCTGATAATTACTAAGAAAGACTTCTCTTATGTGCAGAAGGATCTTCCCCGTTGAGAATAATTGAGATGCGCAGTATGGGTGTAACCGGATTTTCTCCAGTTCTGACGAAATTAATTTCCATTTCTCCATCTAATGGACAAGACTCATTCTCATTTCAATAATAGGTTCTTTAGGTGTTCGGCTCTTGCGAAAAAGAAAAAGAAAAAAAAGGGTGATGTTATGGGCAAACCGGTTTTAGCTATGGGCAAACCCTAAAAATCTAAAAAATATGCGCTTTTGGAAAATACGCCTTATAGGTGCACTTTTAGGAAAAGTGTTCAACATCAAAGTTGTAGATCTCGACGAGATCTACAACTTTCGTGTTGAACATTTTGCCTAAAAATGCACGGGTTAGGCGTATTTTCAAAATGCACGAAACATTTCACAATAATCTCGCACATTTTGAAAATACGCCTAACCCGTGCATTTTTAGGTAAAATGTTCAACACGACGAGATCTACAACTTTGATGTTGAATAATTTTCCTAAAAATGCACCTATAAGACGTATTTTCAAAAAGTGCGTCTTTTTTTAAGTTTTGATGATTTGCTCATAGTCAAAAACGGTTTGCCCATAACATAGAGAGCCAGTTTGCTCTGCCCTGGCGCGGCATATTCCGAACCAAGCTCCCGTCAAACGTGGAAGACGGTGAACATTCTTTCGATCGATAGCTCTATCAACGGGAACGAAATGGGCGGCGAAGGCGTTTCCGATTACGAGAAGCAAAGGCTCGCGAGGATCTCCGAGAACAAAGTTAGGCTGGAAGCTCTCGGCCTTCCTCATCTCGCGTCCTCTTTTCGCCGTTCTTTTTCGAAGCAGCAGCCGTGGGCGAGGAACCTGAAGAAGAGCAAGGGAATGCGCAGCCGTGGAGGAGGAGGCGACGAAGAAGAGGAATATCGGCCGTCTGATGATGACGGGGCAGCAGAGGATGACGATAAAGAGGAGAGCTCCTCGGCCCGCGAGGAAGAGGAAGAAGATTCCAGAACTTCTTCCTGTTCCCGAAGGAAGGTACGGTTGCTAGGTTATCTTCTGATGCAGTTTTATCGTGCTTTCCTCTATCCCATGAATTGTTGTCTGTAGTTTCTTTGATTTTTTTTTTCCGTTAGTACATCAGCTGTTCGCTGAAATGTCACAATGGGAATGGGTTACCGTGTTTGTTCACTGTGTTGATTTTTAACTATGCCAAGGATCATGTTCTGTCCTATCAACTGTTGATCGGCAGAGTTCCTATTATCTCTGTAGTTTATAATATTCTCTTGTTATTAATGAATCTTCTTCTACGGGAAAAAGTGACGATGGTTAGCCATTTTACCTCTTCTCATCAACCTTGGTCCAGTTTTTACGAATCTTCTTGCCTTATTTCTTCCTATTGAGGCCATCTCTCTCTCCCTCTCTCTCTCTACTTCCATTGAGGGCTACATGAGATGTTAACTCTTTTTTTGCGCCTCCTTTTCATCATTTTTTAATGTTTTCTATCTATCCATTTACTTCTAAAATGCGCCGCATCAGTTATCTATATAGTACTTGTTGAGTTAGAATAATGTAGAGGTATACAATCCCCGTGTTGTGGAAATTTGTTTCGGGACGGGTTTCCCCATTTGGAACGGGGCCAATGCCCTCTCTTTGTATTGGGCAAATTTTTTGAAACCGGACTCCGTATCTAAATTTCTGTCCGGGTAGGTCCGATCATTCAGATCTCCCAGGAGATCATTCCGATCTCCCAGGAGATCATTCCGATCTCCCAGGAGATCATTCCGATCTCCCAGGAGATCACTTCCCCACTTTTTTGGGTGAGCCAATTAGGAGATCGAAATGATCTCCTACCCGGACGGAAATTTGGATCCGGAGTCCAGTTCCACGTGGCGCGTGGGCACTGGGCTCGTTCGAACTGGCCTGTCCCGAATAATTCCTCCAAATTGGGGTTATTATAGATGTTGATCTTCACAGTTTAGTTGCTGTTTTCCACCCACTGTTAGTAAAATAAAAATGGTTGTTTTTATATCCCTTTTAACTTTGATGATTACTGAAGTAGCGCTAGCTGCAGTGCTGATGATGTAAATGCAGTGCTGGTTAATTGCACCGAATTAAGAATTTTTTTCTTAATCCATCCATTACAGTTATGACATTATCAAAGCATGTACCAGGGAAACTTTCTTAATTATAAGAATTACTAAGTACAAAGTTAGCCATGCTAACCTCTTCTTCTTATTTTTTTTAGTTGCATCTAAGTATGCAGTCCAGAAGGGGAGCCTTGGCGCACCGGGTAAGGTGTTGCCGTGTGACGTTGAGGTCAAGGGTTCGGGTCCTGGAAGCAGCCTCTTGCAAAATGCTGGGTAAGGTTTGCCTACATTTCATCATTGTGGTGGGACCCTTCCCCTGACCCTCGCTGCGGGGGATGCTTTGTGCACCGGGCTGCCTTTTTTTTTATCTAAGTATGCAATCAAATAAATTATCTTTGGTAATTAAAAAACATAAATGAATGAAATGAGCCCTAGATAATGAATAATGTATTGTTATATTGAGACTTATTTTGTGCTGACATGTAGCGTTTGAAGTTCAACGACAATATCCCATTGCTCGCTGTTCCCATGTGTGGTGTGCGGCAAGATATTATTGTTGTCTCTCACCATCCTCCATGTATTCAACAAAATAAAATTTGTCAACAACGGTCGTGTATAAATTTGATTATATAATAGTTCCCCATAAAACCTATTATTATTTAATCTGCCTATATACTATATTAAAAAGAAAAATACGAGACCATCAAAACAATCTTAGTTGATGGAGATCCATCAAGTTGTGCACTAGGAGGGATTCGCCGCAAGGCGGGACCCACGTTCGTGTATTCGCGCATGAGGACTTGACCGGATCGCCGATCCGTCTCCACGGATATGTCCGGATCCGCGTCGCGAGTCGAGATCATGTATTACTTTATATATTTTGGTTTATTATTGTTGTATTTAGGTGGATTTTCCCCCGACCAAGCATAGCCGTTGATTGGGATGCCCTAGCTTTGTTTTTTTATTATAAATAAGTGAGTAGTGGGCTGGTCTAAGCATTGCAGGTTTTGGAGAAAGAAAATCCCGGAACTCCGCGATCACCCCACGGTGCTGACGTCGTGGAACCCTAGGTGACGACTCCTAGGCGCCCAAACTCCTCCCCAAGGTACTACCCATCCATTGCCTCCTTCTTCCCCCTCCGGAACCCTCATCCGCAGCCCCACAATCCGCAAAACGATGTTCATCCGCGGGCACTGTTCATCCGTGGGCACTGTTCATCTGCGAACACTGTTCAGACGGAAACAATGTTCACCCGCAAGTACTGTTCATCCGCAAACACTGTTCTCCCGTGAAGCACTGTTCGCCCGTGAAACACTGTTCATCCGCCGACCCTCTACCAATCCCATAGCCACCTCCTCCAGATCCGCCACCCCAAGCCGCCGCCTCTCTCCCCACCGTGGATCCACTTCCAAATAGCCCACAAACCAGTTTCCAACCCCCGATCCATTATTTCCACCGTCATACATCCTTCCGTAGCCCGGATCCGCTCTCAAACATCGGATCTGCCCACCCCTTACCCCAGATCTATTTCCTAGTGGCCGGATCTATCCATTTTCGGCCCGGTCTCCCCACTTTCCGCCGAGGACAGCCACCACCACCATTTCCACGCCGCCGGATCCACTTTCGATCGCCGATCTACACATCCGGCTCCGGAAATAGATCCTCGGTCAGCCCACTACTTTGTGAGTATTATTTGTATTGGAATATTTATTCAGCATTTTATATTGGATTGGACTCCTGTACTTGTTTGAATATCTTGCATGATAGTTGTTTGTTAGATTATTATTGTGATTTGCAGGGTTTATTTGCTACACGCTCTTGCTTTGGCCCTCCACGCGGAGGAAAGTCTAAGCTTGTTTCGCCCTAATTAATTATTGTGTCTTGCTGTGAATTAGCTGCGTGGGATATCATTATTTATTATTCAATTGTGATTTAACCCGTCTGGCTTTGCATAACATGTAGGGTTAGGTCGCGGATTTTCCGCCGCCTATAGATTCGTCCTGCGTCAGGTTTTCTTGTTACTTCTTGTTTGTGATACACAATTACACGGGAAGATCCTTTATATATAAATGAAGTCTAGGCCACAAGTGAAATATCAAAATACCCTCGAATTGGTTGTGCACCTGTGCTCGCCAAGCTCTCCACATCTTCAACAATGATGACATAAAGCCTTATCTATTGCAAGCCCATTGCATGAAAGTTATCACAAATGGTTCAGATGTTCCATTGATCTTTCCTTAGTTCCTTTTTAAGGAATCTGTAAATAATGATGTAGAATTATTGACCAGGAGATTCAAATATTTCTTTAGAAATCCAATCAGTATTCTCAGGGTCAATTTTATCTCATTACCAGTGTACTTGTTTGTATTTTCAGTCTCTAAAATATAAAATCTTTTGATCAGCTTTCAAAAACGCATCTCTGGATTCGGGCTCTCTGTATGGCCTCTAAATATTTTTCTTCTACAATGAAGCTCTTGTTTATGTTTTAGGGTAAGAACAGGAGCTCCTTAATTACTGCAAAAGTTAAAAGAAGCTCAATTGCAAACGAAGACCTGAATGAATGTGATATTTTGATGATGGAGCTTCCTTAAAACAGGTATGTACTCCACAATGTTATGTTTGCCCATGTTTCTTTCTTTTGTTTGGTTACAGTAGTTGAAACTCCTTATGCAGGCAATTGCTCTCTCGCTCGAAGCAACAATAGGTGACTCAGCTGGAACATCAGCATGGCTTTCTCAAAATTCTACTTCAGATATAGCTAGCAAGGATGCCCAAAAATACAAAGAAAAAGTGCATAAATCTGCTGCTGGGAGAAAGAAGACTAGAAAATTGGTTTGTTATTTTACTTGTTATAACTAGTAAGATTACACGAACCTCCAAATATACATAATACAAAAGTTAAGCATATTTGGCGCCATAATATAAATATTTTTTATCATCATAGGCATTTGAAATTTTGAATGCAGTCATCATTGATGAAATTAATTGGAAGTGTAATGTTTGGTGTAGAAGTTAATGAACAACTGAAATAATGAAAATGAACAAAGTTGTTTTCCCTACTGCTTGAGGTTGGTTATATGAATCTTCAATTTTCATTGATTCTTATCAAGCGTTGCAGTAGATGTTTAGCTTGCTTTGTGCAGATCTTTTAAATTTTGATTTTAAATAAGATTGAATTGTCAAGATTCAGGCGCAGCAAACTTAACGGATCCCTAATTCCTTTTTAAATTCTTCAAATGCACTTGATTGATCATTGATTTAATATAGGATTGAATTGTCAAGGTTCGATTGCAACATACTTAACCATGCCCCTAATGCAGTTGCATACTATGTTTGTCCTTTTTAATAATTTCAAAATCACATTTAACATTTGTTTCTCATCTTATTTTTGTTAAGAGTAAAATAGTTGGTGATCGATTATATGCATGTTTATAATAGATCAGCTTAAGTAATAAATATTAATGATTAGTTATGATGCAACATAGTTTAAGCCACTTTTGAGTAATAGTATAAATCATATAGAAATAAAATTTAGTTTTAGATGACTTTGTTTGACATTTGATAAGATTCTTTGTCACAGAACAATGCTCGAGTTCAATTAACTGAAGATGAGGTGGTCGCTTACTTCTTATCATTTGATGGTATTTTTAAATTATTAACTTCTATTCTTTATATTAATATCTTGTTTATGTATACTTAGATGCTTTAAATGTGTTTCAACTCAATGCTATAGCATCCACAACCTCTAAAATATTTTGATGCAGATTGCGCTAGGCTTAGGCTTTCCTTAACTACAATGAGACTCGCAAAAATAAAAAAAAATATGGGTATGCTCATACGCACAAGTATTTAAATTAGATTTTTGTAATACTTGAGATGAAAATATGAAAAGCATGAAAAATTCCATCACATGCAATAGTTTAATTACCATTTAGTTTCGGAAACGACGGATTGAAACTCGGAAGCATGTTAAACCATATGCTGCTTGAAATTCTGTCTCACAGAAATCTTTATTGTAGTGAACTTGATAAATTATCAATTGGGTACAAATACTAAGAAACTAATTTTTTTAGAGCAAGATAAAGAAGATGCTTCACCATTTAATTGTCATTAACCAAGCCTCACGCTGGTACAAGATGAAGATTTTTTCCTCACTTGGAGATTAACCTCACTGTCAATTACAAGAAGAAGACTTCACTTCACCCAAAAAACATCATTTTTTCACTCAGAGTAGGCCAGAAAGTTCACATCCAATGAAAAGTTGTGGAAATAAATCGTTTAAGAATATGCCATATTTATAAGATTTTGCATTCGTAGGCATTAGATATTGCACGCGGTGAGATGCAGGGTAGAATTGAATTTTCTTGACTTTGTTGACATCAAGTGTAGTAGGGGAAGTTGGTGATACGCGAAAAGTGTAATATACGCAAGTGCACGTGTCGGTTCAAGTAATAAAGTGTAAGTAAAGATTGTTCCTACGAGGAAGTGTAAAATCTAACGCTTGCAAATACTAGCTTAACCTTTTCTTTAAATTCAAGTTGATTAATTAACGAGATGATTGGTTTTGAAAAACTACTTATAATAACTTCTTAAGATTACAACTACGATTATCTAAAAATACTTTTGATAACAATTTATAGAAAAAGTCTTGTACGTTGATTTCCTTTGCTTATTGTGATGGTTACTTGAAGTGATTCGATATGGACGCTAAAATAACTATTATGCAACGATTTGAAAGTGGAAAACATGATCTCTCGATCTATGAAATCCGTTTACCCCCTATTTCCCTAGTTATCTCTAACTTAGGTAACAATAAAGAATAACATCAAGTACACAAATCAATGTTGCTACCGAGAAGACGAAATTTCTTTCTCCCTTCTACGATATATTGAAATTATGATAAACTTACGTTACTCCTCTCTCGAATCTCGCAACGTAGTATAATGACATAAATTTTAGTGAAATACTTACGCAACTCCTCTCTCGAATCTCGCCGCGCAGAATAAAACATTCATCTAGCCTGACTCCTCTCTCGAATCTTGCCAAGCAAATTGAAAGATGAAAACTTAACCCAAAATTTCCAAGAACAACTTCATAAATTCAATAAAGATAAAATCTCAAACATTCATAATAAAAATTAAGGTTCAAACAACACAATAAAACAAAGTACTCGCAACATACAACAACATTAGAACCCATATAGTCCACAATCATTGGGGGTATGGGCGGGGGAAGATTGAAAACAGACCTAACCTTTGGCACTATGCACAAAGTGGCTTCTCTCAGAGGAGAAAGACCTAACCTTTTACAATAAATGCAACATACAAGACTTAGAAAAATTAGTTCATAATGGAAAAAAGAGAACACGCAATTGTAAAGATTTTACTAGACATGGTTAAGGAGAAAAAGAAAGATGTAAGAATTTTTTCCCCAAAACGTTGCAGGAAAATCCACCTTCTTCTTCCCCTTGGCCGAAAATCTAAAAAAACGCCCTGAATAAATGTTCTGAATTTCCCTTTTTTGACGTGAGAGGATAACTCCCCACTTATAATTTGAAAATCCACTGAAAAAGACGCACTCTCTCCATGTTTGTAACCGTCGCAATCATAAAATGCGGAATTAAAATTTGTAATTTCGGATCCAGACTTGTTGCAACAACTTTTTTAACCCAGTAAAAGTTGTTGCAACAATTTTACTTGGACATAAAAACTGCTTTTTTCTTCATTTCTTCGGGATGGCTCCTTCTGCATTTTTCTTAGGGATGATGCCTCCATCATTTCTACAATGAAAATATAGCAACATAATGAATATATCCATACTTAAATTAATAATGGAAATATCGAAGTATTAAGTTTTTTAAATACATGATCCATGAATAAATGTGTTATAAAATCATATTTAATAGTGAAAATAACTTCTTTTCAATAAGTTATCAGTTGGTCGCTTTAGTCCACTGTACACATGCAGTCCTGAAGTTCTGCGAAAGGGAATTTGCAGGAATCGTGAGCAAAGGTTGGAAGTGCTGTGCTAGAATTTGATTAGAAATCTAAGCTACCAACTTGAATAAGAGGGATTTTGAACCTGAGCCCAATTGGAATTGAACATTAATTGAACCAGGAATTAATTTGGTGAGGATACAACATATCCTTATAGATTTTCTTATTGAATTTTAATTATACCTTAAAATGGAAAATTTCCTAAGTTAGAAAACAATGAATCAGTAAATAAGTTCATCTTAGCCCAATATCTTGCACTTATGCACTGAGATTTGTATTGTGCTTCATGTAGCTCCACATTTTAAAAAACCTTATATTTAGGCCCCTAGTCTGATGAGGATTGCATCACACAAGCGCTACATGACGATCGGAGATGTTACATACTGTACGGATTGACGATTCAAGATTTTTGATTATTTTTTGTATTTTCTGATTTCATTGTAAGTGTATTTGTAAGGTTGTCATGATCGGAAGATCATGACCGTTCATGATGGCATCGAATTCTATAAATTGGACTAGAGAGCTTCATTTAGAGGGATTAAAAGTTGAAGAAGAGAGTTCTCTCTTTTGGTCACCCAGTGCCGAAGTCGAAGCTTAGGTGCGAAGTCTAGGAAACTCTCCCCCCTCTGCTCGGCCACTCCCTCCCATCTCCCTCCACCACCCATTTCCGGCCACCACCACCACCACCCCGACACCGACACCACTGACCACCTCCTTGGCCAACATCCTACTCCCCTCCACCATCACCTCCCCCTCCCTCCTACCACCACCCATTAACTACCCCCACGGCCCACTACCTCATAACTACCCTCATTATACAATAACTACCCCGACGCTAACCAATAACAATTAAATATTAATCTATTATGTTATGTTTTATGTTTCTCGAATTCATATAATTATCATATTATGCATATCCGACTATATAAGAGATGGATACCTTGTATTTGCCTTAATTTCAATTTAAGTATTTTTTCCTCTAAACTTGGTATCACAAACCAACAGTTTGTTTCGCTTCTTCTCACGCGCGACTAGTGCCGCTTCGACTCCGCTCAGTATGCTCTTGTCTGCTCTCGTCGATGCTCACCGAGACTCCTCCGCTCGCACGACCACTCTCTTCTCGCTCGCCCGCTTCTCGCTGAGGCTCGACCACTCTTTGCCGCCCTTCCAAATGCCTCAACACTCTTCCAGGCACCTTTTCGCTTCTTCTAGACACCTCGCCGCCTCTTCCAGAGGCCTCATAGTCCTTCTAGAGCCCTCGTAGACCCTTCTGGAGGTCTCACAGTCCCCTCCCCATCCATCCCGCAGGCTTCCCGCAGTACTCCTCCCATGCAGCAGGCGGAGCTCAGGTCTCTGTCCATTTTGTTTTGCCCGGCCGCCGCCGAAGCGTCCATGGGAGCATCCTATGCAACTCCCTTTGCTAGATTTTGATTGGGGGGGGGGGGGCACAGGTGCGTTGGTAATACCCACCATTCGTTTTCAGATCCCGCTGTTGTTGTGCTCATCCACCTTCACGGGGGATTCGTGGACTCTCTCGTCTAATATCCAAGTTCTGCTTAGTGACCATCCTCAGAGCCATGATCACTCAAGATATCCGAAGATGACTACATGGGTATTGCATGACACCGATTGCCTCGAATGGTCAAGAGCGGCCTAGTATGTGATTCACAGTTACTAGCTATATGGGCATATTGATGGGACAATGGTTGAGCCACAACGAATCAATCCCTCATGGTGGGCGTGTGATGCAAATAACTTGTTTGTGCTCTCATGGTTACTCCACTTGATGTCCCCTCTCATTTACTGCAGTTTTATGCTCATGAACTATGCTTACGAGATCAGTTTTCATGTTCATGAGACATACTCGCATATTGGTAGCTTGACACAAATCTATGAGCTCACTTGACGTGTATTGGAGCTGAAGCAAGACTCTTTCTCTCTGCTTACTTCTCTGAGTTTGAACGCCTATATTTATAATTTGACTGCTTCGATGACTTTACTCCAGCATGTACTGCTGATGCAGTCAAAATTCGGAAGGAAAATGACTCTTTTCGGATGCATGTCTTCCTTATGTGCTTCAACAATGGGGTTCGTCATGGTCACATCCATGTCCTACATCGTGAGCCCCTTCCATCTCTTCGAAAAGCGTTCGACATGATCTTGGGTGATGAGGACACCGTCACGACTCTCTAAGCTCCATTGTGAATTTGTGACTGTGGATCACTCCGCTCTTGCTGGAATTGACTGTGGGACATCCAATCTTAATGTTTTTTCTCTGACGTGTGGTCATTGCGAGAGGAAAGGCCATGCTCAGAGTTGTGTTATAGTCTGTATCCTCATTTTGCTTCAACTGGTAAGGGCACATGTGGGCGTGATTGGGGCAGTAATTGACAGGTTGGCAGACAATCTCTTTTTCGTTCATAGCATTCGACTCATACCATTGAGTTACATGAGGCCTCTTTTTCATCAGAGGGACTTTCTACTGAGGAGCTAGATTCCTTTCAACGTATGTTACACTCTCACTCCGACTCTTCAGCTGCTGATTCCTCTCCTGTTTTTATCACACTAGGTATCTCAAGTGCACACACTGCGTCTACATTTCAATCTAAATGGATCATAGGCTCTGGTGCCACTGACTATATGATTGTATCTTCCCCAGGTTTTACCTCTTACATTCTCTTCTCTATCTGCATTAAAGTTATTGCGGCTAATGGTTCTCTTTTCCTTATTGCTGGCAAAGAAACATTTCCTTGTTCTCCTGCCATTTCTCTCTCATTTGTGTTGCATGTTCCATCATTTCCTTGTAATCTTCTCTCCATTAGTCATCTAACCATCATTATATTGTTCAGTAATCATTTTTAATGTTTATGTTTTTCAAGATTTGGCTACGAAGCAGAGCATTGACATTGGTAGGAACGTTAGTGGAATGTACCTTCTGGATCAGCATCCATCCCATAATGCACTCTCTACCACCAGTGCTCCACCCCTTCTTGACATTAGATGATGACATTAACAACTTGGACACCCTTCACCTCCTTATCTTAACAAACATTTTCTTGTTTTTAGTCCTACTTAAACATTCTTTCTTTTGTTTCTTGTGAACTGTTAAAACATGTTTGTCACATCCAAGCCCATGCATCTTTACCTAGTTCTGCTCCTTTTGATGTGATTCATACTGATGTTTGAGGTCCTTTTTGAAAAGTAAATTGAAGTTTTCAGTTGTCTTAAATTTTTTCATAAGATGGTGTAAAACAAAATTTTTTTTTTTTTGGGGGGGGGGGGGGGGTGGATGGGGTATTCGGGTCCTCTGTAATGATAATAGAGGTGATTACGATGTCTGAGAAGAGTTTGAGAATTATTTTGCTGCTAACAAGATTATTCACTAGACCACTTGTGTCCATACCTCCACTCAAAACGGAATTGCTGAACGAAAATAATCATTTACTTGAAGTAGCATGGTCCTTTTGATTATCATGCACCTTTTCAAGTCATACTGGAGCGATTCTATTTTGACTGCGGCTCATCTTATTAACCCCTTTCGTCACATGCTCTTCAGTACACTACTTCTATTACCAAGGGTTATTGCTGGGTATTCTTCTACCACCGAGGGTTATTGTTGTTATCACCCATCTTCCTGTTGTTTTTTCTGTACATTGGATGTTATGTTTTGTGATGGGTTGTCCTACTTTGGTCCTCGCCAGGGGGAGAAGCGAAGTGATGATGACGGAACTTGTGATATTCCCTTATCATTGAACCTTCTCTCATTCCTATGTCTACCATTTCTACATCCAAAGCACCTGACTCTTCCCATTCCCATGTCTACCACTTCCACATCTAGTGCAGCTCTCAGTGCACCTTCTACCTTCCTTATGCCGCATCTCATGCCTCCTCTCCCTAAAACTTACCACCGACAGCCTCTAGTTATTGAGAAAGTACAATGTCTTGATGTTCAATCTTTGTAGGTATCCACTGCAAATCTAGATTTTGATGATGATGTCCACATTCTCATTTTCCAACTCAAAAGGTAAAACAAGTTGGCACCAAAAACATTATATTTCGTACCATCATCTCACCCCTGCTCATAAAGCATTTATGTCATCCATTTCGTCTATTATGATTCCAAATAAGTCATGATGCTGTTGAGATACCTGAATGGAGAAAGACAATGGAGGAGGAAATGCGTGTCTTAGAAAAAAAATCAAGCATGGCTGCTTGAAGACCTTTCTTGTGGTTAAAAGGGTCGTTGGGTCTAGGTGAATCTTTTCTATTAAGCAGAATTAAGAAGGGGTTGTGCGACGTGTCTTGGGTGGGACCTACAACAGTTAGACGTAAAAACGCATTTCTTCACGGGGAGTTACAAGAGGAGCTCTACACGAAGCTTCCACCAAGTTTTTCACAAGAATGGTCAACGGGGAACTTAGTCATCTCAATAAATCCTTATGGCCTGAAAAATCTCCCAGAGCTCGATTTCGTCGATTTCACAAAGTGTTGATTTTGCTAGGCTAAAAGAGAAGAAAACGAAGTGCCTGTGCTGATCATATATGTGAATTATATTATAAATCCAGGAGATGATATTGAGAAAATGAGATGATATCGCAAAATTTGAAGTTAAAGATCTTAAAAAATTAAAGATATTTTTTAGGGAGCCTTGGCGCACCAGTTGAGGTGTTGCCGTGTGATCTTGAGGTCACAGGTTCGCGTCCTAGAAGCATCCTCTTGAAAAAATGCAGGGTAAGGTTTGTCTTCATTTCACCCTTGTGGTGGGACCCTTCCCTGAACCCTCGCTGCACGAAGATGCTTTGTGCACCGGGCTGCCCTTTGAAGTTGCAAGATCTAATCGAGAGATCTTCATATCTTAGAGGAAGTATGTCTTAGACCTTTTGGAAGAAATTTGTATGCTTGCATGTGCGCCAGTGGATTACTCCTATTGAAGCTAATCACAACATTGATGAAGATAAGGATGGAAATAAAGTTGACTCCTTAAGTTTCCGAAGATTGGTTGGTAGATTTATTTACTTTTCTCGTACTCATCTTGACATTGCTTATGTTTTCAAAATGCCGAGTAGGTACATGCATGCTCACAAGATCCGACATTGAATGGAAACTCACCGGTCTTGAGGTACCTTAGGAAGTCTCTAAGACGGGGGATTCTGTTTTCAACAAACAAGCTTTGAAGATTAAAGTGTTCACAGATGCCGACTAGGCTAATAGTCAAGTTGACAGGAAATCCACTACAGGATATTGCTCATTTATTGGAGTAATCTTCTAACATGGAGGAGCAAAAAACAAAATCTAGTTGCATGATTAAGTGTTGAAGCAGAATATAGAGCAATGTCACATGGTGTATGTGAAAGCTAATGGTTGAAATCGATTCTCCAGGATCTTGGGTTCTTAGAAGACAAACCCATTCTACTTTGTTGTGCCAATAAAACTGTCATCAATATTGCTCACAATCCTGTGTAACATGATAGGGCAAAACATGTTGTTGAGATAAACTTTTCATTAAAGACCATCTTGACAAAAGAAGTATCTGCACGCCCTTTGCTCACTTTCAAGATCAATTGACAAACATTTTCGCCAAAAGGATGAGTTGTGACACCTTTACTAATAACATATCCAGGTTGGGAATGATTGACATCTACTCTCAGCTTGTGTGTGTGTTTGTGTTGGGGGGGGGGGGGTTGGATAATATTGTATTTGTTCTATGTTTCTTATATTCATTTAATTATTGTATTGCACATGTCCGACTATATAAGAGACGGACACCTTGTATTTGCTCTAATTTCAATTCAATAAAGTTTTTTATCTCGACTATAACTATCCATTAACTCCTCATTTAACTCTCAAACTGCAGCCCACTATGCCATAACTACCTATAAGTACAAATAACCACCCCACTATCCACTTCCCTCACTTCCAATTTCCTAACCACCTTTCCCCTCACTAAAACCTTCCTCCAGTCATTGAACCACAACTCCCCACCCCTGCCATTCACGTCCAGCCTGTCACAAATCCATTCCAGGTGACTGAATAGCTCTCTCAGCACTTCCTACTCCCTTATACAGCCTTCCCCACCTCCCGGACACCTTCCCAGTCCAACCAGGTCTCTCTCTCCTGCTCCCAGACCCTTCCCTGCTGTCCGGAAACCCCTCCCCAGCCCTCCTGCCACCTTCCCACAGCCATTCAGAACATCTCTAGCACTCGATTTACACCCAGGGGTTGTCCTACCTCCCTCCCTAGGCCACAGTCCTCCTACAAGAAGATGAGGATCACATTTCACTGGCGGGTCAACCCTTATCGGAACCCACCAAAGTCTACTTACACAGGAGGTGGAGTTAGGATCATCGGATGGACGACTCAAGCCGGTATTCATGTTCAGAACGGCGATGACATATTTTTATGTATTTTTTGTATTTTTATTTCGTGTATATTTAGTGGTTTAATATTTCGAATGATTATGACCGTCCATAATGAGTAATAAGTCTATAAATAAGGATCTAGGGGCTGATTTTCAGGCATTGCAGATTTTGGACAGAAATTTCGGGCTCTCACGGTCATCCTACGGTGCCGATTTCGTGTATCCTTGATGCCGAAGCGGCGAAGCCAAGGTAACTACCTTCTTACTACCCATAACTACCTTCCCACTCATAACCACCAATAACTATCTCCCTCCACTACCAAACCACTTCCATGGCTACCTTAAACTGCTATTAACCACCCAAAACCTTGAAATATTAATACTTTTACTTATGATGTGTGTGAACTTAGTAAGCACAACCGTACTTATCTTACTCATGTTTCCTCACCTAGTGCTTTCATCCAATGACCCGAAAGACCTTTGTCACTATGGATGTTACGTTTCATGAATCCGAATCTTAGTATGAGAACTCACTTCAGGGGGAGTCTGTTACTATGGAAATGAGCTCTCCCTCTATTCCTCTTCCTATTTCCCCTTCATATCAGCCTCCTAGTCCCATTGGTCAGGTAGTTCTGCCTCCACCTTTGCCTCCTCAGCCCTATGTTCTGCCTCCACCTTTGCCTCAACCTTATGTTCTGCCTCCACCTTAGCCTCAACCTCCTCTTTTGCAGGTCTATACTTAGAGACACAGGGGCACAAACTCTCAACATCCTCTATTTCATTTTGTGACTTATGATTCTCTATCTTCTTCGCATAGAGCATTTGTCACCTCCCTTTCTTCCATATCCATCCTCTCTTCTTGGCAGGAAGTTCCGTGGAACAAAAAGTGGAAGGAAACTATGCTTGAAGAAATGAAGGGTCTTGAAAAAATCGCACATGGGATCTGGTTCATCTTCCTCAAGGGAAGACTGTTGTTGAGTGTAAGCGAGTCTTCTCTGTGATGCAAAACTCCCAGGGACTTGTTAAACGTTACGAAGCTAGATTGGTGGCCAGAGACTATACTCAGACTGCTGTGATTGACTATCATGAAACCTTTGCTCCCGTAGCAAAGATGAATTCCATTAGAATTCTGCTCTCATGTGCAACATGTAAAGGGTGGAATCTCAGCCAGTTAGACGTGAAGAATGTCTTCCTCCATGGGAATTTAGAAGAGGACGCATACATGTCTCTACCTCCAGGGCTTGCCGCTGAAGGATCTGAGGGAAAGGTCTGCAGGTTGAAGAAGACTCTATATGACCTAAAACAATCTCCTAGGGCCTGGTTTGGAAGGTTCCATAGATCCATGATGACATTTGGTTACGCTCAGAGTAATGTCGATCACACCTTGTTTATAAAGCACGAGCAAGGAAATGTGACCGCTCTTAGTGTCTATGTGGACGACATTGTTATAACTGGAGATGATATGGAGGAGGTCCAAGTCTGAAGACAAGATTGGCAAGCGAATTTTAGGTAAAAGATCTTGGAAATCTTAAGTACTTCTTTGGCATTGAAGTCGCCAGATCCAAGCACGAGATCTTTATCTCTCAGAGGAAGTACATCCTTGACTTGCTCGAGACATCAGGGATGAGTGGATGTAGACCTGCTGACACTCCAATTGAAGCCAACTATAAATTGGGGAGAGATGATGGAGAAGTTGTTGCTGACATTACTGGTTTTCAATGGCTGGTAGGGAGGCTTATCTACTTATCTCATACCCGCCCAGATATCTCTTATGTTGTTGGGGTTATCAGTCAATACACGCATTCTCCTAGGTCTCACCACTTGGATGTTGTCCACCGAATCTTACGATATCTCAAATCCTCTCCAAGGCGAGGTACATTGTTCACCCCAAGTAAAGAGTTAACCATTGAAGTTTTTACATATGTTGACTGTGCAGGATCAGTTGGTGACCAAAGATACACTTTTGGATATTGCTCACTGGTTGGAGGTAATCTGGAGAAGAAAAAATTAACATGTGGTTGCTAGGTCTAGTGCTGAAGCAGAGTTTAGAGCTATGACTCATGAGATATGTGAAGGAATGTGATTTCGGTCCATTATGCACGAACTTGGGAATTAAAGTAGGGATCCTATTAGGCTTTATTGTGACAAGGAAGCTATCAACATCGCGCACAATCCAGTTCAACATGACCTCACTAAACATGTGTAAGTTTACAAACATTTTATCAAGGAGAACATAGTAAGGGGAGTCGTGAGCACTCTATTTGTCCTCTTAGATCAACAATTGGCTGATGTTCTTACTAAGGAATTGAGTCTGAGGGCCTTTGAAAAAATTATGGGCAAGTTAGGCATGATAGACATCACAAGCCAAACTTGAGGAGGAGTTTTGGAATTAGTTAATTATGTTTGATATTTTCATTGTATTTTCTCCTTGTACTTTACCCACCCCTATATATTAAGGGGTGTTGCCTTAATGAAAAATATTCGATTCCTGATTTTCAACACTTAATTTTGCCGGATAATTAATCAAAGCATTTTCTACTTGAATTCAATTCGATCTTCCTTCCGTTTCTAACGTCAATCTCCAGTGAGAATGTTTGTGAACTATGCTGAATTTATTGTAATTAAACGTCGGATAATCGTATGAACATTGCATCATTTAGATTCACCTAGCACTAGATTATCTTTCACTCATTAGAGTTTTGTTAGGGCACATACCCACTCTCTACATTCGTCCTGTATGACCAGACCTTTCGAACAGCCTACCAATCCTTCCCCAAGTCTTCCAACCTCTTCAAGGGTACTACCAGTCTGTTTCCTGCACCTGACAGCAGTTGTCTAGGCCCTTCACTCCTCTTAAAGCCACCCCACACTCTCAGTAACCTCCAATCACTTCAATAATTTAGAACCAGCCAACCACCAGGTCCACCACCTCTCCGACCATCATTTGCTCAGCATTCTGCTCTAGAATTCCTTCTAATCATCGCGAGTTCGCCTTATGTTTGTCTTATTTTCATGTTAGAATATTGTATTAATTCTTAGTTTTTTTGTTAAATGTTTCATTGTAATATTTGTATCAAGATATCTTGTGATTTGTAGGACTTTGCTCGCTCTTGCATTTGTTTTTTGCACTCTTACATTTACACACCTGTATTTATTCTCTTCATTGAAATTATACCCACTTGTGGTTCTTGTGCATTATTTATAACTTTTTTTTATTGCAAGCTTAGGTTGTCGGATAATTCCTTGGATCACTTAGGCTTTCATAGAGTCGACCTAATGCTTTGCTAGATCCATACGATCTCCCAACTTGATTTATTTATGTTTGTAGGTTCATTTTTAAATATTTTGTAATTTTGGCTTACATGATAATCAATCGGTACTAAATTTATATATTCATCATCAACTTTTCATGTTTAAAAAAATTTATCAACTTGTCATGTTTCAGCGTTAAGGTTTTTCTTTTTGGTGATTGATATGAGTTCCAAATATCGTCCTTGCATTCGAAAAGCTTTTTCGAGCTTAAAAACATTTCTTAGAGTTTTGATAGATCAGGAGCATCATTTAGAGCGTACACGTTAGGAACCACCCATGACCAATTTTCATCACAAACAACTACATGGTAGTCATCTGGATGATCGGAAACCGCCGATGCTTCAGTGCAATTTTTTAGATTCTCTATATTTTCTTTATTTGTTTGAGTTGTAATTTTCTATTTTTAACAAAGTGCAATGATTGGACGATTTAGGCCATTCATCACACTTAATTTAGTTTTAGGGTGCTTTAAATATATGAGGGGAGATGGAATTGTGAGGCATTAAGGGTGCGTTCGTTTGGTAGGTTTTGATTGACAGGAATTGGTTTTGGCCGAAAACCTACGGCGCAGAGGTTTTGGAATTGGGTCAAAACCAATGTCTGTGTTCGTTTGCAGGAAGGTTTTCAGTCACGGGAATTGAATATTCCAATATTCCTGTTCGGTTACAAATGGAATTCAGAGAAAGGAATTGATATTTGAAATTCAAAAATTGAATTATTTTGCACCATAAGTTAAATCTTATTGATATGAACAAATACTCATTATGAAATGCAATATCATTGACAATCTTTAGTAACCAAATGGGAAAAATATTTAAATATCATATGCAGGAGGCAAGATGAATGCTATCTAGCTTCCAACATAGCTGCAATGCAATGGTCATGAGCATTAATCTGTTGAATTACTGATATCCACTTAAGAATAAACATGTTGAACCAAAGCAATGATAACATTGAGGCTGATCATGTCCTGCTGGTGCCCATTGATGTACACAAATCCTAAATATTTAATTCTCTCACTCAAACTTATGAGTATATTATTGAAATCCAATTTGGTACATATATAGCTAATCCTGGAACTTCTAGGTCCAAACGATGGAATCCAGATGAGGAAGATCTTGTAGACTTGGAGGAAGAAGATCTTGTAGACGTTGGATCTTCAAGCCCCTGTAGACGATGGAGGAAGAAGAACCTCGATGTCGTCGCCGGAGAGGAGGAAGAAGGAGCGGCGATGCAATGGTCGGCCGATTAGGTCGCCGTATGCAATGCTAGGCCTAATCGGAGCTTGAAGATGGGAGAATAGGATCACAAAGTCGGAGAGTAGCTGGACCTTCGCCGGAGAGGAGAAGGGGGTGAAGTCGTCGGGGAGGAGCTACAGTTTCGCCGGAGATGGAAGGGAGAAGCCGCGTGCCTTTTGCGATTCGCAAGCCGCGTTCGTCTGTCGAGCACTCTGCAAAACCGAGCAAAACTGAGCAAAAGGGGCGGGTTTTGGGGATAGCCTATTTTCGTAAGTCTGAAAACCTACAGGTTTTGGGTGAAAACCAATACCAACGACATTTCTGGCCAAACGAACAACGGAATTGGAATTGAAAAACTCAATTCCAATTCCGCTGTGTCAATTCTTGCCAAACGAACACACCCTAAGAGTTTTTTGAAGAAATGAAACTGGGAGGCCTCGTGGTGCCGACGCTAAGGATCACAATTGCCGCCTCCTATCACCCATCCTTACAGCCGCCTCCATCCCTACAACCATCACGCCTTCCATTCCTTCAGTCTCTGCATCTACGTCTTCTCAATACAGTTGCACCTTCCATCCTGTTGTGGGCTCTTTGTTATTCCCATCAACAGGGCCGCGACCCGCAGACCCCAACCCATCACAATGCGTGTTCTCGGCGCTGCAGGATGTTGAGGCTGGGTTTTGAACCCTTTACCTCCTTGATGAGAGGCACTTAACGTCTGTCCTCATCACCAACTGATGCACTTTTATATTGTGGGCTCTTTGTTATTCCCATCAACAGGGCCGCGGCCCGCACACCCTAACCCATCACAACGCGTGTTCTCGGCGCTGCAGGATGTTGAGGCTGGGTTTCGAATCCTTTACCTCCTTGATGAGAGGCACTTAACGCCTGCCCTCATCACCAACTGAGCTGCGGATCATTTGGTGATGAGGGCAGGCGTTAAGTGCCTCTCATCAAGGAGGTAAAGGGTTCGAAACCCAGCCTCAACATCCTGTAGCGCCGAGAACACGCGCTGTGATGGGTTGGGGTTTGCGGGCCGCGACCCTGTTGATGGGAATAACAAAGAGCCCACAATGCACTTTTTTGTTGTAGGCTCTTTGTCATTCCCATCAACAGGGCCGTGGCCCGCACACCCCAACCCATCACAACGCGTGTTCTCGGCGTTGTAGGATGTTGAGGCTGGGTTTCGAACCCTTTACCTTGTTGATGAGAGACACTTAACGCCTGCCCTCATCACCAACTGATCCGCGGCTTAGTTGGTGATGAGGGCAGACATTAAGTGCATCTCATCAAGGAGGTAAATGGTTCGAAACCCAGTCTCAACATCCTGCAGCGCCGAGAACACGCGCTGTGATGGGTTGGGGTGTGCGGGCCGCGGCCCTGCTGATGGGAATAACAAAGAGCCCACAACACATCTCTACAATCACTGCATCTATATCTTCTCAATAGCAGCCGCGCCCTCCTTATCCTACAACCACGGAACCACATCCGCAACAACCCTATTTCCTACATCCGCAACCAACTCCTTTCGCTCCAGCTTCAACTGCAGCTGCATCCACCCGCTCCTACAGCTGCCATCGCCTCCTTTCCCTCCCACTACCACCATCCAAAGCATCCAGACGAGACTACCACTGCCTCCAATCCACTCAAGTCCATCGACCCCTCTCCAGCACCACGACCACAACAAGCCTTTGAGATACTTTCCATAGTGGAGACATTTACTTTGTGAGTTTTTATAGTTGGTTTTCAAATTTCTCTCTGTTTGTATTTTTTGCCAACATCAATTTTTAGCTTTTCTCATTTATATTTCAGTACTCGTAGGATTTATTCGATTTAGTATTTATATTCTAGCACTTTTTAGTAGCCTGCTATTATTACAGAAAGGTTAATACTTTTGACTCTAATTTTTTCTCAGCCACCGAACTCTCTTGACTTCCCTTTTGTATATGATTAAGTTTAGCTGATATTTAGTTAATAAAGGAATATTTTTTTTAACTAAAAATGAAACAAAGGTTTCATTCTTCAATTTTCCAATATTCTTGTCATTAAAGTGCTCATAAAAAGTAAATGAATTGATGTTTTTTTAAAATTTAGATTTAATATTTCCTACAAGTTCTAATTTTTGTTGGTTTACTCTGCAGAAACCGGCAAAGGCCACGTCACACCTAGAGACGTGAAGAGAATGGCCAGCTCTCATGATTTTAGTTGGACAGATATTGAAATTAGGCAAATGATACATTCCTTTGACAATGATGGGGATGGAAAGGTTAGTTTAATATATTTGTTTGTCTCTACAAAGATTGCTTAGGACTATGCATAGTTTAATATATTTGTTCGACAATCATGAGAATGTCCAGCTCTCATGATTTTAATAATAGAGCCGCTAGGGGAGAGCGCCGAAGCCCGATCAGTGGGTACCTGATACATGGTAGGGTTTCTAGGAGAAAACTTGGGGATGCGAACTTTTGGAATGAAACCCTAATGTCAACTTGGAGGGCCAATTTGAGCTAATAATAGTGTTATTGTTTCATGTGATTAAGTAATTAAAGCTATTTATTTATACGATTCAAATCACAGGTGATGTGAAGATTTTTCGTCGAGCGATTGGGGTTCTAATCAAATGCTATTGAAAGTGCGATAACCGAAATGAAAGAAAAATGTTGTCACATAATCAATTCACACACGAAACAAAAGCAAACAAACTGACAATCCACTAGAAATATAGCTATCCAAACGTAACAATATAAGTACAAGACACACCAAAGCTGACCTACCAGAGATGGACATTGGCGTCGAACACGGATGGAGTGGTCGGCGACAGTAATGGCTGCTAGGTGAAGGGCTCGGATGGGGCTGAATAGGTTGCAACAATGATTTGGGTGATGTTTAGATTGGTTGATTAAGTGGGTGGCAGTAGGGGGTTTAGGAGGGGAGGTCGGCGGCTTTGAGGGGGCCTGGAAGGTGGCGGATCTAACGGGATAGGTTGTGGAGTTGTTGGAGGGCGACATCCAAGACGCGCGTGCCGGGGGGGGGGGGGGGGGGGGTTGCAGGGGTCCACTTGGGTGGTCGAGAGGTTGGCCTGGGTGGAAAAGGCGTTGATGGAGATTGCCTGTTGCAGGGAACGAACTTGGAGGGAGCGGGGAGGCTGCTGGACATTGATGGAGGGTCAGTCGGCCGTGTGGAGGGATTCAGGAAGGGGGTGACTGTAAGAGGAGAAAGAATGAAGGGGGTAGCGGCTCTCCCTTCATGAGTGTACTTTCGGCATCGACACCAGAGGGAGGAGTCGACGGCTTCACACCGTGTGCGCCGAAAGGAGGAGTCTACTCATTCGATCCCAAGACCTATGGGATTAAGTGGGTTTTATACTAAAACCTAGAGCACCCCTCACCATGAACGGGATCAACCAGTTCCGAATGAATAAAATGGGCCGCTGAATGAGCTCAAAAATATGTAAATTACATAAAGTAATAAAAATGTTGCTTTGAACACGATTGCAGATTCAGATCCACCCATACGACAATCCTACATGCAACTACGACGTGAATAGACCATCACGAGCCCTAGATGGCAGAATGCCTCTGATGTACAGTGGCGATCCACATCACCAACGCCCTCACTGCTACTCCTCCCAACACCGGAGTGTCCTCCTGCAACCTTTCAATCCTCCAACGAACCCATCCTGCCTCGGCAAGCTCCTCTCCCTCTAGCAGCACTTCCGAGAGACCTAGCGACAACAGGTCGGCCGACTCTTCCCCTCAGCTGCCTTCTCCGATCATCCTCAGCCATCCACGCCCCATACATCCTTCCCGCCGGCTTCCCAACCCTTCCAGCTACCTCGCCTGTTCCGGAAACCCCTCTCCAGCCTCGTCCAACCTTTGCCCCACCTTCCCCACCTTCTCAGTCACCTACTAGTTTTCCACAACACTGGATGGTGTTCACCATCTCCCCAACACCCAATCCGTCTGATGCCTTACCCCCACCAACAACCTCTTATTTTCACCGAAATCCTTAAATCCTCAAACCCTAAACTTCTCAGGCCTCGAATCAACAAGCTCCAAATCAACAAGTTCTAACTTTTTGCACTCTATTGCCCTCACTAACTGTGCACTCGATCCAACGTATCACATCTATGAACATCTCAAGCCCACCTACAACACCCACCTCGTATCGAACCCGATTATCCGGTAAGTTTCATATTTATTTTCATGTTGCTTCCATTGTACGGAGGAACGTTTTATATTCTAGTAGTATTTTGCTCTAATTATTATTGACTAGTTTCCCTTCATTAGACGTGAATTCTTATTCGCCTCGCTATTTTATTCCAGTGCAATGTCAATTAATTTGCAATTATCATTGGGTTACCTAATTTAGAATATTTGTGTTCAAATGCGATTAATTATGCGAATTGAAAATTTTATTGTCCGTCAGAAGTAATTGCATGTTCACTCATGTAGGTGCATTGCGCTAGTGCTAGGGGTAGTTTTATTTCTGTTCATTGTTGTGCGCATGCCTGCATTTCATTAAAAAAACCATATATATTCAAGCACGATTCAGGTCACCTTTCCTCTATTTGAGGATCCCGAGCCTATTTATGCTCGAACCCAAGGATCCTTTTAGGCGAGATTATCGTAGTCTTATGGAGATCATCCTTGTCCACAACCACCCCTTCGTAGAGATCATGTTGACACTCCGTCACAAATCGATTATGCTAGTGCCTAGGGACGATGATTGATGTTTACCATGGATCTCATTGGGTGTATTATCACGAAAATGACATCACACATAAATTTCGGCTAGATGCACCATTCTTTGATGGTTGACTGAACTCTATGGTGCTTACATATTAGTTGTTAAACATTGATGAGTGTTTTGACTGGTATGAGGCATGACGAGTGTAGCGTTAGGTTTGCTAAGATAAAGCTTCGTGGTTAGGGTAAGATTTATTGGACTGACCTAGAGCGCATGATAGAGCGCGATAGTTCTTTCCTCTATCTTGATGGGCAGACATAAGGTGTGAGTTAAGGAAGAAGTATATGTCAGTATCCTATTGGAATCGTCTCCTTGATCAGTGCATGCACTTCGATAAGGAACTCTATTTGTTGTCGATTAAATGACTCGATTCCACGAGATTGTAGTGAGTAGTGATTTTCTGGAGGAGATCATTGTGGCTACTTCTCAATTTTGATTCGAATGTTGCACATAAATTCGTAGAGTTGATTATCCACAACTTAGAATCTATCAATCAAATATTTCATCTTACCCTTTATTTCCAGCATTATTTAAGATCGAGAGATCGAGGTGATTTGACCCATAGTCATCCTTCATTATCACACCTCCAAACGTGGACATGCCTAGTCATTTTCCAATTGACATGAGAGGCCTGACCCCAAACTTTGATTCATTCCACCCTGATAAGGTTTAGTTCCCGACGAGTAGTATACCACTTAATTATGGGATTGAGGTTGTCCCTAGTTTTGTATCGCAAGCTGAGAGTCATATGGGACTAGTGGGATGGTCAAAAGAGTGACGACGAGTGACCTAGTAGTGATATGTCTTCCTCCTACCTTCTGTACAAACTTAGTCCATGTCTTGACCATAGAACCGCCTTTGCTTACATGTTCCTCGTAGTCATACTGTAGTGATAAGTCATGCCCTAAGTGAGAGCTGAAAGCCTAGTGTTGATCTAGTAGTTGCCGCCTCATCTAGACATTACCGTTGTTTATGACACTCATCTGGAGGTGAATCTATTATTGATTAGTTCTTTGATGAGCCTTGTGATAAGCCACCGCTTTTTGATGGGGATGAGATTCAGGTGAGCGACTCATCTGTGAATACAAGATCGTTGAAGTCTCTTCAAGTCGTATCCCCAGTCTAAATGAGGACCTTAAGCTTACCGTTGAGCACGTAGTGGTTGCATCACATACACTTGAGGATTTTGTCGATGCTTCTGGTGCCTACCCTGTTGCCTCTCACACTCTTGAGTTCTTGGTGTCACCTCCTTTAGGAGACATTTGACACAACATGGACTCATACCATAATGTCAGTGTCTCGCATATTCATTGGGTGTTCATCACACGGTTGACAAATAATTTTGCACGTCACCCTAAAGAGCTTTTTGATAAACCACGCATTTCCATAGACATTTAGTGCATCGTGGAGTCACTGCTTCGAGAAACTGTTGTGTTTGTTGTTCTCGATATGCATCATTTACACAAGCTGCATGTTACGTTCCGATGTAATATTATATTAAGTAATTGAACATTTAAAACTTGCACGGATAATCACAAGAGAGAGCATGTGTTCAAAGAAGGTGATTGTTACGCCCCCGCTACGCTTTACGGGGCGTCATTACGTACGGAGGAGCAAAGGCGCGCTAAACAACGGGGCTGAACCTTCCGGTTCAGCCCCCACGCAGTGAACCGGCCGGCCGAGGGCTGAACCAGGCGGGTTCAGCCCTCCTTGGAGGGGCCGGCCGGCCCCCTCCTTGCCCGGGTATTTATATACCCGGGCAGCCCCCCTTTTGGGGTATGCAAGAGTAATTCCTGGTTAATTCTTCTCCCTCTTTCAACCCTAACCCTAATCTTCCCTCTCTTTCTCTAGATCTTCTTCTCTCTTAGTCTCTCTAGTAGTCTTGCCCTAACAATTGGTATCAAAGCCGTTCATTCTATCGGACATGGTGACCACTCGCATTCAAGAAGAGTCCTCACGGATTGAAGCCCTAGAGGAGAACATGGTTGGCCTCACCGACTCTATGACGGCCATAGAAGGACGGATCGACGCTCGTATGGAGGAGTTTAAGGCCTTGTTGAAAGGGAAGGTCACAGCAAGCGAAGACTCGGCCGGATCGGGGGCCGACGTGGCCGCTGCGGGCGTGCGGCAGGCGGAAGGAGTCGGCGGCCTCCGGCTGTCGGAGGAGGAGTGGCTGCGGGGTTACGGGGGTCCGCCAGGTTCGGCGGCGTACGGGCAAGGCTCCGCGGTGGCGGCGTGGGGGCAGGGCTCGGCAACGGGCTACGGTGGTTCGGCGGGGCTGATTCCGCCTGGATCTGCTGTTGGGGGTGTTGGCGAGGCCGGTTTTGGACGGGGGCTGTCCCGTCGGGGTTGGGAGGACTTGGGAGGCGGCCGGCGGCCACCGGAGACTGCGGGACAGCAAGGGGGAGGGCTTCTCCCTCCTCCCCGTGGGTTCGGGCCGCCAGGAATGGGCGGTTTTGGCCAAGGATGGCGCGGCCAGCCGCAACCCCCTCCTTGGGGAGCGGGTCAACATCAAGGCCATGGCGGATTTGAGCAAGGGGAGGCCGCCAGACGGGAAGGAGGTCATGGGGCACAACGCTTGACTCCCGGATTGACTCGTATGTACTTTCCGGAGTTCGGGGGCGGCGACGCATTGGAATGGATTCAGAAGGCAGAACTTTTCTTTCAGTATCAGGAGGTGCCTGAAGGGCAGTGGGTGCAGTTGGCATCCTTCCACTTGAAGGACGACGCTTTCCAGTGGACGCAATGGTTCCTGCGGGGACGGGAGTACGTGCCGTGGGGAGAGTTTGTGGATGGCTTTACGGCCAGATTCGGGCCACTGGAGTACGAGAACTTCGAGGCCCTTCTTCAGAAGCTCCGTCAGAAGGGGTCAGTGATGGAGTACCACACTGAGTTCGAGAGGTTGGCGAACCGGGTTCAGTGGCCGGAGAGGACTCTCTACAGCTGTTTCATATCAGGCCTCAAGGAGTACATTCGTGACGAGGTGCATGCTCTCATGCCTCGTTCGTTGAACCACGCCATTACTTTGGCCCGCATTCAGGAGGAGCGGTTCAACAGACAGCGAGCCCGTACCACGAGTAGGCCGCCTGCGGCCCCCGCCACAGCAGCACGACGGGAGCAGCCCGCGGGTAACAAACCGACGGTGACTCGGTTATCGTGGAGTGAGTTGGCGGCTCGGAAGGAGAAAGGGTTGTGCTTTAATTGCGATGAGAAGTTTGTGCCGGGCCATAAATGCCAGAAGATACAGGTTTTCATGTTGCAGCAGGACGCAGACGAGGAGCCGACTCCAGATGAGGAGTTGGAGGTGGACTTGGAGGAGACGGAGTTCGACGTCTTCCTACACGCTCTTGTGGGTTGCGCTCCCCCGCTTACTTTGCGGCTGGCGGGCCGGATCGCCCAAGAGAAGGTTACGATTTTGGTGGACAGTGGGAGCACCCACAACTTCATACATCCCGACGTGGCACGACGGGTGGGGCATGAGGTGGACAGGGGGGATGCTTTTCACGTGATGGTGGCGGATGGCAGCAAGCTGCAGTGCGAAGGGGTACTGAAGGGAGTGGAGCTGCGGATACACAGCTATGTGGGCCGTACTGACGTCTATTTGTTGCCGATCCGGGGCTCAGACATGGTGCTGGGGGTCCAGTGGTTGCGCCAGTTACAGCGGGTGACCTTCGACTGGGAGCATATGACCATGGAGTTTGTGCACGGGGAGAAGCAGTTTTGCTTGAAGGGCATCACGTCATCTCCTGTTAAGGAGGTTTCTCTCCGCAGCATGCAGCGGTTGAGCGGAGACGGACAGATGATGGCCATTCTTCGGGAGGTCCAGACTGGCGATTCCACTCCTGCTGAGTTACCAGTCCAGTTACAGTTACTACTGACCGATTATGCTGATGTTTTTCAGGAGCCGCGCACTTTACCTCCGGCGAGGTTCCGAGATCATCGTATTCCGCTCAAGGCGGGTGCTGAGCCGACGAATGTTCGTCCTTACCGTTATCCGCACATCCAGAAGGCGGAGATTGAGCGCGGTGTCCGCGAGATGCTGGAGGCCGGCATCATTCGGCCTAGTACGAGTTCGTTCTCGGCTCCCATTATTCTGGTCAAGAAGAAGGACGGGTCCTGGCGATTCTGTGTGGACTACCGTGCCTTGAACGGCGCTACGATCAAGGATAACTTCCCGATTTCCCATATCGAAGAGTTGCTGGATGAGTTGCATGGGGCCCAGCGCTTCACCAAGCTGGATCTTCGCTCCGGCTATTACCAGATCTTGATGGCACGGGAGATTCAGAGTATGCAGTCTTGGCCGCGGCCGGTTACAGTCCGCGCCTTGCGGGGCTTTTTGGGGCTCACAGGGTATTACTGGCGGTTTGTGCAGGACTATGGCAAAGATAGCCCGACCACTGACCCAGCTGCTGCAGAAGGACTTCTTTTCCTGGAGTGAGGAGGCGGAGGAGGCATTTCAGGCCCTCAAGCGGGCCATGACCACCACGCCAGTCCTGGCATTACCGGATTTCACACAGGAGTTCGTTCTGGAGACGGATGCCTCAAGTGTCGGCATTGGGGCGGTTTTGATGCAGGCAGGGCGGCCGATAGCCTTTTACAACAAGGCATTGGCCCCTGTACTTTGGGCCTCTCGGCCTACGAGAAGGAGATGCTGGCGATTATTCATGCAGTGGCTGTTTGGCGGCCATATCTTTTTGGCCGACACTTTAAGATCCGGACGGATCACCAGAGTTTGAAGCATTTCCTAGACCAACGGGTCTCCTCGCCGTTACAGCAGATGTGGGTGACTAAGCTTCTCGGTTACGACTACGAGATTGTGTATCGCCGCGGCAAAGAGAATGTGGTCGCCGATGCTCTCTCTCGTCTTCCAGAGGCTGCTCTCGCTCATATTTCGGGGCCGTGGGTCGATTCAGTGGAGGATATTCAGGAAGAGGTCCGGCGATCGGACACACTGCGTCCGTTGGTGGAGGCTTTACATCGGGGAGAGACCGTCGCAGCTGGCTATCACTTGTGTAATGGCCGGCTTTATTATCGGGGCCGGGTGGTCGTGCCCGCCGATTCAGCCTGGAAGACCGTGTTGATGCATGAGTTCCACTCTTCGCCTACAGGAGGGCATGCGGGGGTGCTCCGGACCCTTCAGAGGGCGCGAGCAAACGTTTTTTGGGCAGGCATGCGACGGGACATTCAGCAGTTCGTTTGCCACTGTGAGATCTGGCAGCGGCAGAAATATGAGACCTCTTCTCCGGCAGGGCTGCTTGTACCGTTGGAGATTCCGCAGCAGATTTGGGACACGGTGTCCATGGACTTCATTGATGGACTGCCGAAGTCTAAAGGGAAGTCTGTCATTCTAGTGGTGGTGGACAAGCTGTCCAAGTATGACCATTTTCTGGCGCTCAACCATCCGTACACCGGGGAGTCTGTGGCCGCACTCTTTGCTCGAGAGATCGTTCGCCTGCATGGCCTCCCCCGCGCCATTATTTCTGATTGGGACCCTACCTTCGTCAGTGGGTTCTGGAAGGAGCTGTTCCGGCTGCAGGGCACTCGCTTACACTTCAGCACGGCCAACCACCCGCAGTCGGATGGTCAGACGGAGGTGCTTAATCGTGGGGTCGAGACTTATCTGCGTTGCTTTGTGATGGATGAGCCGCGGAGCTGGCCGGACTGGTTGCATTGGGCCGAGTACTGTTACAACTCGGCATACCACTCCGCCAGCAGGATGACACCATTTGAGGTGGTTTATGGACGGCCTCCTCCTACCTTGGGCAGCTATGATCCCGGGAGCACCGCTCTTCCAACGGTGGATCGCGTTCTGCTGGACCGGGATCACATGTTGGTCACACTTCGGGAGAATCTCCGTCTAGCCTAGGATCGCATGAAGGCCCAAGCGGACAAGCACCGCACTGAGCGGGAGTTCGCTGTTGGTGACGAGGTGTTCCTCAAGCTCCAGCCGTACCGGCAGTTGTCCGTTGCTCGTCGCGGCAACCAGAAACTGTCCCCACGCTACTACAGTCCCTTTCAGATTGTCAGCAGGGTGGGACCGGTGGCTTACACCCTGGCATTACCGGAGGGTTCGCGCATCCATCCTACATTCCATGTCTCTTTGCTCAAGCGGAAGGTAGGGCCGCATGTCCGACCGAGCACTTTGTTACCTGAGGTCACTTCGGCGGGTGAGCTGCGGCCGCTTCCTGAAGATATTTTGATGCTCAAGTGGAAGAATCGGGGCGCGAAATACCGGCCTGAGCTCTTGGTCAAATGGAAGAACCTATCGCCGACACACAATTCATGGGTGGACTTCTTCGACTTCAAGGAGCTCTACCCCGACTACCACCTTGGGGACAAGTTGGTTCTTGATGGGGAGGGGAATGTTACGCCCCCGCTACGCTTTACGGGGCGTCATTACGTACGGAGGAGCAAAGGCGCGCTAAACAACGGGGCTGAACCTTCCGGTTCAGCCCCCACGCAGTGAACCGGCCGACCGAGGGCTGAACCAGGCGGGTTCAGCCCTCCTTGGAGGGGCCGGCCGGCCCCCTCCTTGCCCGGGTATTTATATACCCGGGCAGCCCCCCTTTTGGGGTATGCAAGAGTAATTCCTGGTTAGTTCTTCTCCCTCTTTCAACCCTAACCCTAATCTTCCCTCTCTTTCTCTAGATCTTCTTCTCTCTTAGACTCTTAGTCTCTCTAGTAGTCTTGCCCTAACAGTGATCAAGTGATAGATTCACACACGACCTAAGACATTCCCCTTGGGAACTATTATGAATTTGAGTGTTATGCGAATAAGTCTATATATTGTCCTGAGAGAGTTTGATGAACGTCTCTGATGTATGGTGGCGATCCCCATCACCACCTCCCCCACTTCTGCTCCTCCCAGCATCGGAGTGACCTCGTGCAGCCTTTCGAACCTCTAGCAAACCCCCTCCTCCCTCGGCAACTCCTCTCCCTTTAGCAGCACTTCCGAGAGTCATAGCAGGCACAAGTACGCTGACTCTTCCCCTTAGCTGCCTTCTTCGATCATCCTGAGCCATTCGTGCCCCATACATCCTTCTCGTCGCCTTCCCAACCCTTCCAGCTATCTCGCCTGTTCCAGAAACCCTTCTCCAGCCTCGTCCAACCATCAACCCACGTTCCCAACTTTCTCGGTCTCCTACCCAGCCTCCCACAACCCTGGATAGTGTTCACCATTCCATTCCCCAACAACCAACCCATTTGTTGCCCTACCTCCCCACCAACAACCTCTTATTTCCACTGAAATTCTTATATCCTCAAACCCTAAACTTCTCAAGCCCCAAATCAACAAGTTTTAACATTTTTGCACTACATTGTCCTCACTAACTATGCAGTCGATCCATCGCATCACACCTATGACCATCCCAAACTCACCTGCAACACCCTCCTCGTATCGAACTCGATTACTCGGTAATTTTCACATTTATTTTGATGCCACTTCCATTGTACGAAGGAACATGCCTGCATTGCTTTTCATTCAAAAAAACCCTATAATTTTTGTAACATTCCACTTGTAAATTTGGTATAATATAGGTCCGTACAGGCCCTCCACAATAACCTTTATAAGCTAATTATGAAATAAGAATAGAAAATAAAACCCACGTCTCAACCCACGTCTCAACCCACGTCTCAGAGTATACCTAAGCGACAATGCTAGCAGAAGTATAATAAGTATACATAAGCGACATTTTGTCTTATGACCTTACATTGTCGAGTTCATATATCAACACAACATATAACCAACTACTTCAGCACATAGATCGGAATCAAAAGAAAGAGAAAGCAGGAAGAAAAATATGATATGCTTCGTTATAGGAGGTGTAGGTTCATCTCCAATTAGATCTCATAATATGAGGTCTAGGGTCATCTCCTCGTCAAGCTTCGTTACAGGAGGTGTAGGTTCATCTCCAATCATGTTTTATATTAGGAGGTCTAGGTTCATCTCCAATTAGATCTCATAATATGAGATCTAGGTTCATCTCCATAATGAGTTCCGTAACAGGAGGTTTATGTTCATCTCCGGTCCAAATTCATAACACATACATGAAGCCCACTTTGGCTCTAATATCAATCAATTGATTCAATCATAATGTTCGCATAGTTTACAGAATCGTGTTTGCTCTATCAGTTGCCACCTCTTGCCTTTATTACTTCCACCATGTGATTTCTTGTGCCCCTCCGGTGGTTATCCCATGATCTCATAGCATTAAAAAATTTCTCCAACTTGTCACAAAGCCACATTTTGGTTTCTCCTTCCTCCAAAATTTTCGGTCTCCGACGCCTCCATTATGTCAGCAACCTTGTGCATATACTGGTGTACGCACTAGAAATTTGTTTATGTTGTTCATCCTCGCTACTAAATAACCATTGCCTAGATTTCACATCTTCTTCGTGCTTAGCATACAAGTTTTGATGTCTCCGATGATGTCACCGAGGCCCATGAGGAAGCTGTAGAGTTGTTTTTTGTCGTAGAGTTCTTCTTTCTCACGCTCCTTGTTAGGTGCTTTTGAACTTCGCTCAAGTGCATCTGCTGCGGGCGCATTTTGGCAGAGGTAAGATGAAGTCTGCCCGTGTTCCATGCCCCCCTTAAGTTTCTTGTAGCACGAGGGCACGTACAATTTCTCCTTCAATTAAGATATCGCTCACCTGATTTTGCTGGCCATTGAAGCACTCTTTTCTATACATCTCTTCAAAATCTGCCCAAATTTCTCACACAGATCTAGTGTACCGTACACTACCATTGATATCTTTGTTCATGGCGCTTTACGACGAACCTTTAGCCATGGCATTGCAACGCATCTATAATGCCAAATCCGGCAAGTCCATCAGCAGCATTGAAATCATGCGATCAAAGAAACCAATCTTATTTTTTTGGCAAATAACGCAATTTTCATGTTATTCTCCCATTCTCCCTTGTTTTCATCATGAAGAAGTTCATTGCCGTAGATCTGACCTGAATTGTTTTATAGGTAGTAAGGTGAAATCTTGTCCACACCTTTTGACTAATTCGGGTCTCTCTCTCTCTCTCTCTTTCTATGTGCATCCCCTGCCATTGTCTGGCGGTGCAACTCAAGCAACAACATTGGGGTGGTCGACTGTGGTTTGTTAGCTGATTATCAACATGATTCTGATACCATGATTAATTTGAAGATGAAAGAATAGCTTTATTACTTGTATTTCATTGAAACATCAGGAGGCGTTTAAGAGCACACGATAGGGGATAGGGTATAGTCTCTCTCTTTTTATAAGTATTTACGATGCCTTATAATAAAAACGTGTGGTGTTAAGAGCACATCAAAATCTGGCCCGAAAACCTACGGTTGCCTATTCGTTTTCGCTCCCGATACCCCCGTAGCGCCGCAAGAGTAGCCGTTGCTCATCGTTTCCTCCCTCCGCCCCCGCTACTCGCCGTTTCCGCTCTCCGCTACTCGCAGCTTACTTCGATTTCGTTACAACAAAGTTTTGAATATATTATTTTTGAGCTCTATGTAACTTGAACAATTTATTTTATAGTTCTATCAACTTAAAAATTGATTATTGAGCTGTAGTCTTATTTTTGGGTGAAGCCATCAAGAGTCTATATAGGTAGCGTTTGAGGCAGCTTATCGGCTCCGGTGCGGCACCTAAAAAATGTTGTTTTGATAATAAGCTGTGTTTAGGTACCAAAAGCAAGAAACGTCATTTTTTTCTAGCAGCTGTTTATAGGTATTCCTTGAACCGCGTATTTGGCTCCAGTTCGACCGCGCCGCGCAAGCCTTCCGCCCTCGCGATCCCGATTCCTCCTCTTCTCCGCTCCCGATTTCCCTCTTGCCGACTCCTCCCCCGTCACGCCTTCTATGCAACAAGAGGCGTTCCCACATTGCTCGCCCTCCGTGACTCTAGGGCATCCTCCATCGCTCGCCCTCGCCGACGCCTCCTGCGGTTCGTATATTAGCGATGATTCGCTCTCGCCAGCTTCTCCCCCAAGTTTGCTCTCGCCTACTGCAGGAGGTTCATCTTCTTCGGCAGAGGCCGGAGCTTCATCTTCCTCGCGGCAAGAGCTTCACTCCATCTCTCTCTCTCTCCCTCTCTCCCTCCCTCTTCCCCTCTTTCCCTTATTCTTCTTAATTTCTACCGGTAATGATACTTGATTCCAGCTTGGCATCTGCTTCAAGAACACCAAATAGGCATTCATAATATTTCTCTCTTAAATCTGAACAGTGGGCTGAAATCTCAATCTCTTCCTCTTTTACTCAATTTTTTTCTGCTTTATGGGAAGCTCTTGAAGGTTTTAATTTGGTGATATGTTGTTACTTGCCATTTGGTGATATGTTGTTACTTGGTGATATGTTCTTACTTGCCAGTTGTTACTTGGTGATATGTTCTTACTTGCCAGTTGTTACTTGGTGATATGCTTTTTAATTAGTAAACATGGGGCTTTACTATTGTGGTTAGCTAGTAGTGACCTGCATGTGTTGTGCTACGTGGACATCCATGTGTTTGTGTGTGTGTAGGTGTGATTATGTATATGTGTGAGTGTATGTGTTTGTGTTTGTGTGTGTATGTGTTTGTGTATGTGTGTGTGTGTGTGTGTGTGTGTGTGTGTGTGTGTGTGATTGTGTTTGTGTATGTGTGTGTTTGTGTATGTGTATATGTGTTTGTGTATATGTGTTTGTGTATGTGTATATGTTTGATATATTTGTGTGTATCCGTGTGTGTGTGATTGTAAATGTATGTGTGTGTATGTGTGTGATTGTATATGTGTGTGTGTGATTGTGTGTGTGATTGTGTGATTGTATGTGTGTGTGTGAAGTTTGTTTGTGTATGTGTGATTGTATATGTGTGTATGTCGTGTGACGTTGATTTTAAATGTTTAACAATTTCAGGTATTGAACAAAGAAGTAAAATTAATTAGAAAAAATTAACCTAAAAAAACTCCATTTTTGCCAAACAGTTTTTACAAAACAGCTTATCAAAAGCTCTGCAAACTTCATTTCACACAAACAGTTTTTTTAACAAAACTATGTTTTTCAGAAACAACACTTTTACTATCAGCAACTATTCTTCAACAACTTTTCATCAACAACTTACCCAAACTGACCCATAGTCTCTTAAGAGTCCTTACATGCAGTGACAAAATATTATTGATTTTTTTTGTTTTGATGTACATTTAACAATATGGCCTGCATTTAAAATGTTATGGTGTGCATCTATCATTGCCGTGCACACATGGATATTTGGTGTGCCCTTAACACCACCCTAAACAAATCATATCAATATGTTTTTGCTCAATAGAAAATATATCAATCTCTGTAAAGGTTTGAGACGACGATCCACATGATTTCGTCATTTAAATCGTTCATCGGGTCATTAAGATGAACACTTTTATTTCCAAGATTAATTGTATTTTATTTCTAATTTAAAATAAGTTTATTTTATTTATATATTATTTATCTACTTATCCGGATCTTCACGCTTGCAGCTGAGTTTGGAAGATTTCCGGTCCATTGTGTTGCGATGCCGAATGCTGCTGGGGACTGAAGATAGTTGAGATCAGTTGACTCCTGCCTTCACTTGCGATGCCGAATGCTGCTAGTTTACGTGTCTGGCAAAGTAAATTAAGTTCGTAAGTGTAATTTTTATCTCTGTAGCCTAACATCTCCTTGAAGCTGTCACCCGCTTCAGCTCGTCTTAGGCTCTGTTTGGAGCAGCTGATGCTGATGAGAGAGCTGCTGTTAGAAAATAGTGCTGAGAAAGCAACTCATCGAAAACTTCCTGGTAGAAGCTATGTTTGTATATAATATGACAGCATTATTATATGTGAATAGCAAATTAATTAAGGAGAAATAGGCAGTACTGTAGAAATTTATATACTTTTATTGAAGTAGTACAGTTGTTTGGAAATGCCTTTATAAGTTCTTGTATCGTAGTACATAGTTTTTTTTGTGTGATAAAATTGTTTACTAATTGTTTTCTATCACATATTCTTGTTTTTACCATTACTAGGTGATAGTTAAATATTGTGTTCTAAAAAATAACTGTTTTTTTAATTAAAAAACAAGTAGCTGAAAAACCTAAACAAATAAAGCCTCAGTTATTTTGTTAGGCAACAATAACAAAAGACCGCTAAATTCAAAGATTTAAAGGTGAGAAAATGAATACTAATAATAGAGATTTCAAGGGAATTCTTAGATTAACAATAGGGGTGCAACTCGGATCGATTCGGTTCGGTTTTACCCAAAATCAAGTACCGACGCATATAAGTTTGGTTTCAAATTTTTGGAACCGGAACCGACCCACGGTTCTAAAGTATAGAATCGGATTCGAACCGTTCATTTCGGTTCGGTTCCGTTTCGGTTCTCGGTTCTATCCATGGCTCAGAATAATTAAAAAAATAACTCTTCTAACTCGTGATTATTTGTCATACAACTATCAATGTCTCAGAATAATTGAATTATGACTATGTAACATTGACCATACAACTACACGTGTTCAAAAATTATTTTATTTAGACATACGACTATATTCTCAATCATGTTTATGTATTAAGTCATATGACTATAACCGTTGACACAAAAAAAATCTTTAGCATTGATTTTCGGTTCTTTGGTCGGTTCTGGGTACCCGACCTGTGGAATCGGGAACCGAATCGAATTGTCGGTTCTTGTATTATGAGAACCGGACCCGAAACGAATCTATTTGGAACCGACCCGATTGTTTCGGTTCGGTTTCGGTCTGATTATCGATTCTTTGGTTATTTTTGTACACCCCTGATTAACAAGACATACGTTGGAGATAGGAAATTGAGGCAGGCAAAAGGGTGAGAAATGAAGAACTCAATGTGATGATTTTCCCCTATCAACCACTTGTTGGGACTCATGGCCTGTTTGTTTGGGCGGTGTGAGATGCTATTAATTTTTATATGCGTCCAACTATATTTTACGGAATATTGATCTATTTTTGGGGTATCGTGTGCCAAATTAAAATTTATGCTATATTTTTTTTTCATAAAATAAGTCACGGAATATTGATCCATGTATTTTTACGGACATTTTAAGTACTAATATGTATATATTTTGGAGTGAAAATACAATTGTAAAAAAAAGTAAAAAATTTGTGATTGTAATTACAGGTGAAAATACAGTCATGACATTGCAGTTATAATTTTGCACTAAAAAAGGTCTTGTAGGATCATGTATATGCGTTGGACGTACATAAAAATCTCTCGGGAGTTGGAGCGGAGGGAATGAGAGCGGTGGGAATGAAGCAGTGGGGAATGGAGGGGGCGGATGCGTTGACAATGCCTGTGTTGTTTCTATAAGGAGATGGAGAAGGGGGAATGCTGTTGAAGGAGGCAAGTGACTTGGCTGCTGCGACGACACTTTAAGAATCCGCTATGTAGACGGTGGCTGTCAACTTATCTTCACTATCAGTGAAAGCTCGTGAGTATTGTTCATTTGTTTCGATGGGGAGAGTATCATCGGTGAACTTAAAAGGTTGCCTTTCCCGATGGAGAAAAGATAGGGCGCGTTGCTCTGGCAGTAAGGGTATTGAACCAACATTTGGAGAAATCCATGGTCTATACTAGAATTGACAATCTTTGTTTGTTTGTTTGTCAATGTGGGAGATATTGAGTCATAAAAAGCTCCTTACGCTTTAAAAATGGCTGGCGCTTTATAAATATTGAAGGCTAATGCATAAGCAAAACAGAAAAACTGACGTGGGTTACAAATAATGGCATAGGCAAAAGGAACACTATTGTAAAGTAAGTCGACAATGATAAAAAGTATAGTTTTCCTTGTATATGAATTATTGAACATAATGCATATATGAATTTTAGGGCTTTTTTTTTTCAATCTAAAAAAGCTCTATTAGCAAACCCTTATCCCCTTTCCGCCTCTCCCGAAAATCCTCACTTTCTTTTCTTCTCCTTCGCGAAAACCAAACCCCTCCTCCGCTCCCGTCAATCCCAACGTTTTAGGGTTTATCTCGCCCGCTTGCGCCGCCGCCGATCCCTTCTTCGTCGTCGGTTAGTTGATCGACGACGACGCCTCTCTTCTTCGACTTCGTGCACCTCTCAGGTACTCTTCGTGCAAGACGCCGTCTACCTCAAACCATGTCTTGCTCTGTTTCGTTTTTCATTTTTCCGGTATTTCATCCCCTAATAGCAAATGTTTGTAAGATGGGCACCATTTATGAAGGATGTGTTATTATTCTGATAACAAATGTTTGTTTGGGGGACCACGCTATTGTCTAAAGATCAGAATTATTGAACAATGATAAAAAGTATAGTTTTCCTTATATGAATTATTGAACATAATGTTATTCATAGTATTATAATAGAAAAAGTTGGCCATGAGCAGTGTTCTATTGGTCAGTTTGCGCAGCATGTATGTGCAAACTTCTGCTTACTAGAGTACCCTGACTGTCACGATATGCATAGCGTGCATGCACAAATTTTCGCTCGCTATACTACCTCAATCATGATACTGCCTCGATGCAACAACATGATCATCGCTTGCGGCCCTCGTAGCACATTAGAAAATTGAGCGACAGTCGAAGTATTGCCCACATGGGGTTGCGAGTGGCGATCGTGTTGTCGTAGCCGGGGCACTGTCGTGTCTACACAGGGTGCCCCTCATGCAGCTCTTTGGCATTATGCAAGAATTCTTGCGGCTCAATCTCTGCTCTGCTGTCGTAAAGGGGAGGAGCATTTATGTCTCGGTCAATGTTTCCGCTGGCACGCATTTAGTCAGTCCCTCGATTGGCAATAGTAATCTTGATCGCTCCGCGCCTTTTCACGGGGGAAATGAATGAGGGTCAGGAACGCGGTCAGTCAAAAGAAAAGATCTAGCAAGGGGAATGTGTAGCCCGTCTATGACTAGAATGAGGGTAGAATTTTCGTAGCTATTCAATTGATTTTTCTGCTTAAATTTAATTTGTCTTCCGAACGAACATTTTCTCTAGATCTCACTAATAATTAAAATTAATACTAATCTGAAAAATAAAATATCCTAAAAGTCAATTCATTCAAACGAAATTGGAATTTTAAATATTAAATTTTTATTAAAAACTAGAGGCCCGTTCTAATTAAAATTGGAGAGCAAATTTTGAAAAGTAACTAAAAATGAGGTGCTGATAAAATATATAATCTTCCCTTATAAATGAATTTGGGAACATAATGTTATTATATATGTATAAATGAACTTTGTAAAAAAAAATGTTATTATATAAATATTAATATATATGTAATTAGGCCGTAAGGTTTTTTCACTTTCCATTTTTCTTTTACCATCTGTGATATAAATAAAATATTAAAAAATTAATGGGTGTAAAAATAAGAAACGTGAGCGGCAGGATTCGAACCTGCGCGGGCAAAGCCCACATGATTTCTAGTCATGCCCGATAACCACTCCGGCACGCTCACTTGATTAAACAATTCGCAGCATTTTATTTACATATTCCATATATTAGACTGATAATTCCTTTCATTAAAATGAATTTTTTTTTGATTAAAATCTCTCTCGTCAGATCTAATAATCCGAACCATTAGTAAGCTCTTGTTTAAGTTAGATAAATTTAAGTTTTTCTCAGATCTCTATATATTAAATAATTTAATGTATTAGTCATTGAAAGCCGTCATAAGCAATGATTCGATCAAATTATATATTATCAAAAATCTAAATCAAAAGGTAGATTTCGGTTTGGTTTAATTTTAAAGTTTGGGATAAATCTAAAACATTAGCATGGCTCTGTTTGGCTTGGTGTATATATCCACCCTCAATTCAGCCTGTTTATTCTTCAAAGAATTGTATTTTGAGAGGATAAACGAACTTGCATTTGTATCATATGAACTAGGAGAATGCACAAGTAATACATATAAATTAGCATCATAACGTAGGATTAAGACTTGGTGACCATAGATTTGTCATAAGATCACATGTCTTGTACGGAGTGCCCTTGGACTTTGAAAATGACTTCATCAACTAACGGTGAAGGCCCTTACTATTAAGAAGTTTCTCAACAAATTAGATGAATGCAAGTACTTGATGACATTGATCATAAAGATGTTTATGGTATGCATATCATTTTTGAAGTCGTAATTATATGGAGGAGAGTTTGAAGTAGAAGAAAACAAAGCATGATGTGAAAGTCAATCCAAAGTCAAATCAAGATCAAAAGCAAGCAAAAGTCAAGACGACTTTGTATTGAATCATCGATTGATAAATCATCAAAACCAACGTCTGATTCACAACATAGACTATTCACTAAATAATGGTGTATCAATGAATGTCGGAGTCGATTGAGCGGTTGTAGCTAGGGTAGATCTTGATGCCTCGAATTCGGAAGGAGTTGGTGTAGAAGAAAAATAGTGGGCACATGCATTATCCCTAGAAGGGCCACTTCATTGGAGAAGATCTCAATCTATAAAGAAAATGTGCTTACTGGTGGAAGCTTGGACTTTTACAAGGAATACTTGTTGATCGTGGACGACTGTACCACCTAGTCAGAAACATACCGCAAAAGCACGATTCATAATATATAATCTAATGCTTTGGATGTTGAGAATAGTTCCACTTTGGTAAACATAACATTGTCTTGTGTATCTGAAATAGATCTTGGGCCTCTCCTACTCTCCACCTCCAATCAATTGGGTTTAAATTGAATGCTTGGATCCTAACATGATATCTGCACAACCCATATTAGGCGAGTAGGGTCAAAGTTCGGTCTAAGTCGCTTAAGGGTAAGGCTGGGCGAGTCTGTACACCTCAGGCGAACTCGCCCCAAGGTGAATTGGTGGCGAGTCGGAGCGCCTTAGGCGAACTTTCCCAGGGCAAGGCGAGGCGAGCTTGGATCGATCTGACTCGTGAGTCCTCCCTCTTTATCTGCATATCAACATGGTTGCTATTAGCACTTCCGAAAAGACACAAGTGGTTGTTCGCATACCATTTGGATCTGTGGATAGTAATTTGGTTAAGGCGAAGACAGCTATCCCCAAACCCATGAGACTTTAAAAGAATTTATAAATATGACTCATTATCGCTCAGATCAGCACAGATTCCCCCCCCCCCCCCCCCCCCCCCCATAGAGAGCTTTCCTTCGTTCCTTTTCGTGCTGTCTGAGGTAAGGGTTCAGCTCCTGGTTTTAGAAGGGGAAGTAAGATAAAACTTTCAGGTTAATGACGTGACCTTTGTAGAGGGTCGCTCGAAACATCCGGAGGAAGTCTAAGTGGAACTATCTCTCCGTTGCCTCCAGCTAGGTATATATAGTAGAATACCTAGGGTTTCCACACGCATAGCCCCCGAGCTCGTTATTCGTCCGAATATACACTTACAATCTCCTCCTATATTCGTGACAAATAACGTAACATTTCGGGGTGCTGGAGAGTAGACAAAATAATAAATAAACTAAACAAAGCATTTAGGATAGATCATATTAATCAACGTATGAAAAGGTTTTTGCCTAAACGGCAAGTCAGAAAACCACAGATTCTATCCCAAAAATATAGTCTGAATAATTATTACAAAACATAACATGAAATAAAACGTTTGATGATTCTACTCGTCTAATAGATCATCGTCATCCATGTCCATGTCTACATCTCCTCCATAATCTCCACTGTAGCCTGCAAGGAATTTCACGAGTCAGACTCTATGAATTCATAATCGTATGCAGTAACGTTTAAAGTAAACTAGCTCTTACTAAATGAGCTTAGCACTTCTAGCGACGGTGAAGTAACTCTGTCAGCATCTCATCCAATCTAACTAGGACTAGACCCGTTATCTTACTCATTACTGATCACTATGTGTACAACCCTCATTCTCTGAGGGTGGGCCCCACTAAAGGCCACGTAGGCGGAGGTCAAGACAGGAGTCAACAATCCAGAAGACGAAAGAATATCAAGGGTTTTCGTTGTGCGAGAAGGTACTCGCTCGCCCCATTGCGAGAAGGAAAGGCCTGCTCGGCCAACCGAGGAAGCCGTGAGCTCGGGCCTACTCGCCTATAGGCGACTTAGTCAACCAACTCGCCGGTTAGGTCTGAAGTCCTTACCTGCTCGCCCACATATTGCCTTGTCTAAAAAACCTACTCTAGGGGATCATGGATGGCCATCTGCTTCCACCCCCCCCCAGGATTTGTCTATAAATAGACCCCCAGGGGTACTAGAAATGACACTTGCAAAAATCATAGTTGCACCCCTCCCCCTTTCATAATCAAGATAGCAAGTGCCTACCTAGTACCAAGCTCGGCCATTCGTGGTTTTGGAGGAGAAGACTCTCTAGAGCTTCTGGGTACGTGGTGGGACCTCCCTGCCGCAACACCTGGGGTTGTGTCTCTTTCTCTTCATTTCTTCCGTAGTGGCTAACCAAAACCTTTTCGCTGAACCGCTGGGCAAGTAGCCTCAGGCCGCATTGATCCGAATTTTGGGGCCAGGATTTTCTAGGCTTCAACACTTTGGTGCGGTGAGCGTGGATCGCGGCCGGAGGAAGAAAGTCTGGTAGAAAAGTGAGATGGTAGCAGCTAGCGACCACGAGGAGGCGGCGGGAAACTCGGCTCGGGGAGGCGAGTTCGTATCGTTGGCAGTCTTCGAAGCATTCGCGCAAAGGATGGAAGGCGCCATGCGAGTAGCTCTTCTGCCTCCCACGGAAGGGACGGCGACCTCGCCTCATCGCCCGGGCACGTCCGAGGAAGGTGCTCGCACTCAGCGAGTAGGGAAGGCGCACGTCGAGGAACGAGCGACCGAGGAAGTCACAGTTTGGTCTGCAAGCGTCTCAAGGACCTGGAGGAACTCGTTTTCGCGAGGAGGACGAGCAGGCGAGATTCTATCATACTCGCCAGGTGAGCGAGTATGGAGGAGATACTCGGCCAGATGATGATCGTCGCCAGATAGGAGGGAGGAGCCCGTTCTGCGAGGAGATCCTCGTCGCACCAGTACCGGAGGGGTTTAGGGATCCCTCGATGAATTATTACTCGGGAAGAGAGGACCCTATCCGTCATATCCAATGGTTCGAGGATGTTGCTTCCCTTCGGACCATGTCAGACGCCTTCAAGTGTAGGCTGTTCGCGATTTCCCTTCGAGGGAAGGCAAGAGACTGGTTTCACCAATTGCCGGAAGGCTCCATCTACTGCTTTGAAGACCTTTGCCGGGGGCTGAACATGCGATTCGCCACGGCAAAGAAGTTGAAAAAAGAGGCTACGGCCCTTTTCCATCTGACCCAGGGGCCAAAAGAAACGCTGGGGGATTACATTGATCATTTCCAGGAAGAGGTGCTACACATCCAAGAGGTGGATGGTCGAACCCTGCGATTGGCTCTAACCTTCGGCCTTCGTGAAGGCCTCTTTAAGTTGGAGATCGGTAGGAACCCTCCATACTCCTACGCCAACCTCATCGAGAGGGCCAACCAGTTCGTCCAGGGTGAAGCTTCCAACCGCGGCTTCCTAGCCAGGCTCACCCGAGTGACCAAGGAGGACGAGGAAGAGGAGGAGGAAAGTCCCCCCGAGAAGAGGAAGAAGGAAGAGCCCAGGAGGGCTGAGAAACGGAAGCCAGAAGGCAGAGGCAGAGAGGAGAGGAGAGAAAGAGAACCCAGGAAGGAGGAGCCGAGAAGGAACGAGGAAAGAAGGCTCATCGTGGCCCCAGAGCGTCGGGAAGAAGAAAGACGCTACCAAGTCCCCGCTAACCGACCACCATGGAGGCCGGCCAGGGGAACTCAACGTCAGGAGCGGGGAAGGAGATCCCCGGAGAGAAGGCGTTACGACAGGCCAGAGAGGCGCCAGGAGGGAAGAAGGGAGGAAGCAATGGCGGTTGCCAGGCGCGGCAACCGCCGGGGCCGGAAGAATAAGAAGCAGAGGAGGCCACAGGTAGAGGAGATTCCTCTCAACTGCGAGCTCCACCAGGTGGAAGGGCATGGAACGATGGTCTGCCCAGATTTTTGGGAAGCAAGAAGAAGGCTGGCAGCAGCAGAGGCAGGAGGAGAGCAGCGGAGAATAGAAGCTCCGATCGAGCAGCCGGCGGTTCAGGACGCCGGCCGAAGGAGGAACGAGGACCGAGTCGACCACGGAGGTCGAGGAGAAGTGGCCCCAGGAGGAAGAGGAGTGGGGGTGATCCACGGGGGTGCAGGATTAGGAGCTTCTCGCAAGGGAAGCCTCCATCAAATCTATCGAAGGAGCGTCGCTTCGACCTCGCAGGCACCGCCCCCATTGGAGGAGATCACCTTCTCCGAAGAAGACATGCTAGGGAATGAGAACCCCTTTCATGACGCCCTCGTAATCCAGGCCGCGGTAGAAGACTATACCGTTGATCGAATCCTGATCGATAACGGTAGCTCCGTCAACGTCATTTTTAAGAAGACGTTTGACGGGTTGGGCGTCGGAGCAGGAAGGATCCGGGCACCGGATGGTCCCCTTTTTGGCTTCTCCGGAGAGAAGCAGGAAGTGGAGGGAGGAGTACATCTCCTTGTCACACTCGGGGGCACCCCTTTCCAGTGCCGTTTCGTCATCGTGGACGCCCCGAGTTGCTACAAGGCCATCTTCGGGAGGCCACTCCTCAACACCTTCAAGGCCGTCCCATCCTCATACCATCAGTGTCTCAAGTACTGTCAAGGGGACGTCCAGGTGAGAATCAGGAGCGATCCAAGAGCCGCCCGCGAGTGCTATCTCAGCTCGGTTAGCACCATCAGCTGGATGACTGACGCGGAGGAGTTCGAGAGGGTTACTGGAGGCACGGCCCGGCTGGAGGCATCCGAGGAGATGGAGGAGATAGAGGTACTCTCCGCAGCGGGAGTATCAGGACTGCTGAAGATCGGTGGATCGCCGAAGGTCACCGAGAAGGTGGAGATGGCAACGTGCCTACAAGATAACGTTGACGTCTTCGCCTGGAGTGCTGCTGAGATGCCCGGGATCGACCCAGAGGTTGCCTGCCACCACCTCAACCTCGACCCCGCGGTGAAGCCCGTCCGCCAGAAAAAGAGGTCCACCGCCACCGTGCTGGCCGGACCTATTCGGGAAGAGGTGAAGAAGTTGCTGGACGCAGGTTTTGTGTCGGAGATCCAGTACCCAGGCTGGGTCTCCAATGTTGTAATGGTTAAGAAGGCTGTAGGCAGCTGGAGAATGTGTGTAGACTTCTCTTTATTGAATAAAAGTTGCCCCAAGGATTGCTATCCCTTGCCTCGAATCGACGCGTTGGTTGATTCAGCCGTCGGTTTCCCTGTAATGAGTTTTCTTGATGCATTTTCGGGATACCACCAGATCCGGATGTATCCACCCGATTGCCGCGATGTTTCCTTCATCACCGGGGACGGATGCTATAGCTATAAAATGATGCCCTTTGGGCTAAAAAATGCAGGGGCCACCTACCAGCGGATGATGGACCTCGTCTTCAAGGACCAGAAGGGAAGGAACCTGGAGGTGTACGTGGACGACCTCTTGATCAAGAGCAAGAACGTCCCGGAGCATATAGCTGATCTGGTGGAAACCTTTGCGACGTTGAGGAAGTTCAAGATGAGGCTCAACCCGGCGAAGTGCGTGTTCGGGGCTGGAAGGGGGAAGTTTCTGGGACATCTCATCACTCCGGGAGGGGTGGAGCCGAACCCTGACAAGGTTAAGGCAATCCTAGAGATGCCCTCACCAAAGACCATGAAGGAAGTTCAAAGGCTGACAGGGAGGTTGGCAGGTCTCAGCCGCTTTCTGTCCAAGGCCGGGGAAAAGTGCTCTCCGTTCTTCAAGACGCTTCGCAAAACTGAGAATTTCGCATGGTCAGACGAATGCGAAAAGGCGATCGGAAGGCTGAAGGAGCAGTTGACTCAGACACCTCTCCTTCAGAGCCCGAAAGAAGGTGAAGACTTACTCCTTTATTTAGGAGTAGGGGTGGAAGCAGTAAGTTCTGTGTTGGTTCGAGAGGAAGGAAAGAAGCAGCTCCCCATCTACTATGTCAGCCAGGTGCTCAGGAAGGCGGAGTTGAAATATCCCATCTTGGAGAAGCTCGCCTTCGCCTTGGTGGTATCGGCACGAAAGCTGCGGCCTTATTTTCAAGCTCACTCCATCCGGGTCATAACCGATCATCCCCTCCGAAATATCCTGGAAGGGGTGGAGCATTCGGGAAGGCTGGCGAAATGGTCGGTAGAACTCAGTGAGTTCGACGTTTCCTTCTCGCCCCGGGTGGCGATCAAAGCGCAAGCACTAGCAGATTTCTTGGCCGACTTCTCGGCGGAAGCAGAACCGGGAGAGGAGGCTTCTACTCCCATCCCTTGGAAGATGTTCGTGGACGGAGCCTCAGGCAGGGGCTCTGTGGGGGTAGGCATCGTTCTTGTCAGCCCACAGGGAACTAGGATCGAGCAAGCGGTCGAGATCCTCTTCCCCGTAACGAACAATCAAGCCGAGTACGAAGCCATCGTAGCAGGCTTGCGCCTCGCAAAGGAGCTGGGCATCCAAGACGTCATGGCTTTCACCGATTCAATGGTGGTCGCGTCTCAGATTCGGGGGGAGTTCGAGGTACGCGACACCACTCTGCAAAGGTATCTCTTAAAGGTGAAAGGATTGATTGGAAGCTTTCAATCCTTCTTCGTCGAGCACGTACCAAGGGAAGAGAATTCGGCAGCAGATCGTCTAGCCAAGTACGGACCAAGAGCAGGAGGGACAATCACGGAGTTGTTTCGACCATCCATTGAGGAAGGAGAGATGATGGAGATCGATCATCGTCCCTCGTGGATGGATCCGTTCATTTTCTTCCTGAGTTCTGGACAACTTCCGGCGGAAGAAGGGGATCAAAGGAGGTTCTGGTACAAGGCGGCCTACTACTTGTTGCAAGATGGAGAGCTATATCGCAAGACCATCTCGGGCCCTCTGGCTAGATGTGTCTCGGAAGAAAAAATACCTCGAGTGTTGGAGGAGATCCACTCGGGAGAGTGCGGAAGTCATTCTGGGACTCGCACTTTGGAGCAAAGAATCCTGAGGCAAGGTTACTTCTGGCCTACTATCCGAAAGGATGCCGAGACCTTCGCAAAGAAGTGTCAGAAGTGCCAGCTCTTCGCCCCTCTCCAGTTACAGCCGGCCCAGCATCTTCGTTCAATCACCACCCCATGGCCGTTCGCTATCTGGGGAATGGATTTGATAGGTACCTTTCCTCCAGCTAGCGGCCAGAGGAGGTTCATCCTCGTCATGATCGACTACTTATCTAAGTGGATCGAGGCCAAAGCTTTGGCCAAAACCACCTCTCAAATCATGAAGAACTTCATTTGGGGAGAAATCGCCTGCAGATTTGGGATTCCCCTCGCCATCGTCACCGACAACGGTCCGCAGTTCGCCAGTTTAGAGCTGGAGGACTTTTGCAGACAGCTCGGGACTGATCTCAGGTTCGCGTCAGTACATCATCCCAGGAGCAATGGACAAGTGGAGGCCGCCAACAAATTAATTATCAACCTACTGAAGAAGAAAGTCGAGAACCTAAGAGGTAATTGGGCAGAGCAGCTCCCCTCGGTGTTGTGGGCTCTGAGAACCACTCCTAACTCAGCCACAGGGGAAACCCCGTTCAAACTCTCTCACGGGTCCGAAGCTCTCATCCCAGTAGAGTTCGAGGTCAGGAGTCCTAGGGTGATTGCGGCAGAAGACGGAGATGAAGAATGGAGATTAGAAAACGAGGAAGCCCAGAAGCTGTCCCTCGACTACATCGAAGAGCTTCGTGATCTAGCCTCGGCTAGGCAGGAGGAGATCAAGCGTCGCATGGCACAACACTTCGACAAGCACGTTCGACTCAAACACTTCCAAGTAGGTGACCTAGTCCTGAAAAAAGTAGATGCAGCCGGGAGATCGGCGGCCGTAGGAAAGCTCAACCCTAATTGGGAGGGGCCGTTCATCGTTCATGAAGCACTCACAACAGGAGGGTATCGCCTACAAAATCAGGAAGGGGAGCTCTTGTGGAACACATGGAGCGGCGATGATCTAAAGAGGTTTTACCCCTGAGTAAGGGTGTATACCCTTCTCTTATGTAAACTGATTGCTTAATAATAAAACCCCTGAAACAAGGGACGAAGAAGATTTTTCAGAATAGCAGGCCGTAAAAGAAGAAAGCGGGTGAAGTCGATCTCCTAGTCGAACGGGGAAACGGGCCCCCGACTTGATCCTCGTAAAACCCAGAACGGATGATGGGACGGTGCCTCGGTAGTGCGTTCTCCTAAAAACCAAGCCTCTGCATCGATGGTCGAGATCAGCTCCCCCCTTGTGCACGTTGGTCGAGTTACCCTCCGACCGCATCTCTCATCCGACTGGGGAGATTATCAGGAAGAAGTCTGGGCGCCGAGCTCCCAATTCGACGAAGAAATGATCGACTTAATCGATCAGGGGACCCTTGAATAAAGGTGTTATGTACCCCCGAGGGATGAGAACCCCTCACGAAGTGTTTCGTTTCCAATTATTCTTCTCCGATCATGCAAGTTGATGTGCTTAAGCGTGCTTAACTCCCCGTTCAATTGTTGAGCAACAGGAAACAGGTTGTGGCGACATTCAGCATCCGAGCAGGATGGAGACCTTGGGATGTTGTGTTCCCTTGGAAGATGCTCCTCTAGAACCTCCCCGACAGTCATTCCCTACTGTGCCAACCCCTTCAACAGCAGGATGGAGACCTTGGGATGTTGTGTTCCCTTGGAAGGTGCTCCTCTGGAACCTCCCCGACAGTCATTCCCTACTGTGCCAACCCCTTCAACAGCAGGATGGAGACCTCGGATGTTGTGTTCCTCTGGAAGGTGCTCCTCTGGAACCTCCCCGACAGTCATTCCCTATTGTGCCAACCCCTTCAACAGCAGGATGGAGACCTCGGGATGTTGTGTTCCCCTGGAAGGTGCTCCTCTGGAACCTCCCCGACAGTCATTCCCTACTAAGTTGTCCTCCTCAATGGCACCTGCTTCGCACTAGAATGAAGACTATCGGGGATATGAATCCCCTTGACCCCGACCGTCCTTCCCTATCTAACGAAATTTCTTAGAAGTCAGGGTGCGAGCATCATGCCAACTCGCCGGGACGCGAGTAGGTATGCAGGCGAGAAGCAAATCTGGCGACGAGTAGTTCAAAGGAGCGAGTAAGGCAGATGGTCGGCCGATCCGATTTCTTACTAAGCCATCCTAACGAAAAAGGCGAGGAAATATGCGAGCCTATGAGCCTAGCGCGATCACATCAGCACAAGGAAAATTCACCGAGAAAATAAATATTGCTATCAGAATGATTGTGATCTACCAAAAATATATATACTCACAGAGCCGCGAGAAGCATAAAAAATGTCAACAAATAAACAGTTTACTTCGACGGCGACGGCGGAGCATACTCGGCCGAATCCGATTCATCCTCTTCCTCGCGGTCGTCCTCGTCGCTGGCATTTAGGATGTCCGATAGAAGGCCCTCCGTCGTTAGGCTATCCGCCCCAGGTGCCAGCAAGCCAGCCACCGAAAGCTTCGCAAAAACTAAGTCCCCGGCGGCTAGGGCGATTTCTCGCCGAAGGGATGAAAGCTCCTGCGATGTCATGAACGAGCCAGGGGTTCGGCGAGAAGGTCCTGCTTCCGAGAAGGAGAACGCCGCCATCCTCGATTCTAGCTCGGCGTTACGAACCTGCGACGCCTCCAGCAAGGCTTGGCTCGCCCGCAGGTCGCTTTCAAGCTTGGAGATCGTCTCCACCGCCACCAACTGCTCTTCCTGAACATGCGAGAAGGACAGGTTAAAAGATATGAAGCAAAGACAGTGAGTTTTAATCCAAGCTCGCGTAAGGTACCAAGATCACCTCGAAACTCCGGCTGGACTCGGCTTTGTCCTCGGCCACCTTGGCGCGCTTTAGGGCCTCGTTCTCTCGCTTCTCGGCCTCCAGCGTTAGCTTCCGATAAAGCGCAAGCTCCAACTCAGAGCCGAGAAGATTCCGCGCGGTCTGGTGGAATAGCTCAGAAGCTCGCAGCATTCGCGCGATCCCTGGTCGGCAAGAAAACGAGGAGTAACATCTCGCAAAACCTTCGCATCATCGCGACCGTAGAGGCCGAACAAGACGCTGAAGGCATCATCGTTCGGGACCTCATCCTCGCTCCACGAGGGTAGGCGAGTGCTCAAGGTCACCTCGCTACGCTCCCGACTCCAAGCGATCAGAGGCTCGCCGTCCAAGCCCCTGTTCAGCGAACCCTGCCCAAAGTTGGGATGGTTCTCAGGGGCACTATCTTCCTCCTCGCGAGCCCACTCCTCCGCCGCACGCCGGGCAACTTCCTTCCTCTTCCTTTTCTTAACCGCGGGAGGTTCGTCCTCGGCCGGCCATCCAGCGGCGCGAAGGATCTCAGCCTCGGCGCCGACCCCGGGATGGATCTCCACGACCGGAGACCCCTGCTCGCCATCTTCCTCCTCGCCTTGTTGCATTTGCGTCGGGTCGACCATAGGAGAACGAGGAGGTGGGGTCTGACCCCCCACAGGGAGGATCGTGGCAGGAAGATACCGACAAGCTAAAGATAGTCGTTAGACCAAGAAACGAAAGTAAAATTATTTAGCAGCGGCTAAGGAAGGTTACCCTCGGCAGGCGGCACATAGGCGAGATGGTCCACGTCCTTTCGCCAGAATTCGATGTCAAGTTTCTTGTTCTTTAGGGCAAGGAAGAGCTCCTCGCGCCGACCCCGGAGCGATGGGGTGGCGAGCGCCCCGGAAGGTCTTTGTTGAGGACGATTTGGTATGTGCGAGAAGTCACCCGTGACGAAGATGAACCTCTCGCTCCACCGGTGGACCTTGTTCGAAGTCCCGGCCACCTTACAATGATGGCTGCCGAAGAAGATCACCCCCTCCTTGGTCGCTCCCATGTAGAAGATCTTGCGGAAGACGTCCAAGTCAAAGCGATCTTCTCGCTCCGAAGGAAGCAGAGGTAGCCGATGATCATCGCTACCCCATTCGTATTAATCTGGGCGGGGACCCAGCCGTAATACCGAAGAATCTGGCAGAACTCGGGCCAGAGAGGAAGGCGCAGGCCGACCTCGAAGTGCGACAAGGAGAAGGCGAGCTTGCCCTCTGAAAAAGTATTAATCCGCTCATGGGTAGCGGGAAGGCCAACCCGGAAGCCTTGCGCGAGGTGTTGATGGACGAATCTTTCCAGATCGTCCGCACGGGTGATGGGTTTCTTGAACTTATGGGCGACAAAGTTCTCGGCATAGGACAAGCGACGGGTCTCCGCTTCCAAAGAAGGAGTCATCGTAACAAGTAGGAAAAAGGAGACGAGTAGGAAAGGCGATTGAAGAAATTCGAGAAAGCGCACGGATTTCGGACCCCTGCCCCCCTATTTATAGAAGTAGGCAAAAGGGAAAGGGGGGATCGTGACAATGATTCGTGCGAGGTACTTACCTACTCGCTGACAAAGAAATCGCGCGTATATGTCTTACACGTTAACAACTTTCTCGCTGTTAGGCGACGATCGCGAGAAACGCGAGAAAGCCCTGCAGAAGACAGATCCAGATAAAAGCAAAGCGATAAGATTTGAAAGTCGCAGCACGCAGATAATTCGGGATTATTACAATACTCGCAGAATAATGTTCAAACAATATAACTCAACAAGCAATCCTAGTTGACAGGGGGATCGTCGCGCCTGTCCGAGGTCCAGCTCCGTGACGAGATAGTGCTTTCCCTCCGCCATCTGTAGCCGATGCTCGAATTCTTCGATATTCGAGACGCGCCCTTCAAGCGAGGTTATTCGACGATGAACCTCGTAGGCCAGCAACCTATCTACCTTTATCTCCAGGTCGAGGTAGGCGGAGGCCATCCTCGTCCTGTACTCGCGAGTAGGAAGTCCAAGCGCGTCGATAAAGGCAGACCCCGGAGACGTGGCATGGGCTGGAAGATGGCGAGTTAGAGGAAGAATCACCCTAAAACAGTGCTCTACGATAATTTTACCTGCCCGCACAGGTGCCATTCTCGGTTGATGACGAGGAGGCGAGGGAGATCGCCGAGGAACGTCCCGACGAGGAGGAGAGGCAATCCGACGAGGGGATGGAGTTCGCCGCGGACTGGTTCTTCGCCAAGGAGATCGGCGAGGAGACGGTGAGCGCCGAGAAGTGTGCCGGCCCCCTGGTCGCCCACCTCTTCCGTTGTGCGACGACGGCCCACTGTCAGTGCGCCGAGGAAGCTGAGCCGTGGGGACAGCCGAGGAAGATCCTCCCTCCCCCCTTTCCCCAACAATAGTAACCCGGGAGTTCTTTAGCAATACACGATTCCCGCCTGTCACACGCTCAGGAATAGGGGACGGAGGCCGAAGCGGTTCTCGCTCGGGGACGACCCCTGCGGGAAGGACCGGTGGGGGCGGCAGGTGCTGAGAACCTACACGCTCTATCATCGGGGATGTCTGCGTATTCGTCCTCACGGGAGATTCACCTACAAAAGAACGTCAGCATCAACAAAGAGGCCCCACAGGAATCGCAATATCTCGACAAAGCGCTTACCTTCTCGGAGAGGGTCCTGGTCGGCGTTCTGGGGTTCGTCCTCGGCAGCAGTTAGAACCATTTCGTCAACCAACCTTTCCGCATTCAACGGCGCGACGGAAGGCTCAGGCGCGGAGGTCGCCGGATTCACCCGAAGAACCTCATCGGCCAAGGGGCTAAGGAGACGATCGGAAGCCCCCCTTTTCCTCTTGCGAGTTTCTGAGCTTTTCGTCTTCTTCATTAATTTCATCAACAGCTCGGTCTTCGCGAGCATCTGCTCGGCGGACAGCATCTCGTCGGTTCTAAAAAAGTAGCGTGCCAAAGAAGGACCACCCCCCTCTATTTATAGACTTACAGGGGTCCTAGGCCTGCCGAGTAGGTGATTTTCCCGCCAGAAGAGGCTCTTCGAATAAGGTTTGGATGATTCTTTCCGACCAACTATGTTGCTCGCAAAGAGCGGGGATTGTGTACAACCCTCATTCTCCAAGGGTGGGCCCCACTAAAGGCCACGTAGGCGGAGGTCAAGACAGGAGTCAACAATCCAGAAGACGAAAGAATATCAAGGGTTTTCGTTGTGCGAGAAGGTACTCGCTCGCCCCATTGCGAGAAGGAAAGGCCTGCTCGGCCAACCGAGGAAGCCGTGAGCTCGGGCCTACTCGCCTATAGGTGACTTAGTCAACCAACTCGCCGGTTAGGTCTGAAGTCCTTACCTGCTCGCCCACATATTGCCTTGTCTAAAAAACCTACTATAGGGGATCAGGGATGGCCATCTACTTCCACCCCCCCCCCCCCCCCAGGATTTGTCTATAAATAGACCCCCAGGGGTACTAGAAATTGCACTTGCAAAAATCATAGTTGCACCCCTCCCCCTTTCATAATCAAGATAGCAAGTGCCTACCTAGTACCGAGCTCGGCCATTCGTGGTTTTGGAGGAGAAGGCTCTCTAGAGCTTCTGGGTACGTGGTGGGACCTCCCTGCCGCAGCACCTGGGGTTGTGTCTCTTTTCTCTTCATTTCTTCCGTAGTGGCAAACCAAAACCTTTTCGCTGAACCGCTGGGCAAGTAGCCTCAGGCCGCATTGATCCGAATTTTAGGGCCAGGATTTTCTAGGCTTCAACACTATGTGCCTCACCAACACATGTGGGCACACATTGTAACACCCCCATCCGTTACGAAGCATATAGCAGAAGGTCCGGCCGGGGCCCCACACCATATACTACAAAACAAATGGGAACGTCACTTAATTGAATAAACAACGACACTATACCACGAAGCCTAACTCAGAGCATTCTATGCGGAAGTAAAAGAGAGAGAGACAGAATTATAAACCACAAGACCCGAACTCGGGTATGTCCACTTCTATTAACTTGGAATAAAATGTTTTACAACACGAAAGAGGCACGACGGCCTTACAGTTTACCAACATCGGCGCGCAGGCCGGCCATACATGAAAAACAGAAGGAACATCAAAAGGCCTTCAAGGGCCGCAGCAGCGCAGGGGCTTCAGCCCGCCATGTTCCCGCTCGGTCCAGCACCTGTACAACAAGCCCACCAAAGACGGTGGCAAAACAGGGCAACGGTCAGCTAAAGCTGACCAAAAATATAATGACCCCACCCCTTCGAGGGGGTGGCAGTTCTAACCGTCCCTGCAAAACAGTCTCAGCAGCATATATATATATATATATATATATAAGAGTGTGACTAGCAAAGTCCACAACAGTTCATACATATGCAACATCACAAACGTGGGAATGGCCTCCACGTCTCGTGCACTCAGGCACTCTTTGGTGTACTACGCCTTCCACCACCATCCACTCTAGATGGCTTTGCCCTTCGAGGCTAAAGTCGGTGGCCCGAATACCAGGGCTCCCCCGTGCTTTAATTGTGAACATAACGTAGTCCGAAGACTCTGTCCCATTGCCTCCAGACATGCTGTCCGAGACTTACTAATCAGGTGCTGCAATGGTGCGGTTTCAGGTTCGTCAAATGCACGTTGTTCACAGCTCTCGTTGTGCAACACGAAGAGCGGGTATGGCGTCCCCTCAGCCCAGGTATTCTCAATTAGCCGGCTCCACGGGCCGCTAAGTCATCCACCAGGACACCCCCACAGGTCGGGTACACCGGCCTCAGGTCCCCTCAACGGGTGGGCACATCAACATCACCAGAACTCAGTCTAGGAAGCTGTCGCCTGGCGACATTTACTGTCGCCAGCGACAGTGCACAAAACCCCAATTTGGCTTCTAGCTGTGGGTGCTTCCCGGGGCACACCCCCAGGCATTGCTGCACATGCAGTAGCACTCCCACTGCCTCAGAACACCCAAATTCACCAGAACCCAATTCTGGGGAGCTGTCGCCTGGCGCAGTCACTGTCGCCAGCGACAGCTGGACAGAACTCCATTTCTGCTTTTTAACTTCGGGTGCTCCCCGGGGAACACCCCCGGGCGTTGCTGCGCATGCAGTAGCACCCTCTAGTCCTACGAAGCAGTATAACACCCAGAGTTTTTCCCCCGGCACGCACAATACCACAAAGTATCACCAATCCGGACTCACCGTCTCGGATGGGCTTCACACAGCGCGCCTACGCCCATTTCACGCATGGACTCTATATGAATGCAAGATTTGACGGGGATAACACGAATCGACCCGTCGGAGGCCACGACCTCACCCTTTTGGGTAGGGGCCTCAACGATGCAAGGGTATGGACTAGAACATGTCTAAAAGAGGGTAGAAAAGTTCGTTACCCTTAGACGTCGTTTCTGAACCATGGAGCACGTGAGATCTTCCTCGCACTTCGCCGAATCGAGCTCCAAATCGACTTCTTTGCCGCGATCCCTCACCAAGCCCTAGAGAGGCTCGACTGCTCCGAGAAGAGAGAGAGAGAGAGAGAGAGAGCTCGGTTTTTTCCCCCTTGCGGCAGCCCTAGCCGACCGAGAGAGAAGGTCGAGGAAGAGGGGCTCGATCTTCTTCCTTCACTGAGAGGAGGTCGAGAGAGGGAGAGATCGGGGCTCTCCTTGCCCTAGGCGGCGACGGGAAAGAGGAAGAAGGGGACGGTCCCTCCTTGCCCTAGGCCGACGGGGAGAGGGGAGAGGAAGAAGGGGGCTGCTCCTCCTTGCTCCAGGCGGCGACGGGAGAGAGGGATCGAGAGGGGGCTGCCTGGGCGACGAGAGTGAGAGGGCGCGGGAGATCGGGGAAGGAGGATGCGTGCGGCTGCTTCACGCAAACGAGAGCGAGAGAAAGAGAGGGGGTCGGGTGTTTAGGTTTTAGAGGGAGGGGGGATTTGGGGTTTTAATAAAACCCTAGCCCAAGTCTATTCGCAGACCACTCCACTATCCGCACCCCAACTCCTATTCGCACCCCAAACTCATTTTCTTTTGAAATTGAGGCGTTACAATTCTTCCCCCCCTTAACGAAATTTCGTCCCGAAATTTAAAGCACAAACAATGAAATGAAATTCGTCATACCTGAGCAAACAAGTCAGGGTACTCCTCGCGCATGATCTCTTCTGGCTCCCAAGAGAGCTCCTCGCGGCCACAATTGTCCCAACGGACTCTCACCATCTTGATGGCCTTTCTCCGCAACTGCCGAATATCAGCACCAATAATACAAACCGGAGTCACCTTGGTAGTTAGGCTACTCTCCACCGGCACACTAACGGCCTCCAACACAGCATCGGGCTCTCGCACCGCCTTCCTCAGCACAGAGATATGGAAGACGTCATGCAACCCACTCAGCTCCGTCGACAAGGCAAGTCGGTAAGCTGCTTGGCCGATGCGCTCGGTGATCTCGAATGGCCCTACATACCTCGGACTCAGCTTCTTCAAGCGTCGGATCCTCGACACTCCTTTGAAAGGCTTTATCTTCAAGTACACCCAATCACCAACCGCGAATTACACGTTCCGGTGTTTGGCATTGTAATACTTCGCCTGTCGGTCTTGGGCGGTCAACAACCGCTCTCGAATGGTATGTATCGACTCATTCGCCTCAACGACCTCTTTGCGCTTCAGCAGCTTGGTATCACCGGTCTCCGCCCACGCTAACGGAGTACGACACTTCCTGCCGTATAATGCCTCGTACGGGGCCATCTGGATACTCGCCTGGTAACTGTTGTTGTAGGCGAACTCTACCATATGAAGGTGATCTTCCCAACGCTGCCCGAAGTCCAAAACGCACATTCGCAGCATATCCTCCATTGTCTGATTTGTCCTTTCGGTCTGCCCATCCGTTTGCGGATGGAAGGCGGTGCTAAACTTAAGCTTTGTGCCCAATAACCGATGGACATGCCTCCAATCACCGGACGTAAACCTCCCATCACGGTCGCTAACTATGCTGCGAGGGACGCCGTGTAATCGAACGATGTTCTCCACATACATCTTTGCTAGCTTCTCCACTGGATCGCTCTTCTGATTCAGGATAAAGTGTGCAACTTTAGTCAACCGATCCACGATAACCCAGATAGAGTCATTTTTCTGCAGTGACTTTGGCAAACCGTGCACAAAATCCATGGAAATATCATCAAATTTCCACTCCGGGATTGGCAACGATTTCAAGAAACCTCCTGGCCGTTGGCACTCGACCTTCACTAGCGCGCACGTTTGACATTTTGCCACGTAGAGGGCTATGTCCTTCTTCATGCCTGGCCACCAGATCAGTCTCTTCATGTCCATGTACATCTTTGTGCTCCCTGGGTGGACTGAATACCTGGTACGATGCGCCTCGTACATCAACTCATCGCGCAGCTCACCCACCTTGGGGACGCACAAATGGTCGCCTCTCCACAGCAACCCGTCAAGCATCTGAAACTGGGCATCCGACCCAGTACCATCCTCCTCCGCGTAGCGCTTTAAACTCGGATCGAGTTCTAAAGCCTGGCGGACTCTATCTGCAAGGTCATACTGCACCTCAGTCCAACTCAAACAGGCACCGGCACTGCTCCTCTTCTCCACGCAAGAAATACCCAAGGCCTCCAGGTCACGTATCAGGTGCTCTTCATGCATCTGAATCCATTTGGCCTGCGCTGGAGCCCTACGACTGAGTGCATCTGCGACAACATTTCCCTTCCCGGGAGTGTAGTGGATCTCGAAGGTGTAGTCCCCAAGGAACTCCATCCACCTCTGCTGCCGCATATTCAGCCCTTTCTGCGTCAGAAGGTACTTCAGGCTCTTATGGTCCGTGAAGATGTCGATCTTCAGGCCATACACATAATGCCGCCAGAGCTTCAGGGCAAATATCACGGTCGCTAACTCCAAGTCGTGGACCGGATAGTTCCGCTCGTGCACCTTCAGCTGGCGAGAGCCGTACGCTATCACCTTGCCATGCTGCTGTAGAACACAGCCAAGGCCGCTCCCAGAAGCGTCGGTGTAGATCTCGTAGCCCTCTGTGCCGCAAGGCAAACATAAGATCGGAGCCGAGGTAAGTCGCCGCTTCAACTCCTCGAAAGCCTGCGCACACGCGGGCGTCCAAATAAACTTCTGGTCTTTCCGTGTCAGCGTCGTAAGAGGCAACGCGATCCGTGAGAAGTTCTCCACGAAGCGCCTGTAATAGCCGGCCAGCCCGAGAAAGCTACGGACCTCCGCTATAGTAGAAAAAACAGGCCACTCCCTGATGGCCGCAACCTTCACCGGATCTACCGACACACCCGCTCCACTAACCACATGGCCTAAGAACGCCACGGAAGGTAGCCAGAACTCGCACTTCGAGAACTCGGCATACAGCTGGTTCCTCCTCAGAACCTCTAAGACTACTCGCAGGTGCTCACCGTGCTCCTCCTCGGACTGAGAGTAGACCAGTATGTCGTCAAGGAAGACGACCACAAACCGGTCGAGGTACTCTCGGAAAGTCCGGTGCATCAAGTCCATAAACACCGAAGGCGCATTAGACAGCCCAAACGGCATCACGGTGAACTCATACTGCCCGTACCTTGTACTGAAGGCAGTCTTCGGGATGTCGCACTCCCTGATCCGCACCTGATAATAGCCGGACTTCAAGTCCAGCTTCGAGTATACTGTCGAACCAACGAGCTGGTCGAACAAGTCATCTATCCTCGGAAGAGGATACTTGTTCTTCTCGGTCAGCTTGTTCAGCTCCCGATAATCAATGCAAAGCCGCAGGCTACCGTCCTTCTTTTTGACAAAGAGGACCGGTGCACTCCAAGGTGAGGAACTCGGACGCACGTATCCCTGCTCAAGCTGCTCCTGCAACTGCATCTTCAACTCCGCCAACTCCTTCGGAGCCATACGATACGGCGAGCGGGCCACAGGCTTAGCGCCCGGCACCAACTCAATCGTGAAATCTATCTCCCGCTGCGGTGGAGCACCGGGGAGATCGCTCGGGAACACATCGGGGAACTCTGAAACTACCGGAACATCCGCTAGGCTGGGCCTCGGCGTTGGAGCCTCCACTAGAGCAAAGAATAACTCTGCTCCATGTCGCACTGCCTTGGACACCTGGAGAGCAGACATCAGCATCTTGCTCGATCCACGCATGCTCGCAAAGACCGTCTCACGATCGGCACACTGCCCAAACCTCACCTCCTTGGTGGTGCAATCGATGCACGCACGCTGTTCCGACAGCCAGTCCATGCCAAAGATTACATCGAACTCAACCAGGGGGAGTAACGATGCTTTCAGGTCATACTCCTGACTTCCAACTAGAACCTTCACGCGGCAACTCCTCTCTACACGCATCGAATATCCATTCGGCAGTAGGACCTCCAGTCTATCTGCAGAAGCAATCGACGGCGCACCAATACGTTGGACAAAGTCCGACGATAAGAAGGAGTGCGAAGCTCCAGTATCGAAAAGCGATCTCGCCGGAACGCCTAAAGCATTTACAAAGCCTATGCCGCTAAACAGGGTTAGCATGAATATTAAAACAGGTATACAAAACAGTAAGGACTGTATCTTAAATTATACCTGTCACGACGTCCTTGGCTTTGATAGCCTCCTGCTGACCAAGATTGAAGACTCTGGGCTGCGGGGGAGCCATACGGGAGGCAGTGGACTCAGCCGCCTTCCCCTTCTCAGAATAAGGTGGCCCAGTCTTCTTCTCTGACCTTGGAAGCCCACTGTGACAATCCCGAGAGAAATGGCCAGGCTTGCCACAAGTGAAACAAATAAGAGGGCCACGTCCAGACGACGCGCCCGAAGCAGAGGGAGCTAGCCCAGATACTCGAGCCTTCTTCCAGCGACTCAACCTCTGCAACTTCGTCGCACTCGGCGCTTTGCCCTCCGACACTGCCTCGACCACAGCCACCTTGCCCTTCTCCTTGAGCATGTCCTGCTCAAGTGCTCGGGCTGAACCCACGAGGGTCGTGAAACCCTGCGCCAACGGCCCTGTCAGAAGGTGCCGCAACTCAGTACGCAAACCTCCATAGAACCTGTTCACCCTTCTCTCCTCATCATCGAAAGAAGTTCCAGCATAACGCCCGAGGCGGGTGAACTCATGCAGGTAGTCATCAACCAGTCTACCAACCTATGTTAGAGCCAAGAACTGGTTCTCCATCACGATCTGTTGCGACTGAGGCACATACCTTGCGAGGAAGATTCTCGAGAACTCTTCCATCGGCACTTCAACCAGTCACCTTCCCGCAAACTGGCGCCTCTCTACCTCATCCCACCACCGCCTAGCTTCCTTTTCCAGCAAGTAAGAAGCAAAGGTCACTCTCTGCGCTTCCTCCGACTGTGTCGCTGTCAGAATTCGCTTCACATCCGACAACCAGTCCTCGGCCTCAGCTGGGGATTCAACCCCGGTAAACGGAGGAGGTCGAAATCCCAGAAAGTGCTTCAGCTGCTGCTCAGGAGCACGCCTCACGGGGACTTGCTCCACTCTTAGTGGCTCTGGGGCCACTTCCTGCACCGGCAGTTGGTCTTGCCTTTCAGGCTGGCCATTCAACGCAGCTAGAACGGCTTCAGTAACTAGCCGAACCAACTCAGCAGACGGAGCTGTAGGGGCCTCAGCAGACCCACTACTCTCATGCACATCACGGGGACGCGACGGTCCCACTGCACTTCGAGTGCCCTACACAAGTGCAACACACAGTTAGGCGACAGCACAGTCGCAACTAACAACAAAAGGAACACTCAGGTTCCAAAATCATGCAATTATTGTTGGTTTGTTGTTACAACACGAAGAGCGGGTATGGTGTCCCCTCAACCCAGGTATTCTCAATTAGCCGGCTCCACGGGCCACTAAGTCATCCACCAGGACACCCCCACAGGTCGGGTACACCGACCTCAGGTCCCCTCAACGGGTGGGCACATCAACATCACCAGAACTCAGTCTGGGAAGCTGTCGCCTGGCGACAGTGCACAAAACCCCAATTTGGCTTCTAGCTGTGGGTGCTTCCCGGGGCACACCCCCAGGCATTGCTGCACATGCAGTAGCACTCCCACTGCCTCAGAACACCCAAATTCACCAGAACCCAATTCTGGGGAGCTGTCGCCTGGCGACAGTCACTGTCGCCAGCGACAGCTGGACAGAACTCCATTTCTGCTTTTTAACTTCGGGTGCTCCCCGGGGCACACCCCCGGGCGTTGCTGCGCATGCAGTAGCACCCTCTAGTCCTACGAAGCAGTATAACACCCGGAGTTTTTCCCACGACACGCACAATACCACAAAGTATCACCAATCCGGACGCACCGTCTCGGATGGGCTTCACACAGCGCGCCTACGCCCATTTCACGCATGGACTCTATATGAATGCAAGATTTGACTGGGATAACACGAATCGACCCGTCGGAGGCCACGACCTCACCCTTTTGGGTAGGGGCCTCAACGATGCAAGGGTATGGACTAGAACATGTCCAAAAGAGGGTAGAAAAGTTCGTTACCCTTAGACGTCGTTTCTGAACCATGGAGCACGTGAGATCTTCCTCGCACTTCGCCGAATCGAGCTCCAAATCGACTTCTTTGCCGCGATCCCTCACCAAGCCCTAGAGAGGCTCGAATGCTCCGAGAAAAGAGAGAGAGAGCTCGATTTTTCCCCCTTGCGGCAGCCCTAGCCGACCGAGAGAGAAGGTCGGGGAAGAGGGGCTCGATCTTCTTCCTTCACTGAGAGGAGGTCGAGAGAGGGAGAGATCGGGGCTCTCCTTGCCCTAGGCGGCGACGGGAAAGAGGAAGAAGGGGACGGGCCCTCCTTGCCCTAGGCCAACGGGGAGAGGGGAGAGGAAGAAGGGGGCTGCTCCTCCTTGCTCCAGGCGGCGACGGGAGAGAGGGATCGAGAGGGGGCTACCTGGGCGACGAGAGGGAGAGGGCGCGGGAGATCGGGGAAGGAGGATGCGTGCGGCTGCTTCACGTAAACGAGAGCGAGAGAAAGAGAGGGGGGGGGGGGGGGGGGTCAGGTGTTTAGGTTTTAGAGGGAGGGGGGATTTGGGGTTTTAATAAAACCCTAGCCCAAGTCTATTCGCATACCACTCCACTATCCGCACCCCAACTCCTATTCGCACCCCAAACTCATTTTCTTTTGCAATTGAGGCGTTACACACATCACGTGCAACATTATCAAATGTGGAATAATGTGTTGTGACCAATAATATTTAGATTAACATTTACAACGACTTTCAATTTCCAGTTGAATAACTCTTGAATCAACTTACAATGAGAAAGTTGCTTGGTTATCAAATGTGGAATAACCGGCACCAGACCATCTTGGGTTTTCATCAAGAAGTTATTTGGGTTTTCAGTCTGTTTTTAGATGCTTGAATATTGCGACTATAGGTTCTCACTGTTAAAACATAAACTGCGGAGGAAAGTTTCATATTTCTATGAACTTTAATCTCATTTCCCCCAATGTTTTGATTGTGAGAGCTCTATTCAATCCTTTGGTCAAAGGGTCTGCAACATTATCTTTCGATCTCACATCAATAAGGGACATAATCCCTTGACTTGTGAGAGAGGTCAACCAGGATTGTTTCAGCCTGAGATGCCTTCTTTTGCCATTGAACAAAGTGTTCGTAATAATCGTTTTAATAGCCTGATTGTCGCAGTAAACTGCAACAGAACTCATTTTCAGGCTCGACAAAGGAATGTCCATCACCAAATCTCTCAGCCATTCGGCTTCTTCTCCTGCTGACGCAAGAGCGTAGAGTTTGGATTCCATAGAAGAGAGAGCAATACAAGATTGCCTCTTGGACTTCCAGGCTACAGCTGCTCCTCCTAGTGTAAACACAAAACCACTAGTGGACTTGCTGTCGTTTAATTCTGAGCACCATGATGCATCAGAATAACCTTCAAGAACTGAAAGCTGACCAGTGTAAACTAAAACATACTTTTGAGTGTGCTTTAAGTATCTCATGAGCCTACCCAAGGCGTTCCAATGGTCTTTACCAGGATTACTAGTGAATCTGCACAACATGCCGACCGTAAAGGCTATGTCAGGTCTAGTGCAGACCATGACATACATGAGGCTACCAAGCAGTTTAGAATAATCTAACTGTCTAACCATAGCTCCTTCATTAGGCTTTAGCCGGTTAGTGTAGTCGTATGGTGTCTCAGATGCGCTACTGGCACTGTATCCTCACGTGTCCAACAAGGACTTTATGTAGTGGCTTTGACTTAGGGAAATGCCATTTTTCCCAAAGCTCACTTGCATGCCTAGTATAGTGTTAGCTACACCTAGGTCTTTAATGCTAAATTCTTTTTTGAGATCTGACTTAACGTCATCCACTTCGGATTGATCAGACCCCAGAATAAGCATATCATCCACGTACAAGCATATTATGGCGACTTTATCCAATCTATTACGTATGTAAAGACATTTATCCGAGAGACTCGACATGAATCCCATGTTCTTTACACTATAGTCAAACTTCTCATGCCATAATTTCGGTGCTTGCTTTAGTCCGTATAAAGACTTAAGAAGTTTACAGACTTTCATTTCGTGACCGTCTACAATGAAACCTTCAGGTTGACTCATGTAGATCTCTTCGGTCAGATCTCCGTTCAAGAACGCAGTCTTAACATCCAACTGATGAACAACAAAGTGCTCAATAGATGCAATAGCAAGGAGAACCCGAATGGTTGCCAAGTGACACACGGGTGAGTAGACATCAAAGTAATCTACTCCGCTTACTTGTGTGAAACCTTTAGCCACCAGCCGTGCTTTATACTTAGCTACGCTACAATCAGGATTCAATTTCTTTTTCAGAACCCACTTACACCCTACGGTTTTAGCCCCTTCTGGCTTATCAACCAACGTCTAGGTGTTATTCTGAAGAAGAGAACTCATCTCTTCATCTATAGCTTCTTTCCAGAGTAGTGAATCCCTGGATCTCATCGCTTCTTTATAGGTGGATGGATCAGCCTCAATGTGGTAGGTCACAAAGTCACTACCGAAGGTTCGTGGAATTCGCTCTCTCACAGAAGTTCTCCTAGACTCTAGGCCAGAGTTATCTACCGGAACGGAATAGGAGGTGCTCGGTACTGAAGTAGGATCTTCTTCAGTAATAGTTACTTGCATACCTGAGATTGTTAAGTTCTTATCTTTGAGGAACTTATCCTCGAAGAACACCGCATCCCTAGATTCTATTATGATATTATTAGAAATATCAAGGAACCTATCTGCAACACTATCCTCAGCACAACCTAAGTAGACACAAGTATTGGTCCTAGGTCCAACTTTAGGCCTTCTAGGGTCAGGGACCCTAACATAGGCTATACAACCCCAAGTCTCAAGTCGAGTAAACGACGGGGGTCTCTTAAACCAAAGCTCGTAGGGAGTAACATCTAACTTAGCATGAGGGACTTTATTCAGAATGTGATTCGCGGTCAATACTGCTTCACCCCAATAAGCGGAAGGCATGCCTGCAGTGAGCAGCATAGAGTTCAACATCTCTGTTAACGTTCTATTCTTGCGCTCGGCTATGCCGTTAGATTGGGGGGAGTAAGGAGCAGTGGTTTCTATTATGATTCCCTGTGAAGCAAGGAAGCATCTGAACTCACTGGACATATATTCTCCTCCTCTATCACTCCTAAAACGTTTTATTTTCATGCTTAGTTGGTTTTCTACCCTGGTTTTGAAAAGACAAAACTTTTCAAACGCTTCATCTTTAGTTTTAAGCAACGAGATATGACAGAATCTCGTGCAGTCATCTATGAACGTGATCATATACTTCCTCCCACCTCTGGTGACAAAACTTTTAAAGTCACAAATATCGGAATGTATAAGCTCAAGGGGTGTTGTGCTCCTAGTAACCGTCCCAAAAGGTTTCCTAGTGATCTTAGTCTGAGCGCACACTTCACATTTATCAAGTAGAGACTTAGTGTCTAATGTGATCTTGTGAGTTCTAGCTACTTGGAACATTTTCCTGTAGTTTACGTGTCCTAGTCTCTCGTGTAGAGTCCTAGGGCTAACTAAGTTCAATCGAACTTGTTGGACTACCTCACTTGCTAGACTCAGACGGTACATCCTATTTTGGACATAAGCACATTCAAAATAGTGCGAGTTAACTGACAAAGTCACCCTGCCGCTACAGAAGCTAAGCGACATACCCGCATCACATAACAAACTAATAGACATTAAGTTAGCAGCTAGAGAAGGTATAAATTTGACATTCTTTAAAAATAAAGACTTACCTGAGGAGAGCAGCAGAGTTGCATTCCCCACCTTCAACATGTCAGTTGTGCCTCCATTTGCTACAGTAACTGATTCCTTTGCATCCTTCGGCTCTGTCAAAAGATTAGCATTGTTGCAAACGTGGCGCGTTGCCCCCGAATCCAGGTACCACTCTGTGCTGGCCTGCGCGTGTCCGACCATGGAAAAAAAGTCGGATGGCTCAACTTGGCGGACCAAATGGGCTTGGTTGCCTTCTTGTGGTGCCCGGGTTCTCTCTTTCCTCGGTTGCTTGCAGTCAGATGCGCAGTGTCCCCACTTGTTGCAGTTATAACATTTACCCTTAAATTTCTTAGAGGGTTTACTCGAGCCTGCAACCTGGGGGCTACTACGAGACATTTTGGTCTTGGGAGGGGGCGGAGGCCGCTTGGAGCTGGAAATCATGTTGGCAGCTGCCTTCTGCTTGCCAACAGCTTCCAAAGCGTTCTTCGTCCTGTTCTCATCCTCAATGCGTATGAAACGCTTGAGGTCATTCAGACCAACCTGCATCTTCTTGCGATACATTTCCGTTTTGAAATTGTACCACGAGGAGGGCAATTTATACACAATCGTGCCCGCAACAAAACTTTCGGGCAGACTGATGGACTCACTATGCAAAGAATCAATTAAAATTTCAAACTCTGATACCTGAGGGAGAATGGCTTTCTCCTCGTCGAAGCTGAAAGAGTGGAACTTATCCACTAGGTGCGTCTTGGACATGTCCTCCTCCTTCCTGAAGTGCTCCTGCAGCGCATCCCAGATCTCCTTTGCAGTGCTCATCTTCATGTAGGTTTGGGCCAGGCTGGGAGACAAACAGTTGAGCAGGTAGTCCCTGCAGAAGTCTTCATCTGAAAACCACTGGGCCTCATCAGCAGCCAACGACCTCAGCGCCATCGGACTGAACTGTGTAGTACACGTTCAGAAACTTCATCCCGAACTGAGTGTTCAACTTCCAGGTGTTGAATTCAGTCGCCGTGAACTTCTCCGGCTTTAGCATCGGAACGGGTGTCGAGAAGTTGTTCCCCTTCATCATTGTGCTTGGAGACGGCGACGGCGGGAAGAGGCGGAAGGCGGCTGAGGGGGATCTGGAGGCACGAGAGAACAGTGGCGCACAGGCACTGTCTTCTGAAGAGCGCACGGGCAGTGATCGTGCGTGAACTGCTGAGCGCACGATCAGCGGTCGTGCGCGAAGGAACTGTCTGGCTGCTGAAGAGCGCACGATCAGCGGTCGTGCGCGAGGGGTCGAGCGCACGATCAGCGGTCGTGCGCGAACTGGCTGGCTGCTGAAGAACGCATGAGCAGCGGTCGTGCACGAGGGGTCGAGCGCACGATCAGCGGTCGTGTAAGATCTCTTTTTCCAAAACCCGTTCGGGTACTTGAAAACTCGAACCTCTCCCGCATCGCACGGTTGAGGTGGATCTTCGCCCAGAATCACTGCCTTGCGGTGTCACCAACACTCGGGTCGACTAACACCGCTCAGCACCAACCCTGCCGGCTTTACGATCATAAGTAAAATATGCCTACGAATAAGAATAGAAGAAAAGGCATGTCTACAATGTCACAGCATCATATATATATATATAATGAAAATAGCAGTCCAAAAGAGAAGTACAAGCAAAAAGGGGGCTTATTCCCGATACATATCCAAAATAAAGTACTATCTCTCTCTCTCACTACAACATGCGGAAGACTACATCAAAACTCTCAAAATGCGGAAGACTATCTATCTAATCATCAACCTGTGGCATCATAGTAGTGCGCTGCATCTACTGCTCAGGTCCTGTCATCACGTCCTGCTACGCGCGGGACAACTCCGTCTCCTCGGACTCCTGCGGTCACACCGACCGTTAGTCATAAAGACTAAGCCGTTTTTTCCTCGCCTCCCTCCACGACTCCTAGGCACCGAGCGGGAGGAAGAAGCGGAGGACAAACAAGGGATAATCAAGATGGTGGTGACATGGCACTATTCTAGCAGGTATAAGTAAAGCAATAAAATCTAGCTAGCAGTATAGTGCAGGTAAAAGGCAGTAACGTAGAGCAATGAAGTAAGCAGTAAGTAGAAAGGAAATGCAGTGCAGTAAGTAAATCTAAACTACCATCACAGATTCGTACCTTAACTTATATGAACGCCCATACGACATATAAGTTAAGATGTCCAGGTAACCCATCATATAAAAGAGCCCATACTAATTTATATGATGGGGTTATGCTATGTGTATGTTATGTTATGCTATGGTTATGATGTTTTAATGAATTTATGAAATGTGACTCACCCACACGACTCTATGCGCACAGACCTTTATAGTTCCCAATTTGTTTGAAAGGAAGCCAACCTTTCGGGTACCGACCGTAGTGGCTCACGGTGGTAGTGGATCGGGCACTCCACATTCTAGGCGGGTATAGTCACTACCAAGCCTAGACCTCATGTACGCCTCAACGCTAAAAACACAACAGCGGAGCTCCTGCGTACTCTTGCTGGAATCCACCAGACTTTAAGGTCGGGTGGGTTATTAGGGATCGTCCTCCAGACCGCGGTACTCAAACTTACCGGCCCTCTAAACCTCACCCTCACCTGAGTCAACGTACTACCGTCGGTGACACGACTAGCCTAGTACCGAAGACTCGCCACTATTTAAATAAGTAACAGGTGTTAACAAGTCCACCCGAGCTTCCGGCTCAGGGACTAACACACAAGCTGATCCAACCCATCTCCTTCCCGGAGGAGATCCATACCAGCTTGCATTCCCACTTAGGCTACTCTTGCCTACAACTTAGTTAGTGTTATATTTAGGGTGAATCTTGGACTTCCCGCGGCGTACTCCGTAAAGGGGCCCCTAACGGTACTACAGATCAATGGGCTCAACCCCACGATCCTCTTCAAGACAATTACTTTAGTTGGTGGATAACATTTGGTTCACCCTCATCATTTCATATGCTTAGTGTGATTTAGCTCCAGACCCGTCTGACCCTATTGGGTTGGACGTACCTTTTTTCCTTCTACATTAACCCTAATACAACCTCACAACCAACCCTAGGATTGACCCTCCTTGAATCATGGTGTGATATAACTCATTTACTGAATGGATATAACTTCTAAACATTACTTAGGGATATGAATTATCAAAAACTCAAAATTTTGTTTTTATTAAACGCAGACCACCAAATTGAACAATCCATCAATCCTATAAGTGAACCCTTCTAAAAGCTCATTACCAGGGTCTGGCATAATTATCCTAGTCTCCCACTGACCTCAATAAGCTATGTTACAATTTTCATAATTTTCCATACTAATTTGGTATTTATTATAATTTAATGTAGTTAAGGCCTTAAGCCAAATTACACATGAACTACCCTCAAAAGATTCATCATGCTACATGAGAATTATCAGTAAGGTAATATTCCATATAATGGTGGTTCACTGAGTATCATGACCCTAGGATTTCATTTGGCCTACCATATCATCATAATTGTATAATTACCAAAATGCCACTATAATTAGGAAAAATAGTAATTCACTTCTGAAAATTCCACAAAAATTACCAAGTGTCCAAATGGGGACCTAGAGTCCTCTGCCAAATTATTGTGTCATTACCATGTGATTTGATATTTTACAATGATTAAACATTCAAAGGTAGCAATTACCAATTTCTACATGAGGTACTTGAATTACACATCTACAAGCTTCCAAACTGTTTTCATGGGCATAACATAACATAAAACCACAGTTAACCAAGTATCATAACATTGCCCCATGATTTGATATTTTAAAAAGATTTAATACTCAAGTCTTGTAAACTCCAATTTCTACATGAGGTATAAGAAATATAATTCTACAAGCCTCCAAATAATTATCATGGGTATGTATTGACCTAAAACTACAGATAACCAAGTATCACATCATTGACCCATGATTTGGTATTTAAAAAAGATTTAATACTCATAAGGATGTAAAATCCACTTTCTACATGAAGTACATGAAATACAATTCCAATAGCTTCCAAACAATTATCATGGGTATAAAAAAAGCATTGAATGACAGTTAACCAAATATCACAATTTTGCCCCATGATTTATTATTTTTCAAAATTAAATTCCCTTAAGCTAGCAAGTACTTAAAATTTCCTACACAAGGGATAATACTTCAATAAATTTTAACAAAATTACTATAGTACAATTTCATCCCTAATCAGCCACTGATGGAGTTTAAACACCATACAAGGTCCTATGACCATGCATTTCAATGTATTAAGGAAAGGGGTGGCTATTTCATTTATTAGGTAGACAATACTTAAATGCCTCTAAAATTCCCATTTAAATTTCCTAAGACATTTTATTCCCTTAAAATCATATCCCCAAAGTTCAGAGCCAAGGCTAGAACATTTGGCCCTATGTCCTTCACAAATCTCATTTTGCACCCTTAAGGATTCACCCTTAGGGTTTTAGATCACACCACCCTAATTGCTCCAATTGGACCATTAGGGTGTGTCACATGCATTTGTATATCCATACCCACATAACCACGTTGATGGGAGGAGGCTAACACACTCCACTCCTCAAAATGATCTAAACCCCAATTTGACCCTTAAAGGCCCTCATTAGGGTTTCCTATTTTCCATAGCAAATCAACTCTAAATGGAGTGAAATTTTAGGCAAGCACTACTCATGTCCTAAAGAGTATGCGACCAAAGTTTGGTGTCATTTGGACATCAAATGCTCCAAATATCAACTTAATTTAAATATCATAATTACCACAAAAACCCTAAGTAAAATTGTCCACCAAGGGCTGCCCTTTTGGCAGGGGGTTCCCCTAGGGTTACCAAGCCATGGTTAAAAGCACAGCTCCAAATGATGAAGGGTTTGACCTAGGTAATTTTTCTAATGAACTGACCTAGTGTAGGACCAGTCCTAGTAAAACAGCTCCCTAGGGAGCTGTAGGTCACCAAATGACCTAAACTCAAGGCAAAATGAAAGTTAAGACCAAGGCCTACAACTTTTATGTTGAGCACTTTTTCTAAATCGGCCATTAAGAGGCCTTAATTTCTGTTGAAAGTTAACTGATCAAATGGGGGCAGAATAGCTATACTTTGAATTAAATAAATGTAGGTAAAAAAAGATTCTGCACGAATCTTAAAGCAGATCCGAGCCTCCCCCTTCATCTTCTTCCTCCAGCCAACGGATGAGATCAACCAGAGCTGGGCAAACTTGCTCCTCCATTTCCCGTCCATCCCTGCTCCTCCCCGGCCAACCACCACCACCAACACCTTCGTGGTGGTCGGGGCTATGGATTCCCGGCGACATGGCGGCCGGAGGTGGTGTTTTTCGGCGATCCTAGCATGGCCGAAAATCCCCATTTTCCATGGATTTGAGGTTTCGATCCCGACCCAATTGAGCCTGAACCTTCAAATAAAATAGAGGGGAAGCTAGCATAGAGGTAGAGGAGGAGAAACGAACTCTAAAGGGGGCTTGACGGCGGCGGCGGCGGCGGTTGGCCATGGAAATGCTCCTCTCCGGCGACCTTGGCCATTTCCTCCATTCTCCACCAAAAGCTTTGATCCAAGGGTCGATTTCGACTGCTTGCCAGCTTCTGAAGCTAATGAGATGGTCAAATGGGAGTGGGGAGGAGAGTATAAGGGAGTTTGAACTAGGATGCCCACGTTTTTGGCATTTTGGCCAACCAATCAGATGTACAGCTGCCCTTCTGCCCTATTCCCAGGTGCCCAACAATCACCCAAGGCCCTAGGCTGATTGAGGTGGAGTGTAGAGGAGGGGGGTTAGCTTTTGCTTTTGCCTTTTTGCTTTTGCCTTTTTAATCAACTTTTGGTCCCCCCTCTCATTTGATTAATCAGACCATGGTTTGGGTTCAGTCCAAGGCTGACCATGGGCATGTCCTAAGTCCATGAATGATTGGTTAGATGATGGGGGTTGAGTTCCACTCAATTTAGGCTTGAAATTAACCTTTAATGGGCTATGTTGACCATGGTTGACTTTGGTCAACCAAGGTGAGTGGGTTGACCCCACTTGGGGGTCATGGGTCCCTTAACATCACCCAACATAGGTTGGTCCATGGTGGGGCTCCAATTGGTTCAATTTAATCAAAGGGTGTAGATTTGACCAAAATTGGGTAAAGTTTGACTTTGGTCAATTGGTGTCAATTGGTCCCACCATGATGGGGCTTTTGGGTCCAATGAGTTCCTTAAAGTGTTTAGAGTGTGGTGGTAAGGTCAATTTGAACATTTGGAGTCAATTGAACCCTAATTGACTTAGTTTGGTTAATGTTGACCTAATGTTGACTTTGGTCAATTTCATGCAATTGGGTCCCACCCAAGTGCAATTCCCATGATAATGGTCTTCCTTAGTGGTTAGGGTAGTATGGGGAAGGTCAATTTGGTGAATTGAGGGTCAATTGGCCTAAGGGAGTGGTATTGGGCTATGTTGATTTTGTGCCCTTGGTGTGCACTTAGCACACTCCACTTGGACCAAGGGCCCTAGTGGCCACTCTGCACACCACCCATACCCTAACACCATCTAGGGGTCTAGAAAGATTGGGGATGTTACAAATTCCAATAAACAAAAGAAATATTTCGTCCTCGAAATTTAGGTTTGGGTCTACGGGTTGCAAGTACTTATAAGAGTAAAGGATTTCAAAGACGATTAATTTGCACCTGAGGTGAAGAGTTCCGGGAAACATTGTTGCATGAAGTCCAAGGGCACCCAGCTGTGCTCCTCTTGCCCATGCTTGAACTACAATACTCGGACCTCAGAATCTCCTTCCACGGAAGAACCCGGACCTCTACTATAAGAGAACTCAAACCGGAGCAACATTCTTTACCAAAATTTCTCATCGCACTTCTACTATTACTTGCTAAGAATATCAGCAATGTTCCCACTAGGGGTTAATTGAAGGTTTACCCCGCCGCTCAGACCATCGTGCCATTAATCATAATGCGGGTTCTACTTGCTCCATCCCGGTAATAAATAGAAAATAGACACTTCAAAAATCAAAACAAGCTAACCAGGCGTGGGTGTTATCAAAAACACTACCCTCCCTGAAGGAGGATCCACCTGTACTACATAAGATCCTACCGAGTTAATTTATACTATCTTGTCGCGATAGATGGCACCGAAAACCTTCGTGTTCAACTTAACTTCATAAGGTTATAATCACGAACCATGCTTACCTAATACTCTGCTCATAAATCAATTAGCCAGGACGTGACCATTTAACCAACCGTCATTGTCTATGTTGATTCTTCACTATATGATTCTCTTACACGAAGGTGTTCAACACCATCTACACCAAGAGACCTTATCCCTTAACAAATGAGGTCTCGGCTGATAGACCGTTTCCGACTCCGCGGATGCGAGGTCAGGTTTATCAGCTACTAAGTAAAAAAATGATCTTTGACTATACTTGGGTCAGAGTCTCCTATGTCCTACAAATGTTACAAGAGGTTAACGCTTCCTCCCGTTAAATAAATGCAAATAACCTTCATGCTTTCCTTGAGGCACATAAAGTCCGCAGATTAAAAAAAGATGTTCGTGAAATGTCTCTCATCTACTTTCCATATCCATTTGGTTCATATCCCACGAGGGTAAAACCCTTTTTATCAAGTCATATTTTGGCACAATTTGATTTCAACATGCAGGGGGACTCATTAAAACCCATTAATCCTCGAGAAATTCCACCATTTATATCTGAAAATCAAACTTGTCTCCCTTAATCCTGAATCTTCCTACCTGGGATTATAAATTTTGGAGAAATTGTAAGTTCTGGTTCTTAAGATCAGAGGATTGTATATCTTCAATATATCATTCGTCAAATTTCACTTTAGATTTCCAATATCGAGTGGACTAAACTTCCAAAGTCGGGTAATCTTGTCTCACTTAAGCTATAATTTAAGAATTAACGGATTCATCATACCGACCCTTCTCTTAATTATGTCATCAAAAAAAAATTTTACGTCGTTACGTATCATCAAGTAAAATTAATAACATTAAGCGGGAGTTGATAGCAACGGTACCTAATCAATCGTTTTAACTCCCCCTTCCTCAATATTTCAACACGTGACGGTCGTTGACATTTTTCCTGAGATCCGAACATAGAAAGATTCTCCATTTTAGCCCTAAATAGTTTATACCATCATATTACAAGATCCAACGAGTCACCTTCCTGAGCTCTCCGGTTGTGCATGAACCAACTCTAAGAGTAAAGTGATCTTAACTAAATTTTCACCAAGGAGAGGGCTTGAATTTTAATTAACAATACTATCCGAAAATTACCCTTGAAAGCCCTGGAGTGCGAGAAACTCTAATTGTAATCTTTACTTGCGAAAACTTGATTCCAATCTTCCAAATTCCATGATGTGACACATTTATCCCAAGCTACTAAACCTGGCATTCTTTCTTGTTTTCAATACTTGACTAAAGCGAGACATTTGTTCGGACGCCAATGATTATTAATTGCTCGGATAACTCTACAAATCGATGTCTAGAGGTTAAGAAGGTGTATCTATAACAATACACTTGCAAGTTTGTTACGATAAACTGATTATTTCTTCTGGTCAAGTGGACTTAAAGCCCAGTCTTACTTCTAACCATTCTACATTTTACTTGGTCTTGCACTGAATTTGTCGTTTATGACGTTCTTCCCTTGTGACTGGTAAGAGCTTGATGACCAAACGTCCTTATAACAGACAAGACAACGTTGCTTGGATCAGGAAGTTAGTGAAATTCCCTAAATTCTTAACCTGACTTTCTTGATTCCGAGAGTCTTATGCCCATACACTGGACAACCCTTTACGTATAAACGATTGATTAACAGGTTGATCACTTTTGTCGACTTAGACTCAGCCTTGGAGCAATAAGATGAGTATATGCTCACTCTTAAAGTGTACCATTCACTTGACTTGCTCGCATAACTAAAGCGATCACAACTTGGTATAAACACCCCCTGCTATTTAAGGTGAAGAAATTCTCCAAGGGTCTCAAACTTCTAAGGAGGGTTGGTCCACAAAGCAAAAGTGTATGAATAAGATCTCGTCAACACCTGAGTTTCATTGAATACTCCAAAACCCGAGATTACTACAAAAATGTCATAACCTTTTCTAAACAAAGTCTAGGGGTAATCCAAGTCGGTATTTTATTGGCCCAATAAACAAAAGGATAAGCCCCTACCGATTTGGGCTAAGTCTCTTCAATACTTCTACGGTATATTCATCTTACATACGTACATAAACTGTAGGGCATATAATCTCTGACTTGGTGTTCCACCCTGAGACATATTGTTATGATAAGACTTAGGCTCCCAATGTTATAAATTATGCTAACTTTTCTGAATTCCCTATATGATTAACTAGGAAAGGGGCCTTTTCAAAACAAAAATATTCAAATTCCAATTCGACCTCTGGTATTTTATGGTGGCTGCCTCAACGTACTATAATGGGAAGTATCAAGTTATGGTAAGAGGGTTATGCTCATGGGTCTTCTATTACTCTAAAGAAGACTACAGACACCCGATCTCCTCGAGATGGTCCTACCACCTGATAATAAAGCGTAACCTTTAGCGTGAGAGTCTCAACGTCAAGACTTATACTAACTTCTTCCCTTAGCTACGTTGGGTATCCTTAACATTCAACCAAATCTAGACCCGAGGTCGCTCTTTAGACTAGGATGCGTCACTAAATTGTCTAAGTAAGTCAAAATTTGACCTAACTTGAAGCTTAGTGGACTGTTTTATGTGATTTCATACATGGGCACACCACAGCTTCCGCTGCATAGTTTGTCCGCAAACTACACTCGAGCGGGGTGACCCAGTATGTTGTGGACTGTTCTCTTATGATCGTTCGTTCAGTGATACCATTTGTAAGATCTCTTTTTCCAAAACCCGTTCGGGTACTTGAAAACTCGAACCTCTCCCGCATCGCACGGTTGAGGTGGATCTTCGCCCAGAATCGCTGCCTTGCGGTGTCACCGACACTCGGGTCGACTAACACCGCTCAGCACCAACCCTGCCGGCTTTACGATCATAAGTAAAATATGCCTACGAATAAGAACAGAAGAAAAGGCATGTCCACAATGTCACAGCATCATATATATATATAATGAAAATAGCAGTCCAAAAGAGAAGTACAAGCAAAAAGGGGGCTTATGCCCGATACATATCCAAAATAAAGTACTATCTCTCTCTCACTACAACATGCGGAAGACTACATCAAAACTCTCAAAATGCGGAAGACTATCTATCTAATCATCAACCTGTGGCGTCGTAGTAGTGCGCTGCATCTACTGCTCAGGTCCTGTCATCACGTCCTGCTAACGTATGAGATCAACCAGAGTTGGGCGAACTTGCTCCTCCATTTCCCGTCCATCCCTGCTCCTCCCCGGCCAACCACCACCACCAACACCTTCGTGGTGGTCGGGGCTATGGATTCCCGGCGACATGGCGGTCGGAGGTGGTGTTTTCCGGCGATCCTAGCATGGCTGAAAATCCCCATTTTCCATGGATTTGAGGTTTCGATCCCGGCCCAATTGAGCCCGAACCTTCAAATAAAATAGAGGGGAAGCTAGCATAGAGGTAGAGGAGGAGAAACGAACTCTAAAGGGGGCTTGACGGCGGCGGCGGCGGCGGTTGGCCATGGAAATGCTCCTCTCCGGCGACCTTGGCCATTTCCTCCATTCTCCACCAAAAGCTTTGATCCAAGGGTCAATTTCGACTGCTTGACAGCTTCTGAAGCTAATGAGATGGTCAAATGGGAGTGGGGAGGAGAGTATAAGGGAGTTTGAACTAGGATGCCCACGTTTTTGGCATTTTGGCCAACCAATCAGCTGTACAGCCGCCCTTCTGCCCTATTCCCAGGTGCCCAGCAATCACCCAAGGCCCTAGGCTGATTGAGGTGGAGTGTAGAGGAGGGGTGGGGGGTTAGCTTTTGCTTTTGCCTTTTTGCTTTTGCCTTTTTAATCAACTTTTGGTCCCCCCTCTCATTTGATTAATCAAACCATGGTTTGGGTTCAGTCCAAGGCTGACCATGGGCATGTCCTAAGTCCATGAATGATTGGTTAGATGATGGGGGTTGAGTTCCACTCAATTTAGGCTTGAAATTAACCTTTAATGGGCTATGTTGACCATGGTTGACTTTGGTCAACCAAGGTGAGTGGGTTGACCCCACTTGGGGGTCATGGGTCCCTTAACATCACCCAACATAGGTTGGTCCATGGTGGGGCTCCAATTGGTTCAATTTAATCAAAGGGTGTAGATTTGACCAAAATTGGGTAAAGTTTGACTTTGGTCAATTGGGGTCAATTGGTCCCACCATGATGGGGCTTTTGGGTCCAATGAGTTCCTTAAAGTGTTTAGAGTGTGGTGGTAAGGTCAATTTGAACATTTGGAGTCAATTGAACCCTAATTGACTTAGTTTGGTTAATGTTGACCTAATGTTGACTTTGGTCAATTTCATGCAATTGGGTCCCACCCAAGTGCAATTCCCATGATAATGGTCTTCCTTAGTGGTTAGGGTAGTATGGGGAAGGTCAATTTGGTGAATTGAGGGTCAATTGGCCTAAGGGAGTGGTATTGGGCTATGTTGATTTTGTGCCCTTGGTGTGCACTTAGCACACTCCACTTGGACCAAGGGCCCTAGTGGCCACTCTGCACACCACCCATGCCCTAACACCATCTAGGGGTCTAGAAGGATTGGGGATGTTACAGGTCGTGCGCGAACTCCTCCTTTGCAAGCAGCGGCTCGTCTTCTTCGCAGATCTAGGGCACCGGCTGAAGCAGATCTGGAGCTTCTTCCTCCAGGCAAACGGCAGCAACGGCGAAGACGCGAGAACGAGGGCTCCGGGGAAGGACGGGATCGCGATCTTCTTCTCGAACGGCAGACGACGCACGCGAACGGCAGCAGCGCCGGAAGAAAGATCCGCGACGGGGAACGCGACGGGAAGCACGATCGACGACGGCTAGCAGCGGCGACCTACCTGCTTCGTCGATCTCCTTCCTTCCTTCACGAACGACGGCGGCTGCAGGAAAGGCGCGATCGAGCGGCAACTTCCGGACGACGGGAGCGAACCCTAAGGCGTGTTTCGAGATTGTAGAGGGTCGCTCGAAACATCCAGAGGAAGTCTAAGTGGAACTATCTCTCCGTTGCCTCCAGCTAGGTATATATAGTAGAATACCTAGGGTTTCCACACGCATAGCCCCCGAGCTCGTTATTCGTCCGAATATACACTTACAACCTTCTCACTGCAGCCTGTGGGTCTGTTCATATGCATTCATCCACCAAATAGTGAGGGATAGTTCCATGCTCGAAATACTTAGCTCCTGGGATCTAACGAAAAGAGAAGTAACTCAAGCTACTCCACAAGTCTCGAACTCAGTTGAACCAATATCCGAATTTCAACAATATCACAAGAGACTAGATTCGGCGGCCCATGCTACATCATCCAATTTAAAAAGTTAATCCACACATTATAGTCCTACATAAAAAAACTAACAGGCCTCTATACCTTCAACCCAATGATTTTAATTGCACTTTGTTTTCAGTGTCCTTGCAATTTTCTCAATTTAGAAAAATTTAATCCTCAAAAATGAATCATCGCATATTATAACTCAAGTCCACGTCATCTGACCAACGTATGACTCTCTAGTTATTTCTTGACTACCTGGCAACACATCTCTCTCTCTCTCTCTCTCTCATAATTATATCTTGATTCTCTAGAATAGTGAACATTAAAAGATTTAGCATAAGTCGTTTGGCCCGGCTTATAATTTGCTCCGGTGAGTTGGGTCAAAAACGTCGTTATCATAGATTGTATGTTTGGCAAGACAAAGGTTATGACCGCTACTAAGGAAAAAAATAGTTTTGAGCATAAATTGCATGAATTTTTTTAGGTGAGATCGGGCATTCACGATGCACGACCATGCGTTCACGACCGCCACCACCGCGCCAAACGAAGCTCAAGTCAAATATAAATCTTTACATGTGCAGTTTTTTTGTTAGAGTAAATTTTCTATGGCGCATCGTATAATTAGAACATTTAACTTCATTTTGATGGGACAAAAATGCCCATGGAGAATTTAGTAAGTTGATAGGCCTCTATTTTGAAGCTCAAGGGTAGTGTGTAAATGTAAAAAATTTCATTTTGAGTTACATTATTTTATCGCGGGGGTGAGAGCTTTAGTTTTTGTTGTAACTTCAATTTCCAATGGTGCCACGAACAACGTTCTTACGAACCGAGCTTAGGCCTACATATTCTCGCTTTATGCACGCCAATGCTATGCACGCTACAAAATTTTATTTGCAGACCATTTTTTGAAATGCGCAAAAAAAACTGTCATTTGCATTTAAGAACTCATATGGAATGTTGATAACTTGTCCCAATATTAAGATCAACACTCAATTACTAAGTAGATAAAACAATAAATTTAGTAGTTAGAATTACAAAGAACAAGGAAACAAAAATATCCAAAACTTCACTGCAAATATAAATGAGTCAGTGTTTAAATAATATTTAGTAACAAATATATTTTTTACATTAAATATCTTGATAAACTATACTATTGGATCATGCCTGGTATGAGATTTCGGGTTTCCGGTCTGTAAACGGACTTCCGGCCTCAAGTGGGGGTTATGAATGAACTTTCGTTGTGAGGTCGGGGCTGAAATGGAGTGCCGACTGTCTGGGAGTGGAGATCCAAAAGATGCAGTTGCAAGTTTAAATCCGAAATAGCGGCCTACGGGTAAAGAAAAAAATATTAGGTGTTTATTTTGAAACATGTATTCACAATTGCGCGCATCTAACATCACTCTAAAATAAATAATAAACTTTGAATTGTGCTCTGGCTTTACAAAGTGGCTGCCAATGACTATGGCCCATGTCAATGAAGCAATTTTTTCGTACGCCAAGCGTATATCAGCTATATATGCGTGACTTTAAAAAAAATGAATTTTTCGGTTATCTATTGTTGCATTTTACGTTTAAAAAATGTAAATTCTTAATTAACATATTTTTATAAACAATTTAAGATTTTAATTGCGTAAAAAATATGATTTTTTTTCAAAATCATCCGGCCAGACGTTGTTTTTGAAATTCCGGCCCCAAAAACTGTAAGTCATAAAACCTAAGATCATACACCCCAAAACCTAAAATCATACACCCCAAAACACTAAACCCTGATAACCAATCTGACGGCCCAAAATTCACCTGCATCTATGTTATCCCTACCCAAAGAAGTGGTTATCATGGTTTTATGCGGGTGGAGGCAGAACAGCCCCTCACTAGCTGTCTATGCGGGGGAGGCATATCTATGCCGACTGCTGGGTAGAAGCGGACACGTGCACACGTGTCAAAAACAGCTGGCCACTAACGCTGACGCGGCGGTGGAATGGCGAGCAAGGAAGGCAACCTCCCAGGTTCCCACGCGTTGGCGCGCCTTATCATAGGTAAAAGATATCTGATGGGCCAATAGGATCGCGCCACACGACGCGCCACGATGTATTATTGTCAAATATTGATCATTACTATTTTGCCCACTAATTATCAGTAAATTGTCAGTATTCATTACTATTTTGCGCGGAATCATTTGCATGATATTTCTTTTCATAATAATTAAAAAATATATAAATATATATTAAGCACAGCTAATTTATGTTTTTCCGTGCTTAAAAATATATATTTAGGTAGTTCAATGCATAATTAAAATTTATAGATTCGTAATTCAGTTGTAGGAAAATATTAGTCATAAGAATTACTAATTTTATCAATGCTAGAATAGATTAGTATCAAATATCACTCACAATATAATTAAATAATTAATCTGAACTAAAATAACTGAGCACAAAAAGACCATTAAAACCTTGAGGTAAATAAGAGCTATTAAACAAAGCATTCGTGTGTGAACATATATTGGCTTCCACCCAAATTCCTAATCCACGTGTATATGTATTTTTTGTTTCAGATTTTGTGAAGGTATATCTCTTCAACACCGGGGACTTTATAGGCAAAGAAAATAAAAATAAAAAAAAAATAAAAATAAAATATACAGAAAGTGAAGACAAATAATATCGCACGTGCGGTCAGCCACGTGATACCGAATCCCACAGCTCTCCGCACCGCCGCCGTGCAAACCCGACCCGGCCCATCTCCACGTCATATACCACCTCCATCCCCTGCTGCTGAAAATTTCCCAAGGTCCCAGCCGGCCCGCCGGCGGCGTCATCCTTCTCCCACTCTTCATCGCCAGTACTCATCAGCATCAAGCAACCCACGCGCTCCCCCTCGCTCTCAAACCCTAAGAAGTAATTCCTCGTCGGCAACCACAAGCTCGCGTTTCCAGCGAAGTGGAGCCCCAACGCCGGCACACGCCGCCTGTCTTTACTTTCATTCCCGTACTCATAGCACGGTCCGAGCCCCGTCCTCTCCTCCGCGCCGGAGGCGCCCACAAAACCCCTCCTCTCCATCTGCCGCCTGAACTCCGCCGTCAAATGATGGTGCGTATCGCTGGGGAGCATCGTGAACGTTGTGCCAGAGTCAACCACCATTCCTCCACCACCGTATCGGTCGACGGAAGACAGTTTAGGTCCCGCCGGTAAAGTGACGCGGCCGACGGAGAGGGACAAAAGGGCTACGGAGTAGAAAAAAGGGTTGATTGGGTTGCGAAGCAGAGGAGTGTAGGTAAAGGAGGAGGATGAGGAGCGGCCGAGGATAAGAGGACTGGGACGCCGGAGGCGGTGGGAGAGGAAGGAGTGAGAGATGAGGCAGTAGGAGAAACGGGAGGCAAGGGAAGGGGATAGCTTAGCGAGCTGTGTGGGGAGGGAGAGTGCGCCGCGGCCGAATCCAGCAACGCCGACGGGCTCGGCGAGAGCAGAGTGGGCGCATGCGAAAGTGAAGTTGGGAAGGGAGAGTCCGGGCAGCGATAGGCTGCCGCGGCGGAGGGAGGCTAGCAGGCTTCCATCGCCGTAGGCGTAGTAGAGAAGGGGGCAGGGAGAGGAGGAAGGAGAGCAGGAGGAGGTTTCGATGTCGTCGAGAGGGCAGTGGGAGGCGGCGCAGAGGTCGGAGGAGGGGAGGGAAGAGTGGGCGGCGGAGCAGAGGAGGGAAGAACAGGGGAGCGGCGCAGAGGACGGAGGGGGAGGAGGAGGCGGGGAGGAAAGGGGGAAGCTCGGCTTATTTTCACAGAGGATGCATTCGAAGGGGGAGCATGGAAACCAGAGGAGGTCGCTGCCGGTGTCGAGATACAGGGAGACGGTGGTCGAGGAGATAGAGAGGGAGAGCGTGTAGTCGGATCCTGCAGCGAGTGGCAGGGAGAGTTGCCGTCGGCGGTGGCGTGAGAGAAAGCGGGAGGCGGATCGGAGGGAGGAGGATTTGAGGAAGTGGGATTGGGAGGGGAAGGTGGAGGGAGAGTGCGAGCTGGTGTGGGAGAGGTGAATGAGGAGGGGTAGATTGGAGGAGGAGGATGCAGCGGCGGTGTAGTGGGATTGGAAGAAACAGAGGAGGAGGAGGAGCAGGAGGAGGAGAGTTGAGCGCCGGAACGCCATTTTTGTAGCATGGATTAAGAGCAAACGAGAGAGGCGAAGCTTTATGAAGGGGTTTGGAAGTGGAGCTGGCCGGTGAGTAAAGTTCTGGAATGTCAACAGTTATATTGGATTTACGCTTTTTCGGTCAATACTATTTTGTGGATTGTGTTTTTCCATTCCTTTTAAACGTTTATGAAAAAGAAAGGCTAAATATTTATTTTAGTGCGAAGCATTTTGGTAGTTTTAGACTTCATTTGGCGCGGCGGTGGCGGGCGGCATTTGCGGCAAACACCGCCGCAAGGCGAGTAAATAAACGCCCGGCGGCGGGGTTTGTCATGTTTGCACCCGCCGCGCCATGAAAAAGCTTCAAAACGGATCTTTTCGAGCCCCGCCTCCTCCCCTCCGATCCCAACCGCTCATCTCCACCCGCTGGTGCTGCCCGCCACCGCCGCGCCAAATAAAGCCTTAAGCTTTCAATCATAAATATTTTTTACTTCAAAACTTTGGTCCCTGAGTTTTTAGTAATTTTACAAATACAGTGAATATTAGCACCTTTACCTTAATATCCTGTGTGGTTGATTCTCTTGATCTGATTAGGAGAGAGAGTAGCTGCCCTCTAGGATGACCAAAATGTTGATGTATATGAGCTGCACTTCTTGTTGAGTTATTTTAACAGGGAAAATGTGTAGCTATCTTTTGGACTATGAAAATTAACATGTATTTCATGTCAATCGAAAAAAAAGGATAGTCGTCTTTGATCGTGAAAAATGACACGTGCTTCCTTTCAATCCTCATCTACCTCATGACATCCATCTACCACCACTATCTCAAAGGATTTGACCATATAAATAGCCATGATGGAGGATGAGGAATACATCCACTTCTTTTCAAACACAAGCATTGAAAGATTTCTCTTGAGAGACTTTTATGGCAATTGGTCTTAGTTTGTGTTGACGCCAGGAAAATCCTGACCTCAAAATTCGGATCAATGCAGCCCGAGGTTACTGATCCTACGGTCCAACTCCACGGTTCGGATAGCTAAAATAGGAGAGAGAAAATGACTAAGCACACCCCAGGTGCTCCAGCAGGGAGGTCCCACCACATACCCGGAAGTTTGGGAGAAACTTCCCCTCCGCAACCAAGAGCTGGGCGAGGTACTAGACGGGCATTGACTTGGCGAGTATCCAGCTTGGGGGGACCTCGACCACTTCCAAAAGTGTCATTTCTAGTACCCCTGAGGGTATATTTATAGATAAATCCTAGGGGGGGTCCAGGCGAGGATACTGCCTCTGCTCGCGAGTTACAAGGGCTACTCGCCCATACTCGCGAGATACTCGCCCAAACTCGCCTCTGCTCGCCCCTTGCTCGCCCAGCTCGCCTCTTGCTCGCCCAGCTCGCCTCTTGCTCGCCCCTGCTCGCCCCTGCTCGCCTCGCGAGGTCGGCGAATAGGCATCTCCTTAGGCCTTTCTGATCTCGACGAATTACGGGTTGAACATAATCCCCGCTTTTTTCGAGCTCGCTCGCGAGGTCGGAAAAACAATGTTGGACCCGCAGTTCGGAGAGATGTGAACAAGAGGACGTATCGCGCAAGGTCCTTCCCAGGAGGGGATCTCATCTGTAGGAGAAAAAAAGAGTCGATACCTCGCTAAGCTTAACTGGAGGAGGAGAGAATGCCGACACTTCACGGGAGCCGAGCTCAACTAGAGGTGAAGAGAAGGTCGACACCTCACAGGAGCCGAGCTCAACTGGGGGAGGAGAAAAAGTCGACACCTCACAGGAGTTGAGCTCAACTGGAGGCGGAGAGAAGGTCGACACCTCGCAGGAGCCGAGCTCAACTGGAGGCGGATAGAAGGTCAATACCTTCTAGGAACCGAGCTCAACTAGAGGTGAAGAGAAGGTCGACACCTCGCAGGAGCCGAGCTCAACTGGGGGAGGAGAAAAGGTCGACACTTCACAGGAGCCGAGCTCAACTGGAGGCGGAGAGAAGGTCGACACCTCGCTGGAGCCGAGCTCAACTGGAGGTGGATAGAAGGTCAACACCTTCTAGGAGCCGAGCTCAACTAGAGATGAAGAGAAGGTCGACAGGAGCCGAGCTCAACTGGAGGCGGATAGAAGGTCAACACCTTATAGTAGCCGAGCTCAACTAGAGGTGAAGAGAAGGTCGACACCTCGCAGGAACCGAGCTCAACTGGAGGCGGAGAGAAGGTCGACACCTTCTAGGTGCCGAGCTCAACTAGAGGTGAATATAAGGTCGACACCTTATAGGAGCTGAGCTCAACTAGAGGTGGAGAGGTCCAAGGGGACACACCACCCCGAGGCCTCCATCCTATTGCGTTTGTTGAATGCTGGTCGGTTAAATCGATCATCTCTTCGTCAAGTTGGGGGGTTGGCATCCAGACTCTCCTCTGATAACCTCTCCAGTCGGATGGGAAGTGCAGTCGGGGGGGGGGGGGGGGGGGGGGGGGGGGGGGGGGGGGGGGGGGGGGGGGGGGGGGGGGGGGGGTAACTCGGCCAACGTGCAAGGGGGGAGCTGATCTCGACCGTCAATGCAGAGGCTTGGTCTTAGGAGGACTCTCTCCCGAGGCGCTATCCACCACCCGAATTGGGTTTTTACGAGAGTCGAGTCGGAGACCTGTCCCCCAATCGGTCGTCAGGTTGCGGAAGAGTCTTCATACTGTCACTCAACAATCAGAGGGGATTAACCGCACCAACTCATATGATTGGAATAAACGACAAGAGATATTAGGCTTTGCCGCAATAGGTCAAATGACACTTTTATACAAGGGTCCCTCAGTCAAGTAGATCGATCATCGCTTCGACGAGTTTGGGAGGTCGGCGTCCATACTTTCTCCTGATAATCTCTCCAGTCGGATGATAGATGCGGTCGGAGGGTAACTCGACCAACATGCAAGGGGGGAGCTGATCTCGACCGTCAGTGCAGATGCTTGGTATTAGGAGAACATACTACCGAGGCACCATCCCATCATCCGCTCTGGGTTTTACGAGAATCAAGTCGGAGGCTCGTTTCCCAACCTGTCGTGGAGATCGGTTTTACCTACTTCGAAAAGCTCTTGCCATAAGAGAAAAACAATTCTCGCGGCCCATGTTTCACGGGGTGAGGAATTTTTATTTAAATGGAATAAACACAAGGAGGGGGAGAATAGACCTTCCCGCTCAGGGATAGAACCTTTTCAGGTCATTGCCGCTCCATGTATTCCCAAGTGATTGCCCTTCATGATTCTACAGGCGGTCTCTGCCAGTCTTGAATGCCTCTTGAACGATTAAAGATCCCTCATTGTTCAGTTCGAGCTTCTCGATGACAAGTGATCTCCCTGTTGAGCCTTTAGGTACTTCTGAGCAGTTCACCATGAAGGGGACTGACAGTCGGGGAGGTTCCAAAGGAACACACCATCCCGAGGTCTCCAGCCCACTTGGGTGTTGCTGAAGGATGACGTCAAGTAGGGACTGACAGTCGGGGAGGTTCCAAAGGAACACACCATCCCGAGGCATCCATCCTACTTGGATGCTGAATGCCGACCCAACCTGTTTCCTGTTGCTCAACAATTAAACGGGGAGTTAAGCACACTTAAGCACATTAACTCACACGATTGGAGGAGATGGTCAGAAACAAATTGCTTTGTTACGGGCTTTTATCCCTCGAGGGTACACGACACCTTTATTCAAGGGTCCCCTGATCGGTTAAGTCGATCATCTTTTCGTCAAATTGGGAGGTCGGCGTCCAGACTTCTTCCTGATAATCTCCCCAGTCGGATGAGAAATGCAGTCGGTGGGAACCGCGGCCAACATGCAAGGGGGAGCTGATCTCGGATGTCATTGCAGAGACTTGGACTTAAGGGAACGCACAACTGAGACACTGTCACATCATCCGCTCTGGGTTTTACGAGAATCAAGTCGGAGGCCCGTTTCCCAACCTGACGCGGAGGTCGGCTTTACCTGCTTTCTTTCTTTCTTTTGAAAACGCTTTGCTGAAAGAGACAAAAAGACTCACAATCTCCCATGTTTCAGGGAGGTGAGGGATATCAACTTGAAGGCTATACGAGTAAGAACATAGCATCGGGGATACCAACTGGGACACCTTATGAGTAAGACCCCTCATGGATCATAGCCGACGGAAGGAGATCATCGGGAGTAAGGAGCTTGCGGAATACCAAGCTTGAAGACGTCACGAGTAAACATTCTCGTGGAACATAAGTCCTTCATGAAGATCATCGCGAGTAGAAGCTCGCGGAACACCAGCTTTGAAAACCATCGCGACTAGGAGCTCGCCGAACATCAACTTGGAGACCTCGCGAGTAGGTTGTTTGAAGAAGTCCATCGCGACTAGGAGCTCGCCGAGCATCAACTTGGAGACCTCGCTAGTAGGTTGTTGAAGAAGTCCATCGCGACTAGGAGCTCGCCGAGCATCAACTTGGAGACCTCGCGAGTAGGTTGTTGAAGAAGTCCATCGCGACTAGGAGCTCGCCGAGCATCAACTTGGAGACCTCGCGAGTATGTGGTTGAAGAAGACCATCGTGACTAGGAGTCGCGGAACAGCTTATGTGCTTTCCCTTGGTGGCGAACTCATCATGAATCATTCTGTTTGTTAGTCAGACAAAAGTACTCGCGGGCTTTACCAAAGCACCCGTAAGTGAACATGTATGGAAATCACTGGTATTGAAGAAGGAGGAAACTGAGGGGAGGTGGAGTATACCTTTTTGCAGGCGAGCGGGCTCCTTCAATACTCGCCAGACCTTGAAATTGCCCTTCAGGAACTCGCCACTCCTGAACTAGGCACCAGGTTCTCACCACCTTGCGAGTAGAGAACTCACCCTCGCGAGTAGAGAACTCGCCTATGGGCGAGTATAGAAGAATCTTGCTCGCCTGCATGAAGTCGCCTCATTTGATGTTGCTCGCCTATGTGCGAGTAAGGAAGAAGCTCGCCTATAGCGAGTATTGAAGGAGCTCGCTCGCCTGCAAAAAGTCGCCTGCATGAACTCGCCTATGAGCGAGTAAGGATAGCGAGTAAGGAAGGATCTCGCCACTATCCAGGAAGCTCGCCTCTCTTCCGAGTAAAGTCGCTGGTCTGAACTTATCTCGGGATCTCGCCTGCAGGAACTCACCTATGGCAAGTAGGGATCTCGCCAGCATGGAACTCACCTACATGAAGTCGCCTCTGGAACTCGCCTGCATGAACTCGCCTCTGGAACTCGCCTGCATGAAGTCGCCTCTGGAACTCGTCGGCATGAACTCGCCTCTGGAACTCGCCGCCATGAAGCCTTCTCGCAAAAATTTCTTCCTCCGACTACGATCCACGCTCACCGCACCAAAGTGTTGACGCCAGGAAAATCCTGACCTCAAAATTTGGATCAATGCAGCTCGAGGTTACTGATCCTGCGGTCCAACTCCACGGTTCGGATAGCTAAAGTAGGAGAGAGAAAATGACTAAGCACACCCCAGGTGCTCCAGCAGGGAGGTCCCACCACATACCCGGAAGTTTGGGAGAAACTTCCCCTCCGCAACCAAGAGATGGGCGAGGTACTAGACGGGCATTGACTTAGCGAGTATCCAGCTTGGGGGGACCTCGACCACTTCCAAAAGTGCCATTTCTAGTACCCCTGGGGGTCTATTTATAGAGAAATCCTCGGGGGGGGGGGGGGGGGGGGGGGGGGGGGGGGGGGGGGGGGGGGGGGGGGGGGGGGGGTCCAGGCGAGGATACTGCCTCTGCTCGCGAGTTACAAGGGCTACTCGCCCATACTCGCGAGATACTCGCCCAAGCTCGCCCCTTGCTCGTCATACTCGCCCCTTGCTCGTCATACTCGCGCCTTGCTCGCCCAGCTCGCCTCTTGCTCGCCCCTGCTCGCCTCGCGAGGTCGGCGAATAGGCGTCTCCTTAGGCCTTTCTGATCTCGACGAATTACGGGTTGAACAGTTTGGGAGAGCCTTCGGATGTCGTTCTGTCATATTGACGAGAAATACTTCGCCTACACTGATTGAATTTGAAGGAGATTTAGAAAGGATTCGAAAAGGCAACTCAGATAGAATTTGTGTAATTAGTCTTGTCTGGAACTGTCGATAACTTGTAATTTTTATTGATATTGTATTATATTGTGTGGTGCGAAGTTGGTGAAGATCTTGTGTTGATCGATGAGAAAAAGCTTTGTATTTGCCTGTTTGTGTTCTCACATCTTTAGTGCGGCTTTTCAGGTTGGACTCTGATCTTCCAGTGATTTTCATCTTATTGGCTTTCCTTATAAAAATCTTTTTGTCTACTTTATTGTTGTTTTTTTCCTTTTTGTTGTGCTTGCATGTTTATTGCATACCGCTAAACAATCACGCATGTGCTATCGCTCAAACTAATTGCAGGTGATCTGGTCGGATTAGCGTGATCTCTAGCCCAACACTTCTCTTATCTTGCTAGATACATCACAACATCGAATTGGCGGAACCCGCTGCTCGCATGCCTTCGACCTCAATCTGCGAGTCGCTATCCAATGTTTATGTCAGAGCGAAAAGGTGGGAGGATGCGCGGAAAATGCAAGATTTTGCTAGACGAAGTGGAGTGATGAAGCCACCTGGTTGGCACCATACATGTCCCTTGTAGGAGATAAATCACATCCAAGTTGTGGGAATTAAAACATTTTTTGGATCACAAAACAACAGCGACGCCGACATTGCTTTTTTTCCTTGAATACTTTATCGAGAAGAAGTATTCCAATCGCGAGATTACCGTCGCTTTTGCTCCTCTAAACGTGCACATGCATTCTCACGACGAAGTATTCCAGTCGCGAAGAATCTCCGGGTGGGTGCTAGAAGAAAAAAAACATTCTATCCCTCTTCTAATCAGTTCAAGGGAGGCAGCCGCGTAGTATTTCAAAGTAAATGTGTTAATATTTGATGTATTTGAGACTAAAATTTTGAAGTACTAAAACTCAGGGACTAAAATCTTAAAGCAAAAGTATTTATGGCTAAAATCTTAAATCTACCAAATATTAGGGACTAAAATAAGTATTTAGCCAATAAAAATATATACACTTTTAGAATGTAGTTTGCCTTCGTGCCTTTTAACATCAACCCATAAAATCTATTACCGTGCAGGCCAAAGCTAGAGACGGAAGTGATGGATGAGCGCTCGTCGGTGCGGAAGATCACAGGTGAAGGATGACGTGATTTTAGGGTTTTGTGGGTGAGGTCTGAGCCGAAAGTGGAGACGCGTGATGCATGATGCGGGAAATGATTTGCCCCTACAGTTTCTACGGTAAAATACCTAATTTCTACGGTAAAATATCTACGATAGATTTTCATGTAGATATAGGCCTGCAAGCGGTTCGGTTCGGTTCGGTTTTAGATAAAACCGAAACCGAACCGAATAGGCTCGGTTTTTACACACCCAAAATCGAAACCGAACCGAAATGGATCGGTTCGGTTCGGTTTGGTTCAGTTTTTTAACATCGGTTCGGTTTTTTCGGAAACCTAAAACATATTATCCCCCAAAATAAATTTTAATGTTTGTCCAAGTGATTTTCTAGTAGTAAATCTAAAAAGCAGTTCATCAACATTGAAGGGGAATTGAAAAAACACAATAACATTTAGATTAACTTGTACAATTAATACAATAAATTCAAGTATTAGTTTAAAATAAAAATCAATGAGTACAACATATTTAATTTACTCGTTCACGCTCGGGTAATTGTTACAAACGTATGATAAGATAAGTGATATTACATGGTCTCGTTATTTTGGGTTTAACTTCAAACTCAATGCTCACAACCTCATGTTTTAATACGACGGGACAAACTCCAAGTCCAAACTTATAATCGGTTCGGTTTTTTTGGTTTATCTACCCTATAAACCGAACTCGAACCGAATAGGCTTGGTTTTCAGTCCCCCCCAAACCGAAACCGAACCGAACTGATCGGTTCGGTCCAAATTCGGTTCGGTTTGGGTCGGTTTGGTCGGTTTTGATTTTCTGTGCACACCCTTATGTAGATATGCAGCTAACTGTGAAATGTTTTATTGTTGATTTATTTAAAGACTTTGAATGTTCCATACCAAGTAGTTTTCGGCTTCTAAACTTTACATATGATTCATTCTTTAGGTAAGAGCCACCATTTATATATTCATGTATTTATAAAGGTGGATTCATATGCTCTTTCTATTGTTGTGCCCACTAGTGATCATGATTCTTTCAAAATTTGTTGAGAAATTAATCAATAATCTCAACTACTTGGTGACTCTATTGTGAACCTACAAAGTACTGGGGGAAAAGTTCGCCGCTTCTTCCCTTTTAATAGTCTGTTTGCACATCATTGAGTTATTCGTAGGCCTCCGAAGAAATCTCTGAATATACTTTCTTGGTCTAATTGGTGCTAATAAAGATGTGTCGAACTCACGCTTCCTCTTATCTAGGTTTAAGATACATCAAAAACTGCTTACCCCGTTGGATTTAAAGACATAAGGATGAAAATTCAATCAATACACTTATCACGATACATCCAATGCATCATTCCCCTCTATGAAGTGTACAACTACTTAGGAAGGGCAGCCTTCTCTAATCCAAATCAATTAGCCTTCCTAATGTGGCTCTTTACGGAGCGGTTGCACTTGTAGAATGTAACGATGTATTTTGTGCTTCACAATGAGTGTTAGTGTCTTCTTTGAAGTCAGACGATAATTTGAATACAAGTCTCTGTTATGAAAACATGACTAGAAATATCAAACAAACATAAAACAATATAGAAGCAATCTTGTGTTAATGTATATTTGGATATATATCGGGCTTGGAGGCTTAACGGGTTGGTTCAGATACTGGATATCGTATACCCGTATTGAACCTATGGTTTAGTTTCATGGACTTCGATGTTAATCAGACATGGACTTCGTGGTTTTGGCAAAGAGGAGGTCGAATTGTTTAATGTGATGATTGGTTCTAGAATCCAGCCTGATGCGGTTCTGTTCATAAGAGTCATAAGTGCTTACAATCTTGATGGATTGGTTGACGAAGTTCTTCTGGGGAGAAGAGGAAGGCGGAGCTGATAGAGGCGATGTCGTTTGAGCCCGACCAATCCATGATGGTTGTGAAGGAAGAGGGACCCGAATGAACCTCTGAATTGCGGTTAACAAATTTATTTGCTGATAAAAATTTTCAAAATCTCCGACCAATCCGTGTTGTTTTTATAGGAACATTAATAGCCCAAAATGTATCATTAAGGGTCCGTTTGGCACGACGGTGGCGGCCGTGACTTCCCGCGCTTAATATAAAATAATAATTTTTATAAAGTCAGCCAGAAATTAATATTGATCGAAGTCGATCAACTGCCATATCTTCTTCATTATCTCCAAAGGGTCCAATCCTGTGACTTCCCGCGCTTTGTTAGTTGGACCATATCTATAACGATTTGAAGGAAGCCCGTGCTCTAATTTCTTCTGGTTAAGATTTTCCCAACACACTAAGATTCTGCCACGTGGGCGCTCGATCATCATATCAGAGCATAATTAAATCTACTCAGCAAATTTGAAAACAAAAAAACGCACCCACTTATTATCATTGTTATTAAAAAAATTGCATTACAATCATATAAATATTTTATGAAGAGAAGAGAGAATGGCTCCGTTTGGAAGGCGGGGTCGTGAATGCGGCGATTACGAATCATCGTTTGTGAACGCCAGACCTCACCTAAGGAACTTCATCCACTTTTATATTCAAAACTAGTTTTCTTTTCTTGATGGCGGTCGTAACCACTGTCATGTCAAACATACATTCTATGATTGTGACAATTTTGCCCAAACTCACCGGGGCAAATAAGCCGTGTCAAACGAAGTCAATATTTGTTATAGCTTACCAAGATTAGCGAAAGTTGAATAAGAATATGCAGGCATGAGCAGCCTGTTACGAAATCGCTTGACCTCACAAACGAAAAGTATATCGATCAAATATGGACTTCGTGGTTATGATCCATCGTTCGTGAATGCCCGTTCTCACTTATGAAATTCATTCACATTTATGTTCAAAAATAATCTTTTCTGTGACGGTCATAACCGTTGTCATGTCAAACACATTTTATGATGATAACTATCGTTTTTATCCAAACTCGCCGTAGTAAGAACATAAGATTAACGAGGCCAATCAAAGATTAATTCGAATATGTTTGAATCAAGTATAAGAGAAATAAGCGCACAATCAACTTCAAGTGTGATAAAAATTCAATCATGATGCAAATCCAAGCTTGTGCCACCACATGCAATCAAGCAGCACGACGACGAAACTGCCACTATGGCCGACAGACATTAGCACTCGAATTCGTCGAACAGTTCCAACCCCCTTCGAGATGGTGCGATCACCAGGGAATGATCACTCGTGCAGGGAGTTACTGCCCCCAGACACCCCGCTCCTGCACGAGACCGCCGCTACTGACCAGAGACAGGAGACCGACCCCAAGTTCCTGGCACACGGCGAACTCGCCGCCAAAAGTAAAGAGTTCTTCGGAAGAGCCACCTTGGCCTATCCGGGCTGAGCCCTGGACTTTGAATAACCTGCAAATGAATTCTGAGCTGCCCATTTTTCTAGAAAAAAAATGAAAGAAAGAATATTTTAAATTTAATTCCATATTAATGATGTGGGCCATTGATCTCTGCAAGCTGGAATACAGCTGTGCCGTATAAAAGATGCGACGTGGCGGTAGCGGCAGTGGGCCCGCCATAGCCCGTGTACGGCTGATGGTACAGTGACGTCAGCAGGCCGCCAGTCCCTTCTTTAAGAAAGCACAGCAGGCTCTCCTTCAAGTCCACGGGCAAAGTTAAATCTATCTGGCGCTATGCATCGCATTTTTATGTGTCAACAAAATAAAATAAACATAATAATGATCTTAAATTATTATGTATAAGAAATAATTAGGACCCCTTTGGTGGGGGCAGAGCGCCCGCCCGTGGCACAAATTCATGGACGTCGGGTCCCCTATAAATTTCACACGGTGTCGGCGGATGCGCTGCATGACGCCGGAGAGTGCGGTGGCGAACTTTCGGTTCGACACTCCTAACTAATTATGGGCTATAAATTTCACTTATTTATATTTGTAATATTAATAATAATAATAATAATTGGGAATCCTTACCAAACTTAATATGGCCGAATTGGTGTGCTGGAAATTAGCAGGATGACAGATTAATAATAATTAATTTATGAACATCTAAAAATAGTTGGTCCTTCGTACAAGAAGCATTATAGCAGCAGGTATCTCTTGGCGGCAAAACCAATAATTAGGGTTGACGCAGGAACTCTAATTCCTGGGTCCACAAATGTATTATTAGGGATGATATATCATTATACAGGTGAATGATTAACAATCATTACCAATATCTATACTAATATATAAAGATACTAAACCCTAATAATATGATCAACAAACGAATACGAGCCGTCGGATCAAGATCCAAATGATCATACCCATTCGTAGGTGGTCTGCGAATAGTCTTTCAGTTTTGCGCTAGTTGGCTATTCACAGACCACCGTAGTCTGCAAATAGCCAAACAATTTTGCGTCGGTTGGCTATTCGCAGACCACCTGCATGAATTTTTTTTGAAACATTATGATAAAATCCCATATAAATAATTAAAAAAATGACAAAATTATTTAAAAAATTGAAATAATTTAAAAAAAAATTATGTAAAAAATAAATTAAACCAAAAATTTAAAATAAGTCCGCCGATCGGGTCGTGCGAACCACGCCGCTGTGGGTCAGGTACTGTCGCGCGGGCACGGAGGTCCCCCGTGCACTGTCACTCGTGTGTGTGTGTGTATATACACACGGAATATACTAAAATAGTTTGAGCTCATTCTCCCAGAATACATGTAGAAATTACGCAAATAATATATGCATTTTATAGCCAAGAACGAGATCTACAACTTTTATGTTGAACATTTTTTCAAAATATGCACGGTTTGGCCGAAATATGGCCCGAAAGGTTGCTGAGTCGAAATGAATATAATAATAATAAATTTCAAAATTCGAGCCAAAAACCTTTCAGGCCATATTCCGGCTAAACCGTGCATATTTTGAAAAAAAGTTCAACATGAAAATTGTAGATCTCGTTCTTGTTTACAAAATGTATATATTATTTGCCTAAATCCGACATATTCTGGGAGAACAAGCTCAAACTTTTTAGGGTTAAAAAAACTTGAGCTTATATATTTTATATATATCTTAACTACTATATTAAAGTAATTTTAGGTGGTACACTAAATATTAGCCATCCAAAATTATACATTTTACATCTCAGCCTTACAAATGGAGAGAGAGAGGGGGGACAAATGTCACCGCCCATGACAAATGTCTTCCCCCCACGACAAATATTTCCCGCACAAGGGACCCTCATGCACTGTCACTTATACATATATATATAATGATAATAATAACTTACGAAGACGAATATTCAACCCAAAAATCTTATCATCAATCAAATATGGTCGAAATAGCAAAAATCAATCATTTTCATTTTTGCATGTTCAATTCAATTGTTTGGCTAAAGAACAGAGATGAAATTTAAACAAATTCATATTCAAATAGATGATAAAATTGATCTCAATTCTTAAAAACAATTTTAAATCCAAGTACTTCGCATCAAACAGCCAAGTACTCGCAAACAGCTGAAAACTAGACACACAAAATTGATGAAACAGGGAATTATAGATTAAAAAAACTAAGGGGAGGCGCCCATGCATGGAGAGATTTAGCATTAATAAATGATGATTACATCTGATTCAGCATTAATAAATGAATATTACATCTAATAAACACCAAAATATCACGCAAATGCCTGAAACCAAATCAAAATTTAGCATCATTATTTCTCAGGATACAACTCAGTCTAGCTTGTAATACTAACGGGATTCTGAATGCTCTACAACCGCAAAAATAAATAAATAAAAATACAAAATTGTTTAAGATAACAATTTAAAATTTGACCGCCAATCAACAGTATAGATGGCGATTACATCTGATTAGGATTAGGGATCAGCAACTCTTCCATGTCACCAACCACCACCTGCGCGATCAATACCACCGCATTAATTTATATAAAAAAAAACAAAATATTATTATCATGCTAAGCAGCAAACTAAACAAAGAAATTATTACCAAAATTTCCCTGAAAGTTAGTATAATTACAAATTGCACCCCTCTTCCTTTTGAAATTATAATCTTACATGGATGTTATGAAATGTAATCTTACAGGAGAGGTCTTTGTAATTTCAAAAGTAAAAGAGAGGAGATTTTTGTCATTTCAAAAATAAAAAGGGGCGCAACCTGTAATTTACCCAACTTAGCGGGTAGGTCCCGGAAATGGCCCAATAAATAAATAAATAAATGCAAACCTGGTAATTGTTGCCGCGAAATGTGTATTCAACTAGCAAATACTTCGGGATACCAGGGCAGGGATCGCAGAAACCCATTATTCCCGATTTCTTAATGCCCGCATGAAGCTGAGAGACAACAATTAAAGCAATTAGAGCTTAAGATAATTTAGGCTCCGTTTGGGGGGACTTATTTTCACCGGTCAAGCGGTTACGACCGCATGAACCGGACCTTAATTAAGTCCCCCCAAACGGAGCCTTAATTTGAACTCCAATAGAGTAATATGAAAGTTTATTAGGCCTATTAAAACTATTTAGGTTCCTGGTGAATTATTTCCAAATATTAATTAGTGATCAGGCGAAGCATGTGATTTGATACTCTTCTACTACATTGATTAATCAATTTAATTCGATCATTCATCACTTCATCCCTTCACAATCTTAAGCAATTAGCTCCATAGGCAATAATAGTCTACTCTGAAAAAGATAATGCAAGTCTATCTAACTTAGATTATCATCTCCTCTTTCCAAAATCATGAATCCTTCTTATCGCGTCTAGCAAAACGTTACCCGATTCTATCATAATTCAAGGAAACCATTTGCTTCTTTGGGATTTTAATTCGAAGGAGAGAAAAAAGTAGAGATTGGAGAGTAAATTAGAAATCTCATGGCTGAGAGATCTAAAATGCATGTTCTGTCTAATGAAAAAGCTAGGCTGTCGAAGATGACAAATTTGATGGATTGGAAGAAGCTTCTGTCAAGATATTCCCTCTCCTCCACTTAATGACTCAATATGCTACGGAAAACACGGAGAACTCGGAAAGAAATAAAGGCAGCGAGGATGCGATGTCCATGAGACAAGGCATACCTAGCTTCGATGGGTCGATCAATGTGGGGAAAGTCGACGCATGGATTGATAAATTGAATACATAATTCATCTTTTACAGATAGGAGGCTCACTACAAGATATAATTCTCCCATCTGAAATTAACCCACCATGTCCCTAATTTGGTGAAGGGCCCACTTGAAACATACGAGTCGATAGAACATGTATTGGGGACAGTTAGCGGCCCATTGTATTGGGAACTCTAACTTGTGGTGTACATGGAGGATAGATAGGTGGAAGAGATGTCATAGTCCGAGGCCAATGCCATGGGAGTTTTGATAAATTGTTACTCCAGATGTCAACCTTGGAAATGTGTGAATTCTTATGAATTACACTTGAGGACTTCCCTCATACATAGCACATATGAGTCCCTCCTACTCCATCTAAGATCTCAGCCACGCCAAAATGATGGCAATGACTATAGAATGTAAGAACCAAGAAAAGTGATAGGGAACTTGAAACCTCATTGGGTGCGCGAAGGGGCCTCTTTCTCTCGAAATAAGAAAGGTAAAGAAACAACTTTGGCAAAGGATCTCCTCCTCCTAAAATGCCTCCAGAAAGTTCTGTGAACATTATCAATTACCAGGCCACATAAAGGGAAAAAATGTAAGAAACTCCACCCAAAAGTCTACCTAAGAAGTTGAAGGATGGGAGGAAGGAGCAGCTGTCGGTGTTGATATCACTCACCTAGGTCCTGTAAATCGGGGTCTTCTCATTCTTTGATGACAATACCAAAGGAGATGGGGTTGGCGTAGTAGCTAATTACACTGAAGCCCAAGGAGTTATTCACTGTGAGGATACAAATCAAGCAAGAGATAATCAAGATCATATTCGGCACGAGCAGTAAAAGAACCTCATATCTACCTCTCCAGTGTATAATTGGGGTTGAAGTCAATAACATCCTAACCTACATATGTTGGGTTGGATTCAAAAAAGGATTGAGGTGACAATTGAGTGGACAATTGGCGTCACCTTCACTCAGGGGACTAAACTTTGAGAATGTGCGAGTAGTACCACTAAACATTTGTTTGTTAAGTAATATTTGGTAGCGCTCATTTGTATGACAGGTCCATTACTATGACTTATACGTAATATTTGGTAGCTCTTAGTCTATTGAAATGAGGTGGAAGAGTAAGGAGCACTCGAACTCCGATTTCGGCACCGGGTGATCAAAAGGAAAATTTTGTCTCTATCTTTCAATGCCGTCAAATGGAGTCTTCAATAAACTAGAGAAGAGTCACGACTCACGAATGATCATCATTCTTCGGTCATGATGGCCTCCTAAAATAAGCTAAATAAAAATTTAAAAAATACACAAAATCCTAGATAAGCGATTCACAACATGAACCGTCTCGAGCGTTATTGTGGGCCCAAAGTATGAAGCGATCCCCATCACAAAGCTATTAAGTTTTCTTTATATGAAAGATTTTCAAAACCACCAAATTGCAAAATGAAATCACAAATGCAATTACAATAAACATTATCCTACTAAAAGATGCAATTAGTGTTGAAACCGAAATCTTGAGGACAAGACTTGGTCTCTGTGGAGTTCGGGGTCCCTAAGAAGGGGTGGTCTCACACCTACTTCCCTCGAGCCAACTCTCTAGGCAAGAGCACTTAGATTTGGAAACGGACCAAGGGCTTAGTGGGGAGGTCCCGCCACATACCCGGAAGTCCCCTTGGAACTTCCCCTCCCAAGCCACTACTAAGCTTGGGCACCACTGGAGCCTCTCCTCACCCTCTCTAGAGAGACTTGCTGAGGAGGGAGAGAGAGGAGAGAGCTAGCTAAGAATGAGATCCCTAAAATGGTGCCCCCTTGGTCCTATTTATAGGTTTTTCGGGTTTGGACTGCGAATAGCCAAAACTGGACTGCAAATAGCCAAATCCCGCTGTTCTGAAGCGCTAAACGCAGACCGCTGGACTGCGAATAGCCAAATTTGGACTGCGAATAGCCGAAACGGGACGAGAAGGGACCTCCCTTGGGCGAAGGGGGTGCCTTACGGGGCTCGGCGAGCTCCCTTACTTGGCGAGGGCGAGAGGGGGGGCACCCGCCCCTCCCCTCTCGCCTAGCTTGGCGAGGGCGAGAGGGGGGGCACCCGCCCCTCCCCTCTCGCCTAACTTGGCGAGGGCGAGAGGGGGGGCACCCGCCCCTCCCCTCTCGCCTAGCTTGGCGAGGGCGAGAGGGGGGCACCCGCCCCTCCCCTCTCGCCTAACTTGGCGAGGGCGAGAGGGGGGCACCCGCCCCTCCCCTCTCGCCTAACTTGGCGAGGGCGAGAGGGGGGGCACCCGCCCCTCCCCTCTCGCCTCTAACTCCTCCTCTGGTGAGAGCTACGGGGGTTTGCCGGGCGATACCCAAAAGTCTTAAGACCCCTTGGGTCTAGTCGACACGTCTCGACGGCCCTCCATGCTGGGCCTCACTCGATGGATATGGGGGTTGTACACAATCCCCGCTCTTTGCGAGGTTGGTACAACCTCGGAAAGAAAAAGTCCAAGCCCAAATATCCATCGAGGGGGGGCAGAACCTTGCTCCCGAGGCTCATTCGACTCACCCAGCTAGTGGGAGCCTGGAGTGAGGAGGACATCTCGGTGTTGAACTCATCCATCGAGGATCATTCGACCCACCCAGCTAGTGAGAGCCTGGAGTGAGGAGGACATCTCGATGGTAAGCCCTTCCTTCCGAGGATCATTCGACCCACCCAGCTAGTGAGAGCCTGGAGTGAGGAGGACATCTCGGCGTTGAACTTACCCATCCGAGGATCATTCGACCCACCCAGCTAGTGAGAGCCTGGAGTGAGGAGGACATCTCGATGGTAAGCCCTTCCTTCCGAGGATCATTCGACCCACCCAGCTAGTGAGAGCCTGGAGTGAGGAGGACATCTCGGTGGTAAGCCCTTCCTTCCGAGGATCATTCAACCCACCCAGCTAGTGAGAGCCTGGAGTGAGGAGGACATCTCGGTGTTGAACTTACCCATCCGAGGATCATTCGACCCACCCAGCTAGTGAGAGCCTGGAGTGAGGAGGACATCTCGATGGTAAGCCCTTCCTTCCGAGGATCATTCGACCCACCCAGCTAGTGAGAGCCTGGAGTGAGGAGGACATCTCGGTGTTGAACTTACTCATCCGAGGATCATTCGACCCACCCAGCTAGTGAGAGCCTGGAGTGAGGAGGACATCTCGATGGTAAGCCTTTCCTTCCGAGGATCATTCGACCCACCCAGCTAGTGAGAGCCTGGAGTGAGGAGGACATCTCGGCGTTGAACTTACCCATCCGAGGATCATTCAACCCACCCAGCTAGTGAGAGCCTGGAGTGAGGAGGACATCTCGATGGTAAGCCTTTCCTTCCGAGGATCATTCGACCCACCCAGCTAGTGAGAGTCTGGAGTGAGGAGGACATCTCGGCGTTGAACTTACTCATCCGAGGATCATTCGACCCACCCAGCTAGCGAGAGCCTGGAGTGAGGAGGACATCTCGGCGTTGAACCTACTAATCATATAAGCAAAGTAACTTCATCCATCTAATGGGGGGATTTCCCTTATCAAAAACCTCCTGGCCCAACCAGTGAGGGGTAGAGCTTGTTACAAAGGAAAACCACAAAAAACAGAAAACAAAAAATAAACACATCATACCCCCCCATGGTACTCGCCTCTCCGGCTGCTCGCGCGAGATGATCATTCCTCTGCTTCTCCTGCCACTCCCATCTGGCTCATGCTCTCCATGATCTTCTCCATCTCCTCCGCCCCTGCTTGCCAAGAGATGCTGTTGACGGCTGTGACGTAGCAGTGCCTCGCCATCCTGGGGTCTCCGCGGATCCTGACTTGGATTCCTCCAGCGTTGAGCTTGAGGCATTGGTGGAAGGATGATGGTACGCATCGGAAGGCGTTGATGAGGGGTCTTCCGAAGATGGCATTGTAACTGCTAGGAGCGTCAACTATGACGAACCGACAGTTCCTTGAGCCTCCCCCCATCGTCACTTGGAGTCCAACTCCACCCTCCACCTCTTTCCTTTCTCCGGAGAATCCGAACAAGGGTCCATCTGAGGCCAGCACCCTCCTTGGCTCTACCTTCAACTCGTCAAATGCCTTCTTGAAAATGACGTTGACAGAGCTCCCGTTGTCAACGAGGATCCGAGAGACAGTGTAACCTTCGATGGCTGTCTGAATGACTAGCGCATCACAGAATGGATCCTCGTTATCTGGCATGTCCTTGCTTGAGAAAGTGATTTTCTCCTCGGGAGGTGGGTCCTGTGACGTTGAAGCAACGCTGCGTCGATATACGGCGTGGAGGCTTGCCTTACGGGTGGCCTCGATCCCTACCCCCCCGTGGATCACCGCGACCCGTCCTTTGGCTCCTATGTCAGTTCGGTCCTCGCAGATGTCGTCGTCCACTACTGCTCCAGGTGGAACTTCTTCAATCCGCACCGGCGGCTGCTGTTGTGCCTGACCTCTCGCCTCTCTCACCTCCAAGAATTCCGGGCAGGTGGTTGTTGCATGCCCCTCTGCTTGGTGGTAGTCGCAATACGGCACCACCCTTCCCCCCCTTCTCCTACGGGCTGGGATGTCTCTTGCTTCCACTCCTCCTCCTCTTCGAATCGCCATAGCTTGAGCGGGTGGGGGTAGGAGCTGCCTAGGGGCCTGCCTCCAAGGAGGAGGGTTGGGCCTCCCTTGGCCTCCGTAGAAGTTTCCCCCTCCTTGGGCGAGACCCCTCCCTTGCTCCTGACCCCCCTGAGGTCCCTGGTACCCTTGACCCCTCTGCTCTTCCCTCCTCCTTCCTTCCTGCTGCCTGAGGCCACCTTGCTCTCTTGGCTCGACCTCCACTAGCTTTGCCAACTTCTTTGCCAGCCCCGGGTTCGCCGCCTCAGTGGCTATCTCCTTTGCAGCTTTTTCCATCAGGTCCTCAAAGGACAGGGGAGGCTTCCTAGTTAGGCGCATTTTGAAGAGGCTCTCTCGTAGCCCCACGGTGAAAGCCATCTGGAGGGCATACCCTGGCACCTCCTGGATGTTCTGGATCTCCTCCTGGAATCTGTCCATGTACTGGGCCAACGTCTCCTCGTGCCTCTGCTTGACCAGGAAAATGGACTCAGCATTCTTCTTTCTCTTCTTGGATGTGGAGAAGCGTAGCTGGAAGCTTCGGCTCAAGTCATCAAAGCTATAAATGGAGCCAACCGGGAGCTGGTGGAACCAGTCCCTAGCTTTGTCCCTCAGGGTGGTGGCGAAGAGACGACACTTGAACGCGTCCGTCATGGGCCTGATGGAGACGGTATCCTCGAACCACTGTAGGTGCTGGACGGGATCCTCCTTCCCGGTATAGAAAGTCATGTTGGGCTCCTTGAAGCCTTCCGGGATGGGAGCTGAGATGATCAGCTCGCTAAAGGGTGACCCCCCACTCGCCGGCTTCGCGAACTCCGCTCGCGCGACTCCTGCTCCGAGCGAGACCCCACTCGCCGGGCTGGGAAAAAGCACTCGCCCGGCGAGGTCTCGTTCGCCACTCTCGGTCACTGGCTCCTTGCCTGGCCGACCCCCTGGGGCGACCTCTCCTGACCCCCCCTGGGCGAGCACTCCTTGCGACCCAGAAGGCGGTGTCCGGGGGGAGGGAGCCGAGCAGTCACCTCCCCTGGAGATGCCTTGGAGTAGCTCCATGATTCCCTTGATGGCCGTCATGAACTCTCCCCTTCCTACCACCTCACTTGGGATGTGAGACCCCTCATCGTCTCCTCCTCCGAGGTCTCCTGCCATGAGATTTGGCTCAAGAACTTCTGTGCTGACCACTCTCCACGCTCACCGCACCAAAATGTTGAAACCGAAATCTTGAGGACAAGACTTGGTCTCTGTGGAGTTCGGGGTCCCTAAGAAGGGGTGGTCTCACACCTACTTCCCTCGAGCCAACTCTCTAGGCAAGAGCACTTAGATTTGGAAACGGACCAAGGGCTTAGTGGGGAGGTCCCGCCACATACCCGGAAGTCCCCTTGGAACTTCCCCTCCCAAGCCACTACTAAGCTTGGGCACCACTGGAGCCTCTCCTCACCCTCTCTAGAGAGACTTGCTGAGGAGGGAGAGAGAGGAGAGAGCTAGCTAAGAATGAGATCCCTAAAATGGTGCCCCCTTGGTCCTATTTATAGGTTTTTCGGGTTTGGACTGCGAATAGCCAAAACTGGACTGCAAATAGCCAAATCCCGCTGTTCTGAAGCGCTAAACGCAGACCGCTGGACTGCGAATAGCCAAATTTGGACTGCGAATAGCCGAAACGGGACGAGAAGGGACCTCCCTTGGGCGAAGGGGGTGCCTTACGGGGCTCGGCGAGCTCCCTTACTTGGCGAGGGCGAGAGGGGGGGCACCCGCCCCTCCCCTCTCGCCTAGCTTGGCGAGGGCGAGAGGGGGGGCACCCGCCCCTCCCCTCTCGCCTAACTTGGCGAGGGCGAGAGGGGGGGCACCCGCCCCTCCCCTCTCGCCTAGCTTGGCGAGGGCGAGAGGGGGGCACCCGCCCCTCCCCTCTCGCCTAACTTGGCGAGGGCGAGAGGGGGGCACCCGCCCCTCCCCTCTCGCCTAACTTGGCGAGGGCGAGAGGGGGGGCACCCGCCCCTCCCCTCTCGCCTCTAACTCCTCCTCTGGTGAGAGCTACGGGGGTTCGCCGGGCGATACCCAAAAGTCTTAAGACCCCTTGGGTCTAGTCGACACGTCTCGACGGCCCTCCATGCTGGGCCTCACTCGATGGATATGGGGGTTGTACAATTAGGGTATCCATCTAGTCAATGTCTAATTAGCCTAATTAAAAAATTATTATAATAAGATAATAACTAATACATGATCCTATGCCTAAATTGGCTTAATTAAAAAAAATTATCTATACTTTACACTACTTAAACCTTAAATCAAAAGTATCTTAATTTAGAATAAAAATAAGTAGTCAAATCAATTGTTTTGCTAATTATCTAAGTTAGGCCTAGATGGTAAATAAAAAACTAGATAGCCTAATATAGTCATTGTTACCATAATAATGCAATAGTCATTAATTAAGTTCATAATTAATTATACTTTGATGATAAAGATAAAAGATTAATTAGTCGATACCTAATTAACTTTATTTAAACAATTTCATTCCACGAGAAAACTAATAATAGTAAATATTAGAAAAGAAAAACTCTAGTCACTGTTAAACAAAGGATAGTTTGGGCATCACTAGAAGGGGAGCCTTGGCGCACCGGTTAAGTTGTCGTGTGACCTTGAGGTCACGAGTTGGAGTCCTGGAAGCAGCCTCTTGCAAAAATGCATGGTAATATTTGCCTATATTTCACCCTTGTGGTGGGACCCTTCCCCGGACGCTCGCTGTGCGGGGATGCTTTGTGCACCGGGCTGCCCTTGAGAGTGAAATAAAATCCTACATGTGGAGGAAATACTATTACAAGCCTAATTGTAACTCTTCGGAAGCCTTGCCGAAGAGATGACCAGAAGTAGAGAAGGTGTCAGAGATATGATAGAGTCAGAACTGCAACTGCCTAGCATGGAGCTCTGGCGGAAGCTAGCAATCTCTAATCCTAGGAGGAGAGGAGAGAACTAAAAAGAGGAAAGAGGAATAATTTCTTGCTGACCATTCTGTTGCCTAATAAGCCAATAGGAAATACATTACACAATTTGAGAATACATCTCCATACTCAAAATATTAGCTAAACAACCTAAAAGACAAAAACACTTGAAATGACCTAGAAATAATCTAATAAATAAAACATGAAATAAAAAATGACTAGCATATGCATGTAACAAATACACTATTACGGGCTAACACGGGCTAACGCATAGAATGTCGGAGTCGTCGGAGGAGCGTCCAGAGGCGGGAATGACAGATGAGAAGGATATTACGAAGCCGGAACAGTGGTTGCCTAAGCGGGGTGTGCTCAAAGAGAAAGAGGAGGGAGAGAGACCAAAATCTCTTTACGGCAAGAGGAGAGACTCAAATTCATGCATGCCTTCATTCAACACATTACTTGCCTGTAAATAGGCTTATAGGACAATTAAATGACAACCTAATAACTACCGAACTACCACAACTAATAAAATATAGCAATTAATAAAAGACAACATAATGACTTGACGATAAAAAAAAACTCGATAACTGGGCGCGAAGCACGTAACATCACTCTCGCCATTTAGAATGAGCTTGTCCTCAAGCTCAAGGGAAATCGAAATCGATGACCACTTCACCTAGTTCCCTCGTCATCAATCCTCATCCGTGAGTATAATGTTCATCGCAGTTATAACATAACCCTTTTGTGTGCCGATCAAATATTTCCGCACGAGATAGCAGACGATGTGGTATTTGGTCGAGTGTCTGTCCCGAGTCCCTGCGCCTGTAGTTATATAGGCACCCTTATCCAACTGAAGTTGACAGTCGCACAATCTGGCAAACTCATAATAGTCACCATGTCCCGAGGAGCCTCAAATTCAACATCTAGTAGCAGTCGTTTGTGAAGCCCAACCGTAAAGATGGCGGCGTGCATCTTTGGGGGTATCATAACATGAGCCAGAAGAATCTGGAAATTATCCAGAAATGCATCCATAGACTATGTTTGTCGTAATGTAGTGAGTGCGCCAAGGCGATTACTGTGGATGGGAGGGTCCAATCACATGTTTTAGAACCTCTTCAAGGCATCTGTTATGTGCTTGTCGGAGTATTGGTTGGAGGGTACAGTAGAGTAAGAACTGCGGCTGCCTAGACGGGGTGTGCTCGGGAGAAAAGAGCTACCAAGATCTCATAAACAAGATAGGGGAAGAAGAGAATAATACTTGCTTACCATATTACAAGACACAAGGGGTCCATTAAATAGACTTACAAGGGGCAAAATTGTAAATAAGTCCGAACACTTGGACTTAGCTACAAACTACGACGTAACGACAATGAACAATAACACCAAATGATAGTAATCGTGCGCGAAGTAACATCTCTCCAGCCATGCAAAAAGAGCTTGACCTCAAGCTCAAGGGAGATCGACGATGTTGTCCACTTTACCCAACCCCTTCGTCATCAGAGTCATCCACGTGCAAATAAAAAAGTCTTTTGCACCGATGACCGCGAATATACTGCTCATCGCAGTTATAACATAGCCCTTGTGCGCATCGATCAAACATTTTTGTACAAGATAGTAAACGGATTTGTGGGATTTGGTTGCCCTCGACACATCCCTCCGGAGTCACTATGTTGGTGATGTAAGCCTCTTGTGCCAACTGAAGTTGACAGTCAAACAATCTTGCTAATCTCATAGTAGTCACCAAGTCTCGGGGCCCCTCAAATTTGACATCCAAACATAGTCGATCACGAAGCCCGATTGTAAAAATGGCGACCTGCATCTCAGGGGGTAACGTGACAGCTAGAAGAATTTGAAATTGTTCCAGATATCCATCAATCGACCCTGTCTGATGTAACGTCGTGAGGGCACCAAGGGGGTTGCTGTGAATCTAGAAGCCAAAGCGCATGTTACAGGCCCGCTTGAAGCCGTGCCAGATCATTCCATGGTTGTCTGCCTGCAAACGGGTGAACCATAACTGAGCGATATCAAGCATGTGGAAAGAGGTCAGACATATCCACTCTGCCACCAATGTCTATCGATGGGTAAAAAATTGTTCGGATCTAGTGAGCCAACCTAAGGGATCGTCCTTCCCATCGTAAGTAAGAAATGTCAACTTGGTATAATGGGGAATGATGTTGCCTTAAGGTGGTAGCCTGGTCGGGAGATCAGGTCAAAGAAGCATCTATGGAGGCATCTGACTATTGCAAGCATGATAATTAGGTGGGGTAGTAATGACTGGAATAACAATTGTTGTTACGAACACGAATCTTGATGAGCGGTCCGCTCAAGCGATGCGCACGAGAGAGAGGCAATTAAGCGACTCAAATGATGAACATTAGCATTAATTAATAAAGGAGATACATTCTTGAGAGATAGAGAGGAGAGTTCCAAGAGGAGAGGAAGATAGATAGAGAGAGAAGTAAAGAGATCGTCAAACAACTAAGATCCTCCGAGATCCCCCAACCTTAAGTCTCTCCCCCTTATATATATGAGGGAGGGCATACCTAATACTATTAATTAATATACTAATGAATTACTATTTATCACGGCGGCTTCCATCTGCGTGCTCCATGAATTCCGACGAGGAGGTCCGCTTGAGTGAATGTGCCCGCATAACACTCTACCACCCTTGAAAATCGACTTTGTCCTCAAGGTCGAGTTTTAATTTTTTGTCGGGGTCTTTAAGAATGTTGACGAGGAAAATTTTGTGGGTGACTAGTGGCGGTTGCATGTGCCATGAGGAGAAATAATGAAGAGGTGTTGAAACAGGAAGAAGAAAAAAATGGGTGAAATTGTAGGTGTTATTAGTGGGTGGTGAGAAGAGATGAAGACAACTAGAGTGGGTGGGTTGTGGGGGTTAAAGATGGCAATAGATGGGTATCGAAAAGTGATGGGCGGATGTAACAAGACAAGGGATGAAGAGATGTGGCTTTGGTAGCTAGTGGAGGAGAGGAATTTGCGGCGACTGCTGAGGAAAGGAAAATGTGCTTTTTTTTGTTTTTTTGGGGAAAAGAAAAAAAGGTTGAGGTGACAAGACAAAGGATGAAGAGAAGTGGCTTTGACAGCTAGTGGAGGGAGAAGGTAAAACTGCAGGCCTGCAGCTGTAAGGGCGGGATTGTTGTGCCCGACAAATGAAAAGGAAAACAGAGACTGAAAATCGGACACAAGTTGCGGAAGGGAGTCGATGGCGAAGGGGGGTGCAGGTGCTTTGTGGAAGAGGTCGTCGTAGTCGAAAAGGGGGTGCAGGTGCTTTGTCGAAGAGGTGTGACGATTCCTCCTTGTCGCGGGAAGGAAGAGCACTTTGTGGTCGTATATCCTGGTCCGACGATGGGTTCGTCGGCTCGGGCGGTACTGCCGTGAGAACCGCCGGCACTGGCGGTGTTGATGTGAAAGCATACGGCCCCGGCGGTGCTGCTTTGCTAACCGCCGGCTTTGGATGCCTAGCCTGGACAACATCTGAAGGTGTGACGTGGAGCTCGCGGTCGAGGAGAATGTCCTCTGTTGGTTGTAGATAGCTCCATAGCAAGGTCACACTTCATGGAGGAAGGTGCACCTGGGAGGGTGACGGATGGGAGCACGTCAAGCTTGGCATGGATAGCGACGCAGGTGGCCTTGATGTGCGTAGATATGGCGAAGGTATCGGGCCAAGGACGGGTTCCCGGAGGCTGCAAGGGTAGTGGGTGAAGAGCGGTAGGTTGGACGGAGGTCATTGTTACGGCAGCCGAAGGAAGCGCTGGTGAGAATCCAGCAACGGAAACCGTAACCGAAAAGCGGCAGGTCGGACTACTTGTTGCGAACACGAATCATGATGAGCGATGCGTGCGAGAGAGGTGATTAAGCGACTCAAACGATGAACATTTGCATTAATTAATAAAGGAGATACATTCTTGAGAGATAGAGAAGAGAGTTCCGAAAGAAGAGGAAGATAGGGAGAGAAAGAGAAGTAGAGAGAGCCCCAAACAACTAAGATCCTGTTATGGGGTGTGACGATGCCAGTTATCTTCGTATCTTTAACTTTATGTTGTGTTATTTTTGTGGTGTTATTTACAAAGTATTGTGCCCATTGTTATAAGCCCAAATGGGGGGCGTTGCAAGAACTTAAATAGGGTCCGGTTGGGCTTTGTTGGACAAGAAGAAAATTAGAACTAAAAATCTTCCTCTCTCTTATTTTTCCCGTATCCCTCTCTCTCTCTCTAACCCACGGAAAAGCCGTGAGTTGCCCTAGCCGCAAAAATCCCGCGCAGATCGCTCCCTGTCGATTCACATCGGGCTTCTCCTCCTCCGCCATTGCTCCTCCGCCGGTCACGAGGTCTAGGAAGGGGGCCCATAACAAACTGGTATCAGAGCCAGGCGCCGGCGTCCTCTCCGGCACTTCGTCCGCTCGCCCAGCACAGTGCCGTTCTCCCAGCCCCGCCAGCCTGCTTCCTTCCGCCGGCCTGCTTCCTCCCAGCCCCGCCGGCCTGATTCCTCCCAGCACCGCCGGCCCGCTTCCTCCCCCAACTGTGTTCAGACCAGCCCTATCCCTGATGGCTGACATGGCTCCCTCTCTCGCCGAGATCATGGAACTCTTCCAAACCATGCTCGCTAATCAGAACTCCAAAATGGACGCCCTCAACGCACGCTTGGATGCCCTCCAAGGGGGGCCTTCTCCTATGCCTATGCACACAGCCGATCACCCATCGTCAAGCCGGGTGGGCTCCGCCGCTCCTACAGGAGCGGACTACCCCGCCTACGCTCGAACTATCCAGATGTATTTTCCCATCTACGAGGGCCGCAACGGTCCTCTTCCGTGGCTTACCCGTTGTGATATTTTCTTCACCAACCAGCGCACACCAGATGAAGAACGCGTCGGCATTGCCGCCTTCCACTTACTTGGCCCAGCGCAACTGTGGTTCACCCAACTTCTGCGAGAACACCCCAACATTTCGTGGGCAGAATTCAGCACGGCCTACACCCTGAGGTTTGGTCCTGCTCTACAGGGAAACCCGCTCGGCGATCTGGTCAACCTCAAACAGGACGGCTCCATCGACATCTATCTAGAGCAATTCCAAATTCTTCTGTCTAGGGCAACGTCCGTCTTTCCGGAGCAGCAAGTTCCCCTCTTCACCGCGGCCTTCACGAGCGACTACGTTGGGATGTGGAATTCCTGCTGCCATGTGATCTCAACACAGCAATGAGCCTCGCCAGGGCTTGTGAACGGCGATTGCTACTTGATCGTCCGCCTTTGGGGCGTCGGGACTATCAGGGCACTTACTCTCTACCCAGCTTGCCGGATAAGGCTCCATCCCAGGACGATCCATCGCGGCCTACGGTTCGTCGCCGTTTGTCCCGCCCTGAGATGGCCGCGCGGCGCGAGAAAGGCTTGTGCTACAATTGTGATGAACATTTCACGTCGGGACATCGATGCAAACGTTTATTCTGGCTCGAGTTAGATGATCCTCCTGACGATGACACGACGAGCGGAGAGGGAACTGGAAGACCCTTCGATCCAGCTTGAGGACAAGCTGTCTTCGGACGGGGGCGGCGGTGTTATGGGGCGTGACGATGCCAGTTATCTTCGTATCTTTAACTTTATGTTGTGTTATTTTTGTGGCGTTATTTACAAAGTATTGTGCCCATTGTTATAAGCCCAAATGGGGGGCGTTGCGAGAACTTAAATAGGGTCCGGTTGGGATTTGTTGGACAAGAAGAAAATTAGAACTAAAAATCATCCTCTCTCTTATTTTTCCCGTATCCCTCTCTCTCTCTCTAACCCACGGAAAAGCCGTGAGTTGTCCTAGCCGCAAAAATCCCGCGCAGATCGCTCCTCGTCGATCCACGCCGGGCTTCTCCTCCTCCGCCATTGCTCCTCCGCCGGTCACGAGGTCTAGGAAGGGGGCCCATAACAGATCCTCTGAGATCCCCAAACCTTAAGCCTCCCCCCTTATATATATATAAGGGAGGAGGGAGGGTATACTGATATTATTAATTAATATAATAATGAATTACAATTTATCGCGGTGGCTTCCATCTGCGCGCTCCATGAATTCCGACGAGGGGGTCCGCTTGAGTGAATGTGTCCGCGCAACAGCTGTCAAATCATTAAGTTTGTTGGTGAGTGTGGTCACGTCTTCTCGATGGCGTGCTTTCGTGTCTCGAAGGCGTACCTTTATGGAGGTCATGAATATTTGCATTAAGTCCCTAATAGTATCCATTATAGAGGGAGTGTCCCCATAGTGCGGCGCATGATCGGAGATAAATTGGGAGTAGCACGAGATAGAGAGGGGTGATTGGACGGTTGACATCCTCTGAGATGGCTGATAGTTAGTTGTCGCGGTAGCCGCGACGCTTCTCTATGATAAGGCAAAAAAAACACCCTTATTTATGTTGTAATATATAATTTAGGTTGTTGTGAGTTCGAGAAAAAGGGCTCGAGAAAAAGGCCCAGGCTCGAAACAGAGGAGTTGTCGGTTGTGTGGACTCGAAAATAAAGAATAATGTGTCGTTGTGATCGTCGGTTTTTGTGTGGGCCTGGAAAAGGAGAATAACGGACTGGCAACAGATCGTGACTAGAAGAGGCAGAACGACGTGCGTTTCAACGATGAGGCGTGGCACAGGAAGACGACATCGACTTCAACGATTAGCGCATGAGAAAGATGACGTGATTAGCGTCAATGGTGAGCAGAACGATAACTGGGAGCAACGTCAATGTTGCGGGGTAGGGTTCTGGACGATGGAATTCCTGTGAAGGCAGCAAAATCCGCGGTCGGGAAGGATCGAGCAGTATCCCGATGCCGACGAAGGAGAGGTGTGATGCTCTGCTGGTCTAGGTCGTTGACGGGGTGCGGAGGACGTCGAAACTTCGAACCAAAGAAAGGCTTGTGTGTGCGGTTGGAGGCGGTAACGCCGTCGGATGCTGGAGACAATACGCAGAACCTGTGGAATCGTGGATTAACGATGTTGATTGCAGTAGGAAAAAGGGGAAGCAACAACAGAGAGTTGTCCCGTTGTGAGAGAAGATCACGTAGCTTTGATACCAAGTTGTTATGTGCTCACCGTAGTAATGGTCGGAGGGTACAGTGTAGCCGGAACAACGGCTGCCTAGGCAGGGTGTACTCGGGAGGAGAGAGCTATCAAGATCTCATAAACAAGACAAGGGAAGAAGAGACTAATTCCTGCTTACCATTACAAGACCCAAGAGGTCCTTTAAATAGACTTCCAAGCGGCATAATTGTAAATAAGTCTTAACACTTGGACTAACTTAAAAACTACGACGTAACGAAAATGAACAATAACACCGATATAATAAAACCCTAAAGATAATAACCGGGCACGAAGCTCATAACATCATCTTAAGTCATCCTTAGTTGTTCGACGTGCAAACTAGAGAACCATAACTAAGCTGAGTCGAGAAGGTGGAAGGACGCCAGACGAATCCATTCCATTATCGGTGTTTGTTCGTGGATGAAAAATTGCTCGCACCTTGTTAGCCATCCTAATGGATTTGCCTTCTCATCATAGTTTGAGAATTCCAATTTGGTAGCGCGGCATAGTAATAGATTTAGGGCATATGAGAGTCGATGGATCGTTGCGTATAGTGGTTGAGGGGGCTGACTGTTACTGGCTTGATCATGTGTTGGGACAGAAATGACAGGTGTGAGATCATTGAGCATGTTCACGAGTGTGACAATGTCTTCCCGGTGACATGTCTCGGATTCTTGATTTTGCACTTCAGCGGCAGCTAGACTTGTAATGAAGATTTGTATCACGTCCATCAATTTATTCATTTGGTCGAACGAGTCCTCCATAATGTTGATCGCTAGCGGAGATAAAGTGGAGGGAACACGAGATAGAAAGAGGGTTACATGCAGGCATAACCAGTCACAAATGGATGTTGTCGAGGTACTCGGATTGCCACGAAAGCCGCGAAGATTCCCTATCATGATTCCAAAAATTAAACACTAATTTTCTCCTTTTTTTGAATAAATTAATTATTTAACAATTAATTAATCACTTGACTGATTAAATAATTGTGTAAGGCATAAGTTATTGCAGGCGTGTCGAAGGAAACACGTGCAAGGCTCGAGGAAATGAGGTCTATGTGCGTCCATGAGGAAGATGGAGAGGGCGGCTCGAGGAAGGAGCGTTGGTTGCTCCATTGTTTGTGTACAGCGGGGAAGGAGCGGGTGGCTCGATAAGATGGAGCATGTTGTTGCTCCTCGGCGTGCGTACAGACGGAAAAGAGCTCCTCTGAGTGCGTCCAGCTGAGAAAGAAATCCTCTTCGTGCATCCAGCGAAAAGAAGTCGTAGTTCCAAAATCTCTGGATAGAAGCTGTGACAAAAAGGGGAGGCAACAACGCAATTGCACTTGGAGGAGCGTGCATTTGCAATTGGAGGAGCGTGCATCTACTTGAGTCGAGGTCGGTCGCAGGGATCGACAATGGGTGCACACAGGTCTTGATGACGATGGCTGCACGTAGGTCTTGATGGAACCTGTGGATGATGCAGCTTCGTTGTCGACGACCTGCTGGAGGACCATCTGCAAGGCTCGACGGAGAATGAGGCACTCACATGGCACCAAACTGCATATTTCGGTGTCGAAGTCTTACAATAGCAATAGTATGGCTTGGGCGACCGACAGGTGAGCGGCTTGATATGGCGTCGTTGACGGCAGGAGGGGTTGACTGATTTTGCGCTTCCTATTGATGGTGAAAGGATACCAGAGAAGACTTGGCCGACTCAATGACAACAGTGGAGGTAAGAATTCCATTTGGTAGGCAACTGGACGAGGAGAGCTGTTGGGCCCGTAGAATGTCGAAGTCGTCGAAGTAGCAGTCGGAGGCAGAGTTGACGGATGAGGATACTACGGATCCAGAACCGCAGTTGCCTAGGCTGGGTACGCTCAGAGAGAGAAAGCTACTACAATCTTTACAAGGGGCAAGATGAGAGACTTAAAGTCATGCATGCCTTCATTCAACACATCACTTGTCTTTAACTTAGCTTGCAGGACAATTAGATGACAATCTAATAACTACCTAATTACCAACAACGAATAAAAGACAACAATTAATAAAAGAAAAGTCGATAACTAGGCGTAAAGCCCGTAACATACACTCCGACCCCCGCCCGCTTGCATGTTATAGGGAAGCACGCGCGCAAGCAGGTATGGACGAAGTAGAAGCGAGAAGGTTGGCTTGAGTAAATTCGTGAGATTCCAATGGCCCGAAAACATAAAGGTTCCTCTGCAAGTCATGATGTAAACAGGGTAAAGAAAATGTAAAAAAATTTACGATTTTAAGGTAGAAGACAGTTATATTGATAGCACAAGGATATAAAGAGATCCTTGGTATTGATGCATCTAGCTTTATATAAAGAATCTAAAATGTTATAGATGGAAGGATGTCTATGTTTAACAAAAAATGAACATAATAGTATGGAAAAGAAAATGGTTTAACCAACCCATACTTAGAATAATCATAGAAGGCAGCAGAATTAGTAAATACCTTCAGTTGCCCTGAATCAGTAACCAAGAAATTGAGCGGCACTGTTACATCAAGGACTTGTGAAGCCACTTCATCATTCAGCTCATCTCTATGCTCACCACTTGTCCCCATTTCTTTGAGATTTCCATATACCGCTTTAGAAATAACCAATCCTCCTTTCTCCATTTGTTTATTCTTCTTTCTATTAGAAACAGTCTCTAGTAATTTTTGTGCTTTCTCAGCTTCCTTTCTTGCTTCTCGAACCTTATGTACAAAAGGGACCAAATTAACACAAACAATTAAAATCGACAAACATCCGCATAACTAATTCTATAACCAAAATAAGCTATAAGCCTGTAAAAGATAAAGCAAATTAAATTTTTTGGTTTGGAAAACGAATTCGATTTGTATCTCTTCATAAAGCGGGTATGACGTAGGAGCATATGTACTGACCTTGACCAACAAATTAACAAATATTTTGTGTGGTGAAACTGCTGCCCCCACAAATTGTAGCAAGCGATGTATAGTCAACGGAAAAAATTATGTCAAGGTTTTGAGTTTATGGTAACCCTAACATGACTCATTGACAAAATAACAAAAGCTGATTAGCATTTCTAGTTACCTTCAATTAGTTAGGAAAAAATCTTCATTAGCTATCTAGTCATTCAAAAACAAACATCTTCATGAAAGATTGCATGCTCTTGCAGGAATATAATTACTTTTTATCGTGGATTTTATATTTTCCAATAGAGTCATCAAACTAAGACAGGAGGCAGACAAAAGGTTCATATAAATATATTACAAGTGTATAAGTATAACCACCAACATGCTCCCATAAATGAAACTCTCAAAGGAATATACCTTTGTACAAAACAGAAAGAATTTCAGCTAATCTTAGTTAATCAGAAATGGATATCTACCTGAATAGATGACTTCGCCATCTTATCAAGCATTTTTTGTTGTTCCCGCTTACGGTGGTAAGGTTTGAAAACATATTTCTGCACGATTTGTTAGAACAGTATAAGAACTGCATGCATTAATCAACATCAAAGACAAATTTGCGTGCACATAAAGGATCATAAAGAGGTTGAAAATAGGAAATAAAAAGGAAAACCACCAATTTTCCTTCCGTGGGGGAATTAACAGGTTAGTGCGATCCTTTTTTATATATTAACTTATATGAGTGCAAATCCTGAAAATTTGCTCTGTAACAATTTAAGATTAAAAAACATTTTATGCTCAAATTTGAAAGAAATTCTTTTTACTACGCATTTGAAAAACTGTATTAAATGATCCAAACTCCAAAGCATTTGATAAATCGTTAGACCACTACATGCCTCAAAATTTCCTACAATAGTAGCCATGTTGCTCCTTTGACTCTATGATGGGAATCAGCCTCAGGATCGACATTGGACTTCCAGCAACCACTCGGCAGGGCCCGCATTTATGTACTTGCGCGCGGGAGGCATTGATCGGACTGACAATCCTAGACCACAGGCGCGTCCGAACAATCCTAGACCACAGGCACGTCCGGAGTGCCGTTTTACAAATTTATTGTATTTTTTTTTATTTTTTGTACTTTATTTAATGTGATTCGGACATCGGGCGTAATGGTCAATCATAGACGTTCAGGGCGGGTGCCCAAGCCCACTTTCGTTGTAAATAGGTGTGATGGCTTTCAGTTTGAAGCATTGTTAGCCTTGTGAGAGAATCCTGAGCCGACAATGAAATCGTAGTGCGACGCCGCGAGATCCCAGGGTGCGACTGTTGAAACCAGTAACCCGGTTTCAGCGTTCGAAAGGGGGATGCGGCTAACTCTTACTTGACCTAAGCTAAGATCCTTGACCGGTCACTGGGAACTGAGAGACTTGCTCTTGATGAACACCTGAGTCCACAAACGGACCCCTTAAGCTACAGCGCGGAGGTCCCACCACACACCCGGAAGCTCGCAAGGAACTTCCCCTCCCAAGCCAATGCTGAGCCCGGGCACCTTGGAGGGCACTAAGGACCGCCTCATCGTCCACCTTCACTAGTAGGGGGGAGGGGTAGTGCTTGCTCACAAGACACACACGAGGAGAGGGGTGGCGACCAACCCTTCCCAAGGTGCCCATGGGGGTCTATTTATAGACTTCCCAAGAAATAATCTGCGGATAGCCAAAATCGGACCCCTGGGCGAGTGGAGGGCTGCCCCCACTCGCCCACGAAGAGGGGCGACGAATGGGGGGGCCGCCCCCACTCGCCCAAAGAAGGGGCGGCGAGTGGGGGGGCTTCCCCCACTCGCCCAAAGAGGGGGTGGCGAGTGGGGTGGGGGGGGGGGGGGGGGGGGGGGGGGGGGGCTGCCCCCACTCGCCCAAAGAGGGGGTGGCGAGTGGGGGGCTGCCCCCACTCGCCCAAAGAGGGGGCGGCGAGTGGGGTGGGGGGTGTGGGGGGGGGGGGGGGGGGGGGGGGGGGGGGCTGCCCCCACTCGCCCAAAGAAGGGGCGGCGAGTGGGGGGGGGGGGGGGGGGGGGGCTGCCCCCACTCGCCCAAAGAGGGGGGTGGCGAGTGGGGGGGGGGGGGGGGGGGGGGGGGGGGGGGGGGGGGCTACCCCCACTCGCCCAAAGAAGGGGCGGCGGGTGGGGGGCTGCCCCCACTCGCCCAAAGAGGGGGTGGCGAGTGGGGGGGGCTGCCCCCACTCGCCCAAAGAAGGGGCGGCGAGTGGGGGGGCTGCCCCCACTCGCCCAAAGAGGGGTGGCGAGTGGGGGGCTGCCCCCACTCGCCTTGCTAAGCCGCTTCCCACCCCTCGGGTCGTTCCTTAGCCTCGCTCGGTTTCGGTCGCTTTCGAGGGGCCGGCCTGCCTGCCTCGGTCTCCTTAACTTCCGACTTAGTCTCGACGAACCATGGGTGAAACAATGACCCTACTCGCGTCGGGTCACACCGGCTCGGAAAATATGAGGGTTGTACAGCGACGTCCCGGTTAATTATTTCAGTTTGGCCCTTTGTCGTAATCCCTCTCCCGCGCATCTTATTCCGTGTTTCAGCCATAACCGCTTGTTCCCCCCTCTTCTCTACCACGAACGATTGCAACTTCACTTTCTCAAGCTGACTAAGAGCGAACGTTTCCTCCAACTTCATGCACACCGACCCCCATCGCCCATCGCCAACCCCACCGCAAGCATTTTGATTCTCCTATCCCCAGTCGCTCCTGCGTAGTCCTCTTCCACCGTCCTTGACGCAAACTGACTGCTCCCTGCCCGACAACGCCGCAACTGCATGCCTCCCGTAACCATCGCAAGCCTCCACAACATCGCAAGCCTCCACAACATCGCCTGCCTCTAGCCACAAGCCTCTCTCCTACTCCACCATCTTCTGCAATCCCTAATTCCCCAATCTTTGTGACCTGACGCAAGCCCCAATCCCAACCACTGTTCCAAGCCGTGTTACATCTTTTGTTGTCTGCCTTCGAAACCACCACCATCCCCAACAAACACCCACCAATCCCTTTCCCCTACAACAAACAATAACCTTCTCCCGCTTTAGCCGCAAACCATCTGAGCCTCAAAACCGCAATCATCGTTGATCCCTCTTCCTCCATCCCAGTCAACAACCCCCTCTTCCACCTCCGGCCGCACCCCTCTCATTTCACCATCCGAACCTCAAGCCGATTACATTATAACAGGAAGTGCCTTCAACATTTGGAGACACACCTATTCCACTACCGGGTACTTTTGCTTGTGAGTACTTTACATGGTGTTTTTCTACTTTATTGAATATTGGAAGGTTATTGCATGTTTGTTTGGAATATTGACTTATTTGCGTAATTGTTTCACTTTCTTAATTTCTTATTAAATTATGTTTGTGCAAGTTTAGCTTTAAAACTTTCGTGCAAAGGAGAACGTGACTTTATTTGTGTACTTGAAAATTCTGTCGAACATTGTGTTTGATTGCTAAACCTTATAATCTTATTGCCAATAAATTAATTCCGGGTCAATTTGAAACATACATGCATCATATATGTTAGTTTTGTTCGAGTCCACCCCGCACCACTCACATAGGTTTGCATTAGCGTCGGCACTCAATCTCAAAGCCTACCATGCATTAATCTAAAGAAGGGAAAAATAATCGTTGAACAATTATCAATTTCAACTGCTTCTATTTAATCAGGTTTTGAAAGCATCAATTACCACAACTAAAATTACGTTGTAATTTTTAACTTCAACAGCTTCTGTTTAATCAGGTTCTGAAAACATTAATTACAACAACACTCAAGCCTTTATCCCACTATAGTGGGGTCGGCTATATGGATCCTTTGTCGCCATTGTGCCCTATCTTTAGTCATAATTATTGGTGTTGTTATTTATGTAATTTGTGTATGGTTGTAATTATGTATTCTTTTCTTGTTATATATATATTGAGCCTCCCCATTGGGAGTGTGTAGGGTTTTTCTATCGTTTCCTACATGGTATCAGAGGGATAGTTCGCCGCTTCCCGATCCGCTCCCGTCTCGTTCTCTCGTTCTCGTCGACGTCGATCTCTAGTGACGTCGCTTCTCCCGCGTACAGCGATCGTCGCGTCCCGATCTTTTGGCGTCGTCTCCTGCAGTCTTCCGCCGCAGCAGCGCTCGTCGTTCTCGCAACAGCGCCTCTTCCGCAACAGCGATCTTTCGGCGTCGTTCTCGCAACAGCAGCGTCGACCTCTTCCGCTACAGCGATCGTCGGCTCTTCCGGATCGCGATCTTTCGGCGTCGTTTCCGCAACAACGATCGACGACCCTTCCGGCAGCGTCGATCTCTCTTCCGCAGCAGCGCCTCCAGCCGCAGCGACTTCCCAGCAGTCGATCTCTTCCGGAAGCGTCGATCTCCCTTCCGTGAAGGGTATCCCGCCGTCTCCCGCAGCAATCATCCGCAGCAGGGCCTCTCGGGGCAGCATCCCCGTTCTCATCCTTCTCTTTGATCCTCGTTCTCCTTTGCGGGAGGGATCTCGATTCCGTTGATTCCGTTGCCTCTTAGTTCTTTTGTTCCATGGATTCCAAGGATGTTTCTGGCTCCTCTCCAGGACGGATTACTACCCTCCTTCTCAATGAGAAAAACTACCCTTCATGGGCCACCTCCATGAAAGTGGCTCTTGCTGGCCGGAACAAACTGTCTTGGCTTACCGGTGGCCCTCCTATGCCTACACCGACCGATACGGATGACAAGAAGGAGGAGTTGATTAAGTGGTCGACGGAAAAATATATGGTCCTTGGATGGATCCAGTGTTCGATGGAGCCTCGTATCTTCAGTCAGTTCATGCGTTTTGAGGACATTTCCGAGCTTTGGTCTTCTCTCCAGCGTACCTTTGGGCATACTCGTGTTGATGCCCAGATCTTTGGTCTCTTTCAGGATATCGCTTCTGCCACTCAGGGGGAGCGCTCTGTTCAGGAGTATTTTACTTATCTGCAAGATCGTTTCCTTGAACTTAACGATCTTGAGCCTCTCAGTGCCCTGGAGTCCCCTAATGATGTTGCTCTTATTCGGAAACAACGCCAGCGCCGGGAGACATACCAGTTCTTGATGGGGCTTCGCCCTGACTATGAGTCTACCCGTGCTCAGATTGTGGGGATGTCTCCCCTACCCGATCTTCTTGAGGCCTACTCCATTATTGCCGAGCATGAAAAACGTATGCAGCGACAATCCTCCCTTTCCGGTGCTCGTGCTACCTCCTCCCTTCCGACTGAGCAGATGGCCCTTGCCGCTTCATCTCGTCCGTCCAACACTCGGGGACGTGGAGGTCGCAGTTCTTCTACTCCGTCTGCCGGCCGTGGCTCCACCAGTGGTCGTGGTTCTCAGGGTCCTCCCGGCCCTTGCTCTCATTGTGGACGTCTATATCATGACCGCAGTCGCTGTTACCAGTTATACCCTCACTTACGGGGCACTGAGCGTACTACCCCTGGTGGTCTTCCCAGGCACACCGTTGCGACTGCCGAGTCCTCCACCTCTGTCGACCGCCTCTTGGATGCCACCTCCTCTGACTTCAGTCATATGTTGGCGCAGTTTCAGCAGTTTCAGCAGTTCCAGCAGTCTCAGTCTTCCACACCTGCCTCTACTTCCGCTCCCTCCGCTTCGTCCTCAGGTACTCCGTTTGCTTGCTCTGCGACTATGGTTGACCAGGCCTCGTCACCCTGGGTGATTGACTCTGGTGCAACCGACCATATGACTGGTATGTCTTCTCATCTGCTTCGGATTGTTCCCTGCTCCCACCGGGACGTTCGCCTGGCTGATGGCTCGGTTACCCCCGTCCTCAGCCGGGGCACCATCCCCCTCTCCTCCTCTCTCTCTCTTGACTCTGTTCTTCTTGTTCCTCAGTTGGCCCTTAATCTCTTATCTGTTAGTAGTATTACTCGTACTTTGAACTGTTCAGTTACCTTTTTCTCTGATCGTTGTGTTTTTCAGGACCTGACATCCGGGAAGACTATTGGTACGGGCTATGAGCGAAGTGGGATGTACTACCTGGAGCTTCCACCTTCCATCGCTACGCCTACTGCTGTTGCTACTTCTACTGCTGCTCCCACAGCCTTGTCTTCGAGCTCGCTTTGGCATGCCCGTCTTGGCCATGCTAGCCCCCGTCGGATGTTATCTGTTTGTCCAGATGTGTCTGTTGTTTTTCCTTTTCGCTGTGATGTCTGTGAACTGTCCAAACACACACGCAGCACGTATGCTCCTTCTATTAGTCGTACTACCTCATGTTTCGAGTTGGTTCACTCTGATGTATGGGGCCCCGCCCCTGTAGTTTCTTTTGATGGTTTTTCATATTTTGTCACATTCATTGATGATTATTCTCGTTGTGTTTGGGTTTATTTACTAAAGCATAAATCTGAGGTTCTCTCTGTTTACACTCATTTCTCTAGTATGATAAAGACCCAGTATGGGAAGCCCGTTCGCATCCTCCGTTCTGACAATGGGGGTGAGTACACCTCTCGCCCCTTTGATCTTCTCCTCCACACTGAGGGTACTGTCCATCAGTTCTCCTGTCCGGGTACCCCCGAACAGAATGGGGTCGCTGAACGTAAAAATCGCCACCTCTTGGACTCTGTTCGTTGCCTTCTTCGGGGCATGAATGTTCCCAAGCCCTATTGGAGTGCCGCGCTTCTCACCGCTGCCTTCCTTATCAATCGGACCCCCTCTCGTCCCCTTGGTGGACGTCCTCCTTATACTCTTCTTCATCCCTCCGCCCCCACCTTTCCCATCCCTCTACGCGTTTTTGGTTGTGTGTGTTTTGTCCAGGACCGACGGCCATCGCGGACGAAACTCGATGACCGGGCCGTTCGTTGCCTCTTCCTCGGCTACTCCACTACCACTAAGGGCTACCGGTGCTATGATCCTCAGTTCCGCCGTGTGATCTACTCTATGGATGTGACCTTTCATGAGGAGGTCCCATTCTTTTCTTTGACCCCCATCTCGTTTCCTACCATTGTTCAACCTCTTCCTGTTGTCCCTCCTTCTCCTGCCGATGTGCCCACGACCTCTCCACCAGTCCTCCGGACTTACTCTCGTCGTCCACCGCCGGCTTCATCGACTGCACCCACTTCTCCTCTAGTCTCGGATCAGCAGCTCCTTCCGGTTGCAGGTACCTCCCTTGAACCTCTCTCTTCTCCTACTTCTGTAGATTTACCTATTGCCCTGCGGAAGGGCAAGCGTGCTTGTGTTCGCCCTCCTATCACGGAGCACCCGCTGGCTAACGTTGTTTCATATCAGCATTTCTCACCCTCTTACCAGGCATTTGTGGCTACTGCTGATTCTGTTCGGATACCTACCTCGACTGCTGAGGCCCTTCTTGACCCCCGATGGGTTCGGGCCATGGAGGATGAGATGTCTGCTCTTCGTCGCACTGGTACATGGTCTCTGGTTCCTCTTCCTCCCGGGAAACGCACCGTTGGGTGTAAATGGGTCTATACCGTCAAGTACTCTGTTGACGGGTCCATTGATCGATACAAGGCTCGTTTGGTCGCCAAAGGTTTCACTCAGGCTCCGGACGAGTTCGGTGCCACTTTTGCTCCCGTGGCTAAGCTGACCAGTGTTCGCCTTTTGCTCTCTCTTGCGGCATCGCGGGCGTGGCCGCTTTACCAGCTGGACGTCAAAAATGCTTTTCTGCATGGAGATTTACGGGAGGAAGTCTATATGGCTCCTCCTCCGGGGTTTTCCCTTAAGGGGGAGTATTCGGGGAGAGTCTGCCGCCTCCACAAATCCCTGTACGGCTTAAAGCAGTCTCCTCGTGCTTGGTTTGAACGGTTCAGCTCGGTTCTTCTTCAGTCTGGCTTCACCCAGTGTAGTGCCGATCACACCTGCTTCGTCCGAGCCACCTCGGATGGACGTCGCACCATTGTCTTGGTTTACGTTGATGACATTATTCTTACAGGGGATGATCCTCCTGGGATCTCTGAGGTTAAAGCTACTCTCCGTTCAGCCTTTGAGGTGAAAGATCTTGGACCCCTCCGCTATTTTCTTGGGATTGAAGTTGCTCGCTCACGGAAGGGTATCTCCATATCGCAGCGAAAGTATACATTAGACCTTCTTCGGGATACAGGTCTACTTGGGTGTCGTCCCGCGAGCACTCCTATGGATAGCAACCATCGCCTTCATGCTGAATCTGGTGATTCTCTCCCTGATCCGTCTCAGTACCAGCGTTTGGTTGGACGCTTGATCTACTTGACCAATACCAGGCCTGACATCAGCTTCTCTGTGAGTGTTTTGAGTCAGTTTATGCACTCTCCCAGGACGTCGCATCTTGAGGCCGCTAGACGTGTCCTTCGCTATCTTAAGCGTGCTCCTGGCCTTGGATTGTTCTATCGGGCTGGTAGTACTCCCAGTCTCTCCTGCTTCACTGATGCGGACTTTGCTGGCTCTTTGACTGATCGCCGGTCTACGTCAGGTTTCTGTGTTTTCCATGATGATCATCTCATATCATGGCGGAGTAAGAAACAACCTATCGTATCCCGCTCCTCTGCTGAATCCGAATATCGGGCCATGGCTCATGGTGTAACAGAGTTGGTTTGGCTCCGATCGTTGTTGACAGAACTTGGCCTATCCCATACCTCAGGTTCAACTCTCTATTGTGATAACAAGTCAGCTATTCTTCTCACTCAGGACTCAGTGCTACATGAGCGCACCAAGCACATTGAGATGGATGTACATTTCTTGCGGGATCATGTTCGGATTGGGTCTGTTATTCCAGCTTATGTCTCCTCTGCCGATCAGCTTGCCGACGCCTTGACTAAAGCTATCGGTCCTACTCGTTTAGATCTGACTACTTCCAAGCTGGGCATGATCGATATCTTTGCTCCACCTTGAGGGGGAGTATTGGTGTTGTTATTTATGTAATTTGTGTATGGTTGTAATTATGTATTCTTTTCTTGTTATATATATATTGAGCCTCCCCATTGGGAGTGTGTAGGGTTTTTCTATCGTTTCCTACAATAATCTCACTAATGTCTAAGTACATCATGTCTTTCCTTATAGTCTCATTCCAAGTCTTTAATGGTCTACCCCTCCCCCGTTTAACATGCCTAGTGACTAAACTCTCACAACGCCTAACATGTGCCTCTAATGGTCTCTTTTGTACGTGTCCAAACCATCTTAGATGAGCTTCTCGCATCTTCTCTGCTATTGGTACCACTCTTGTCTTATCCCTGATACAATCATTCCTAATTTTATCCAGTCTCGTATGTCCACACATCCACCAAAGCATTCTCATCTCCGCAACTCCCATTTTTTGCTCATGTACACAATTCACTGCCCAACACTCGGAACCATAGAGCATCGTTGGTCTAATTGCAGTACGGTAAAACTTGTCTTTAAGTTTTAATGGTACTTTACGATCACATAAGATCCCTGACGCGCCTCTCCACTTCAACCAACCTGCTTGGATTCTATGTATCACATCTTTATCAACACCTCCATCTTTTTGAACTACCGATCCAAGATATTTAAAGCACTCACTGCGGGAAATATCTTAATCACCAACTTAATAACGAAGTCATTCATCCTTCTTGCACTGCTAAATTTAAGATTCATATACTCCGTCTTTGCCCTGCTCAACCTAAACCCTTATTTTCTAAAGTGTCTCACCAAGATTGAAATTTCGCATTTACACCCTCGCGCGTCTCATCGACCAAAACGATATCATTCGTAAACAATAAACACCAAGGTATTGCTTGTTGGATATGTCTGGTGAGGTCATCTAAGATAAGGGTAAAGAGATAAAGGCTCAAAGCTGAACCTTTATGTAAGCCAACAGTGATAGGGAATTCTTGTGTTAATCCTCCAGATGTCCTCACCCTCGTCACTGAATTTGTATACATATCTTTGATTATGTCAATGTATGATACATTTACACCTTTCTTTTCTAAGACTCTCCATAAGATCTCTTGGAACTCTATCATAAGCCTTCTCAAGATCGATAAACAGCATATGCAAATCTTGTTTTCTTTCTCGATAGTTGTCAATCAGTCTCCTCAAGAGATTTATAGCTTCCATGGTCGACCTCCCTGGCATGAATCCAAATTGATTCTCTGAGATGTTAGTCTCGCATCTTACTCTTCTTTCTATTGCTCGTTCCCATAGTTTCATGGTATGACTCATTAATTTAATTCTCATGTAATTAACATAACTTTGTATATCTGCTTTGGTCTTATACAAAAGTACCAAGATACTTTCTCTCCATTGGTTTTCTTTGACATCAGTATCTTATTAAAGAAACATGTAAGCCACAAAATTCCTTCTTTCCCTAGACATTTCCGTACTTCGATGGGTATATCGTCTGGCTCAACCGCTTTTCCATTTTTCATCTTCTTTAGAGCATCATTTACCTCCGATACTAGAATTTTACGATAAAACATTATGTTCATATACTCCTCCGATTTACTTAACTCTTCCAAGTTCAGTTCATTGCTTTTTGTTTCATTATAGAGTTGACAAAAATATCTTTTTCACCGCTCTTTAATAGCCACATCATTCGTCAAAACTATATATGTTTCATCTTTTATGCATTTAACTTGGATTAAATCTCTTGTCTTCTTCTCTCTTGCTCGAGCAATTTTATATTTATCACGCTCTCCATCTTTGGTATTTAGTCGCTTATAAAATTCTTCATAAGCTTGACTTCTTGTTTTACTTACTGCATGTTTAGCTTCTTTCTTAGCACCTTTATACCATGCCAAGTTCTCATCATTCCTAAAAGCATAGAGTATTTTATAGTTGGTCATCTTTGCCCTCACTTTGTCTTAAGTTTATTATATTTAATTTGCACGTCCAACACAACTAACATATGTTGTGTTGTCAAATTTTCTCCTGGTATGACTTTGCAATCCTTACAAATCATTTTATTCATTTTGCGAGTCATAAAATAATCAATTTGTGACTTATTTGATTCGGTTTTAAACGTAATTAAACGTTCTTCCCTCTTTATGAAAAGGTATTTGTCATAATTAGCTCATGTGCTACGACAAAGTCTAAAATGGTTCTTCCTTCTTCATTTCTTTCTTCATACCCAAATCTTCCATGAACGACTACATAATCTGTATTTTTCTTCCATATGTCCATTTAAGTCTCCTCCTATAAAAAAATTCTCTCTTTGTGGGATCTCCCTTACTAAATCATTCAAGTCTTCCCAAAATTGCACGTTTATAACTTCACTTAATCATATTTGTGGCGCATAAGCATTGATCACAATAATAGTTTCATTTTCTATGACCAATTTAAGAACAAAAATTGTATCACCTTTTCTACTTGTCCCAACAACTTCATCACACCAAGTAGTATCCACAATAATACTTACTTCATTGTTTGTTTTATTTTTCCTGTGCCATAAATTAAAACCTGAATTGTCTAAAAATTTAGCTTTCTCACTCACTCATCTAGTCTCTTGCAGATATAAGATATCTATCATTCTCCTAATCATCGTATTCATTACTTCCATCGATTTTTTCGTTAGCGTACTTATATTCCAACTTCCAAACCTAAGTCGGTCACAAATCCTACGATATACTTTCCTAGGACGTCTAATAAGTGAAGGATCTTGTCTATTTAACACTACACCTGTATAACCCGTAATTCGTCGAGATCTGAAATGCACGAGTACAACACAGAAGACCTCCCCCACCTGAGCGAGTACAGAAGGCCTCCCCCACCTGGGCGAGTACAGAAGGCCTCCCCCACCTGGGCGAGTACAGAAGACCTCCCCCACCTGGGCGAGTACAGAAGACCTCCCCCACCTGGGCGAGTACAAAAGACCTCTTCCACCTAGGCGAGTACAGACCTTCACCCCCCCCCCCTATGGTGGGCGAGTACCTTGCCTGTCTCTCTTGTGCCAAGCTCAGCATTGGCTTTAGGAGGGGAAGTTCCTATAGACTTCCGGGTATGTGGCGGGACCTCCTCGCTGCAGCACGCGGGTCTTGTTTATAGGCAGGTTGGAGTGGTTTTGTATGTTATCTAGTTCCTTATCACCCTGTCTCACGTGGGTCGATCACTAAACGAGTAGCCTCTGGTCACCCCCAAGTCTCGAACATAGTTGGACCGGTATCCGGGTTCCAACATTTTTGGTGCGGTGAGCGTGGACTGTGACCGGAGTAAGAAACTTTAGTGTGAGACCTCACGGTGAGCCTTGATGAGAAGGGTCCTAGGCGAGTACCAGATCAGGAGAGCTCAAACTGAGGCAAGTACCAATTCAGGCGAGTACAAACTCCGGCGAGTACCAGATCAGGGGAGCTCAAACTGAGGCGAGTACCAGTTCAGGCGAGTACAAACTCAGGCGAGTACCAGATCAGGGGAGTACAAACTCCGGCGAGTACCAGATTAGGGGAGCTCAAACTGAGGCGAGTACCAGTTCAGGCGAGTATAAACTCAGGCGAGTACCAGATCAGGGGAGTACAAACTCCGGCGAGTACCAGATTAGGGGAGCTCAAACTGAGGCGAATTCCAGCTCAGGCGAGCTCAATCAACTCGCAGGTGTTCTACTCGCAGATACTGCCTACATGTATTCTACTCGCAGATACTGCCTACATGTATTCTACTCGCAGATACATCCTACAGGTATTCTACTCGCAGATATTCTGCCCGCAAGCGTCCTACTCGCGAGATGCGAGGCGACCAGAAAAGAGGTATTCTACTCGCAGATATTCTGCTCGCATGAGTTCTACTCGCAGATATTCTGCTCGCATGAGTTCTACTCGCAGATATTCTGCTCGCATGTGTTCTACTCGCAGATATTCTGCTCGCATGTGTTTAACTCGCAGATATTCTGCTCGCATGTGTTCAACTCGCAGATATTCTGCTCGCAAGCGTCCTACTCGCGAGATGCGAGGCGGCCAGGAGAGAGGTGCGAGGCAACCTAATGTAGGTGACAACTCTGCGTAGGGGGTCATAAGGTCAAAGGTGACACTTGTATTGCCCTCGTTTTCACCTCTTTTTATTGCTAACACATTTTCATACATAGTACATATTAACACTCATGGGTGCTTTGGTAAAACCCCTGAGTGCTTTCACCTGATTTGCAGATAGTGTTACTTTGACATCTTGACCACTATGACAACTGTCACAGAGGGATCCATATGACAGGGTCATGGTAGAGTGTATATTTCGCGGGTCCATTCTACTTTATTTCGCGGGTCCATTCTACTTTATTTCGCGAATTCAACTTACGAGGTATTCACTTCAACAATTCAGGTGTTTTCCTCTATATCCCGTCCGTACTCGCGAGGTCATCACTTCAGCAACTATGGTGTTCTCTTTAGTTCTAACTCGAGAGTTGATACTCAGCGAGTTCATATTTTCATGGTATTCTCTTTAGTTCCACGAATTCCTACTCGCAAGGATGTATCCAACTACTCATCTTTACAAGATCCAGAAGAAATCTATATTCGGGGAATGCTTACTCACGATGGGTGTTCTTATTTGGGATGATCTTATTCAACAACTTATACTTCCTGGTGAAAACTCAAAGGACAATTATTCATAACTCACTTTGGCGAGGAAAAGTCATCATGAATCAGGTCACGTAAAACTTATTCTTCTTCTTATTATTCACTACATATAGCGATATTGATCTCTCTATTGCAACATTCTTAGGAGTTAGATCGAGCATCCACTCGAAGTAGTATGATATATTCAAAAATATTTTAGGATGTGTGATCTCACCTCTCCCCTTGAAACTTCTGGTCGAGCAATGAGATGACGTCTCGGGTTCAGTGCGCCATCCTAAGTCCAAGTCTCTGCATTGCCGGCCGAGATCAGCTCCCCCCTTGCATGTTGGCCGATCTACCCCTCGAGTACCGACTCTCTTTTCCCGCGCACTAGTTACCAGGGGAGAGAATGAAACTATATTCTCAGGTACTCTAAGTGAGTTGAAATCCTTGAGCAGAGTGTTGTTGTAGACCAGGTCACTGCACGAGCCCCTCTCCTGCATACCGGCTACTTGCCGGCTACTTGCCCCCTTGAGTGAGTTGAAGTCATCGAGATGTGTTGTTGTCGTAGACCAGGTCACTGCACGAGCTCCTCTCCTGCATACCGGCTACTTGCCCCCTCGAGTGAGTTGAAGTCCTCGAGATGTGTTGTTGTCGTAGACCAGGTCACTGCACGAGCCCCTCTCCTGCATACCGGCTACTTGCCCCCTCGAGTGAGTTGAAGTCCTCGAGATGTGTTGTTGTCGTAGACCAGGTCACTGCACGAGCTCCTCTCCTGCATACCGGCTACTTGCCCCCTCGAGTGAGTTGAAGTTCTGGAGAAGTGTTGTTGTCGTAGACCAGGTCACTGCACGAGCTCCTCTCCTGCAGGCTGGCTACTTGCCCCCTCGAGTGAGTTGAAATCTTCGAGCAGAGTGTTGTCGTAGACCAGGTCACTGCACGAGCTCCTCTCCTGCATACCGGCTACTTGCCCCCTCGAGTGAGATGAATGTCCTCGAGAAAAGAGTTGCCACCTAGTCAACGCTAAAAGCCTAAAATGTTTGGCACCTCCCCCAGTTGAGCTCGCTTGTCTAGCGAATGGCCTGGAGGGTGTCGAATCTTCTACACCTCCAGTTGAGCTCGCTCGTCTAGCGAACGGCCTGGAGGGTGTCGAATTTTCTCCACCTCCAGTTGAGCTCGCTCGTCTAGCGAATGGCCTGGAGAGTGTCGAATCTTCTCCACCTCCAGTTGAGCTCGCTCGTTTAGCGAATGGCCTGGAGAGTGTCGACTCTTCTACACCTCCAGTTGAGCCTCGCTCCTGGAGGGTGTCGTCTCTTCTCCACCCCCAGTTGAGCTCGCTCGTCTAGCGAATGGCCTGGAGGGTGTCGTCTCTTCTCCACCCCTAGTTGAGCTCGCTCGTCTAGCGAATGGCCTGGAGGGTGTCGAATCTTCTCCACCTCCAGTTGAGCCTCGCTCCTGGAGGGTGTCGACTCTTCTCCACCTCCAGTTGAGCTCGCTCGTCTAGTGAATGGCCTGGAGGGTGTCGACTCTTCTCCACCCCCAGTTGAGCTCGCTCGTCTAGCGAATGGCCTGGAGGGTGTCGAATCTTCTCCACCTCCAGTTGAGCCTCGCTCTTGGAGGGTGTCGACTCTTCTCCACCCCCAGTTGAGCTCGCTCGTCTAGCGAATATCCTGGAGGGTGTCGAATCTTCTCCACCCCCAGTTGAGCTCGCTCGTCTAGCGAATGGCCTGGAGGGTGTCGAATCTTCTCCACCTCCAGTTGAGCCTCGCTCCTGGAGGGTGTCGACTCTTCTCCACCTCCAGTTAAGCCTCGCTCCTGGAGGGTGTCGTCTCTTCTCTACCTCCAATTGAGCCTCGCTCCTGGAGGGTGTCGTCTCTTCTCCCCACCAGTTGAGCTCGCTCGTCTAGCGAATGGCCTGGAGGGTGTCGTCTCTTCTCCACCCCCAGTTGAGCTCGCTCGTCTAGCGAATGGCCTGGAGGGTGTCGAATCTTCTCCACCTCCAGTTGAGCCTCGCTCCTGGAGGGTGTCGACTCTTCTCCACCTCCAGTTGAGCTCGCTCGTCTAGTGAATGGCCTGGAGGGTGTCGACTCTTCTCCACCCCCAGTTGATCTCGCTCGTCTAGCGAATGGCCTGGAGGGTGTCGAATCTTCTCCACCTCCAGTTGAGCCTCGCTCTTGGAGGGTGTCGACTCTTCTCCACCCCCAGTTGAGCTCGCTCGTCTAGCGAATGGCCTGGAGGGTGTCGAATCTTCTCCACCCCCAGTTGAGCTCGCTCGTCTAGCGAATGGCCTGGAGGGTGTCGAATCTTTTCCACCTCCAGTTGAGCCTCGCTCCTGGAGGGTGTCGACTCTTCTCCACCTCCAGTTGAGCCTCGCTTCTGGAGGGTGTCGTCTCTTCTCTACCTCCAGTTGAGCCTTGCTCCTGGAGGGTGTCGTCTCTTCTCCACCTCCAGTTGAGCCTTGCTCTTGGAGGGTGTCGTCTCTTCTCCACCTCCAGTTGAGCCTCGCTCCTGGAGGGTGTCGACTCTTCTCCACCTCCAGTTGAGCCTCGCTCCTGGACGGTGTCGACTCTTCTCCACCTCCAGTTGAGCCTTGCTCCTGGAGGGTGTCGTCTCTTCTCCACCTCCAGTTGAGCCTCGCTCCTGGAGGGTGTCGACTCTTCTCCACCCCAGTTGAGCTCGCTCGTCTAGCGAATGGCCTGGAGGGTGTCGAATCTTCTCCACCTCCAGTTGAGCCTCGCTCTTGGAGGGTGTCGACTCTTCTCCACCCCCAGTTGAGCTCGCTCGTCTAGCGAATGGCCTGGAGGGTGTCGAATCTTCTCCACCTCCAGTTGAGCCTTGCTCCTGGAGGGTGTCGTCTCTTCTCCACCTCCAGTTGAGCCTCGCTCCAAGAGGGTGTCGACTCTTCTCCACCTCCAGTTGAGTCTCGCTCCTGGATGGTGTCGACTCTTCTCCACCCCCAGTTGAGCTCGCTCGTCTAGCGAATGGCCTGGAGGGTGCCGTCTCTTCTCCACCACCAGTTGAGCCTTGCTCCTGGAGGGTGTCGACTCTTCTCCACCCCCAGTTGAGCCCGCTCGTCTAGCGAATGGCCTGGAGGGTGTCGAATATTTTTCACCTCCAGTTGAGCCTTGCTCCTGGAGGGTGTCGTCTCTTCTCCACCTCCAGTTGAGCCTCGCTCCTGGAGGGTGTCGACTCTTCTCCACCTCCAGTTGAGCCTCGCTCCTGGAGGGTGTCGACTCTTCTCCACCCCAGTTGAGCTCGCTCGTCTAGCGAATGGTCTGGAGGGTGTCGAATCTTCTCCACCTCCAGTTGAGCCTCGCTCCTGGAGGGTGTCGACTCTTCTCCACCCCCAGTTGAGCTCGCTCGTCTAGCGAATGGCCTGGAGGGTGTCGAATCTTCTCCACCTCCAGTTGAGCCTCGCTCCTGGAGGGTGTCGACTCTTCTCCACCCCCAGATGAGCTCGCTCGTCTAGCGAATGGCCTGGAGGGTGACGAATCTTCTCCACCCCCAGTTGAGCTCGCTCGTCTAGCGAATGGCCTGGAGGGTGTCGAATCTTCTCCACCTCCAGTTGAGCCTCGCTCCTGGAGGGTGTCGACTCTTCTCCACCCCCAGTTGAGCTCGTTCGTCTAGCGAATGGCCTGGAGGGTGTCGAATCTTCTCCACCTCCAGTTGAGCATCGCTCCTGAAGGGTGTCGACTCTTCTCCACCTCCAGTTGAGCCTCGCTCCTGGAGGGTGTCGTCTCTTCTCCACCTCCAGTTGAGCCTCGCTCCTGGAGGGTGTCTGTCGTCTCTTCTCCACCTCCAGTTGAGCCTTGCTCCTGGAGGGTGTTGTCTCTTCCCCACCTCCAGTTGAGCCTCGCACCTGGAGGGTGTCGTCTCTTCTCTACCTCCAGTTGAGCCTTGCTCCTGGAGGGTGTCGTCTCTTCTCCACCTCCAGTTGAGCCTTGCTCCTGGAGTGTGTCGTCTCTTCTCCACCTCCAGTTAAGCCTCGCTCCTGGAGGGTGTCGTCTCTTCTCCACCTCCAGTTGAGCCTCGCTCCTGGAGGGTGTCGACTCTTCTCCACCTCCAGTTGAGCCTCGCTCCTGGAGGGTGTCGACTCTTCTCCACCCTCAGTTGAGCTCGCTCGTCTAGCGAGTGGCCTGGAGGGTGTCGAATCTTCTCCACCTCCAGTCGAGCCTCGCTCCTGGATGGTGTCGACTCTTCTCCACCCCCAGTTGAGCTCGCTCGTCTAGCGAATGGCCTGGAGGGTGTCGAATCTTCTCCACCTCCAGTTGAGCCTCGCTCCTGGAGGGTGTCGACTCTTCTCCACCCCCAGTTGAGCTTGCTCGTCTAGCGAATGGCCTGGAGGGTGACGAATCTTCTCCACCCCCAGTTGAGCTCGCTCGTCTAGCGAATGGCCTGGAGGGTGTCGAATCTTCTCCACCTCCAGTTGAGCCTCGCTCATGGAGGGTGTCGACTCTTCTCCACCCCCAGTTGAGCTCGCTCGTCTAGCGAATGGCCTGGAGGGTGTCGAATCTTCTCCACCTCCAGTTGAGCCTCGCTCCTGAAGGGTGTCGACTCTTCTCCACCTCCAGTTGAGCCTCGCTCCTGGAGGGTGTCGTCTCTTCTCCACCTCCAGTTGAGCTTCGCTCCTGGAGGGTGTCGTCTCTTCTCCACCTCCAGTTGAGCCTTGCTCCTGGAGGGTGTCGTCTCTTCTCCACCTCCAGTTGAGCCTCGCTCCTGGAGGGTGTCGTCTCTTCTCTACCTCTAGTTGAGCCTTGCTCCTGGAGGGTGTTGTCTCTTCTCCACCTCCAGTTGAGCCTTGCTCATGGAGGGTGTCGTCTTTTCTCCACTTCCAGTTGAGCCTCGCTCCTGGAGGGTGTCGACTCTTCTCCACCTCCAGTTGAGCCTCGCTCCTGGACGGTGTCGACTCTTCTCCACCTCCAGTTGAGCCTTGCTCCTGGAGGGTGTCGTCTCTTCTCCACCTCCAGTTGAGCCTCGCTCCTGGAGGGTGTCGACTCTTCTCCACCCCCAGTTGAGCTCGCTCGTCTAGCGAATGGCCTGGAGGGTGTCGAATCTTCTCCACCTCCAGTTGAGCCTCGCTCCTGGAGGGTGTCGACTCTTCTCCACCTCCAGTTGAGCCTCGCTCCTGGAGGGTGTCGTCTCATCTCCACCTCCAGTTGAGCCTCGCTCCTGGAGGGTGTCGTCTCTTCTCCACCTACAGTTGAGCCTCGCTCCTGGAGGGTGTCGTCACTTCTCCACCTCCAGTTGAGCTCGCTCGTCTAGCGAATGGCCTGGAAGGTGTCGTCTCTTCTCCACCCTCAGTTGAGCTCGCTCGTCTAGCGAATGGCCTGGAGGGTGTCGTCTCTTCTCCACCCCCAGTTGAGCTCGCTCGTCTAGCGAATGGCCTGGAGGGTGTCGTCTCTTCTCTACCTCCAGTTGAGCCTTGCTCCTGGAGGGTGTCGACTCTTCTCCACCTCCAGTTGAGCCTTCCTCCTGGAGGGTGTCGTCTCTTCTCCACCTCCAGTTGAGCCTTACTCCTGGAGGGTGTCGTCTCTTCTCCACCGCCAGTTGAGCCTTGCTCCTGGAGGGTGTCGTCTCTTCCCCACCTCCAGTTGAGCCTTGCTCCTGGAGGGTGTCGTCTCTTCTCCACCTCCAGTTGAGCTCGCTCGTCTAGCGAATGGCCTGGAGGGTGTCGTCTCTTCTCTACCTCCAGTCGAGCCTCGCTCCTGCAGGGTGTCGACTCTTCTCCATCTATTTTAGTTGAACTTGCTCAGCTAGCGAAGGGCATAAGAGGGATACTGAGTAACATGTCATCTAGTGCCCATCTCTCCGAACCACGGGTCCTACATTGTTTTTCCGAGCTCGTATCGAGCCCGAAAAAAGCGGGGATTGTGTATAACCCGTAATTCGTCGAGATCTGAAATGCACGAGTACAACACAGAAGACCTCACCCACCTGGGCGAGTACAGAAGGCCTCCCCCACCTGGGCACAGAAGACCTCCCCCACCTGGGCGAGTACAGAAGACCTCCCCCACCTGGGCGAGTACAGAAGACCTCCTCCACCTGGGCGAGTACAGACCTTCACCCCGTCAAAAGACGGGAGCGGGCTATCTGCAGCCCATTTCAGAGGGCGGGAGCCGCTATCTGCAGTCCACTTCAGAAGGCGGGAGCAGCTATTCGCAGTCAATTTGGATTTGCCTATAAATAGGACCCCAAGGCACAAGTAGAAGGCACCTTCACCCCCCCCCCCCTATGGTGGGCGAGTACCTTGCCTGTCTCTCTTGTGCCAAGCTCAGCATTGGCTTTAGGAGGGGAAGTTCCTATAGACTTCCGGGTATGTGGCGGGACCTCCTCGCTGCAGCACGCGGGTCCTGTTTATAGGCAGGTTGGAGTGGTTTTGTATGTTATCTAGTTCCTTATCACCCTGTCTCACGTGGGTCGATCACTAAACGAGTAGCCTCTGGTCACCCCCAAGTCTCGAACATAGTTGGACCGGTATCCGGGTTCCAACAACACCCAAGTCCTCTTGGAGGTGCAGTGATCCTTGCCAAGACGCTGCATTTAGGCCATACAACGAGGACTTTTGCATATTTAACACTACACCCAAGTCCTGGAGATGTAGAGGTCCTTGCCAAGACACCGCATTCGGACCATACGGCGTGTTCCTTAGGGGGAACAACCTAGCTTTTGCATAATTTCTCAAATGATCCATATTCATAAGGGTGACTAAATTTTACATTGGCCGTCTACCTAAAACAACCCTCACCATTTTTCATTTGGGCTTGGGACGGGTATAGGCTGGTTTCTGAAAACATTAATTACCTCAACTAAAACTACATTTGTAATTTTTGTAAACCATATAATAAGGTTATCAGAAGGGGAGCCTTGGCGCAACGGTCAAGGTGTCGTCGTGTGACCTTGAGGTCACGGGTTCGAGTCTTGGAAACAACCTCTTGCAAAAATGCAAGGTATGGTTTGCCTACATTTCACCCTTGTGGTGGGACTAGGCGTGCAAATTTGGCCCGGGTCCGGTTGCCCGACCCGGGTCTGCCCGGGCCTGGGCCTGGGCCAGGCCTAAGGGGGCTCAACAGGCCCCCTTATTTGGGCAGGGCCAAGCCTGGTGCCCGGGCCAGGCCTAAGGGGGCTCAACAGGCCCCCTTATTTGGGCAGGGCCAAGCCTGGTGCCCGGGCCAGGCCCAGGCAAGCCCGGGCACCAGGCTTTGCATGGTGCCCGTTGAAAACAACGAGCTGGGAGCTGCCCAGCTTTATAGCTGGGCAGAACCCAGCATTTAATGTTGGGCAGCGCCTAAATGCTGGCGCTGCCCAGCATTAAATGCTGGGCTGCCACACCCAGCATTTAATGTTGGGCGTGGCCGCCCAGCATAAGGCAGCCATTTGGCTGCCTTTTAATATTATAAAATATTTATTATATATATTATAGAATAATATTATATATATTATAGAATAATATATTATAAAATATATATATATTATAGAATAATATCATATATATTAGAATATTTATTTATTTTGGGGCCTGCTTGGGCCCGGTCTTTTAGGCTCAAGCAAGCCCCCTTATTTCGGTGAGGCCCGGGCCTGGACCCGGTTTGGCAGAGGCCCGGCCTGGGCCTGGCAAAAATAAAGCCCGGGCCCTGGGGGCCCGGGCCTGCAGGGCTTTTTTTGCACGCCTAGGTGGGACCCTTCCCCAGACCCTCGCTGCGCGGGGATGCTTTGTGCACCAGGTTGCCCTTTATATAATAAGGTTATCAGTTTACTGATACAGTTGAAATCCAAGGAAGTAAAATTATAATCAACAGAAACAGCTTTACTACTACTTGCAAGCATCCTAGATAAACTACAATCAATAACTACAACAGAATTAAAACATCATTCAAAAGGTCAAAGCAGGAACTATAAAAAAAATGATGGGCAAAGAGATGAGTGTGAAACAGAAAATGGATAAAGAAAATTGAACCTTGAGTAAAAAATAGAGGGATGAAGGAACGACAAGTGCACTTGTTGCAAACAAAGTATTGAACGCATTGGAAAGCAATACCTGCACACAATTAATTGATCATAAACTAGGTGAAAATTTAGAGAAAAAATAAATTAATAATACTAGAAAAATTGGCCAAAAAATAATGAAGCAATCTAGAAAAACCCATTGTGAAAAGATCACTCGTGAAAGCAAACATAACGCCCAGAGCTGTTTAAAAATTCAGCTGTGAGGATCTGACATTTGATGTCTAATCCAGCATATAATCTGATGGGGGTCACATCACACATGGGTCTATACAATGATCAAAGCCGTTCATTTTGTGTGGATCGGTGATTCATATTTTTAGTAATTTTTTGAATTTTATTTAGAGGCCGTCATGATCGGATAATCATGACAGTCTGTGGCCGCTCTTTAGTCTCGAAATAGGGATAGAACACTTATTTAGAGGGCATTGAAAGTTGAGTGAAGAATCTCCCCTTTTGATTGAAAAGACGGAACTAGAGTTCAATGCTTGGGTACCTCCTTCCCTTCATCTCCCTTGGCTGGCCACCTCTCCTACCCCTCCTCCCTATTTCTGGCCACCGCCTTACCTCCAAATCCATATCTGAACACCACCCTCCTCACCTTACTTCCCACCGCCCTTAGCCGGCCCTCCACAACCTCAATCCCATCCATTTCAATTTTTCAGGGATCACCATCAACACCACCTCCAGTGACCACCTCCAGTGACCACCACCAGCCACCCCTCACACCACTACTCCATAACTCCAAAGCCACCTCCTCATTACCTCATCTCCCCCTCACAACTACCTCCTAGAATTTAGCCCATTACTCCTACAATTACTCTCACCCCCTCATTCCCCCACTACCACCCATAATTCCCTCCCTTTCACTCTGACACATTTCCTCACTCAACCTGGAACCGCCAACTTTCCCCACTATCCACCGAAAATTGCACCCCTCCCCTATTCGCCTCCACTTAAATCCCATCCCCAAAGTCATATGAAGTGATTTCCCTCCATGGACAATTTTCCCAAGACTGCTCAAATCTCCTTGAAGTCACAAACCCTAACCGAGCTGTTACTGACCGACTCGGAGGTCGCCGGAAGAGTAGCCGGAGGTGGAGATGACAAAGGCGGGAATACTACAGAGCCTTGATCGTGGTTGTCTAAGCGGGGCGTGCTCGACAGAGAGAGCTTCCAAGATCTCTTTAGGGTTTTGGGAAATAGACTTTCTTCGTTCATACCGATACAAAACCCACTAGGTCTTTTAAATAGGACGTACAATCAACACCAAAAGAAAAGAACACTAAAGAAAATAACGACAAACTTGGACACGCGTCTAAAAAAGACACGACACAAATCACACGTGATATAAGGACGCGACTCTTATGACATAATAAATGCATATATGAAAATAAATAATAATAATAATGAGACCCATAACATCTCTCCCGGCCTTCAAATTGAGTTTGCCCTCAAGCTCGAACTTTGCGTGGATGGTCGAGTCTTCTGGCATCTTGATCTCTAGCGAGAACAATGCCCGATAGCGCGTAGCGGTGGCGGGGATGTCGGCGGGGATGTCGGCGGGGATGTCAGCGGGGTGTGACAGCGTCGTCAGAAAAATGGGCGTCGAAAGGAATGTCTTCGCCGGTGATGGTGAAGCGGTGTCCAGCAGCCACGACAAGACAACTGAAGTAGCGTCTATCGGCAGAAGGAACGGATCTGGCGGCGAGGTGGTCGGTGGTACCGGTGAAGCAGGGGCCGACAAAGGAAGTTGTGGGATGGCGGCCGCAGTGACTGACGAAGGCGGACCAAGGTGGGCGGCACCCCCAGAATATATGATTGTGGAGGGGCAATCATCGCGGAGAAAGGTGGTACGTTGTCGGCGGGCGAAGAAGGCGACTGCATGAGGAGGGGCAGTGGCAGCAACGGAGGAAACTTTGGCGAGTAGCAGGCTATCAAATCATCAATCTTGTGGAGGAGTGTGGACATGCCGTTCCAACAACGAGCGTCGACGTCCCGACGACGTGTGTCGAAGTCCCGAAGGCGTGCGTCCCAAGAGGCCATCATTTCCTCTATCGAACGGAGGGCAGCAATCTCCACGACATTAAGTTTGCGGTCCATGATAATTAATTAATTAATCAAGAAATGATTAATTACCAAGCAATAATTATCATAAGTAATATATCCTTGCACGGGGCTCAAGACGGAAAGGAGGGCGTTTCTTTTCTTGTCAATCAACAGAGGACTGGGCTCGATGCTGCTAGAGATGGACAGTTGTTGCAGATTGGAAGGCACGACTTCCACAATAGGCAGGAAAGCTTAATTGGCGGAAAAATGGCGCAGCGGAAGGAAGGTCTCGTTTAATGCGCGTGTGATAGGAAGCCGTGGCAACCGCGTGCGATGAAGACGTTGCAACCGCGTGCGATGAAGACGAACGGGACTGCTGGGATGGATCGATTGTGGCTTTGTCGTTGATAATGCAGAGAGATGGCGATAGAAAGTAGATGGCTCGATGTTGAGAGGGGTTGATCCGACGGAGGGCTGGATGCGCTTCCTGCACGGGGACGGAAGGAGTCCGCTGGTGGTGTCGGCCGTGAAGCTTGTCGAGGACTGTCGGGCGGTGGGTGACGGGTTTGAAGTAGGCGAGATGATGCACCGGACGGGAAGGACCCGGCGATGTGGAATCCCGCACGGGTCGACGCTGGGAGGGGGTCGACGCGGGCTTGTGTCGGCGGCATGCTATTGCTGGAAGGAGATCTCGGCGTGTAGAAACAGCGTCGACTGGAGACATGCGTCAGACGTCGGCCTCGGTGCGGAAGAGATCGTCGTAATCTGGAACTGTGGGAATGGTTTGGCTCTGATACCAAGATGTTACGGACCGACTCGGAGGTCGCCGGAAGAGTAGCCGGAGGTGGAGATGACGGAGGCAGGGATACTACGGAGCCTTGACCGCGGCTGCCTAAGCGGGGCGTGCTCGAGAGAGAGAGCTTCCAAGATCTCTTAAGGGTTTTGGGAAATAGACTTTCTTCATTCATACCGATACAAGACCCACTAGGTCCTTTAAATAGGACGTACAATCGACACTAAAAGGAAAGAACACCAAAGGAAATAACGACAAACTTGGACACGCGACTAAAAAGGACACGACACAAATCACGCGTCATATAAGGACGCGGCTCTTATGACATAATAAATGCATATATGAAAATAAATAATAATAATAAGACCCATAACACGAGCATCTTTTCCCCTACCAGAAACTCCACGCTGGCCGCTCAACTCAGTAACTCTTTATTCCTGGATTAGATTCAACCTAGTCCTTAATTCCAGCCACCACACCACCAGACGACCTCCCAGCTACTTGCAAAGTACTACCAGCAGCTCACCCTCAAAACAGTCAAAAAACATGACTGCAACCCCAATCAGCCACCAATTCCCCTCCGACAATCTAGTTTCAGTCTTCCATCGTCTCTCTGGCCACCAGCATCTCACCAGACTTTCACTGAACCTTCTATCACATACTCATTGTAAGTTCATTGCTTGAATGTAATTTCTTTTAGTCAAAACTTGTGTTTATTCGGAGATTAGTTAAATATTGTATTGTAATCTGTGTCGAACATCCCGCGACTTGTTGGGTTTTGTTCGTTCAAGTAGAACGAGATATTTGTACGAGTATTGTAATCTGTGCCAAATATTGTATTGTAATCTTTAGCCCGAAGTAGATTGTCGGTCATCCATAGATCCTACCCAATCTGCATCAGTGTATACTTCAATTTTTAGATCTTCATTTGGTGAGAACAAAATACCGCTTCTAGGAAATGTCCTGAGATATCTTAGGATTCAGTGGGCAACATTTAGGAGACGAGTCTTTGGAGAATGCATGTATTATCACTCTAACAGTGTACGAGATATCTGTATGAGTATGCGATAAATAAACAAGCCTCCCCAGTAATCACTGAAAATCGATGATGTCATCAATGGTTTCACCATCATCCCTTCCTGTTATGTGTTGACTTCAATAGAGGTGTCTGCAGGTCTACACCCACTCATCTTGGACATCTCAAGCAAGTCGAGGACGTACTTCCTTTGTGAGATGAATATCTTATGCCTGGACCTGGCAACTTCAATGCTCAAAAAATACTTGAGGTTACCTAAATCTTTCACTTCAAATTCCCTTGTCAATCTTCCCTTCATAGTTTGAATCTCATCATGATCATCACCTGTAATAGCAATACCGTCCACATAAACAATAAGGCAGTCACCTTACCTCCTTTGTGCTTGATGAATAGTGTATGATCAGCATTACTCTGAGTATATCCAAAACACATCATAGCCCTGTGAAATCTCTGAAACCATACTCTAGGAGATTGTTTAAGGGTATAAAGCCTTTTTTAACCTATAGACTTTTCATTAAGATCTTTCAGGAGCATGACCAAAAGGTAGAGACATATAAACTTCCTCCTCTAAGTCCCCATGAAGAAACGTGTTATTCACATCTAACTGACTGAGGTTTCATCCCTTACGGGCAACACAGGAGAGGAGAATTCTTATGGAGTTCATCTTTTCCATAGGAGTGATCGTCTCCTGATAATCAATCCAGCAGTCTAAGTGTATCCTTAAGCTACCAATATTGTCTTGTACATTTCCACCATTCCTTGAGAGTTATATTTGTCAGAAAAAACTCACACCCAACAATAGTCTTCCCTCGAGGAAGAGGAATCAGGTCCCACAAGCAGTTTTTTTTCAAGTGCATGTATTTACTCAAGCATCGCTTCTTGCCACTTATGATAACCAAGGGTTTCCTTCCAGGATGATGGAATGGGAATGGATAACAAGGAGGAAATAAAAGTTTTATATGAAGCAGTTAGTGAGGCATAAGACATGAACTTGGTTAGAGGATGTTGGGTAGAAGTACCTTCATGTAGCGCGATAGGTTTTGAAGACAGATCTGGTCTCGGCTCTGGTATCATGAGAGGAGCTTGTGTGTGTGTGTGTGTGTGTTTATATCCTTGCTTCTCAGAGAGTACACTTGCAAACGATGATCACGAGATTTCTCTTGATCTTTGTGGTCAATGGGAGAGGTAGTGATATGAGGTTGATATGAAGGAGGAATGGGTAGAGGTATAGGTGAGGACTCCCCCTGAAAAGATAGGGAGCTCACTTCCATTATAAGTGAAGACTTCCCCTGAAGTGAGGTCCCATAGTAGACCTCAGATTCACGAAAGGTAACGTCCATGGTAATAAAGATCTTCTTGGTTACGGGATGAAAACATTTCTAACTCCTTTGTGTGAGGAAATACCCAATAAAAACACATTTCAAAGCACGAAAGTTGAGTTTAATTCATTGATGCAGATGAACAAAGCATACGCATCCAAAGATACAAGGATGAAGATGGGTAGGAGTGGCATGGAGACTGGAGAGTGCTGAGTGGAGTTTTATTCTCGAGAAAACGAGTAGGCATCCGATTAATAAGATAGGTTGCAATGAGGACAACCTCCCCCCAATAATATTTAGGAAGATGCATCTTAAGTAGGATACATCGTGTCACATCAAGAAGATGATGATTTTTGCTCTGCCACCCTCATTTTTAGTGAGAAAGTAGACATAAGAGATTTGATGGATAATGTCAAGGTCGTTGAGATATTGCTCAAATTGAGAATCAATATACTCACGACAATAGTAGTATTGAACTAAGTGACTCATTTTTGGAAGCATTGAAACATAGGAAACATTTATTTTTCATCAAATGCACTTAGATAGTACAGGAAAACAATCTATGAAAGCAACAAACGAAGAATATACAAAAATAGAAGCAATGGGACAAGGTCCTCAAACATCAATATGAATAATAGCAAATGACATAATACTATGAAGAGAAACATGGTTAAAAGAAATACGACAATGTTTACTCATTTTATACACATCACAGTTAAAGTTTTCAAAAAACATTGATGAGTGATGACATAATAGGAAATAACAATTTCATAGTAAAAAGAGAAGGATGTCCAAGAGGACCAAGACGATAGTGTCAGGAGTCCAAAAGAGAAGACATGTCTGCATGTAAGTCTTGCAGAGGTGAAGCAAAACTGGAAGAGTCAAACGCATAAAAATCATCACACAGTTTACCAAAGCCAATCATCGTCCCCGTCTTCAGGTTCTAAAAAACACATGAAGTGGGAAAAAAGTCACAGAATAATTGATTGAGTTTGTTAAGTGACTAATAGAGAGAAGGTTACGAGTAAAATTAGGAACGTGAAGAACAGAGAAGTGGGTAAGAGAGGAACATGTGATGGATCATTTTCCACCAACGGGGGAAAGGGAACCATCAACAATGCTCACTTTGTCTCAACCAGACAAGGGAAGGTAGGACACAAAACATGTAGTTGAGCCAATCATGTGGTCAGTGGCTACAAAGGCAATGATCCAGTGAGTGGAAGCAGAATGGTCAACTGGTATTTCCTAATGAGCATACAAGGAGGATGAAACAGATGGCTCAGTAGAATAGATATACATCATGTGGCGGAACACCCATATCTCATCAGCAGAAAGAGCCACAGGAAGTCTAGCAAGATCAGTGCCAACATCGGGTATAGTCACCTCAGAGACCTCTGAAAGATGAGCAAACCGAGCCTAAGGTGGCCGACCTGAAAGCAACCATGGCCACGACCCCCTCATGGAGCAGAACCTCCTCTGAGGCGGGAAGCCATGAATCCTGAAGTAGGTGTCCTGTGAGTGGCGAGTTTTCCCACAATGATCATAAATCAAATGATCCTTATAAGTAGGTTGCAATCAGGAGTTGTGGGTAGCAGGACTCCCAGAACTATAGTGAGTTGTGAGGGCCAATCCCTCAGAAATCGAGTCAGGTAGCCAGGTCTGTCGTTGATCAAAATCGTGTTGAACAAGGTTGTAAACTTCAGAAAGAGGAGTGAGAGAGCACCCGAGAATCTGAACACTGGTCTGATCAAAATCACGATGCAGTCTATGTATGAATTCAAAGATCATGTTGTGTTCGCCCAAGCTCAAACCAAAACTACATCCTCAGATGACACCAGGGTGAGCGAATCAAAGTGATCATATTCCTGATATAATTGAGTGAATTCCTAGTATGCAGAAGGAGGACGGTCACCCTGTCTTAGAAGGAATATTCGTCGTCGTAGTTGGAAGATTTGGGCGGCATTCCCAGGGCAAGAGTTAAGTGGTCTCAGCTCTTTTCCAAATATTTGTCGTTGTATTCAGGAACAAGTAGTTGCGGGTATGGATTCCTGCACATAATTTGTGAGCCAAGACATAAGCAGAGAATTCTCAGATTCCCATTGCAGCCACTCGGGAGAATTCAGAGTAGGTTCGTTGTTGGTCCCACAGACATATACAAACATATGTCGGCTTTTCAGGGTAAGGGTAATGGAGCGAGCCCATGGAAGATAATTCGAGCCATCCAATCTAATAGTAGTAAGTTGAGGTGTGTCGTGATCATGACTTGTAAGGATGGATCCCACGGCAATCACGGGAGAAGAAGAGGAACCTTTGTCGGATGAGATGGTATGTGAATCAATGATCTTCGACATTGCTACCGAAGAATAAAAATCAAGGAAGCGCAAAAAACAAGGTTTAGAGAGCCAGAGATTACGGTTTTCTCATAGAAAGTGACAAACACAAGATTTGGCACGGCAAAGAAGCCAAACGAAATCACAAAAGGTGAGGAGAAAGAGGAGGAAGAATCATTTCCTCAAGAGTGGAATATCGGGTGTTGGAGAGGGAGTTACAACTCCATCGGAAGGATTCTGATGCGCTAGGTGCCGATCGGCACAAAACCGGGCGTGACGGGAGTCGGCGAGTGAAGCTAAGACGAGAGGCGACGAGAAGGGAAGAGGCTAGAGGATGGACTGTTGGGAGGCCTGGAGGAGGCTCGGAGTTGGAGTCGGCAGCTGGAAACGGAGCAAGATCGGGCACGGAAAATGGGACCGAGCGCAGCGCGGAAGAGAGATCAGGCACCATGCGGAAACTAAGGTTTGATAACGATACCATGTTGGAAAGTATTGGTCTCATTGATTCACCGGAAAACAAGGGCATTTTCAATAAATAATTGAACATGCCTTTTAAACCTCACCTTTTAATAATTCTGGAATAATGATAAAATCTAGCCGCATTATACAACTTCCCCCTTTAATAATGTGTAAATACCCCAACATTCATATATATTGTTCTCCAAAATTGATTGGATCCTGTAGCACACATTAGATCCAAATTATGTCTAAAATAAAAGGAAAAAAATTCAGAGGGGCATCAAAGCATTGGACCCATAAGAACCCAAAATTAAAAATGTAAATGTAGTAATATATGAAAAATATTTAGAGTTTCAGACTGCAAAAACGAGGATTTAATCAGAACAGAAAGAGAAACTACAAAGTAAAAGAAGCAGAGGCACAAAAAACAAGACTTCTTGTGGACTGACCGTCTTGAGTAAGGTTTTAAAATGTATAACATAACACGTATATGAATAGGAAACAATTGAAACTAGATGTTAATATGCATCAAGATTTTATTCTCAGGGAGTTGAAATCTAAATGACAAAAACCATGTGTTATTGGCTCGCTAGAATATGGCTAGAGGCGGAGGATACGGTGGAGCCGGAACCGCGGCTGCCTAGGCGGGGTGTGCTCAGGAAGAGAGAGATGCCAAAATCTCATAAACAAAGACAAGGGGAGAGACTAATTCTTGCTTGTCATTACAAGACCCAATGGGTCCTTTAAATAGAGGATACAAGGGCATAAACATAATTAAGCCTCAAACACTTGGACTACGACATAAGCGATAAATAAAGAGACAACATAATAAGACACCCTAATAAAAGATGAACATAATACAACCCTAAGACAACAACATAATACCCGAGCACGAAGCCCATAACATCTCTCCCGTCGTGCAAAAAGAGCTTGTCCTCAAGCTCAAGAGAGATCAATGACGATGTCAATCGTCACCTGATGCCTTCCTCATCAGAGACTTCCACGTGCAGATAAAAAAGTCATTTGCACCAGTGCCTGTGAGTATATTTCTCATTGCAGTTATAACATAATCCTTGTGTGTGTCGATCAGACATTTCTGCACGAGACAGTCGACGGATATGTGGGGTTTGGGTGCCTTCGGCAGATCCCTCTTGAGTCCATGTGTCTGTGGTGAAGTAGGCCTCCTAAGCCAACTGAAGTCGACGGGTGCACAATCTGTCTAAACTCATAGCAGTTACCAAGTCCCTGAGGGCCTCGAATTCGACATCCAAGTGCAGTCGATCATGAAGCCCGACTGTGAAGATGACGACCTGCATCTCAGGGGGGCAAGGGGTTGCTCTGAATCCGGGGGGGCTGAAGCGCAGGTTGCATGCCCGCTTTAAAGTCGCGTCAGATCATCCCAGGATTGTCGGCTTGCAGGCGGGCGAACCATAGTTGAGCGATATCAACCATGTGGAAGGAGGCCAGACTGATCCATTTTGTCACCGGTGTTTGTTGATGGCTAAAAAATTGTTCACATCAGATGAGCCACCCTAAGGGATAGTCCTTCCAATCTTAAGTTGGGAATGCCAACTTGGTGTAACGAGGCACGATGTTGACTTCAAGTGGTATCATGGCCGGGGAATCCGGTTGAAGAAGCAGCGGCGGAGGCGCCAGACTGCAGCAAGCTTGCTCATGTGTGAGAATGGTGGAGATGACAGAGTGGTTATGAGATCATCGAGGCACTTGGAGAGGGTAGCAATGGTCTCCTAATGACGTGCCTCAGCAGTAGTTTGATGTGACATGAGAGCTTGCACCATGGTCAGAAGATGGTTGAGTTGATCTGACGAGTCGTCTATGTTGTGTGAGGAGCAAGAAATGGAGCGAGTTAAGGGTCACTTGGATTCAGGCGGAGCGAGCGAAATGGACTCGCTCGAACTTGGTGCACCACGTGAACCACGACGCTTCCCTATATTGACCCCAAAGATGACCCGCAATAGCCTTTTGATTTTAATCAATCAAATGCATGAATATTTAAGTGGCGTGCACCGGAGTTGACTCAAAAATAAAATAAATCAAACGGGTTGATGGGAACAGGCGCGTAGGGCTTGAAATAAGCAGGCGGTGTGGAGGGTGCGGGGCTCTAAAAGGAGAAGTGTGTGTTGGCGACTCGAGGAAGGACTTTTTAAGGACTCGACGCAGTGCACAGCAGGGTGGGGCTCGATGCAGGATGCAGCAGGGTCGGTGTTACGCTCACATACTCGCCCAGGCGGAACCCCCTCATCGAAACAACCGGCGCTCGCATATGGAAGTCGTCGTGATACATTCATGGCGAAATACATTATTATTAATTAAATAGTTAATATTAATTAATGAGTTAATATTATTTAATAACTATTAATTAATATTAATACGATTGATTATATTAATTAATGAATATTAATTAATCGAAATATGATGTACAATATGCCCTCCCTCATCTATACAAGGGGAGTGACGTGTTGGAGAGCTTTTTGGTCATTAGGTTTTTGGACTTTCTGTCTCTAGATCTCTCTTTCTCTCTAGATCTCTCCCTCCCTGTGAAACTTTCCTCTACCTCTCATGTATCCCTCTATCATATATGTTAATGCAATGCTCTTTGTTTAAGCTGTGCATCGAAGAATCTTGTATGTAATAAGTGGTCTGACCTGCCACTTTTTGGCCACCGTTTTCGTCGCCGAAATCTCACCAACGCCCCCCTTCGGCCACCTGTTGGAACGCATCCTCTTCGACCATGTCCTCCACTGCCACCTCCGTCTACAGGCGCCTTGATCAACGATTTATATAGTGTTTTTGGCATGCATAAAGCTCGGATTTGCATTGATTAGCTCCTCATTTGATAGGTTTCATCTTCATATTTATGGGGATCATAGTCCACGAGCAGGCCGACCCGCATTGGGGCCCATTCGGATTTACATTCACAAGAGGGGGGATTAGGGTCATCATATGGACGATCTGAGCCCGTCGTCGCGTTCATAGCTTCAACGGGATATTTTCTACATGTCCATTTATTTTGACGTATGTTATTTTGTGTTTTTGTGTTTGTGTTTATTGCGGCGGCCAATCATAGTCGTCCAATGTGTGTGGCTCTCCTATAAATATGTGTGTGGAGTTCATTTCAAGGCATTGCAGAATTTTAAAGAGATTTCTTAATCTTGTGATCCCACCGCGGTGCGACGTCGTGAAACACTAGGTGCGACGACTAGTTTTCTATTTCCCATTTTGTTCTTTTTTATTTCCCGCGTATCCCTCATTTTCTGTAAGTGAGACGCTCTCCTCATCCATGATTACTCCCGTCAACCAATGGGAACTGCCACCAACTGCCGGATAACTGCTCTTTTACGTGCATTCTGGTTAATCGACATCTCCTGAGACGAGCAGGAGGCTTCATCGGCAGCCAGGGGCATTAGCAGTCGCAGGATCCCTATTTCCGACGACAGATTGTTGATGGCTGGCCGGCGCTGGTTCCAAGCGAGAAAAGAACACTCGAAATCACCTTTCCCTTCTCTGGCAGCTTGCATCAACCATCACTGAAGAGGCGCTGGGTTGTTTCTGAGTCACAGTTGTTGTTCTTCCCGCTTCTAGCCGCCCAAAACAACGCCAGATTCGCTATCTTCCAGACACGAGATCACAAAGACTGAATTGCATGTTCTGTCCGATTGCAATTAACTCTTGCTGCTTACATTGATTCATCCAGAGGAGGAGTTGGGCTGTTTATGAGTCATCCAGGACAGCCACCAATCTCCTACTGTCACGATTTGGGCAGTTTCCAAGTTTTTCCGGCAGCTTATCTTCAATTTCCAGTCAACCTGAGTGGTGAAAGGAGGTTCTCAGGACGGTATTCTGCAGCCTACTCAGTTCCCCAACATCCAAATAGTGAAAAGGAGTTCCCAGAACAGTGAAGGACTCCTATCTCTGCTATCAGATGCTGAAGAGCTCAACTCCAGCTCCAACTAGAGAACCCTTGTTCTCCAGCAAGCCACCCACATTCAATTGAAGCCTGAAACCATGGTAAAACTTCTCCATTTGCCTAATATATTCATGTATGTTCATATTTGGAAGCTTTAATACTTCATATTGAATATTTGTTGGACAATATACTATTTTAGATTAAAAATCTCATAGAAATTTGCCTAATTGTTGGTGCTATTTGAAAGACACATCGGTCAAGTATTTGATTAGTGCACTCTTACTTTAATTTTGAACTGTAACTTGTTTATTGGATCTAAAGTTTAATATTGATAATGGATGTCCTTAAAAACCCATTATAATTTCTGAAATTATTGCAATTAATTGTTGGACTTTTGCATGAGCATCGCATCCATACAAGATTTCCTACACACGCACTTTGTTGTACCCGTCCTGCGTCACATATTCTTTCATTTCAATCATAGCACATATAGGAGCATTTGTGAGCTATTTGGGTGCATATCATGTACTTCATGCATGGGGAAATTTGTCTCTCCCCCTTATCTTGTTTAAGTCTGATTGACCTATTATTGTTATCTAAATTTATGTATGTTGGCTTGTGGTTATTTGAGAGGTTGAGAGCACCCTCAAAATACCTGTGAACACGCACAACCATGCACGGTCATGACCGCACGACCGTGCGCGTTCACGGTTCTTTCCCTGAAAATCTTAAGTTCCAAGTCTGCTCGTGCGTTTAGTCCCGCACGACCGTGCGTGTTCTAATCGCACGACTGGTGTGCAGTTAAGACTTTTGCACGACTGTGCGTGGTTACTCACGCACGATGCGCGTTCCTTTATCTCAACTTCCCAGGATTTGATCGTTCGGGTTTTACTCAGGCGCCATTGTTTGCGCACGATCGTGCGAGATCTAATGCGCATGATCGTCATTGGCACGACCGTGCGGATTTCTTCACGCACGACCGAGCGTGTTCTATGGCTCAGTTTTATTGCACTCTGAATTTACTCATGCGGCATCCTTCACGCACGATGGTGCGCGCCTTTTGCGCACGATCGTCATCTGGCGGCTAGGGCGCGCGTTTTCGTGCCCAATATTTCATTCCTTCACGCACGATCGGACGCACGACCATGCACCCGGTCGTGCGTAATCATTCTGCCTGACAGCCTATTTTAACGGGAATTTTCTATCTTTCACTATCCCTATTTGTTGTGTGTAGTTTTTGTGTTGTTATGTAAAAGAAGAAAAATAGTTGCATAAAAAGTTTGAAAAGAAAAATGTGAAGTGAAAAAGTCAACGTCTTGATTATGTGAAGGCTCGACGCGGGAAGCTGTAAGCCGCTTGGCTCGTATAGAATGGACGAAAAGTTATCGATCCAAACGGCGATGGCTTGGTATTGTTACGCGTGAAGACTAAACGGGCAATTGTCCATACAAACGGCGACGTCCTACTGTTGTTACGTGTGAAGACGAAGGCAGAGGCTGTTGGAGATGATCTTTCCGGCTGTTGCAGACGACATGGAGATGAAGGCAGCAGAGTCGAACAATTGGAACCCAGAGGGCTTCGACAGAGTCGAACAATCGGAAACCAGATGGCTTCGTCGACGAGGGACTTGGCATCGGATGTTCTCACTCTCTCTCTCTCTCTCTCTCTCTCTCTCTCTCTCTCTCTCTGTGTTATATGTCGTTGGATGAGGCGGAAGAGGGGAGGGAAAGGAAGACTCGCTCTGATACCAAGTTATTATGGGCACGCCGGAGTATGGCTGAAGGCAAAGGATACAGTGGAGCCGGAACCGCAGCTGCCTAGGCGGGGTGTGCTCGAGAGGAAAAAGCTACAAAAGTATCATAAACAAAGACAAGGGGAGAGACTAATTCTTGCTTGCCAATACAAGACCCAAGGGGTCCTTTAAATAGAAGAAACAAGGGCATAAACGTAATTAAGCCCCCAACACTTGGACTACGGCATAAGCGATAAATAAAGACACAGCATAATAAGACACACCCTAATAAAGATGACATAATACAACCCTAAGACCACATAATACCCAGGCACAAAGCCCATAACACCACGTCACTAACAACACTTCAAATCAAAATAATGAAGAGGTTAACAGGAGTAAGTTTCAAGCATGTAACAAAAATAATTCTTTTATGAGAACTTTAATTTTGAGATACATAATTAAGAAAATAATTAAAATAAATCAATAAGTTCAAGATCATAGAAGAGAGAGAATAATTACAAGGATAACAATGTTTTTAGTAATTTTAGCCAATGTTCAACTTACTGGAATTATCAGCTTTTGACCCCCACGATGCAACTCAAATCTCCAGGAGATTCCCTACTTGGTAATCAGCAAACAAATTTACAAGTATGACTGGTCAGATCTCTAAGTCGGAGTAAAGTAACAACACTTAAAGCTGCTTAAAACAGAATGAAGAGCATAAATTCAAAAATATAACTAAACAAGATTTTCTTCAAATAAATGAATCTCATTTGCTCATAAGCTCCTCGCACCTGAATTCCTATGGTATAAAGCATTCGTACAGTACTAAATTCAGATATTCTCCTTCCTCCTCCTATTTCAAATTCAAGAGCAGTGCTGAAAAAAGTTATAAAATAAGCTAATTAACTCCAGGAAACCAAAAATCTGAGGACTGCTCAGATATCATTAAAACAAAATGGAATCAGTATATCTGCATCATGAATGTGTTTTCCTAAAATGAAATAAGAAAAGAAAGCTGCAACTGTGTATCACAACTAAACCTATGTCACATGATACAGTATGGTGCACCATGTTCGCCAGTTGTTAATTACTTTTTCAGACTTGCTCAGCTTTCATAAAAGTGCGAGCGCTGTCATACAAATCTGCATAACTGTTTTTAAATGGGGGTAAATTATAAATGGGTGCCGGAAGTTAAAGGGATAGCTTCATGTTGATCTAAGTATAAAAAAATGTTGAAAAGAGAGAAGAGATAATACTTAGTATTTTATTCATCCACATAGGGAGTATAAAAAGGATTACAAGAAGACGCATAACACTGATAGCCGGTGTGGGACTAAACACGGGACCTAACACATAGACACTAATAAACCGACATATTAATGTAAAACTAATAATTCAGACACTCCCCCTCAAGCTGAAGGGGGAACCTGAAAGATATAGGTTGTCAATGATCTATACCTAGAGGGGGTGATTAGGTATTTTCTAATTTCTTTGCTACTTTAAATTTTATCTATCACAGCACAAAATCAACACAGAAAGCACGCAATGATTTATAGTGGTTCCCTGCAAGACAATGTGTCTAGAGGTAGTTCACTGTTCCTCTCACCTATCTAGCAGTGTGCTAGACTAGGCAACTTCTCCAACTCAGATCTTTTCACTATAATCAGATCTTACAACTCAGGTTCACACAGAACCCTACAAAGCTCAGACTTTTACAAGTCCTACAAACTCAGATCTTCAACAAGATCCTACCAAACTCAGGTTCACCAAGAACCCTACCAACTCAGATCTATCACTAGATCCTACCAGCTCAGACTCACAAAGAGCCCTACAAAGTAATAAGTATGTTTGTTGTTGTAGAAGAAAAGTCTTCAAGATGATTGCCTTTTTAATAGCAGACTTCTTCTTCTTATAAATGTAAGCTCTGTGATCTTGTGGATTATTGAGCTTTTCTTCTGAATCTCCTCCTTTGATGATAGATGCACTTCTAGTATAGGAGAAAGATTCTTTCTTGTCTTTTCAGCAAAGTGATGAAAATTTTCTTCTAGTTCTTCTTCTTCTCTTTTTTTATCAGCGTTTTGTATGCAGTGTGAAGAACTGCTTTGAAATCGACAATTTCTCCCTTTTATATTCTTCTGTGACTTTTGCATAAAAGCCCCTTCAGCAAACTTCCATAAATTGTCTGAAAGAATATTTGGAAGGGTCGGTTGAAATTATGTCTTGCTATTCTGGGAACTTGCAGAATATAAAAGTAATAAAATTCTTCCTTAAACATTGTGCAACGACTATATTCTGTACAGAGAATATTATTTATTACTCCTTGATTGGTGCGCAAGATGGGCGGCGTGTATCTTCCTTAGATATCAATTTCCAAGAGAACCGGCGTATTAAATGCTGCTCTGCAACTGTCAAGGCGATATTGTTCCTTCAAGACGATATCGTCTTGATCAACAGATATTCTTCACGACGATGTCGTTGATATACTTTTTACTTTAGTACTTGACTTCTTATCTCAATGAGATTGCTTCTTCTAGACGATATCGTCGAGATACTTCCTTATATGCAATATGTCTTTAATCTTCATAATAGTATGCTCTCATTGAGTCGATATACATCCTTCTTCAAGGCTTTATGTAATATCTCAACGGTCTTACTTCTTCTAGACGATATCGTCGAGATGTTGCTTTTAATAAGACTTACATCTTCATATATAACATGAGCACACACTTAGACACTTAAACACACACACAATTTCATACACACATACATAAAATTTCAAACACACATACACAACCACATTTTTATCCATACAAAACCACACATACACACACAACCACATTTGTATACATAAAAAAACAAATACACACACAACCACATTTTTATCCATTGTAAACCACATAAACACACGCACATACAAAAACATACAAATACACAACACACATTTACACACATACAAATACACATACACGCACACATACAATTTCATACATGCACATACATACACACACAACCACATTTTATCCACAAAAAATCACACACACACACATAAAAATACACAACACACATAAATACACACATACACACAAACAAATACACACATACACACAATTTCATACACACACAAACATACATACAATTTCATACACCCACACATGCACCCGCATACATACACACACAACCAAATTTTTATCCACAAAAAACCACACACACACACTTTGAATATCTATGCATACAACCACATTTCCATCCACTTACATCCACAAAACCCCATAATCACTCATAAAAGTCACAAACTTATGCAATAATACCCTAGAAAAAAACCTAATCTCATATCTTACACAAAAAACTACAATAACACACATAGAAATCAAAATAAGTCCATAAAAATCATAATAAAAATGATACTGAAAAATGGGGAAGAAATCGGCCCCTGGAGGAAAATGGGGAAAAACTGAGAAGGAGGGGGAGAGAAGGTTGGTCTGCTGCCGCCTGAGAAGAGGGTGGAGGAGACTAATCTGCCGCCGCCTGAGAAGAGCCAGAGATCGCTCGAAAAATGGGTCCTGGAAATGGATCGCGGGAGAGAAGCTTTCGTCGCAGTCGGCGCTGGGAACGGGCGAAATCGGGAAAGGAGACCTCGATAGGTAGGATGGGGGGGCTTTTCCTCTTATATTCAATTCCCATGGGAATTAAATCGAATTCCGATTCTGATGGGATTTTGGGACAGCCGAACACTGGAATTGGAATTATCAATTGAATTCCAATTATGTCCTAACGAACGGGCCCGAAGAGATTACAGAAGTCTGAATCCACAGAGCTGAATACAATAAGGGATCTGAACTTGTTGAAAATTGCTTCATATTATGGAAAAGTTCATGGCTTAATACAACAACCATTGTATAGAATTTTGAGATGCCCTCTCCGATTCAGTTTGGTTCTAAGAGTCTCTTTATTAAAAAACTTAGGCCGGTTCTAGGAATCTCCTTATCAAAAGACTTAGAATGGTTTTAAGAGTCTCTTTATTAAAAAATTCAGTTTGATTCTAAATGTCTCCTTATCAAAAGACCCAAACCATATTATAGGAAGTGGGTTCCTACATGTGGTAGAAGAGAGAAGTACTCAAGTTTAGAGGAACCTCTATAAAAAATTTGTTGTCTTTTGTGTTGATTGCTCTATAACTTAGTTTACTTTTTTGTCTTGATTTATTTTGCAGTAGTTTAATCTGTGAATGTGTTGTGAATGTGATTAAAGTTGCAACCGAATTTTAAATACCATATTCACCTCCTCTAGAGCAATCTGTGTTAATATTCGTATTTTATTCCTCTCAAGCTCTACATCTATGTAGGGGTGTGCATAAAAAACCAAAACCGACCGAACCGGACCAGACTCACCAAACCGAACTGATTTTGGGACCGAACCGATCGGTTCGTTTCAGTTTAAGGGGACTGAAAATCATCATCATTTTGATTTGACTCGGTTTGCTGGCTAGGTAAACCGAACTGAACCTTAACTATTAGAGAATAAAGACTATTAGCAAAGACTATAATTATGATTCTGTTTAGGTCAAGACATCCAATTTTTTCGTTTCGGGTGGCACTAATACTAAAATAGGTAAATTAATAATTTAAAAAGTATGGATGCTTAAGTTATGTATCAACTTCATCAGTTCATCCATAACATTATCCTAGGTCACCGTAATATACACGTTTACATCAATTGTTTTTTGCTTGATTAATAGAAAAAGAGCATTTTGGCCAAATTTTAATTTTAAACTAATTTTAAATATATAAACATAAGATTAATTATTTAAGTTAACTAAAAAAATCTAATTCAATTTATCTTTTAAGTCAAAAAATTAATCAAAACTCAAAGAAAGCATTTTGAGCATATTTTATTGTGAGCTAGCTATGTTGGACAACCGAATCAAGGTTTAAAAACCATACTAAACTGTGTGGATTTAGTTCGGTTTCGGTTTGGGGTGTGTGAAAATCAAGGGTATTCGGTTCAGTTTTGGTTTTACTCAAAACCGAACCGAACTAAACCGCTTACAATCCTACATCTATGACTTCCTCTTCTCTAACACGAACTATGTTGCAACAAACCGTGATGACATATGGAATGATATAAGGACATGTGATTCCTAATTTTCAAAAAACATAATGTAGAGGATACGTGATGTAGGGTAGGGGGTGTGGTGCGAGACTACGATGCAATTGACGATGGGATCAAGACTCTTCTGCCCTTACGCTAAATGCAATGCAAACATGCAAGGAACGACGACAATAATAAAAAGTTAGCAATAAATATTAAACCCACGCAATTATAAATAAACAAGCGAAAGTAATTTTCTTTAGGGTTATCAAGCAATGGCTTTCCTCCGCGGGGAGGGTCATTCCCTCCTGCACATCTCAAGTACATACAACAACAACAGAACCCATATAGTCCCCAATCATTGGGGGTATGGGCGGGGAAAGATTGGAAACAGACCTAACCTTTGGCCCTATGCACAAAGTGGCTTCTCTCAAAGGAGAAAGACCGAACCTTTGACAATAAATGCACAAAGTGGCTGCTCACAGATTACCACTGAAATAGTGGCCCCCTATACTGTCACGTTTGCTGCGGAATCATGCCCTCAAATCAAAGCCAAAGACATAAGAGAGGGCAGACCAAAGAATCCATTTTGATTTATGTGCACATAACCATGCTTCCTTCATTCAGCATCCAGAGCACTGGCCTTGCACATCTCAAGTACATATAGAGCAAAATTCCACGATGTTATTTATCCCCTCAAGCATGAAATCATAACACCATAATTCAATATAAAAAACAAAGATCCATACAAGAAATAAATACTCACAAAGTACGGGTGTACGGTGTTGTATGGTGGCTGGAGACAAGGTGCTGGGGTGGGTAATGGCTGAATCGTGGGTTAGTAAATGAGATATGACCGGGGGCTTTTTGGGCAAGGATGTGGGTTTTGGAGAGAGCAGAACTGGGTGTTTCTAGAAGGTTTAGGGTTGTAGATATGGAGAGAAGCAGCAAGAATGTTGGCGGTGGCAAGGTGGAAGTGTGGTGGTTGCAGGGGGCAGATCTGGGCGGTTTTGTTTGTTGCTGGGCAGGTCTTGGAGAGCGCAGCAGGGGCGGAAACAGGGAACCAGATCTGGGCGGTTTGGCGTTGTAGCTGGGCGGGATTTTGGAGAAGGCAGTAGGGGCGGAAAACAGGGAGAGAAGGGGCAGCAGGGCTGGCGGCAGGTTGGAGGTGTTTAGCTAGGGTTTTAGAGGAGTAGGAGTGCAGTTAGGGCTTGGGAGGGGGAAAGATGAAAGTTATGGAAGGGAAATACCTTTGGGATGCGGAGGACCCGATCCAAAATCTGCAATGGCCTCCTAACAGCCCTCATACTCTCTATTTATAACAAAAACAATATTAGGGCACCCCGACATCGACGACTAGGATTGGTCGGGATGCGGCGGACCCGATTACATGAAATAAAATAAAACATGGCGATACAATATATGAAAAGTAGGTAAAATACGAGTCTGACGCATCTGTGGAGTCGGATCGACGATCCGATCAAGTCCTCCCGCGCAAATACACGAACGTGAACTCCGCCTTGCGGCAAGCCAACTCTGATGGATCCCCATCAATACGCCATCAGAATTTTAAATTATTTAAATATATATATCAATTAATATGAAGATATATGTAATGACTAATAAGTATAAGAATAGCAATTAGTTTAAATGGTAAGATGCTCGCTTAGGAAAGGTTCGAGGTCAATTATCTGCTTGGCCAATTTACACATATAACAAAAAATATCATTGAACTATATAAAATAGAACTCTATAACATAGAAAATAACTATATAAATCTACAACCATAGAAGTAGATAGCATACATACATCATATACCATAAGATTTTAAAAAGTCGAAATATTGTATTTACATACAAAAATCAAAATTATCAAACACTCGTTTTCTCGTGTCTACTATATAGAATTCTTCGTATATACAATTTTGAGTGTTTTCAAGCATCCCAATGTATTAGAAAAATTTTTATTTACAACTGAAGAAAATTTTCTGAAAGTTTTAGAGATGGGTTTCTAAACATTTTCAAGGGTTTCCCAACCTTGAAACATTTGCGATATGATATGTAAGTCTGTTGCAAGTATAAGAACTTCATAATACATCATTAGCTTTGCACTAATTGGCCTTTGTGAATGCCTCCTTCTCCGTATCTCTTGTACCCACCTCTTCTCCCCATGCAACATGATCGTTGACGCTTCTGCCCTCATTTACATTGATGACACTCTTCTCCAGTCATAATTTCACAGAATTATTTGTTTCTTAAAAGACTTTACACAGTTGCACTTCCCAACTTCGCCTTCCATAAAGAGAAGCACTAAAATCACAGATGTCCTTATTGAAAACTATCAACTGCGAAGTGCAGGATTTATCAATTAAGTTCATCGAGCTTAACTTATAAGTGAAGGGTACTTTAGTCATCCAAATAGATTCTAATGATCCTATTACAAAATGATCGAACAGAAACACAGTATCGAACTTAGGGACCTAATTCCAATTTTGACCAAGTGTAATTTACCATATTATATGCTTAGAGGCTTAAAATATCAAGATGGTATGAACATCAATTGAAAGCACACCAAGGGTTGAGTAAATTTTCCGAGCATTTCTACAAGTTTACAACTAACCACCAGCAATCAAAAAACTTAGAACATACCATCTGGACTAGTGATAACATAATTGAAGTCTCCAATGCATGAAACTCCAACAATATTTGAACTAACATGCAATAATCAAAATGCCCAATAAGATTTGAACTAACATGTAATAAGCAAAATGCATGAACGTTGTGCCAACTACCCATAACATAAGCTTACAAAGATTCACAAGTCAACTCTTGTTATTAATGTCTTACTGTTCAAATTATGAATTTACGACCGTTGTAAGATTGAGTTCTTTAGTTTTCTTTCACAAATGGCATGTCACATTCAGCAAATTTACATACCCTTGGCAATAGTCAACTTCTAGCAGATAAAACGAGTGTCAGATAAAATTTGTAAATAAGACTGCTTAGAGGAATAGCTTCTTCAACTAATAAGTAACATCAAATATGCAACAAAATGATATAAAAGAATAGTTGATGAGAATATCATACTTTATTAAGATGTATTTCAGAAGGATATATTATCATGTGAACATGCTGTGAATTACACAAATATGTTGTCTTTATCATTATGGGTAATGTCAAACGCCTGGTGAAAACTTTGCATTTCAGTCTTTTCTGAACCTTCTATTGTTAAGTTATCATTGCTACCGTATAGAGAACATTTTCATGGCAAAAGTAACACAGGAAGTATCAAAACTCAGGTTTAAAGATACCTCCCAATCCTACCAGCAACCCGTCCATGAGACTTCATAGAGAAATGGTGAGTATAATGAGCAGATGCTCCAAGAGAAGTTGTACCAAACTACAAAAGATTGGAAGTGCATAAACAAAATCAAGATCAACTAAAATCTACAACACATAAAACAGAAACCAACTCAAACTTCAACCATTAGGATCAAAACAAATAAGATGTTTCATACTGAACTTTTACCAGCAACCATTCCAAAATTAAACAACGGTTGGATCTGGTCACATGAAAATGTGTGATTGAAAAAGATGATGCAGTCTAGAAAATATCTAATTTCATTATTTTGCCTCATCCCGATTATTTGGCATCTATTTTAAAACATCACTTACCAATAGTTAACGCAACTTAAAATTGTATTTGCTTCAGGTTACCATTAAATTGGGTTCCCCTCCTCGGCAGACTTGATCTTGAAGTCCATAAAAAATTAAGACCAATATTTTGGTGGTTTGGGTTTAGCTCAAACAATAGAGGTTGCAACCTAATAGCTCTGTTGTTATAGTAACCACTTGTGACTGGCTTTAACAATGCACTGCATGTGAAATCTTTAATTGTAAGACTTTTTGTTTGCAATTTTGTTGCTGAAACTCTTTTGATAGACCTTTCTTCTTGGTTAGTTTGTGTGGTCACTATTCTGCCTACATTGGGCCATACGGAGTGTTTTTCTATAGTACTTGGCTCTGGAAAACTGATATGTGAGGCCTTAACAAAAGTGAAACATTAAGAAAAGAGAAAAGGAAGAAAATAGATCAAGGAATAAATAAGGCCAGAAGGGGTTCACATTTAAAACACAAAAAAGTGTAATTTGTGAATTTTAAATTGATAGAAATCAATTAGGGCCGATGGAAGATAATATAAATACATTAGTGTCATAGATTTATATACCTTGTATATAGTCAAAGAATGAATGCTATACATATTAGGGGATAGCTTCAAGAGTTAAATACTTATAAATGTAGAAATATCTCAAACAATAGAAGATAAGAAGATATCATGGAGACTTAGAAGTAATATTCACAGATGGTAACAAGCAACAATGCAATCATCACCTGTGTTATTCCATCTATTTCAAGCCAATTTTATGGATCATTCCACATTCAATTCCGTTGAGTGTTGCACATAACCAGACTCAAATAATTAGCCAATGATGATAATGTCGGTGATCATTACACCTATCTTATTGCTACCCTTCACAATTATGGACAGTAAAGAGCATCTTAACCTTATGTCTGTGCCTAGTTGTTAAAGCCGCGCCTCAGGCTCAAGGCTCACCGGGCTCGGAGGTTTGCGCTTTTGTGCGCCTTTTTTGCGCCTTTGGAGCATAAAAGGCACGTCTAGGTGCATTTTCTATTGTAATTTTTTTTCAAAATAAAGAAAGAAATAATGTAAGAACTAAATATTTTTTTTGCATGATTTAGCGTTTGTGAAACATAATCGAACGTTGAGACTTAGACATGATGCAAGTAATCACATTGATTCTATTTTTTAAGAGATATTGTTAGAAATCAGGAGAAAAGAAATACTTGGTGCACTTTATTTATCCATATAGGGGACACTTTATAGGAGTACAATAAGACACACAAACTTAACCCACGGTGTGGGACTAAACATCGGACATATTAAATACCTAAATATAATAACTCTAACACTCCCCCTCAAGCTGGAGGTGAAACCTTCAGCTTGAACACAACATAAAAGGAGAGGTAAAAGGTGGTTGACAATGTGGGACAAAACAACAGCCACTGAGGCCCAACCGCGTGTCACCGGGGATACTTCAACCGGGCATAAACCACACGACGTTGGTCCACAAACCGACCATGATCACGCTGGATGCTCCCGGTGTTGAAACCAGGTCAACCAACAAAGGCCAAACCACCCTACCTAACATTGAAGAAAAAGATGGGGAGACACAAACAACATATGAAATATACCTGGAGGCCGTGTGTGACTAAGGCAGGAGTCGGGAAAAGAGGCATCCGAGTCGCCGTTATCACAAACACTCCCCCTCACGTGGAGTACGTGCATGAAGGTATAAACTACGCCTGGAGGCCGTGACGTACACTCCCCCTCACGTAGAACACGTGCATGAAGGCATAAACTCGCATAGAGACACAGACGACGACAATCACAACAACACACAAAAAAAACATAAAAACACTATGGATAACGGTTGCCGGCAAGACTACGATCCGAGATGCAGTGAGCAAAGCACAAGTCAGCTGCGAGCAGAAGGCTCAAACGGCTGCGAGCAGAGTGCTCAAGCAACGACAAGCAAAAAAAAAGACTCAAGCAGCGGCGAGTTAAGAGGGAGGAAGAGAAGAGCTCGGCACTCAGAGAGCAGCAGCACAGGGAACCATCGTCCATAGCACGCGACTAGAAGCACAAATAGGCGGACAGAAACACCAAGCCGGAGAGGGATATCACTATGTCGTCGAAGGGCAGCTGCATGCTCGACGGGATCGAAGGAGACACTGGATCAGCAGTCGGGAGGCAGCAGCAGCCGTGGTCCACGGGATCAGCAAGACCAGCGATGCAGGCGACGAGATCGGCATCGAGCAAGACGTCGAACAGGGCGTCGGCGCAGGCGACGATAGCGTCCACGAACGACAGCGTCCTCGTCGAGGGGAAGAGAGGCCACCCCCGTCGAGAGCAGCAGGGACGGGAGCGTCCACGAACGACAGCGTCCTCGTCGAGGGGAAGAGATGCCACCCCCGTCGAGAGCAGCAGGGACGGGAGCATCCACGAACGACAGCGTGCTCGTCGAGGGGAAGAGAGGTCACCCCCGTCGATGGAATCTAACGACGATTCCGTCGACGGGTGCGGGAAGGGAGCAGCTCGATGGGGGCTATAGCAGCGCAGGGACGAGATCGAGTCGTGAGGAAGAGGCGGGAATCATGTGGCGGCCACGGAAAAAAAATTAGGTTTTCAGATCGCAAATCTCTGATACCATGTTAGAAATCAGGAGAAAAGAAATACTTGGTGCACTTTATTCATCCATATAGGGGGCACTTTATAGGAGTACAATAAGACACACAAACTTAACCCACGGTGTGGGACTAAACATCGGACATATTAAATACCTAAATATAATAACTCGAACAGATATAAATGATAGTAATGAATTATTAATGAGTAGAATAGATGAAAAATCTGATTAAGAAGATGAAGTAATGTTTGATGCAGATTATTTAAACCGAATATAGTTGCGCCTTGCCTTCGTCAGGCGCGCGCCTGTGCCTTGAGCCTTGCGCCTAGGCTCCAAGACCCCTTTGCGCCTTGGTGCGCCTTGCACCTTTAATAACTAAGTCTGTGAGTGCACGTATGTGTTAGTGTGGGTGGGGGCTTACTTTGTAGCTTGGTTCTATGCGAACTAAATTAGTTTGTGATTATATTTTTGAATTTGAAGAAACTTTTAAATCACAATGACACATAATAAGCTGCTGCTTGAAACAGAATAAAAAAGTTTATACTTTACTTTGAAAATGCACTTTGAAAGCATTAAAAAGGCATACCTTTAGTTCTCCGGATGCTGAAGTTTTTTCATCTTTCTTTTGCCAACCGACAGATATGGCTGACTCTACTCCTAGAACAAGTTGGATCTAAAACATTATAAACACGGAAGGCCATTAGAAAATGAAAATCTCCTTAAGGTCAAATAATTTGCAAGGCCATTTCATGAGACCATATATGCAAAAGAATGTTCTATGAAATTACTGTCATTATCCAATCAATTCTTAGTTACTAATCATCCTTCATCATCATCCATCAAGGTTTTGTGCTGAGATACAGGTGCTAAGTGTTTCTAAATAGCTAACTATTAGTTCCACTATTCACTATTTTAATAATATCATTTGCAAACTAATTCTAGCAATCAATCATATGGATGCTTTGCCATATAATTGAAATGCTCATAGCATCAGTGTAGGTGAAGCATCCTTATCATCATTTGACATTTAATGAAGGAATTTCGAGGAAACATGTATTCAAGACAATAAAATCATTAGGACTATCCAACCTATTCTATTTATTAAACATCATTTATTGCACATCAAGGCTGCATATTGAATCGGGGTTAAATTCAGGCACTAAGAGCATGTTTGGAAGGTTGGCGGCTGGTCGGTAAGGCGTCAGCGGAGGCCAAATGAGGGAGCACACAAACAGTATTTTCTTTCTCCGCTCTGTGGGGAATGTCGAAGGAATATATCTGACGTTCCGTCCGCCATCCTGAAATGGCCGTGCAAGCTCCAGTCGGCTCCGCAATTCACACTCGGTAGGAACCATCCCGCAATACAGTGCCAAGACATCAACTAGCTATCAGCTTCAGTACGTTCAATTTATCAATAGCCTTAGCAAACTAATTCAAGCAATCTATCATACATGTTATTTGCTATATATTGACATGCTCAAAACATCTCAATGTAAGTTATGCAGTCTTATCATCAATACATATTACCCCTCTGATTTCACAAGTTTAATCATTTGAGTTCTGTTTCACATTTTAATAATTTCAATAAATATAATTATACAGTAACAACTGTTTTATACTGATTCAAGCTCATGTTGTTTGCAAAAGAAGCTTTAAGTCAGGCAAGAGAATATTGAATAAAAATTTTGATTTGCACTTATTAAGTTTTAGAATCTGAAATCTTGTGCAATTACATAGGTCCAATTTATGCGACCAGAGATAATTAGATAAAGAAATTCATGAAACTTACCATAATTACTGTGAATTTATTTGTCTGACAATTCCATGTTCTCAGAACAGCATTGAAGATTGATAGAAATAAAATGGAAGACATGTCGGTGGTTTCCATTAATACACTTAGATATACCATACAATAAATGATAAAAAACAAGAGTTTAAATAGAAATTTAGACTCAAAAAGTTGATACAGATTTTTGAAATAAAATTATATAAAAAACTTACATTTCCAACTGCCGTTTCGGATAGTTGGCGAGTCCAAGCATTAGAGAGATTAACTGAACCATCCCTCAAAGATATCGCAATACCAGATGTCGCCATTGAATGTTGTGAAAGCTGACTGACAAGGTTGCAGTAGGAGTTCAGATTGCTCATATAAAAATTTACATTCTGAAGAAGAAAAACAAAAAGATAGTCCTTGCAGACAAAAAAAGAGACCAGCAAATCTAGAGAAGAAGATCCATACCGCGATGTTTGAACACCAAGTAATGCTCGTAGCCCAGCAGAAGCCATAAACTCTATAGAAGCAACCGAAGAAATTTGGTGCCTGAGCAGAGCTGATGCAGAGCCTGTCCCAGATTCACCAGTGACCGACAAATTCCCTCCTACTGACATTGAATTCCGCTTTGATAATTGAGATTCTAGCTCACTAAACATCACCATTCTGTTTATTATGCAAAATTATTCAATAGATTCTTAGTGTGGTAAATTTATTGCATATAAAAGAATATATATCTCTTCTATTATTTAGCAAAACTTGAAAGAAATTTAAAAAAAAAAAATTAAGCAATGGAAGCGGGAAAGGGTGTTCAATAATAGATTTCACATATCCTCCAAGCAAGTTATAACATGAGCCAACTCTTGAATATTTAGTTCAATAATACAAAGTTCTTGGAATAACCAAATGTTATTGTATCGGTTAACCGTTGTGTAATTTGTTCAGCACTCTCTATCAAATGCCTATATGTTTCCCAACTTAGGTGTCATCAAGATATGAACATAATAGCAATGTCATTTGGGTATTTATTATCCAAAAGAAAAGGAAAACAAACAATCGATCTCTCGGAATAAGATAAGATTACATAGAAAAACATTAGAGACCCAAAAAACAAAAAGAGTAAAGAGCACATAATAATTCAGGAGAGAAAAACAAACAGATTGAACATTCAAATAATGTCAATGCCATACATATCATAGCAAGGAGAGAAAAAACGGAGTGTACCCTCTAACAATGCTACCACCCTCGAGATATTGGGGCAAGGATAAATTGGCGAGAAGTAAGCCAGTGGGCCTGGAATTAGCTAAAATCTTCTCTTCTTCCTTTTGCCTCCTCAACCTCTCCAACACCTCCTTTATCTCTTCTGGCTTGTTAAGTTTCACTCCAAGCTCGTATCCTGATTTCAGCCCTTCCATTCCATAAATATCGTAAATCTCTCTCTTATGCTCATCTGACAATACCTCATAAGCATCACGAATTCTTTGGAAGTTTTCGGTGGCAACATCCTTCATCTGTAAAAAAAACAAAGATAAATCGACTTTAGGGCATTACTTATATGTCCTTCAAAGTTCAATCCACTTAAAAGAACGCGGGAAGGGGAAATTGAATTCGGTGAACCCTGGCTCGAAAACGAAGGGAACTATTTCCCCCGCTCGATGGGATTCCCGTCGAAGATAACAAAGAAGAGAGGAGGGAGGAGGGAATCGACTCACTTCGAGATCCTGGTACTTGTCCGGGTGGTAGACCTGAGCCCATTGGCGGTAGGCCCTTCGAATCTCCTCGTCGGAAGCCTCAGGAGATAGGTTTAGAATAGCGTAGAGTTCTCTATTTGGCTTCTCCGGCAGCTCGATCCCTGACATTCTTCGTCCCTTCGTCGGCCCTTCGTCCTCGACGCTTTTCTTGCGCGAGGGTTTAGGAGTTGGGTCATGGACGATGAAACTCGCTTAATAATATTGGGAGGTTTAGCATAGATTATTATTGTATATTTTATATATTTTATTAATTCTTTATGTTGCACTAATTTGATTATTAATCCTGTTGTCAATGGAGTAAATTTGATATAAAAATTACTTAGGCTTCATTTGGGACAGCGTTTTAACGCTGGTGCGTTTTTTGCAAACGGAACGCCGCTATCTTTTACGTTTGTTTTTCCGCCATCTTTTCGAACTGCCCGTAAAAGTCACGTATGCATTTCTGCGCGTCCCCAAACCAGCGAAAATCTCTCCAGTCTATCGCGTTTTGACTCGCGAGGAGGATCTCGCGTCGTCTTCTCCTGCGGCATCCCCTGTCGCGTTCCTCCTGAAGCTATTGCATCACCGGCGGCATCCCCTCGTCGTCTTCTCTGGCGGCTTCCCGTCTTGCCTTGCTCTGGATCTTGATCGATCGGCCTTGCCCTGCTCTGGATCTGGATCGATTGGCCTTGCACTACTCTGGATTTTGATCGATCGGCCTTGCCCTATCTCTAAAAGGAGGAGGTGGTGACTCAGGTATTCCCTAGTGATGTTCCTTTACTTCTCTCCATGTGATGTTCCGGCTAAATATGCACTCAATCTTTACCCATACATCCCTCGCAAGCTTGATATGTATATATTGCAGATGTAAATTAGATCCATTCTTCACTAGATTTTTTACTTGTTGTGTTTGTGTATGTGTGTGGTGTGGTTGTGTATATATTGTATGGATGGTGTGTTTTTTGTTTGTGTGGTGTGTTTGTATTATATGTTGTTGTGTTGTGTGTCTTGTATGTTGAGTGTGTGTTTGTGTATGTGTTGTAAGTGTGTTGTGTTTGTGTATGCGTGTGGTGTGGTTGTGTATGTATTGTATGGATGGTGTGTTTGTGTGTGTGTGTGTGTTGTGTTTGTGTTAAGTGTTGTTGTGTAACTTGTGTTGTGTGTCTTGTATGTTGTGTGTTTGTGTATATGTGTTGTATGTGTGTTGTGTTTGTGTATGTGTGTGGTGTGGTTGTGTATGTATTGTATGGATGGTGTGTTTGTGTATGTATTGTATGGATGGTGTGTTTGTGTGTGTGTGTTGTGTTTGTGTTAAATGTTGTTGTGTTGTGTCTCTTGTATGTTGTGGTTGTGTATGTATTGTATGGATGGTGTGTTTGTGTGTTTGTGTATGTATTGTATGGATGGTGTGTGTTTGTGTTAAGTGTTGTTGTGTTTGTATGTTGTGTGTCTTGTATGTGTGTTTTTCGAACTGATAAATTCTGTATTGGTAGCATAAATAAAAATTAATAACAAGAATATCACACAGCTGTTTTGCCAAATGATTCTTCGTTCTGAACAGCTCTGCAAACACAGACTACCCAAACAGATCTTCATTTCCAGCAACAAGTTTCCAACAGCTCCATTTACAACAACTCATTTTACAACCGCAACCGCTAAACCAAATGAAGCCTTAATTTTTATATGCCATTTGTCAATTGAATCCATCTTTTTATCAGCTGCAGTAATACACACAGACTTTCCCTCCTCCGGCGTGAAGGTACAGAGAATTTATCTAGTCACATATAAAACTTAATAAAAAATAAGTGAATGAAAAGGCATTTTTTTAATTAAATAATTATAATACAAATTGAACTTATAAAGAGATTAAAATTGCAATACAAATTTTATTTTAAAGTTTTTGTGGGTGAAAAACAAGTTAACAAAATAAGATAAGTGTCCGTTTTCGGTACGTATATGTACATATTCATAGGTGCGTATATATAAGCCATTTTTCACAGTATGACCCTTCGTTATCATCAATCTTTTGAAATTCAAAACTGAAACCTCAGGCGGAAACCTGGTTATCTTGTATAACTAGTTATGGAGTTGAAGAAGTAATTAAAAAACTAATGAGAATGAGTTTAACAAATTAAGCAAATTACTAAAGTTATCATAATAGGATGGTTAGGACTAAAAAGAGCAATCATTAATCCCTTGTCCTTCCAACTTTTAATCCCAATCATAATCGGACTGTATGGTCGAAGTGTGCGGACATTGATAGTGATCATCATTAATAAAACAAAAAGATTTTTATCGGGCCTAAATTTTCAAAGAATATTCGTATGCTCTCTATGACTCTAAAAGTGATAACGATTCTTAAATCCAATAACCAGATCTGCTGGCAATCGACTCCGAGAAGACCAAATTGGAAAAATTCAAGATATATCAAAACTTCATAAATACCTTCAACGGAGAGTCCAACTTGAGCTTCTTTTTCCAAGGGAAATCCAATGTTGTCTTCTTAACTGAATTTCGTTGAGCGGTTGAGAAGAAATCAACATCTAAAAAATTCAATTCGTATGAACCAAAGAAAATATGCATCTTCTCCCAATAAATTGCACCCGAACATGTGCCACGTGTACCTATTATAGTTCTTCATTTGAGCATAGGAAAGACTTTAGGAGAAAAATCTCTCAAATATTGAAGTTAAAATGAGCAATCTCGCAGATATCCAACTACCGTCCCTAAAGTGTCTCATCTCCTTTACGCTGACGACATCTTCATTGTTTCGAAAGCATCAATGGTAAGCATGGACAAATGCTTTGTTGTTAATCATGTTGATTATAGTTTATGGAGTGGACAATGAATTAATAACGCCAAATCCATTGTCGTTTTCGATAAGTCTACACAGTCTTGAAAGTGTACGTGTTTATCGCTCCCGTAAGTTTGAGAGGAAATGGTGAAAAAAAGTGAAGAACACTTGAATTAGGAAAAGATTGTTATGGCATGTGAGGGTTGTGGTTTAGTCTCCCACAATGCTCTGTTTGGGACAGCTTATGCTGATGAAAAAGTTGTTGATCGAATAAAGCTGATTGAATAAAGTTATTATAAAAGCAGTGATTAATAAGTTGCAGACAGTTTGGATAGTTTGTGCATAAGTGCTAATCGAAAAGAAATTTATTTATTTATGTTGTTAACTGACATCTTGCGATGCTAGCTCTTCGACTGGATGAAAGGAAAAGAGGAATCTCGAGGGCCATAGGCGGGTTTCAGTGAGCGTTTATGGCTTCTTAAAGATATACACGCTTATGGGAAGCCATAAGCTGGACCCGGACAGCTGATGAAAAAAAAACAGCTTATCATCTATTTTAAAATAAGTGATTTTCTAACAGCTGCCCAAACAAATAGATGTAAAACTACGTTTGCGTTTTGAATAGAGATTATCCATCTGCATGAGCTCTCAAACAGATCTTAAATGATAATTCTGAAGTGTGCTAGAATATCATTCCCTAGCAATACTAGTAGACACAAGTTAACTTGTTATACTATACATATTACATAACAACAACAACAACAACAGTACTCAAGCATTTATCCCACTATAGTGGGGTCGGTTATATGGATCCTTTGTCGCCATTGCGCCCTATCTTTAATCATAGCCTCACTAATGCCTAAGTACATCATATCTTTCCTTATAATTTCATTCCAAGTTTTTTTTGGTCTACCACTCTCCTGTTTAACATGTCTAGTGACTAAACTCTCATAACGCCTAACAAGTGCCTCTAATGGTCTCCTATGTACATGTCTGAACCATCTTAATAGAGCTTCTCGCATCTTCTCTACAATTTGTGTCACTCATGTCTTATCCCTGATACATTCATTCCTAATTTTATCCGGTCTCGTGTGACCACACATCCACTTAAGCATTCTCATCTCCGCAACTCCCATTTTTTGCTCATGTACACCATTCACTGCCCAACACTCAGAACTGTAGAGCATTGCTGGCCTAATTGCAGTATGGTAAAACTTATCTTTAAGTTTAACTGGTACTTTACAATCACATAAGATCCCAGACGCGCCTCTCCGCTTCAACCAACCTGCTTGGATTCTATGTATCACATCTTTATCTCCACCTCCATATATTTGAATTATCGATCACAGATATTTAAAGCACTCACTGTGGGAAATATCTTGGTCGCACAATTTAATGATGGAGTCATTCGATCTTCTTGCAATACTAAATTTAAGCTCTATATACTCTGTCTTTGTCATGCTCTATTTTCTAAAGTGGCTCGCCAAGATTCAAATTTCGCGTTTACACCCTCGCGCGTCTCATCGACCAAAACAATATCATCTACAAATAATAAACACCAAGGTATTGCTTGTTGGATATGTCCGGTGAGCTCATCTAAGATAAAGGTAAAGAGATAAGGGCTTAAAGCTGACCCTTGATATAAGCCAACAACGATAGGGAATTCTTGTGTTAATCGTCCAGAAGTCCTCACCCTGGTCACTGAATTTGCATACATATCTTTGATTACGTCAATGTATGATACATTTACACCTTTCTTTTCTTTGACTCTCCACAAGACCTCTCTTGGAACCCTATCATAAGTGTACAACCTGTATTCGCCGAGTGGGCCCCCTCAGCCAACTGGCGAAACCCGGGTCGTCCGGATCATTCGCCGGGTCACTCGCCCAGGCTAAGTGAGGTAAAAGTGCCCTCAAGATGGTGGAGGTAAGCTATAGGAAAGAAGACGCTAGGCGAGTGGTGCCCTCACGGACCACTCGCCCAGAAGTGAGAGCATTCGCCCAGCCAGGGGACCACTCGCCCAGAAGCATGGGCATTCGCCCAGACAGGCGGGTGCCCAGCGAATGGTGCCCTCACGGACCAGCGGAGTTTGGCTGTTAGCAGACCAATTTGGGGTGCGGTTAGTAAAATTAAAAGGCGGATCCATGCTATTTACAGACCAGCCTAGGAAAACTATAAATAGACCCTTAAGGGCACCTTGGAGGAGATCCGATTTGAGAGAATCCTCTCCTCTAGGCTAGTTTTGGTTGGCAGCCAGTGCCCTCCAAGGTGTCCGGTTGAGCTTTGGTTTGGGAGGGGAAGCTCTCTAAGATCTTCCGGGTGTGTGGCGGGACCTCCTCGCTTCAGCCTTGGGTCTATTCCGTTTCCAGCATCCACCGTCAAGAGAGTCTAGTGAGGGAGAAATAAGCATCGGCTACACCCCCAGTGGGTCCGAACTCAAGAGACCAGTTGCTGGTTTCAACATTTTTGGTGCGGTGAGCGTGGAGCGTAGCCGGTGAAAGAAAATCCCAAGCTGGTTTCGATGACAGGAGATGGAGGAAATGGTTCTGACTCAGGTCACTCGCAGCCACCAGCGGCAGGGGAGTGGCTGGAGATGTTTGAGAAGTTTAAGCGAGAGGTCCTGCAGACAGTTCTCGCAGCAAGGACCGAGTGCGAGACCCCGGTGGTCCCAGTGGTCCCGCCTTTGCAGATTGGCGAGAACGCACCGGGGCAGCGGCCGGGGAAGGGGCGGCAGCTGTTCAGCAGTCCGGCGAGTGCTGAGGTGTGTGAGTTGGTCCCGCTCGAGAGGACCACTCGCCGAGCAGGGGAAGGGAGCCCCTTTTGCGAGATGATCCTCTCGGCCCCAGTGCCAGAAGGGCTTCGTGGGCCGGAGATGTCCTACTACACCGGCAAGGAGGATCCAGTCGTGCACCTGCAGTGGTTCGAGGACATGACTTCAATCCTTCCCATGTCAGATTCTTTCCAATGCCGACTCTTCGCGACCACCCTGAAGGAGAAAGCAAGGGACTGGTTCCACCAGCTTCCCACAGGTTCCATCTACGCGTTCGATGATCTGCGCCGAAGCTTTCGACTGTGTTTCTCGACGTCAAAGAAAAGGAAGAAGGATGCGGAGGCTCTCTTCAAGATCAGGCAGAGGGAGGGGGAATCCCTGGCCAAGTACGTGGATAGGTTCCAGGAGGAGATACACCTAGTGCAGGAGGTGCCGGGATTCGCCCTCCAGATGGCATTCATCGTAGGGCTGCGAGAGGGGTTCTTCAAGATGGACCTTAAGAGAAGACCTCCTGTATCCTTCGAGGAGCTGATGGAGAGAGCCGCGGAGGAGATTGAAGGGGAGGCAGCCAACCCTGAATTCTACAAAAGGTTGGCAAAGATGAGCGAGCCCGAGGCGAGGCAGCCAGAGGGAAGAAGGCGAGAGGAGCCCAGGGGCCAGGGGTTCGAAAGACCACCTCGGGTTTGGAGGAACCAAGAACCCAACAACAGGTTGGGCTGGAGGAACCAGGAAGGACCCGCGCGAGGTCAGGATGAAAGGTACCAAGGAAGGGAGGCAGGAGGAGTGAATCAGGGGTGGAGGCAGGGTCCCAGACCCCCTCACCCCCCGAGGGAGCAAGCCATGGCGGTAGGCCGAGGGAGAAGAGGTAGAGGAGCGAGAGGAGGAAGAGGAAGAGCTGGAAGAGAGGACAGGGTGGCGTTGCCTTACTGTGACTTTCATCAGGAAGAAGGTCACGCGATCGCCACCTGCCCAGAGTTCTTGGAAATGAGGGAAAGAGGACAGCCACGGTAGCAGCATGCCAGAATTGAGGAAGTGCTTCCAGAGGCAGAAGAGGACCGGTGTGAGGATAGGGCAGATACAGGAACCAGGGGGGAATCGGGGTGATTCACGGTGGGGTTGGGATAGAGGCCTCTCGCAAGAGAAGCTTCCAGGCCATGTTCCGAAGGGACGTCGCGTCAACTTCCCAGACCCCACCCCCCTCCGAGAAGCTCACCTTCTCCTCAGAAGATATGCCAGACTACGAAGACCCATTCTGCGACGCCCTGGTGATCCAGACGGCAATAGAAAACTTCACGGTCTCTCGGATCCTGGTGGACAACGGGAGCTCGGTGAATGTGATCTTCAAAAAAGCTTTCGACGCGATGGAGGTAGAGAAGAAGAGAGTGCAGGCCTCCGACGGACCACTGTTTGGTTTCTCGGGAGAGCGGAAGGAGGTCGAGGGAGGTGTAGGTCTCCAGGTGACGCTAGGAGGAGTCCCAAGAAACTGCCGGTTCGTCATCGTGGACGCTCCGAGCAGCTATAACGCCATCTTCGGCCGACCCCTCATCAGCGCCTTCCGGTGCGTGCCCTCATCGTACCATCAGTGCTTAAAGCTCCATAGTGGAGGAGTCCAGATCCGCGTCCGAGGAGATGCTAAGGTGGCGAGGCAGTGCTACGTGACTGCCGTCAACACCATTTCATGGATGGCGGATGCCGAAAAGATGGATGAAGAGATGGTGAGGCCGGAGGGGCCAGGAGAGGAAGTGGAGAAGAGAGAAGTGGGGGGAGAGGGCGATGCCCGAGAGGAGTTGATGGAGGTCGCTCGTGAGGAGCATGAGGTAGAGCCGAGGGAGGTGGAAGGAGCTGCAGAGGAGAAGGTCCGGGAGGAGGGGCGAGAAGCAAAGGGCCAGTGGGAAGAGCCAGCCCGGCTCGAGGCAGCAGAAGAGGTAATAGAGATGGAGGTTACCACCCAGGCGGGAAGGGTGGAGAAGGTGCGGATCAGCGGGGGCCTCGGCCCGGAGGACCAGAGAAGGATGTTGGAGTGCATCCAGAAGAACATGGACATCTTCGCGTGGAGCGCAGCGGACATGCCAGGCATCGAGGCGGACGTGGCTTGCCATCGTCTCAACCTCGATCCAGAAGCCCGCCCCATCCGGCAGAAGAGAAGGACTATAGCTGACAAGCTCGAAGGACCGATCCGCGAGGAGGTGGCGAAACTCCTCGAGGCAGGTTTTGTAACGGAGATCCAGTATCCAGGCTGGGTCTCCAATGTCGTAATGGTAAAAAAGGCCGATGGCCGCTGGCGTATGTGTGTGGACTTTTCATTGTTAAATAAGGCCTGTCTTAAGGATTGTTATCCCTTGCCTTGGATCGACGCGCTGGTTGACTCAGCCATCGGTTTTTCTGTGATGAGTTTTTTGGATGCTTTTTCAGGTTATCACCAAATAAGAATGCACCCCCCGGACGTCAAAGATGTCTCGTTCATCACCAGGGAGGGATGCTACTGCTATAAGATGATGCCCTTCGGGCTGAAAAATGCAGGAGCAACCTACCAGAAGATGATGGATCGGGTATTTAAGAAGCAAAGGGGAAGGAACCTGGAGGTCTACGTGGATGACCTTATGATAAAGAGCAAGTGTGTGAGCTCTCACATCCGGGACCTCGAGGAGACCTTCGCCACCCTACGCAAGTACAAGATGCGCCTGAACCCCCTGAAGTGTGTGTTCGGGGCCAGCAAAGGGAAGTTCCTCGGGCATCTTCTCACCCCCTGGGGGGTAGAACCTAACCCGGACAAGGTTAGGGCTATAATGGAGCTGGGGTCGCCACGGAACGCCAAGGAAGTTCAGCGCTTGACCGGAAGACTCGCCGGGCTGAACAGGTTTCTATCCCGGGCAGGGGAAAAATGCTCCCCCTTCTTCAAAGCGCTACGAGGCAATCGGAAGTTTGAGTGGACGAGAGAATGCGAGGAGGCTTTTCAGGCCTTGAAGAGCCAACTCACCAAGGCTCCGCTACTGCAAAGTCCCAAAGAGGGGGAGGATCTACACCTATATCTCGGGGTTGGGGCGGAGGCCGTAAGCTCCGTCCTGGTTCGAGAGGAAGAAAAGAAGCAGCTGCCAGTCTACTACGTAAGCAGGGTCCTGAGGGAAGCGGAGCTCAGATACCCAATTTTAGAGAAGTTGGCCTTTGCCCTGGTCATCGCAGCAAGGAAGCTCAGGCCATACTTCCAGGCCCATTCGATCCAAGTAGTGACGGACCATCCACTCCGCCAGATCTTCGAAGGAGTGGAGCACTCGGGAAGACTCGCAAAATGGTCAATCGAGCTAAGTGAATTCAACATTACCTTTGTCCCTCGATTATCTATGAAGGCGCAGGTGGTGGCTGATTTCATGACAGATTTCGTGGCCGAGATGAGAGAAGACGGAGCCCCTCGTCACGTTCCATGGAAGCTGCTGGTGGACGGGGCTTCGGGCAAGAATTCTCTCGGAGGAGGGGTGGTGCTGGAGAGTCCCCACGGAGTAAAGATAGAGCAGACGCTAGTGATACACTTCCCAATCACCAACAACCAGGCAGAGTATGAGGCTGTAATCGCCGGCCTGCGGTTGGCCCGGGAGCTCGGGATCCATGACGTGGAGGTCCTCACGGATTCCATGATAATAGCTTCTCAGATAAGAGGAGAGTTCGAAACAAGGGAACCTGTGCTCATGAAGTACTTAGCAAAGGCCAAAGGTCTCGTGGGGACGTTCAAAACTTTCTCCATCCGGCATGTCCCTCGAAAGGAGAGCACCCCGGCAGATCGGTTGGCAAAATCTGGTCCTCGAGCCGGAGGGACCCTGACGGACCTATTCCGTCCTTCGATTGAAGAGGGAGAGCTCATGGAAGTAGAACAGCGGCCCTCCTGGAAGGATCCCTTCATCACCTTCCTTGCAACTGGAAAATTTCCGGAAGAAGTTCCGGACCAGAGGCGCTTCCGGTATAAGTCTGCCTACTACGTGCTCCATGAGGGTGACTTGTATCGGAAGACCCTCTCGGGCCTCCTGGCCCGATGCATCTCGGAGGAAGAGGTCCCAAGGATCTTGGAAGAAGTCCACTCCGGCGAGTGCGACAGCCACTCGGGGAGCAGGATGTTGGAGGCAAGAATAGTGAGGCAGGGGTACTTCTGGCCAACCCTAAGCAAAGACGCGGCAGCTTTCGCCAAGAGATGGCAGAAGTGCCAAATATTCGCCCCGCTTCAGCTCATGCCAGCTCAGAGGCTGAAGAGTATCACGGCGCCCTGGCCATTCGCCATATGGGGAATGGATCTGGTAGGACCCTTCCCCCAGGCTAGTGGGCAGAGGAGATTTCTCCTAGTCATGATTGACTACTTCACAAAGTGGCTGGAGGTCAAGGCGTTGGCTAAGGTCACCTCCCAGGTAATCCGCAACTTCGTATGGGGGGAGATCATTTGTCGACATGGGCTTCCGCAGGCCATAGTCACGGATAATAGATCGCAGTTCGCAAGCGAGGAATTCATCAGCTTCTGTGGCCAGCTGGGGATAGACCTTAGGTTTGCGTCCGTCCACCATCCCAGGAGCAACGGGCAGGTAGAGGCGGCGAACAAGGTCATCGTGAACTTGCTCAAAAAGAAGGTGGAAAATCTCAAAGGCAATTGGGTGGAGCAGCTCCCCTCGGTCCCATGGGCTTTAAGAACCACCCCCAACACCGCCACGGGAGAGACCCCTTTCAGGCTCTCTCACGGCTGCGAGGCGGTCATCCCCATAGAGTTCGAGATTACGATGCCACGGGTAACGGTCGCCGCAAATGGAGAGGAACATTGGAGAGCTGAGAACGAGGAGGAGTTGCGGCTCTCCCTCGACCTCATCGAAGAAGCTCGGGATCGAGCAGCCATCCATCAAGAAGAGGTCAAGCGGCGGATGGCCAAGTATTTTGACAGGCACGTCAGGATCAAGCAGTTCGAGAAGGGAGATCTGGTACTCAAGAAGGTCGACGCGGCTGGGAGATCCGCCGCGGTGGGAAAACTTAACCCCAACTGGGAAGGCCCCTATGTCGTGGAAGAAGCACTAAAGTCTGGGGGGTATCACCTTCAGAATGTGGAGGGCCAACTCCTCAGCCACACATGGAGTGGCGACGACCTTAAATGCTTTTATCCTTAGTACCATGTAATAAATGATGTTTTTTGAATGAAAGCATTTTGTCTAAACTATGTGTATGAAAATGATGCTACAGCTCGCAGGAGAGACCCTGGATGTTCCAAAGGTTGGCCCCGAGCAGACCCGCTGTCCAGGCTCTCATCTAGCTGGCAGGTCCGAAGGCTCACTCGGTGGCAGGTTCTATGTTCCAGAGGTTGGCCCCGAGCAGACCCGCTGTCCAGGCTCTCATCTAGCTGGCAGGTCTGAAGGCTCACTCGGTGGCAGGTTCTATGTTCCAGAGGTTGGCCCCGAGCAGACCCGCTATCCAGGCTCTCATCTAGCTGGCAGGTCCGAAGGCTCACTCGGTGGCAGGTTCTATGTTCCAGAGGTTGGCCCCGAGCAGACCCGCTGTCCAGGCTCTCATCTAGCTGGCAGGTCCGAAGGCTCACTCTGTGGCAGGTTCTATGTTCCAGAGGTTGGCCCCGAGCAGACCCGCTGTCCAGGCTCTCATCTAGCTGGCAGGTCCGAAGGCTCACTCGGTGGCAGGTTCTATGTTCCAGAGGTTGGCCACGAGCAGACCCGCTGTCCAGGCTCTCATCTAGCTGGCAGGTCCGAAGGCTCACTCGGTGGCAGGTTCTATGTTCCAGAGGTTGGCCCCGAGCAGACCCGCTGTCCAGGCTCTCATCTAGCTGGCAGGTCCGAAGGCTCACTCGGTGGCAGGTTCTATGTTCCAGAGGTTGGCCCCGAGCAGACCCGCTGTCCAGGCTCTCATCTAGCTGGCAGGTCCGAAGGCTCACTCGGTGGCAGGTTCTATGTTCCAGAGGTTGGCCCTGAGCAGACCCGCTGTCCAGGCTCTCATCTAGCTGGCAGGTCCGAAGGCTCACTCGGTGGCAGGTTCTATGTTCCAGAGGTTGGCCCCGAGCAGACCCGCTGTCCAGGCTCTCATCTAGCTAGCAGGTCCGAAGGCTCACTCGGTGGCAGGTTCTATGTTCCAGAGGTTGGCCCCGAGCAGACCCGCTGTCCAGGCTCTCATCTAGCTGGCAGGTCCGAAGGCTCACTCGGTGGCAGGTTCTATGTTCCAGAGGTTGGCCCCGAGCAGACCCGCTGTCCAGGCTCTCATCTAGCTGGCAGGTCCGAAGGCTCACTCGGTGGCAGGTTCTATGTTCCAGAGGTTGGCCCCGAGCAGACCCGCTGTCCAGGCTCTCATCTAGCTGGCAGGTCCGAAGGCTCACTCGGTGGCAGGTTCTATGTTCCAGAGGTTGGCCCCGAGCAGACCCGCTGTCCAGGCTCTCATCTAGCTGGCAGGTCCGAAGGCTCACTCGGTGGCAGGTTCTATGTTCCAGAGGTTGGCCCCGAGCAGACCCGCTGTCCAGGCTCTCATCTAGCTGGCAGGTCCGAAGGCTCACTCGGTGGCAGGTTCTATGTTCCAGAGGTTGGCCCCGAGCAGACCCGCTGTCCAGGCTCTCATCTAGCTGGCAGGTCCGAAGGCTCACTCGGTGGCAGGTTCTATGTTCCAGAGGATGGCCCCGAGCAGACCCGCTGTCCAGGCTCTCATCTAGCTGGCAGGTCCGAAGGCTCACTCGGTGGCTGTTTCTCAATTCTCAAGAGATGATCTCAAGAGCATTCGCATAGACCACGCGCCGGAGAGAGGATCACACCCCACTCTCTTGACTACTTAAGCGAAACCCCGTGATACGCGAATGGTAAGGTTCACTTGGTAGCGAGAGATCGAAGGGGAGCAACCGACCTAAGTCATCTTCGAACATTCGCGGGGTAGCCAAGACAGTCGCGTCACGACCCGGCGTCCTAATGAGCCTAACGAGATGTGGCAGCGAATGAGAAGAATCGACTTCCTAATGAGCCTAACGAGATGTGGCAGCGAATGAGAAGAATCGACGTCCTAATGAGCCTAACGAGATGTGGCAGCGAATGAGAAGAATCGACGTCCTAATGAGCCTAACGAGATGTGGCAGCGAATGAGAAGAATCGACGTCCTAATGAGCCTAGCGAGGTGTGGCGGCGAATAAGAAGAATCGGCGTCCTAATGAGCCTAACGTGGTATGGCAGCGATTGAGAAAAAAGCTGAGAATAATGCAAAGTGTAATCAATGAAGTACATCTTTTACAAGCACTCGCCGGTTCAAGATTACAATCAAAAGTATAACTGCAAAAAGAGGAAATACAAAAAGCCCTTCTCAAGGATCCACAGACTTCTCGCTTGAAGATCCGCCGCTCTCGTCAGAGTCTGGAACGAGGGCATCTTCTCGCGGCTCGACGTGGTCATCCTCGGGAAAGGGAATGGGGATATAGAGCTCGGGGACGACTTGACGGGCGGAAAGGCGTTCGGCCTCCGCCTTCAGGTATCCCGCTCGCCTCAGCACCTGCAGCGCATGCTTGACGGCATTCTGCGCATTCTCTTGCATCAGCTGCTCCAACTCGTGATGGGGATAAAAATGGCCCCCGCTCCCCGGGTCGAGCGCTGACGCACCAGCCTCTCGCAATCGCTGGACCTCGGCTTTGGCCAGACGGATTTCATCCTCAAGGCCGGCCACCCGAGCACGGAGCATCTCGGCAACCGTGGTATCCTGAAATTAATAACAAGGGTTAGTAAGAATAAAGTCGTCAATCGGCAACAAGTCATTCGCGAGAAAGGCGAAAGCATACATACCTCTGCGACAGGGCGGTTGGCGAGAAGGGTCTCCGCAGCCGTCAGCTTGGTCCTAAGCTCCATCGCCTCAGCAGAAGCAACGGACCGGGACTCCTCAACCGCCGCCAAGTCCCGCGCCAATTTGATGCTCCGGCGCGAAGACATGTGCGCGAGCTCGAGCGCCCGCAGCATGGCCCTGGCACTCTCATGCGCGAGAATCTGGGTCGTCTCGGCATCATAAACTTCGGCGTCTTCTCGGCCATAGAGGGCATACGCGATGGCGTAAGCCTCCCCACTGGCGAGATCGCTCTCTATCCACGACGGATGGAGGGTGGAGAGCGAGACCCGGTTCGCATTCCTGTCCCACTTGACCAAAGGAGCCCCCGAGGGGTCCATGTACTTCTTGCCGCTGGGGAAGTTCCGATGGTCCCTGGGAAGTGGGGGCGGCGGCAACGACGGTCCCGCGCGAGGAGTGGTCTCTCCTGGCGCACTCGTCCCCAGCGCTTGGATCTGAGCACTCGCCGCGAGGGTCTCGCCCAGGACCCCCTTCCCCTTGGCGGAAGGGGGTTTTTTTGATTTCTTGGAGGTGGAAGGGGTCGGCGCCGCTGGCTTGCGCTTCTTCCCGCCAGGCTTGGAGGAAGAAGGTTCCTCCCGGCAGGCATCCGCGGCGGCCTGTGCGAGAGAGAGGGTAGATCCGGAAGGACGCGGCAGATGGAGAGGGAAATGGCGCACACCTGTACAATATAACGAACGGTTCTAGCGAATGATGTAAAAATTACAAAGCGAAAGCGAATGAAGTCTCGAACACTTACCCTCGCCCTGCGGGATAGGTGGAAGCGAGTTGACATTCCGCCGGAGATGGACGAGATCCATCCCGTGCTCCAGGATGTATTGGTGGAGTTTGGCCTCGTGCCCCCCTAGGGTCGGGGGGCGGAAGGTTGACTCCTCCTCCTGCACCGGCGCGAGGAGGGTGTTCCCTAGGTTCCCGCTTACGAAAATAAAGCGGCGAACCCAGTCATGGTTCTTGTTCGGGAGCCCGTAGTGCTTTAGGGGGCTCTGTCCCGAGAAGAAGGAGATACCATGGGTGCAGCGGAAGGTATAGAGCTTGCGGAAGACGGGCAGCGAGAACTCGATCCCCTCTTCTCGCAGGTAGCTCGCGTACCCGACCAGCATAGCGATGGAGTTGGGGTTGAGCTGGCCGGGCACGACCCCATAGTATCTGAAGGTCTGGCGGAGTTCCGGCCAGATCGGGAGGCGAAACCCCACCTCGAAGTGCTCTAGCGGGATCGCGAGAGCACAAGGCGAGATGGAATTCAGGCGCTCATCCGGCCTGGGCTTTCGCGCCTCGAAACCCGGCGGGACGTAGTCGGCAACGGCAGACAGGTAAGCCTCCTTAGAGAGGTCGCAGGAATCAAAGACGTGGTTGGCGAATGCGCTGGCGCACTTGGCTCTGCCTTCCGCATCGCCGCCCATTTTTGCGAATGAAGAAGAAAAGAGGAGCAGCAGACGAGGAAGAAGCGCGAGTGCTAGCGCAGGGAAGGAAAGCGGATGGTTAGGTATTTAATACGGTGGTTGAGAGACCTATTTATAGAGGGACTAAACGACGTTTGGACTTTCGAGACCTCGGGTGTGCGGATAGCCGTCGCGCCCTCCCGACGCCTCGAAGCCCGAGCCGGTCCCTCTCGCCCATTAATCGCAAATGCCCTATGTCTTTTCATTCCGCGGCCACGCAACGAAATAGGAAGAGCATCCGGCTAAAGGTTATCACTCGGCAAAACCCAAGCAGAGTTATGAGATACGAAAAATGAATAAGGAAGCATTCGCAAAGCATAGAAAAATTATTACAGATAAAAACAATGTTCAACATTCGCAGCACCAGGTAAGAAAAGAAAACAACAAGAGGAATGGACGTTGGGTAAATCAGATCTCCTCCCAGACCCACCGACCTCGCTTTCGCGACCCAGCTTCCGTGGGCGCTCGCGGGCGGTAGTGCGCGAGCATACTGGTGATTTCCTGGGAGGCAAGGTGGAGTTGGTCTCGGGCTCGCGCGGCATGCCTTGCGGGAGACAACTCCCCTCCTTCACCCCCCAGCCGCTCCACCGCCGTGAGAAGATGCGAGTGACTTCGTCGAAGGTCCTTCAGCTCCCGTGTGACTCACAGCCGCACCTCATCCACCTGACCGGCGACGTTTCGCTGGATATGGATAAGCTTCCCTAGGACCTCCGAGATCCGATCCTTCAGGGTCGCGTGATCCGAGGAATCACCCAGGAAGTCAGCGAGATCCCCAGGGGAAGGGAGAGGCGAGAGCATTCCCTCTCCCCCCTCGTAGTAGGAGTCGAAGGGGGAGGCTTCTCGATAGCCTGCGGAATCACAACTAGGATCCGGGTGACCCGAAGGACGAGACGAATGCGGGTGCGTCCCAAACAGCCAGGCGGGAGGTAAGACCTTTCCCTTTCCTGGACGGTAAGGCTGTGAAGAAGGGGCCGGAGCCTCCGCACGGTCATCAGCACAGAGATGCTGATCCAGCTCTCGCTCAGGGGAGACCCTCCGTTCATTCGCGGTGGCAGAAAGGTTCACCTGAGCAGGGGGACTGGGAGGAATGGAGTCCCGCAGCGGGACGCTAGTGTTGAGGGCTGCGAAAAGATAGTGGTTAGTAGCCGACAACATAAAAGGGAGTAGCGAGAAGGTTCACAACTCACGAGATTGGGGTACAGTCTCCCCAGGAGGAGGCGGAGGAGCAAGATCCGAATCGGGAGGAGGTATCTCGTCCGCGGGAGGTGGCACCACCACACTGCTCAGAACGGCCCCATGGCCGTCCTCAGGTACCAAAGCCCCATGCGAATGGTCGGAATAAGTGCAGGGTAAGAGACAGGAACCAAATGGAGACAAGAAGAATCCTCATACCAGCACCGCGGGGTCCGGAAGGGCATCCGCCAGCATATCCGCCGGTGGAGTATCCGCCGGAGACTCCGAAGCAGTCTCGCCTCTCTGACGATTCAGCCGAATCGCCTTGGCTCGACGCGAGACATAGGGGGCGCTCGGGTCCCGTTTAGACATTAACCAGGGAGCAAATTTGGAGGCTCTGGGGGCAGTCGCAGCTTGGGCCGCAGCTAGGCGGTCGATCATCTCTCGCGAGAGGGGTTTCGCAGAAGGTTTGTGGAAAGACATTGGGAAGTGGAGGAACTCCGAGCCGAAATGAGAGAGTGGTCCAGGGAAACCTGACATGAGGATATATATATAAGGTGGCGGTGGGACCCACGGAATCTCATGAATCCAGTCAGCAGGCACTCACCGAATACAGGGTTGGATTGTTCTTTACGATCGTAGGAACCGCTCGTAAAGAGCGGGGATTGTGTACAACCCGTATTCGCCGAGTGGGCCCCCTCAGCCAACTAGCGAAACCTGGGTCGTCCGGATCATTCGCCGGGTCACTCGCCCAGGCTAAGTGAGGTAAAAGTGCCCTCAAGATGGCGGAGGTAAGCTATAGGAAAGAAGACGCTAGGCGAGTGGTGCCCTCACGGACCACTCGCCCAGAAGTGAGAGCATTCGCCCAGCCAGGGGACCACTCACCCAGAAGCGTGGGCATTTGCCCAGACAGGCGGGTGCCCAGCGAATGGTGCCCTCGCGGACCATTCGCCCAAACGGGTGTGAGGGGAAAATGACCAGGATACCCCTGGTGGGCTGCAAATAGCCCCTCGGAACAACGGAGTTTGGCTGTTAGCAGACCAATTTGGGGTGCGGTTAGTAAAATTAAAAGGCGGATCCATGCTATTTACAGACCAGCCTAGGAAAACTATAAATAGACCCTTAAGGGCACCTTGGAGGAGATCCGATTTGAGAGAATCCTCTCCTCTAGGCTAGTTTTGGTTGGCAGCCAGTGCCCTCCAAGGTGTCCGGTTGAGCTTTGGTTTGGGAGGGGAAGCTCTCTAAGATCTTCCGGGTGTGTGGCGGGACCTCCTCGCTTCAGCCTTGGGTCTATTCCGTTTCCAGCATCCACCGTCAAGAGAGTCTAGTGAGGGAGAAATAAGCATCGGCTACACCCCCAGTGGGTCCGAACTCAAGAGACCAGTTGCTGGTTTCAACAATAAGCCTTCTCAAGATCGATAAACACCCCATATGCAAATTGTTGTCTTTCCCAATAGTTGTCAATGAGTCTCCTCAAGAGATGTATAGCTTCCATGGTTGACCTCTCTGACATGAATCCAAATTGATTCTCCGAGATACTAGTCTCTCGTCTAATTCTTCTCTCTATTACTCGTTCTCATAGTTCATACTATACATATTACATACAAGATTAAAAAAAGGTATTGGTGAAGGAGCAGTGAATCACAATTAATATTCAAGACAATATATATTTATATACATGATAAATAGAGAAAATAATACAATATTGTTAGCTTACACATTCCAGCAGCTACAAATACAGCAATACAGCATGGTGAATTAAGCCAAATTAATGACACTGATTAATAAGAGTGCTATAATTAATTTAACAGAGTATGAAATTGAATATTAATTAAATTAACATAGAAAGTGTGGGATGGAAATGACGCCGTGATGGTCCTGTCTTTACAATGTCATAAGTACGGATGGTTGCAGCTTCGTGTTTCTTTCTTGTTTGAATAAGATTGGCTCGGAGGCTGATCTCCTGCATCTGCACATCGGAAATAAATATTTTGATGAAACATTCAAAATTGTCAAATATACTCCTATTGTTTTAATCCAATGACTTAATATATATTATAATATGTTTAAAATAAAAATATAATGTTCATTCAAGTAATTGCATTTTATCCTCAAATTAAATGTAATAATGAAAATTAATACAATCTAAAAAGTTATTAGTATAACTTTTATACTTATTATGGTAGGTTGTCATTAGGCATGTCAGCAGTATTTTCGAGAAAGACTATCATTAGGCATGTCAACAATATTTTCGAGGAGCTAACATTAAACTCATCAACTTTTTTAAAGTTTATTTGACATGCATTATGATATATTCATCAAGATAGGGGTTTTTTTCAACAAAAAATCGAAAAAGTGGCGTATGACTACTTTTTTCATTAATTAATTGATATTATGTTTATTTTAAACTGTATTAATTAACTGATATGGCAGAGCCCCGTGCCACTCGCGAATGGATGTAGGGGCGGAGCCCCGTACCTCTCACTCGTATATATGTATGTATGTATTAACCCGCCACCGCCCCAAATAGAGCCTAAATAATTAACCCTAGATCTATAATAGGCTTGACATTTCATACTGAAAATCACTTTAATTGGGGCTATTTCTTGCCCAACTTTATGCCCTCTTATATTCACACACCTTAACAATATGGCTATGTTATTACAATTATTTTTATTTCTAAGAATTACATTGTATTTGTGGGAAAGTATCTTTTTTCAATGTTTGAGAATAAAAAAGGGGCAACTCAGTGCACAAAACATCCTCGTGCATCGAAGGTTCGTGAAGGGTCCTACCATAAGGATAAAATGTAGGCAAACTTTATCCTATATTTTTGCAAGAGGTTGTTTACAGGACTCGAACTCGTTACCTCAAGGTCGCATGACAACACGTTGTAAATTTGAGAATAATAATAAAAAAATTAAAATGTGTGATAATTGAAGGATCAATTCAAATATCAGTTAATTAATTAGGAATTATAATAATTTACCATTGAAGGAAATTTTAAATAAATACTAACCTCAAGAGAAGTGATCAAGTGGTTTGTGTTCCTCAATTCAACCAAGCCTTCTAGTTCTTGTCGCGTCACTTCCACCAACTCGCACACTAACGACTTTACCAGCTCAGTCTGTTTCATGAAGAATACAAATTACAATTAAATAATGAAAAAATATATATTTTTTGAGCTCGTGTGTGTATATACACACGCATACATATGCGCATATACTATTAATTAGTGAAACCTCTAATGCGAGTTACCATAATTACATATTGCATCCATATATCACTTTTATATAGAGGGTATTTTTGTGCATGAATGTTATTTTTTTTGTAATTCAAAAGATAAATGACACTGCAACCAATGAGTAAGAAACTCGTTACAAAAGAAAAAAAAAATATCATGAGCTAGAAATCCTCTGAATCAGTGCTAGAGAAATCAATTTCTCAGGCGGAGCTTTGATCTATATTGAAAATAATCACAGATTCCATGAAATGACTAATTGAAGTTGACTATCATTTTATTCGAGATATTTTTCTCTTCAATAAGATTACTACTCCTCACTTCTCCGTCTCGCATCAGATTGAGAATACATAACAAGCTAGAACTAACTGATATATATAATAAAGCTCGGGCGAATATTAGAAATACAAAAGTCTTGCTTTAATCATCAGATTACTTTCACACAAATTTTCATCAAACATCATGTCTTGATAACACTGAATACCTACACATCAATTGTATACATATATTTTCTATTAAATACAGCATTTGTTCACCAAATATTCTCAATATTGTATATCCATAGAATGGTAGAAATCGCGCCCGGGCGAAAAATCGCGCCCGGGAGAAAAAATCGCGCCCCGGGCGAAAAAATCGCTCCCGGGCAAAAATATCGCGCCCGGCCGAAATAAACGCGACCGGGCAAAAGAAACGCACCCGGGCGAAAAAATCGCGCCCGGGCGAAAATATGCGCCCGGGTGAAATTAACGCGCCCGGACGAAAAAAATCGCACCGGGGCGAAAAAATCGCGCCCGGGCGAAAAAATCCTGCACTGGCGAAAAAATTGTGCACGACCGAAAAAAACGCGTCCGGGCGAAATAAACGCGCCCGGGCAAAAAAATCGCTCCCGGGCGAAAAAATCGCGCCCGGGCTAAAATATGCGCCCGGGTGAAAAACGTCCGCCTGGGAGAAAAATGAACGTCCGGTCGAAAAGCACGCGCCCGATCGAAAAACTCGTGCCCGACTGAAAACACACCCTGCAGGAAAACGCACACTCGGGCGAAAAACCCGCACGTAGGTCGAAAAACTCTAACGTAAATATTTGATTATGCGGAAAACCTATGGGCGGAGGTAAGAATTGCTATTTGATTTTTTAGTTCATAGTAAAAGTCATGAGTTTTCACATGAAAGTCAATATCCGCTTAAATTTCGTTGCGCCGAACACTAGAATTGGATTTCTAATCTCAAATGTCAATTCCAGAAAGCCAATTCCGTCCAAACGAACGGACCCTAATTGAAGTTGTTTATCATTTTATTCAGGATATTTTTCTCTTCAATAAGATTACTACTTCTCCGTTTCACGTCAGATTGCGAATACATAACAAGCTAGAACTAACGTACACATGCATTTCCTTTAGTGAGTATATAAAGAAACTCACTCTTAATTATTTGTTCAAAGGAACACAAAGAGAAACTATGAATCACACGCGGGCGCGCACCGCACCCGTCCGGATCTGGATTTGAGATTTGGTGAATAATTGAATTGAATTGTATTTTTTGTACAAAATAATTGTCTTTTGAAAGTTGCATCGAATATTATTCCGTGCATAGTTGGGTCGAATACTATTCTTTGCATAGTGCGTCGAATACTATTCTGCGCATAGTTGCGTTAAATACTATTATGCACATAGTTGCGTCGAATTCTTCCTGCATCAACTTCCCTAATATTCGCAAACCTACGCCGACTTCTCTGCTATTCGCAAACCGGCGTAGATTTCTCTGTTATTCGCGGTTTTTGTTGAATATGTGATTACTTCTTGAGGTTTTGTTAAGACTCTTATATAAGAGTTTTTTGAGAACGAAAATCGCACGTTTTCCTCAATCTCTTTCGTCTTAGACTTTCACTCTTTTGTGATTTTGCTTTCTTGACGTTTGCTTCATCAAGTGGGAGTTCGGGTGTTCTGTGCTTCTTCGGTATCCGCGCACATCGGAGTTTTCAGGATTTAGCTAGGTGTTGTACCTTGGAGGAGTGAGCATCTCGGTTGAAAGCTCTGTCGAAGGGTGGTGCAACTTCTTTAGGGCAGTGACTACCCGTCTTACCCAAGCTCAATTCCCTTTTTGTAAATTATTTAAACATTTTTTTATAAATTTTAAAAAATAAAATTTGTGTATTTTATTTTTAAACTTTTTAAAATATAAATAATATTATATATTGTGCATAATATATATATATATTAATGGAATTTATATATTATATCAGTTTTTATATAATTTAAAATAAAATAAAAAATCGTCGTTCGATCTGAGCCTCACGGTCAGGGTCACCGCAGCCAGGGGAGGACCCACATAGGGGCTAGTGTGGGCGGCCGCCCACACTGAATTCTAAAAAATTATTTTCGGTAATAGTAGATAGATTATTTATCGTGCAGATAAGTTACAGAATAAAAAAATATATTGTAAAAATAATGCATGTATAGTTTTTGGCTCAGCTAGTGGAGTTAGTAATTTTTAATTAGGTGGTCATGAGTTCAAATCTTACCGACAACAAAACTTAATATTTTTTTATTTTTTTATTAAGCTATTTTTTTATAAAGAAGTTCTTTGTTATATTATTGTTTAATTTTTTTTACAAATAAGTTTATTGTTAAGTCATTGTATAGATTTTTTATATAGATTAGTTAATTGTTATATTGTTGAAATTATAGATAAATCTGTTATTATGTTGTTGTTTAAAACTTTTTTTTATAAATAATTTAGTTATTTAAAGTATTTTTATAAATAAGTTCAAGATTAGGTTATTGTGTGAAAAATATCAAAAATATTAAAAATGAAAGGTGGTATTCAAATAATTCATAAACGACAATGAATTGCGGTTTTAATTTATAATATGAATTATATTTACATTAATATTTGCAAATTTTATTATTTTAATTATTTCTCAATTATATATGACTTAAAAGCTTAGAACATTTATTAATTCATAAAATTATAGAAAATTGAATAACTCATTGCAATTAAGCAATGATTATTTAAATTATTAAGGTGAAAAATAAAAATAAATAGATTCTTGAGTGTAAAAAACTTATACGCAATATGTATCTTTAAAAACTTAAAATTTACTATTTAATGAAAAATACATAATAAAGGTCAAGAGATTACTAGCTAGAAAATATGTATTACATTATTGATTGTTTTCATGTGATTTTACTATACGTGTGAGTTATATTTAATTGATTTTATCAAAATCTCATTATTACATAATGAGAGAGAAATGAATAAGGAATGATTATTTGATCATTTATATTAAAAAAATATTTGGCTAACAATGAGATTATCAAGAAATGATCCTAGAAAATGAAGCATCATAAAAGAGTATAGTAAATATAATATTTTTCCAAAATTGATCAACAATTATAACAAATTGTGTGATATTAATGTAATATAGACATTTTTGATATATTTGCTGATTTATTTTTTTGAATAGTTTTGTACTCCGCCCACGCAGAACAAATTTTTGCGTCCGCTATTGATCGCAGCGCCGCACGAATACCCCCGGCAGGTTCGCCGGAGTCCGACGAACCTGTCGGCGGGCTCCGGTCCTGCCGGCAGCGTCTCTGCCGACGGCGGAGGGAATCGCGACGACGGAGGTGAACAGTGCACACATCGGGCTGGTGTCGTGATGTAGGGATGGGAAATTTCAAAAAAATGGTCATTTGCAGCCCATTTCGCCTTTATCCAACAGGTGTGATCTATTTAATGGTTCTAATTTGGTCTTACTTTGGGCCCAAAAGTATTCCTTTGTATAATACGAGTGACAGTGCACGAGGGACCCCCGTGCTCTGCGCGACCATACCCAGCCCCTGATCGGCGGGCTTCACCCGCTCCAGCCAGATCAATGCGCCGCTTCGGGCTTCGCCCGCATTCAAGCGGAACAGTTAAATCGATGTGTCGTTATGGGTTGCGCCCGCATCAAGGCGGGTTGCGCTCACATCAAGGCGGGTTGCGTCCTTAACATATACGTATGAGTATTCAAAACGACCGTAAAATTATAAATTAAGATTACAATAATTTTTTCTTAAAAGATACGCTTGAACGTAAAAAAAAATTATTTTTCTCCCTCTCTCTCCCCATGTCCCTCTCTCTCTCTCCCTCTTTAGCTCTCTCCTCTTTCTTCCTCTGTCATCTCTCTCTCTCTCTCTCTTTCTCTCTCCCTCTCTCTTCCCCCTCTCTTTCTTCATTAAACCACACACATGGATGTTTAATAGTCTTAGTGGTCCTAAAAATATATTTTTTAGAATATATATATATACACACATATATATATATATATATAATGTATACAAGATTATAAAAACTTGTATATATCTTATTATTTCAGAATATAAATAAAATATTCCAACAATATACGGTGGAACACTTTATATCATGCAGCATAAATTAAGTTTCAATGCATGATTTATGACAAAAAAATGATGAAAATAAACACAAAATGATTATTATATAAACTAAAAATTAATTATTTAAAAAAATTATTTTTGGAAATCTATGATTGGAAACATCTTAAATATATATTTATATATAATAAGCAGACCTTGGAGTAAAATTCCCGAATTGCAGATTCAATTGCCAGCATGAGATCCATTGAAGTGCAAATGTAATTATGAACCATCACCAAATTAGCCTGCACGATCAATGAAATTATATATTATACTATATTAAAAAGAAAAATTGTTCTTAGGTGAAACATTTATAATGCCAATATTACTCCTACTTTTAATCTAATGTCATCAAAGAAAAAAAAAGTTTTCGCAATTAAGTTGTCAAAATCAAGTTGCGAGCCACATGAGTATTATCGTGTCGTGACACTGTCGCGATTGCGCGGGGGCTCCCCGTGTAATGTCACCCGTGTGTGTCTATATAAACACAACAAGTGACAATGCATGGATGCCCTCTCGTGCGGCCAATGAAAAACGACGGATGCGACAGTGCCCCTGGGCGAGGACGCTCCCGCCACTCGCAGCCCCTGAGCTATCTCACGGTTACCGTCCTAAGGGCATTGTGAGGGAGAGATTTTTATTAAACTAAATAAAAATAAAGAGATGATGAAATGATTGAATGAAGTGTTAGAATTGCTCTTATTGTCCACATCATTACCTCATAAAGGGATATCTTTATATATTAATATAAAGATTAAAAAAAATAGAGGAGGAGATAATATTGAATGGGGGGCTATGATTGTTTTGATGGTCCACACCATTACACCATAAAGGGGATATAATTATATATTAGTACGAGTGACAGTGCAGGGGGGGGGGGGGGGGGCGGGGCGGGCCCCGTGCCCCGTGCGACAGTACGCTTGTTGCAATGACCTCCCCCCCCCCCCCCCCTCCGTCGGGTGGGCTTAGCCCGCCTCAGGGCGCACCCGCACGCAGTTTGTGAATAACGACTCATTTATTGTTCGCAGACCCTTTATTGTAGAATATGGTGGTCTGCAAATAGCGGTCAATGCAAAAAACTGGCTATTCGCAGGTCACTGTGGTCTGTAAATAACTGCAACGCACAACTATTTAGCTACTTGTAGACCCCCGTGGTCTGCAAATAGCGATTAACGCAAAACTATATGGCTATTCGCAGACCATTCACTTTAATAGAAAGATGAGAATAAAGTGGCGGACCATTACACCGATGAGAGGATTTCTTTATATATAGCTAGCATATAGATATATAGATATATATATATATAAGAGTGACAGTGCACGGGGGGGCCCCCATGCCCCGCGCGACAGTACACGGCTCGCGGAGGCGGGCTTCGCCCGCCCCTGGTGCGTTGCTGTCAGGCGGCCTTCGGCCGCATCTAGGCTTTTATAACATGAGTCTTGATTTTTATAATTTTGAGCTAGATTTGTATTTTATTTGAAAAGGTGATGAACATGAAAGTTGTAGATCTCATAGAGAATAATAACTTTCATGTTGATCACTCTTTGATTTGAAGCGGTTTAGGGTCCCGATTTAAAGCTCAAAAAAGTTCACGCCGAATTGGGAGCCTAAACGACTTCAAATTAAAAACCGATCAACATGAAAGTTATTCGTCTCGATGAGATCTACAACTTTCATGTTGATCACTTTCAAATAAAATAAAAATTAAGGAAAAATCGTAAAAAATATCATCAATCTGATTGGTGGCGTCCTATTACACCATTAAAGAGATTTCCTTATATATAGTATAGATATATAAAATGATGTACCTCGGCTCCCTCAACTAAGGGAATCGGAAGACACGTGGCTTCAAATGCTTTGACTAAAGAAGAGACGGCCCCGAGATAGATTTTGGCGAGGAGATCCCATCTGTTAAGAAGATTAAGCTGCGGATTAATGGCTTTAATCACCCTTAATTTCTGCTTTCTCCTTTGGATCAGTATCCTTTTAGCAGCAACGATGTTCCTCTGCTCAGTTATCTTCAACCATGAAAAGAATATTTTGTTCTGCAATGTATAAATATTTATGTAACATACAAAATTGCTGCTGTAATTAATTTAACATAAATCTATTGTAATTTCATAAATTATATGCTTAAAATTAAATTATTTGACCTCCCATAGATTAATTGCTAAGCTGTTAGCTGACTTCACTGTATGTACATATATATACACTATCATATAAAAGAAAAACCATTGTCTTGGTAAAATATTTTTCTTCCCAATTTCATCTACATTATTAACGTAGTACTATTGATTTTTAAAAAAAGTGTCGTCATCTCCTCAATTTATAATAAATTTTGTATTTTGAGAGTTAAAAATTTATACTTTGATGCCATGACTTATATATATATATATACAAGTGACAGGCACGGGATTCCGCCCCTACTGCCAAGCGTGACAGTGCCCGGCCGGCGACGGCGGGCTTCGTCCGCCCCCGGCCAAGCGTGATATATAGTACTACCCGGCCAAGCGTGATAGTACCCGGCCCGCGACGGCGGGCTACGCCCACGACGCTCCGGGCTGTGCCCGCATCAAGCTGGTTGCGCCCACAACATATACATATGAGTACTCAAAATGATCGCACAAAAATTTTAATTAATATTTTATTCAAAAATATTTATATTTTAAAAAAAAAATATTTTAAAGTAGTTCTAAGAGGTCTAATGATTAACTACCATAATAGGTGTATGAGGTCTAATGAATTTAATGAATTTAATGAATTTTCATCATTAATTTTATTAAAGGGTTATAGTGTAATTACACAAATAATCATTATATTTTATGAATTTTCATTTTTTTCGTAATATATGTTAAGTAGTTGAAGTAAAAGAATGAGGCTATATTTGACAATTTTGAATTTTGCACCAAAGACAACTTTTTATATATAATAGTTAAAGATGTATGATTTAGTCTTTGAAAGATATTATCATTGATATTGATAGCGGTAATTCATAGAGGTATTCGTAGTATTTTACTATTCTAAGGAGAATACTTAGGCTCCATTTGACGCGGTGTCCGATGAGATTAGAGAAGAACCCCGCCATCGTAGAATACATGTATGACCTGTCAAATGTTTTGACACCTACCAAAAAAAGATTACTAGTTTTGAACATAAAAGTTGATGAAATAATTCATTAGATGAGGTCGTGACCCGGGTGTTCACGAACAAAGGTTCATAACCACCATGTTGAAAGTTGGGTCAAGTCACTCTAAACCCTAAACGAGTACGGTGAGCCCACATATGCATCACTCATGTGTTAAGAGTCAAACAGGCCAGACTGGAGTCCGTACACCCCAAACATTTATTCTTCTAAATATATGAATAAGCTAATCTCTGATCCCAAACTCTGATCGCACGTGTGTAATTAATTATCAACATTAAGCTCACCTTGGCTACAGTTCTGGCGGCCATGGCCGCCTCCGCCCTGGCGTTCACGAACCTCCATTGCATCAACCTCACCGCCATTATCTTGAGCCTATGCCCCGCCTCCTCTCTCTCCGAAGGCTCCTTCTTCTGCCGGAAAATTCCCAGCACTCCGCTCATCCGCCTCCGCCCACCGCTTCCCCCGTTCGCCTCCGCCGCAGGATACCTTCCCGGCGACAGCGCCCATGCGGAAGGCGTCACGCCGACGACAACAACTTTCCTACAATTTCCCCCCACCGTCTCCACCCGGTTCTCCTTCGAAGGCCGGCGAAGGTGGTCTTCGACATCACCGCCGCCGCCGCCAAACCGTCTCTTCGCAGTCGAACTCGGCCGCGCCAGCGGACGGACGCCGTGGTTCGGCGAAAGCGGAGGTGCCACGTGGCAGAGCCGCGGGGTACCAGTTCTGCTCCGGGAGAGGCGCGGGGAGGGAGGGCAGCTGCTCCCCATTTCGCATCCGCCGCGTCTCGGTTTTCCCCTCGCCGCCTTCCTTAAATACCTCAACCTATTCACTTATACACGAAAAAACCTTCTAGGTATGAATGTAATTTTCTGGAAAAACAGAGGTGATTTTCTGACAGTGAAAGCTGGACCAGGAACTGCGAGGCACGTTGCCGGAGTAGGTTAAGGAAAGCGAAAGTCGGTTGGGCGCACGTTAACGTTGGAGGGAGATATTGCATTAATTATTTCATTTTTTAAATTATAATACATAGGGTCGTAGCCTCGTAGGGATTCGTAGTGACGGAGTGGAGAGTTGAGCGCTCACATTCGCTGTATTATTATTATTATTATTATTATTAATTTAGGCAATTGTTAACCGCACCCCAGTTTTGACTATCCGCAACCCTATTATATGAAGTATTATACATTTTTTTGGAAATAAGTCTTCTATAGGCATTTTTAGGAAAAGTGTTCAACACTAAAGTTTTAGATATCTTTGAGATCTACAACTTTCGTGTTGAACATTTTTCCTAAAAATGCATGCACAATGCGTATTTCCAAAAAATTGTTATAGTTACGCCCATGTTTCAATTCGAGCGGCAATATTGTTGACGCCAGGAAAATCCTGACCTCAAAATTCGGACCGATGCAGCCGGAGGCTACTCGCCCAGCAGTCCAACGAGATGACCTGGCTGGCGACTACGACGAAGCTAGAAGAGCAACGAACCGGACCCCAGGTGCTGCGGCAGGGAGGTCCCACCACGTACCCAGAAGCTCGAGAGAGTCTTCCCCTCTGAAACCAAAGTGGTCGAGCTTGGTACAGGGAAGACACCGACTTGGCTGAAAGCAAGGGTGACGGGCTCGAGAGTTCGGGAATCGGGGTCCAAAAGCTCAAGTCCAGGTGCCAATCCAAGTACCCATGGGGTCCTATTTATAGGAAAACCAAAGGGTAGGGGGGGTTTATAGCCCAGCCCCCAACCTGGCGACTATGGGTTACTCGGCGAGTATCATGTCATAGTCGCCCAACTGGCGAGTATTGGGTGCTGCTCGCGCACGCCAGGCCAATAATCGCCAGGTCTTCTGTTCCACACTCGCCAACCTGGCGAGTATTGCCTGCATACTCGCCGAGGTCTTCTCTACTTCTGCCTTGAACTGCCGGGCTCTGTGTTGACCTTTTTGACTTTGACTTCTGCCTACGTGGCCTTGGGGGGGTCCACCCTCGGAGAATGAGGGTTGTACACAATCCCCGCTCTTTGCGAGTAACGCAGTTGCTCGGAAAGAATCATCCAACCTTCATTCGACGAGCTCGCCTGCCGGCGACTATCGGCTTATATTCGCCCGCTCGCTGGTCGACGTTTGAACTCTATAAATAGAGGGGCAGGGGTCTCTGATGGCACGTCTTTTCTGAACTCGCTCAAGATGGTGCGCGACTATGCTGCCGAGGCTAAGGCGGCTATGGCTGGTCTTGTAGGCCTATTTGATGGCTCTTCGCTCCCTACTCGCCCGGATCTCGCATCTGGCGACCTTCCCTCTTCCAAGAAGAGGAAGAGGCTTGCCCAGAAGAAAAAGAAGCAGGAGAAGAAGAAAGCCGCTGAGGGTGAGGTCGCCGCTCCTCCGTGCGACCAACACCAGCAGCTGCTGGATGACCTGGGGCTCTATAATGAGGGCGACTCGCCGGCCGCTGATCCTCCTGCTCCAAATGTCGCCGAGGAAGCGAGCATGCCTGGGACCTCGACCCAGAATCAACCGGAGAATCTCTCTCCTGCGCGAGGTGGGAGCTACCTACTCGCCACCTTCTTTGATTGATCTCGACTTGGGCCGATATGCTGAATATTTCTTTTATGCTTCACAGATTCGGCCACCATTGGAGCTCAGGAGGAGCCTCTGGCCGTGCCTCCGCTAAGGTCGTCGCCTATGGTCTCGCCTCGGGGTGGAGGTCGCTCAGGGCGAGTTCTCCACAGCTCCTCGTTAGAGAAGAGGCCGATGAGCGGGCAACGTGATCCATTGGCGAGCATCGTGCCTCCGCCTCCTCCGCCTCTTCAGTCCATGGGAACGGCGAGTAGTTCGCAGCTGCCCGTAGGTGGGCTTCCGCCACCTCCTCCGTTCCCTCCTTCTGCTACTCCTCAGGGCGATCAGCGCCCTTCGACCTCTACTGCACCTTCGACTCATCAGGGCGAGTCCTCGCGCCGTGGCGGGACTGGGGGCTCCTCGGTCTTTTTTCCTGCAAGGGGAGGAGGACGACCAGTCGATAATCGCGGTCGGGGGAACGCGCCTCCCAGCTGGGATCCGGCAATTGGTGGCTCTTCGCGGCGAGGTGACCATCATCGCAGCGCATCTCCTCGTCGGGCAAGGGTCTCTCCTCGCCGTCATTCTCGCAGTCCTCGGCCAGGTTTTTTAGTCGCCGTCTTCAATAGTCGCCATTGTCTTTACTTCGCTGATCTTGTCATCTAATTTCTAACACTCAAACCTTTTTCGCAGCTTGCGCTCATACTCCCATAGGAGCTTTGATCGACGCGGTCGGGCTTCCTTCTCGCGAGTACCAGGAGAGGGCTACTCGCGCGATCCTGGAGCTGGAGTCCAAGCTGGAGCGCTTGGCGATCTGCGAGCCTCATCGCCGCCTGTCCGAGGTTGAATCGCGAGTTGAGCGCCTGGCGAGCACTGACGCTCATCGTCGTTTGACCGAGCTGGAGGTGCGAGTATCATGGCTGGAGGAGTTCGATACTCGCCTGGCTGGTGCAGAATCTCGCCTTCATACTGTCAGCGATCTGGAGCGTAGAGTTGCGAGGACCGAGCATCGCCAGCAGCTGCATCATGACGAGTTGGTGGGGATGCGCGCGAGCATGGGCTCGGTCGGTCGGCTGGCGAGGATCGAAGACCAGCTGCGGCAGGGTGAGGACGCGATGTCTCTGGCCTTTGAGCACTTTAAGCGTGCTCGCAGCATGGGTTTTGTTGGGCGACATACTCAGCCTCCGGATTTTCAGGCGAATCTTCAGGCGCCTCCCTAGATGTTGTCCTTTTTTACTCCTCTTCTTTCTGTGCTAAGTCGCCCTTGGCGAGCATTCCTGTAACTCTGAACTATTTCTTTATTGGTGTACTATTTTCGGCGAGTATTAGAAAACTCGCCTTTTATTGCTTGCTCTGCTTTCTTCTTCTGTGATGGATTTTTGTCAAAATTTTCTATCTTCTTTAACTTTGGCGAGTATTGTCCGCCCGTCGCCTATGCATGGCGAGCTTCGTTCATGTTTCTTTCTTGCAGGTCTTCTCGCTTTGGAGGTCGACTTCCTGCTGACGCGCGTTGTTGAGCTGGCGACTTCAACTTAATACTCGCCACCCCCTTATTCCTGATCGCGCCGTCGTGCTCGATAAGACAAGTTATCCGACCACTATAAATAGGGGTGGGTGGGTGAGTCTTAATTACGCTTTGGCGATTTTCTAACTCTCGCGCGAGTATCTTCTGTCTTCTCTTCTCTTCTTGTCTTCTTTGATACTCATCTCTCTTTCCTCCTTTCCTCCAAGATGACCGACGAGGCGACCATCCGGCGTGCCAATCACGCCAGGAACTTTGCGGCAACCACCTTCAAGAAGTCTATCACGACTGAGAAGGATTTGGAGGTCATCAAGGCGAAGTACCTCCCGCCAGGGTTTGTCGCTAGGCTTCCTCGCCAGGGCGAGCGACTAAACACCTTCTTGATCAACGAGCGGGTATTCCCTACTCGCCATTTCGAGGTAGGCTTGCGACTACCACTGTGGACGGAGTTCTCCCAGATACTCCGTTACTTTGGGATAGTCCCTGCCCAGATCAACCCCAATGGAGTGGCGATGATCGTGGGATACCTGTGCTACCTGCGCGACCAGGGAATAGCCTTCGACCTGTCGGTCTTTAGGCGAGTATTCCACTTTATGGCGACTGGCGAGGGCGTCGTCTTCCTCTGCAGCCACGTCTGCACGCTGGCCGGCACCGCTAATAAGAATCATCGCTGGGGAGAGCGACTAGTCGTCATCGCTGGCGACTTTCAAACGATCCCCGACAAGTCCTTCCAGCCACCGGAGAGCGTCTTCGAGGCTTCCTTCCTGAATGAGGGTGGCGAGAAACTGCTCGAGTCCTTCAGGAATCGCCGCCTTGATGTGGTGTTCTGGAGGAGGCGAGTGGATGAACTCGCTGAGGTTTTCGCAGGCGAAGGTAAGCTACTGTGCGAGTATTCGCAATACTCGCTCTTCGTCTTCAACTTGGGCGACTAACCGGAATTATCACTCCTCTTGCTGCAGCAGTCCAGGTTATGCCGCGTGAGCTTCTTCCCGTGGTGGTGAAGGCGACGGCTTCCATACAGGGAGGTGCGGGGACCTCTGTTCGCGGGGATGGGGTCTACTCGCCCATAGACTTGTCGCCAGGAGGCGATGAGCCCTTGATCGTCGGCGAAGGATCTGGGCCTTCGAAGAAGCGGAAGGAGAGGGGCGAGCCCTCCGAGCCCTCGAGGAAGAAGAAGGAGGTCGCTCACCGGGACCTTGGCAAGAAGGCGGACCCTTCTGAGGCCGGCGAGCCCTATACCCACCCTAATTTCAACTTGGGTGTTCGTGGGGAGGACGCCTATGGTCGCCGCCTAGTCACCTGGTCGGAGGACGACCATGTGGTGTCTCTGAGCTCCAACCTTCCGCCCTGGTCAGAGGACTGGGAGGATCAGGGCGAGGCCTTTGATGTGCTTCATGCCATCTATGGTCGTGAGGACGCCGAGAGGCTGCGAGAGGAGCCTTCCGAGTACCTGGCGCACCAGACCTCGCGATCTCTGCTGCGGTCTGCCGAGCTAGCGCACATGACGACGAGGAGGTTGCTGGAGTATGAGGAGGTGATCCGGGTCAGCACAAAGAAAATGATCGCCATGGGGCTCAAGGCGAAGGAGCATGAAGGTCCCAGGATAGTCACCACTTTGCCGAATAACTTGCTGACTTTGTGTGTCTTCTTGTTTTTTGCAGGTCGCTGAGGTGGCGATGGCGACAAAGGTGTCCCAGCTGGAGAAGGAGCTGGATGACACTCGGCTGGCCTTGGAGGCCGCCCAAGTTCGCATCGCTGAGCTGGAAACTCGGCCTGCCGAGCAACAGCCAGCGGTGGCGGGCCCTTCTAGGATCAGCAAGCAGATCCGGATGCATGGCGACAATATGCCACGCGTTCGCCGAGAGATCGCGCGAGCTACTGGGACCGTCATCCTGAGCCAGCTGAAGGCGGACGATCTTCTGAAGCCGGCGGCGATGGAGCTGACCGTGGAGGACATTATCCCGGCGCTGCTCGCCGAGGAGTCCACCTCCACCTTGCGAGCATCCTCGCCGCCGTCCAGTGGTGCTGCAGATGACGATTCCGAGGACGAGGATGACGATGATGATGACGATGATGTTGATGACGATGGTGGCGACGATGGTGGTGACGATGGTGGCGACGAGCCAGATGCAGATATTGATGGCGAGGACGTCGCCTAGTCGCCTGGGCACCCCTTTTTTGCTCGCCCGGCGACCTTTTGTAAACACTTTGAAGATTCTTTTGTAATATATATCAAATATTTATATATGAAAAAAGTCAAAGCTTTTGCTCGCCTGTTTCCTTGGTGCTTTATTTGTTGAATGCCGCTTAGGCTCCTAGGCTCGGGGCGAGGTTGAGTGTTCGCTAGGCTCTTAGGATCGAGGCGGGAGTGAGTGCTTCTTCATACTCGCCATTGTATACTCGCACAGCCATACTCGCACCTGTATACTCGTCTCTGTCTGCTCGAACAACCATACTCGCACCTGTATACTCGTCTCTGTCTGCTCGCACAGCCATACCCGCCTTCTTCAATGTTTCCCTTGGTGGAGTCGAGTCGGGGGGGGGGGGGGGGGGTACTTGGAGGATCCCGAGGGACACATGCTCAACTCAAGGCCTCGCTCTGTACCTGGTGAAGAGCCCATTAAAAGTATTTAAGGGAGTTTGTTTATGAGAGAGGGGTAGGGAACGGCAGTCGGGGAGGTCCGGAGGGACACCTCATCCCAAAGCCTTCATCCTACTTGGATACCAGATGTCGACGAAGAATGACGTCAAGTAGGAAACGACAGTCGGGGGGGGGGGGGGGGGGGGGGGGGGCCCAAGGGGACACACCCTCCCGAGGTCTCCATCCTACTTGGATGCCGGAATGTTTCCATTCTTTGGCCGGTCGAATCGATCGCTACCCTTCTCAAGTTGGAGTATCGGCTTCCAGACTTTCCCCTAGTAATCTCTCCAGTCGGACGAGAAGTGCGGTCGGTGGGAACTGCGGCCAACATGCGAGGGGAGAGCTGATCTCGGCCGTCATTGCAGATGCTTGGTCTTAAGGGAACGCACACCCGAGGCACTGTCCCATCATCCGTTCTGAGTTTTTACGAGGGTTGAGCCGGAGGCTCGCTTTCTAACTTGCGGTGTGGTCTGTTGATGCAGGACGACGTCAAGCATGGAGTGGCAGTCGGGGAGGTCCAAAGGGACATACCATCCCGAGGCTTCCATCCCACTTGGATGCTGGATGTGGACCAAACCTGCTTCCTGTTGCTCAACAAATTAGCAGGGAGTTAAGCACACTTAAGCACACCAGCTCAAATGATCGGACACAATACTTTAGAAAACGAAATGGTTTGCTGCGAGCTTTTTAGCTCTCGTGGGTGCATGACACCTTTCTTCAAGGGTCCCCAGAGCTAGTGAAGTCGATCTTCTCTTCGCCGAATCGGAAGGTCGGCGCCCAGACTTCTTCCTGGTAATCTCTACAGTCGGACGAGAAGTGCGGTCGGTGGGAACCGCGGCCAACGTGCAAGGGGGGAGCTGATCTCGACCGTCATTGCAGAGGCTTGGTCTTAAGGGAACGCACACCCGAGGCACTGTCCCATCATCCGTTCTGAGTTTTTACGAGGGTTAAGTCGGAGGCTCATTTCCCAACCTAGCGTGGAGATTGACTTCACCTGACTTCCTTTCTTTTACTGGAAAACACATTTTTGATGAAGCAGATAAGGGCGAGCACCGCCTTGCCGAAGTCGATTATTCCTTCGTCGAATTGGGAGGTCGGCATCCAGACTTCTTCCTGATAATCTCACCAGTCGGATGAGAAATGCAGCCGGTGGGAACCGCGGCCAACATGCAAGGGGGAGCTGATCTCGGCCGTCATTGCAGAGGCTTGGTCTTAAGGGGACGTATAACCGAGGCATTGTCCCATCACCCGTTCTGGGTTTTTATGAGAATCAAGTCGGAGGCCAGTTTACCAACCTGACGCGGAGATCGGCTTCGCTCGCTTTCTTCTTTCTTGAAAACACATTGCCGAAAGAGACAAAAGACTCACCATTTCCCATGTTTCAGGGAGGTGATGGTTTTATTTATGGATAACAAATTTACAGGGGTGGGATGTGTACATACTCCCGTTCAGGAGCCAAACCCTTTCAAGTTGTCGCCGTTCCATGTGTTTTCCAACAGCTCCCCTTCACGATGAAGGGTTCTTCCCGTCTTGGGTTAAGCTTCCTGACGGCGGCTGATCTTCCTGCCGCGTCCACCTTTTGCTTACCTAAGAAATCAAAAAAGGAAACTGTCCAGGATCATCATCCTGATTGTCTCGACCTCCAGGTTGTCAAACGTGTTCGTGAGAACAACGTAAAGATGACACAGACAGATCCCCCGTTGCACTCCAGGATTCGGTTGACGGTGAAGTCTTCGATGATCGCATCAATCACACGGGCCTCATGGAAGGGATTCTCATCCCTTAACATGCCCTCCTCCGAGAAGGTGATTTCCTATAGCGGGGGTGGTGCTTGAGAGGTCAGAGCGACATTCTGGCGGTAGGCCTGGTGGAAATTCGTTTTGCGGAAAGATCCGAGCTCCGCTTCTCCAAAACTCACTCCTACCTCCCCGGCCTTGATCCTTCCTTGACATCCTTGGCTGACCCGATCCCTATTCCTCCTCCGGTTACCCTTCCGGTTACGTCTGTTTCCTTGACGGACAGCAACCATCGACTCCATGCATCCTTCCTCCTTACGCACTTCTTGCCTAACACGATTCCTCCCCGAGTAGTAATTCTTCGAGGAATCCCTGGACCCCTCCGGCACTGGCGCGACGACGATCTCCTCGCAGAAGGGGCTCCTCCCTCCTGCCCGGCGACGATCTTCCACTTGGCGAGTATCACCACCATACTCGCCATAGGGGCGAGTATCCTGACCATACTCGCCATATGGGCGAGTATCCTGATACCTCGCCTGCTCGTCCGTCTCGCGGAAGCGAATCCCTTGCGAGGTCGGCTGGTAGAACTGCGACCTCCTTGGTCGCTCGGTCTCATCCTCTACGTGCTCCTTTCCTGCTCGCCGAGGGGGACTCCCTCCCTCGGACGGAACTGGGCGATGCGGCGAGGTCGCCGTGACCTCGGCGCGCGGCTGAAGCATTGCCCGCATTGTTGACGCCAGGAAAATCCTGACCTCAAAGTTCGGACCGATGCAGCCGGAGGCTACTCGCCCAGCAGTCCAACGAGATGACCTGGCTGGCGACTACGACGAAGCTAGAAGAGCAACGAACCGGACCCCAGGTGCTGCGGCAGGGAGGTCCCACCACGTACCCAGAAGCTCGAGAGAGTCTTCCCCTCCGAAACCAAAGTGGCCGAGCTTGGTACAGGGAAGGCACCGACTTGGCTGAAAGCAAGGGTGACGGGCTCGAGAGTTCGGGAATCGGGGTCCAAAAGCTCAAGTCCAGGTGCCAATCCAAGTACCCCTGGGGTCCTATTTATAGGAAAACCAAAGGGTAGGGGGGGTTTATAGCCCAACCCCCAACCTGGCGACTATGGGTTACTCGGCGAGTATCATATCATAGTCGCCCAACTGGCGAGTATTGGGTGCTGCTCGCGCACGCCGGGCCAATAATCGCCAGGTCTTCTGTTCCACACTCGCCAACCTGGCGAGTATTGCCTGCATACTCGCCGAGGTCTTCTCTACTTCTGCCTTGAACTGCCGGGCTCTGTGTTGACCTTTTTGACTTTGACTTCTGCCTACGTGGCCTTGGGGGGGTCCACCCTCGGAGAATGAGGGTTGTACACGCATGGTCCCCTCCATGCGCTGCGCGAAGGCTTCGAAAACTGCTAGGGTCACGAACTCGCCACTCGCGGACGGGTTGCCGACTACCTCCTCATGGTCGCCAACTGCGACCATCTCGCCTTCTTACTAAACTTTCTTCCAACGACTACGGTCCACGCTCACCGCACCAAAGTGTTGATGCCAGGAAAATCCTGACCTCAAAATTCGGACCGATGCAGCCGGAGGCTACTCGCCAGCAGTCCAACGAGATGACCTGGCTGGCGACTACGACGAAGCTAGAAGAGCAACGAATCGGACCCCAGGTGCTGCGGCAGGGAGGTCCCACCACGTACCCAGAAGCTCGAGAGAGTCTTCCCCTCCGAAACCAAAGTGGCCGAGCTTGGTACAGGGAAGGCACCGACTTGGCTGAAAGCAAGGGTGACGGGCTCGAGAGTTCGGGAATCGGGGTCCAAAAGCTCAAGTCCAGGTGCCAATCCAAGTACCCCTGATGTCCTATTTATAGGAAAACCAAAGGGTAGGGGGGGTTTATAGCCCAGCCCCCAACCTGGCGACTATGGGTTACTCAGCGAGTATCATGTCATAGTCGCCCAACTGGCGAGTATTGGGTGCTGCTCGTGCACGCCGGGCCAATAATCGCCAGGTCTTCTGTTCCACACTCGCCAACCTGGCGAGTATTGCCTGCATACTCGCTGAGGTCTTCTCTACTTCTGCCTTGAACTGCCGGGCTCTGTGTTGACCTTTTTGACTTTGACTTCTGCCTACGTGGCCTTGGGGGGGTCCACCCTCGGAGAATGAGGGTTGTACAAATATGTCTTGTGCGTGCATCACGAAAGTTGTAGATCTCGACGATATCTACAACTTTAGTGTTGAACATTTTTCCTAAAAATGTTTGTAGAAGGCGTATTTCCAAAAAAACGTGTAATACTTCATATAAAAGGGTTGTGGATAGTCAAAACTGGGGTGCGGTCAACAATTGCCTTAATTTATTTTTACTATTATTATTATTATTATTATTATTAATATGTTTGAACTTTGAAATGGACGGATCATCATTTTAGACGCGCAGTCATTTTTGCTTAATTAACACTATCACTCAGGTATCTTGTAAAATGAACATTATGAGAAAATCTACGCCTATTAAATTAAATTTTCTTAATAAATTTGAATTCGTTTTTCATAAGAAATGTAATTGGGTCAGAATTAAAAACCCTAAAACCCAAAGAAAGAGAAATAGATCGACTAGCTCGCCAATCGGCACACTCATTCCTCTCTCTATACACATGGTTCACTATAACTCGTCATTCAACCAACAGAGTAAGAATCACCGAAGAAAGGGCTTTCCTATTGAGGAAATCGTAAACCAACGTAGAGTAATCTAATCATGTTCAGAACGCCGTTAGGCCCAGGCTTGTTGTGTTGGAAATTTTCCGTTTAGTGGACTCGATTCATCGAGACGTCCCAATAAAGTCGTACGCGAAAATTAAGGTCTATTCAGACTCCCATGAGCGCGCGTTAATTCAGTCGCGCGAACGGTCGAAGCCTGTGATAGGTGGGCCAGACTGTCTCGTAAATTCAGGACGCGAATTCGGTCTCTTCCTTGGCACGTTTTTTATCATGATCATGAATTAAATTAAAAGGAGTTTTGTTTTAATGGAATTTAATTTTTGGTCCATTAAAGCTGAAAATTTGGTAACTCCTATTTTGGGTTTTTGCTCCTATTAAAGAACCTGAAATATGTATTCATTATCATGATTCTCACGGGTGAACAAGGATAGAAATCACGAATTCCTTTTTCTCTCCCTGTCTCCATCGCGAAACGACTGGATTTTCCCGTTCTTTCCTCCGTCTTCACGCGTACAGGGGCTAGGGCAGATCGGTGGTTCTTACGAGCAAGGAAGGGAGCCCGGCTGCAGATCGAGGTGGTTCACGCGAGCAGGTGAAATCGCCGGCTCTTGATATCCTCCGCCCGACGCCGGCGATCGTGAGTGGAGCCGCTGCCTCCAGGTACTTTCTGCTTCGACCCCGGCGACTGCAGTTAATCGTCATCGACCAAAGGGGTTACTCGGACCTTCATAGGTGTTGTAGCACCTTCATCTTCATTGTCCAGAGGAACTCGGCAGTCAAAGCACTCCACTGCCTCCATCGGTTTTGGTTCTTCATCAACTGGCATTAACAGAGGTATATAAGTTTTTGAATTAACATATATAAATATATATATATATATATCAAGATCTGCATTCAGGTATATTTAGAATCAAGATTAACCTCATTACCCTCAGATCTGTGCTCATACAATATCTACTTCCTATGTGTTTTATGTCACTGTTTTTGTTCGGATCAAGAGGCGTCAAAACTTGCATGTAGTAGTAATCAGATATTACAATCATTTATATATATATTCGCTTGTGCTAATTTCTTAATTTTAGAGAATCCTATAGACGCGTTTATATGCAAGTGAACTATTCAGCTGCGGCGGATTTCATTAAGAACAACACATCTCAGCTGTTGCGAATATCCTCCATCATGAAGCACGAGCAGGAATCCAAGAGCGGTATAATTTAATTCCGCACTTCATTTTATATACCGCTCTATTTCAGTTTTATAATATCTGTGTGCTTCTCAATTTGCGTTATTAATTGGAAAATATAGTCTGCATTTAAAATTTCAATTGAGACAAATAACATTTGGAAAAGAACGATCCTTGTGTATTGTGTTGTCGCTGCATTCAGCAAATTTATTATCCTTAATTTTCGATAATACAATTACGTAGTGACGCACACACACCTTCAGTTTTATCTTAACAGTTGGTATCAGAGCGAGGTTATTTCAAAATTATTTGTCTCCTTAATTATTTGGAATTTTAAATCTTTTCTAATTGAATTAAGTGAGAACACCAAATATAAAACCCTATTTATTTTAAGAGAAATAAAATTCGGAACTGTTTTAAAAGTGCGTTTAGCAAAACAGTCAAAGATAGTCGTCGTGTTTACTTGATGCGATTAAGTGCCCACACGTCATTCAGAAGAAAACACGACATTAAGTTTAGAGCAATATTCAGATATCCCGGTGTGAAAGGGTCTCGTGGATTGATAAGAACTGTAGCCGCCAAAGTGGCTTTTTCGAGTCAATTTGTGAGATTACGGTTTCACATGTGTTAGGGAGTTCTCTGAGACTAGTGCGCAATCATTCTCCCAAAGGAGGTGCTTGCGCAATAGGTTCGGAGGGATACACTCAGACATTTGGACGGTAGCACGGGCTCTAGTATTCCATTCGCCCAAAGGTGGTAGATTTACGAAAAGCTTAAGTGTAACTGTTGCTAGTTCGTGTGTGAAGAATTACTAATTGCGTGGCGCGTAGTCTGCCCAAAGGTGTTGCCCGCTGACGCGCCTGGATTCTTCGCCTAGTGTGCTATTTAGGGTTTTTAGCCACTGTTGCTCTATTAGTCTGATCCGTTTTACTTTCTCTTTACTTCCAGTCACCTTTACAGTCCATAATAACATGCCGACCATAGAGAAGCTCACTGGCTCGAACTTCAAGAGATGGAAGTCCGACATAATGTTCGCTCTTCAGATGGCTGATATTGAGATGGCCATGAGTACCGACCAGCCTGCAGAGCTCACAGCGACCAGCACTCAAGCTGATAAAGACCTTTATGCCGCCTGGAACAAGTCCAACAAGATATGCCTGTTGACTATGAAACGTTCCATCCCGGAGCATTTACTGAGTGGTTTGCCTGACACGATCGTCGCTAGGGATTTCCTGACTGCCGTTGGGCAGAGATATAAGGTGTCTTCGAATGCTGAGATCGGGACGCTGATACAGGACCTCTTCTCCATGAGGTATTCGGGAGGAGGCGGTGTCCGTGATTATATTCTGAAGATGGTCTACTTTCAGACCAAGTTGCAGGAGATGGAGATCAGTCTCCCTGAAGCGTTGATAGTGCATCAAGCGCTCAACACCCTCCCTGCAGAATTCAGCATACTAAAGACCACCTACAATTCCCAGGACGAGGTGTGGAAGATAAACGACTTAATCACTCGCTGTGTCGCTGAAGAGGAAAAGCTCAAGAATGAGAAGACTCATACTGCTCTTCTTGTCTCCAAGCCCGCATTCAAGAAAGCCAAGAAGAAGAAGTCCAAAGCTCCCGTTAAAGCTCCTGACACGCCCGCTTCCTCCAGCAAGGGCGCTGATGAAAAGAAGCCTCTGAGTTGTTTCTTCTGCAGGAAGAAGGGACACGTGAAGAACGAGTGTCGAAAGTTTAAGTCTTGGATGGAAAAACGCGGTTTTGCACTTTCAGGTAATCCCTCAGCCTCTGTCCTTTGTGAATCCAATTTAATTGAAGCCCCATCAAGTTCCTGGTGGCTCGATAGTGGAGCAACTAATCATGTTGCTTACACATTACAGGGGTTCATCAAAAGGAGGAGGCCAAGCAGGGGTGAGTGCAGACTGACAGTTGGCAATAACGCTGAGGTGGAGGTGGAGTTCATAGGAGATGTTCGTTTAGTTCTTTCTTCTGGATTTGAACTTTTGTTAAGAGACATTTTCTATATTCCTTCGTTTAGAAGGAACTTGATTTCTGTATCTACTTTAGATAAACTTCATTTTGGCTTTAACATTAATGCTGGTTCTATTGATATTTCTTTTGAATCGCGAGTTATAGGCCAATGTTTATTATCTGGTGGATTATATAGTTTATGTCTATCTCCTATGAACTTTTGTGCTACTTCCTATAATGTAGAAAATATTGTCAGTAAAAGACCTCTAATTAAGGAACAGTCATTCATGTTATGGCATAAAAGATTAGGTCATATCTCTAGGGAAAGAGTAGAGAGATTAATTAAGGAAAATATTCTCCCTACCCTTGACTTCAGTGACCTAGAGACGTGTATTGAATGTTGTAGAGGTAAGATGACCAAGATTAAAAAGAAAGACTCAACTCGTAGTTCAGACTTATTGGAGGTTATTCATACAGACATTAGCGGCCCGTATTCATCTACCCTCTGTAAGAACACTTACTTCATTACCTTCATTGATGACTACTCCCGTTTCGGATATTTGTACTTGATTAAAGAAAAATCTGAATCTCTTGACAAGTTCAAGATTTTCAAGACTGAAGTTGAAAAGCAAATAGGGAAAGTCATCAAGATTGTTAGGTCTGACAGAGGTGGCGAGTATTTTGGTAGACATGATGCCTCCGGGCAACATAAAGGTCCGTTTGCCAGATACTTGGAGAGCTGCGGCATTGTTGCCCAGTACTCCATGCCGGGTAGTCCTGAGCAAAATGGTGTGGCCGAAAGGCGCAATCGCACCCTTAAGGAAATGATGAGGAGCATGATGAGTAGGACGAATCTTCCTGAGTTTTTGTGGGGTGAGGCGCTTAAGACTGCAGTGTATATCCTCAATAGAGTACCTTCAAAGTCAGTACCCAAAACACCGTTCGAGTTGTGGACTGGTAGGCGACCCATCCTTAATCATTTGCGTGTCTGGGGTTGTCCTGCAGAAGTCTGCCTTTATAATCCATCGGAGAGTAAAATTGCCCCTAGGTCTTGTCGTTGCTACTTCATAGGCTACCCAGATCATTCGAAGGGATTTAGGTTTTATTCCCCTCTGGGAGGATCCAGAATAGTAGAGTCACAAACAGCCAAATTCTTGGAATTAGATGTTGCTGACGAACCGAGTTGCTCTCACCCAGTTAGTGAAGTCGAGGAAATTGTGCCCATTAATCTATTTGTGCCTTTATTGGAGAACTTGGTGGTGCCTGAACCTAGGATAGAACCTGTAGAGGAAGTGGAGCCGGTTTTACCACCGATTCCAATTGAGATTCCTCCACAGATTCAGGAGGATCATCCGCCTGCTAGGAGATCCATTAGGCAAAGAAGGTCGGCGATTTCCTCTGACTATGAAGTTTACTTAGGTGAGAGTGATTTTGATATTGGTCATGTGGTTGACCCAGTGACATTTAATGAGGCTGTCTCTGGACCTCAAACTGATCTGTGGTGGGAAGCGATGAAAGACGAGATGGAGTCTATGAAGCTGAATAAAGTTTGGGAGTTGGTTGAGTTACCTAAAGGTTGCAGACCCATTGGTTCTAAATGGGTATATAAGACCAAAAAGGACTCCAAAGGGAAGATCGAGCGGTTTAAGGCCAGACTGGTTGCCAAGGGATTTACACAGAGAGAAAGTATCGATTACAACGAGACATTTTCCCCTGTTTCCTCTAAAGACTCTTTTAGAGTGATAATGGCGCTTGTAGCTCAATATGATTTGGAGCTACACCAGATGGATGTTAAGACCGCATTTTTGAATGGCGATCTTGCCGAAGAAGTCTATATGGTGCAGCCCGAGGGATTCAATTCCGGTCATAGTGACCAACTTGTATGTAAGCTTAACAAGTCCCTATATGGTCTGAAGCAGGCTTCTAGACAGTGGTATTTGAAATTCGATGAGGTAGTCACTTCATTTGGTTTTGAAGAGAACAAGGTAGACCGCTGTATATATCTCAAGATCAGTGGGAGTAAATTCATCTTCTTAATTTTATATGTAGATGACATTTTGCTTGCGAGCAGTGATTTGGCATTGTTGCATGAATTAAAGCAATTTTTGTCAAAGCATTTTGATATGAAGGATCTTGGTGAAGCATCTTTCGTCTTAGGGATTGAGATCATTAGGGATCGATCTCACCATACATTAGCACTCTCTTAGAGAGCCTATATAGAGCGTGTACTTGAGAGATTTAACATGCTCGATTGTAAGCCTGGTGACGTGCTTGTGATTAAGGGTGATAAGCTTAGCTTGTCACAATGCCCCAGAAACGACACTGAGAGAGAGTCTATGAAGGACATACCTTACGCTAGTGCGGTAGGCAGTTTAATATATGCCCAGGTCTGTACCAGACCGGACATTGCCTTCGCAGTAGGACTTCTAGGCAGATCAGTCGAACCCAGGACTCTGTCATTGGGTGGCTGCCAAGAAGGTCTTAAGGTATCTGAAGAGGACGAAAGATTTTAAGTTGGTCTACCATAAGGTTCAGAATCTCGATTTGGTAGGGTATACAGACTCTGACTTTGCTGGGTGTGAGGATGATAGAAAGTCTACTTCGGGTTATATCTTTAAGTTTGCTGGCGGAGCCGTTTCATGGAAGAGTGTCAAACAGACACTCATTACATCATCCACCATGCACGCGGAGTTTGTTGCTCTTTTTGGAGCTTCTACCCATGCTGTGTGGCTTAAGCACTTTATTACTGAGCTAAAGGTCGTCGATTCTATAGAAGGACCAATCCGGTTGTACTGTGATAACATTTCTGCAGTTTTGTTCTCAATGAACAATAAAAGCATCACAGGGTCCAAACATATGAAAATTAAGTTTCTGACCGTTAAGGAAATGGTTAAAAAAGGTGACATTACGGTGGAGCATATAGGGACAGATGACATGATAGCCGATCCACTTACTAAGGGACTTCGCCCCAACGTGTTTCAAAAACATGTCTGCAGTATGGGGCTTAAGGAGTCGGATGATATGCTAGATTAGTGGGAGGCTATGTGAAGCTCTGATTCATACATCTGTCGTTTAATTAAGCACTTTGCATTTGATAGTTTGATATCAAACATTAAGAAAAATATTCGTGTTGAGTATCATTAAGTAGCGATACTCATAACGCGTTGTGATATATCACACTTCATTCAAAAGACTCGGACGAGTGTCAGTCTGAGCATAAGGCTTATGGGCACTTCATTTATTTTCATTAAGCCTTTGTATGTCCATTATGACACATTAAGTGAATTTTTAAGAAAGAGACATACGTGTTCTTTTGAGCACATAAATAATTTCTCAAAGCATGGTTTAGTGCATTCATTCGAAAAATTGGTTGACCACCAAACTAGGATAACAATTACGTGTGCACACATTCTTCATAATGTTATCCTAAATCCTAACCGCGCTTTGTCCATGTCAATTGAATCTGGAAGCTACTGTGACCATGGAAGGTCCCGTGTCGCTTAATGATGCGGTTGCCGCCATGATTCAGAGTGAAGGATTTGGTTGGACCGGATTGACGTGGGAGTAGACTCTTAATATCGCGTTCGCTAATGGTACCCTTAAGTTTAGTGAAGATTTTATACTGAACGTCATAAGTTACGATGAATATGAGTCCAAGTGGGAGAATGTTGGAAATTTTCCGTTTAGTGGACTCGATTCATCGAGACGTCCCAATAAAGTCGTACGCGAAAATTAAGGTCTATTCAGACTCTCATGAGTGCGCGTTAATTCAGTCGCGCGAACGGTCGAAGCCTGTGATAGGTGGGCCAGACTGTCTGGTAAATTCAGGACGCGAATTCGGTCTCTTCCTTGGCACGTTTTTTATCATGATCATGAATTAAATTAAAATGAGTTTTAGTTTTAATGGAATTTAATTTTTGGTCCATTAAAGCTGAAAATTTGGTAACTCCTATTTTGGGTTTTTGCTCCTATTAAAGAATCTGAAATATGTATTCATTATCATGATTCTCACGGGTGAACAAGGATAGAAATCACGAATTCCTTTTTCTCTCCCTGTCTCCATCGCGAAACGGTTGGATTTTCCCGTTCTTTCCTCCGTCTTCACGCGTACAGGGGCTAGGGCAGATCGGTGGTTCTTGCGAGCAAGGAAGGGAGCCCGGCTGCAGATCGAGGTGGTTCACGCGAGCAGGTGAAATCGCCGGCTCTTGATATCCTCCGCCCGACGCCGGCGATCGTGAGTGGAGCCGCTGCCTCCAGGTACTTTCTGCTTCGACCCCGGCGACTGCAGTTAATCGTCATCGACCAAAGGGGTTACTCGGACCTTCATAGGTGTTGTAGCACCTTCATCTTCATTGTCCAGAGGAACTCGGCAGTCAAAGCACTCCACTGCCTCCATCGGTTTTGGTTCTTCATCAACTGGCATTAACAGAGGTATATAAGTTTATGAATTAACATATATATATATATATATATCAAGATCTGCATTCAGGTATATTTAGAATCAAGATTAACCTCATTACCCTCAGATCTGTGCTCATACAATATCTACTTCCTATGTGTTTTATGTCACTGTTTTTGTTCGGATCAAGAGGCGTCAAAACTTGCATGTAGTAGTAATCAGATATTACAATCATTTATATATATATTCGCTTGTGCTAATTTCTTAATTTTAGAGAATCCTATAGACGCGTTTATATGCAAGTGAACTATTCGGCCGCGGCGGATTTCATTAAGAACAACACATCTCAGCTGTTGCGAATATCCTCCATCATGAAGCACGAGCAGGAATCCAAGAGCGGTATAATTTAATTCCGCACTTCATTTTATATACCGCTCTATTTCAGTTTTATAATATCTGTGTGCTTCTCAATTTGCGTTATTAATTAGAAAATATAGTCTGCATTTAAAATTTCAATTGAGACAAATAACATTTGGAAAAGAACAATCCTTGTGTATTGTGTTGTCGCTGCATTCAGCAAATTTATTATCCTTAATTTTCGATAATACAATTACGTAGTGACGCACACACACCTTCAGTTTTATCTTAACATGTTGTGCCCGCGCTTTATCGTAGGGAGGCTCCAGCCTGCCTGGCCCCTCTTACAAAGGGGGCCCAAATGAGGACTTACAGGTTGGGCTGTGGCCTGGCCTGGCCTGGACAGTACTCTGGGTACGACAACAACTGTGCATACTCCCTCCTTTTCTCGTGCGCACGAGAATCGCACGACGGTTGTCCCTTCACTCGTAAACCCCCTGAGTGTGATAGCAGATTGAGGGGCTACTACAATACTACGATAGGGGGAGTTGTGAGTGTGGAGGGACAACCGTCATGTGATCATGTGGGCCAGAGAGAAGGCGAGCACATGCAAAGCTGCTATCGTGGCCGCACAGGGTTGTGAGTGGATTGTATATACCAGATTTGTTGTTTGAATCACAACCGACATTAATAATATAATATCTTTTTATTATATATAAAAATTATTTTAATTTAACAGAATAATTAAATAAAATACTAAATATTAGCAAAAAAAAAAATATTTTTTGCCAATGCAGGACCCCCCTTTCAGTACGGCCAGTGCAGTTGCGGACACCCCCCCCCCCCCCTCCCCCTCTTGGGGTACGACGGGGTAGCGCCTGAAAATACATTGATTGCATGTTTATTTTAAAACACATTAATTAGTTGATAATGAGCGGAGCTCTATTCATCAACTCAAAATACATGCGCTCCTTGCCCAACCCAAAAAAGTTGCATGCTAGCTAGATATGACTCTATTTGTTTTTGTTTTTTTCATTAGCGGTGGGGGAAAACATCAACGTTAAAAAAATATGTTTAGTAAAATTCCATTCTCTATTCCCAACGCTCCAAAAAAACATTTTGGCCTTCAACGCCAAAAATGTCCCCTCCCTCCATTCCCACCACTCTCTTTCCCAACGCTTCAAAATTCCATCGCCAAAACAAATGGATCCATAATACTGCGTTCATTCTATCTAGAGGTGACCAAGAGACCTGGGCCTGGAAAGCCTTTCTGGGTCTGGCAAAGGCCTAGTTTGGCCTGGCCCCAGATAGGCCTGATCCAGTCCCGAATTAGGGTCCCTAGGCCCCGACCATTTATTTTTTCCTAAACCAGGCCAGGACGCCAGGGACTGGGGTCGGCATGGCCTGGGCCTAGGACTGGGCTCGACGTGGATTGGGCTTGGGCCGGGTCATCAGGTCCTCCGAGGCCCCTTAGGATGGAGGCATGGGCCTAAGCAGAGAAAAGACTGAGTCTGCCAGGCTTTTTGTGCTCGTCTGATTCTATCAATGCAAATTAAAATAAAATATGATAGTCAACATTTTTTAGAGTGCATTAATCGTGATGCAAGTAGAGGCGTACTCACATAGGGCTCGGTATGGGTGAGCTGCCTACACAAAAAAAATACTAATAGAAATTAAATTAGTTTTTTTGTCGATATATATTATATATGGTATCTATTCATTAAATTTTCAATAAAATAAGATTGATATAAATATTTTGGTCTAATTGTTTTAAGTGAAAGGCCATGAGTTTGATTTTTCATGACATTATTGATAGGGACCCCTTAATCTGGACTGCAGATAGCCAAAACAAACACCTACTTTGGTGGAGGAAGCGGGGTTGACCAAAGTCAACCCCACTAACACTAAAAAAACACCGCACAACGGAACCACCGCGCCATCACACCCCACTATTTTCGTAACCACCCATCATGGGGTGCGCATAGTGAAATCCATCCATGATGGGGGTGCAAATAGTAAAATTCTCCATTATGGGATGCGGATAGTAAAATCCCCCAACATGAGGGTGTGAATAGTAAAATTCTCCGACATTGGGGTGCGGTGCAATAGTAAAATTTCTCATCATGCGGTGCAAATAGTAAAATCCTCCAACATGTGGGTGCAAATAGTAAAATTCTTTATCATGGGGTGTCAATAGTAAAATTCCTCATCATTGGATGCAAGTAGTAAAATCTCTCATCATGTGGTGCAAATAGTAAAATTTTCTATCATGGGGTGTAAATAGTAAAATTCTTCAACATGGAGGTGCAAATAGTAAAATCCTCAATCATGAGATGCGGATAGTAAAATCCCCAATCATTAGGGTACAAATTGTAAAATCCCCCATATGGGGTGTGGATAGTAAAATCCATCCTGCATGATGGGGGAGCACATAATCGAACCTCATAAAGGGTGTGCACGCAGTAAATTTTCTAAAAATACGTATAATAAAACATGAAATATCGGTTTGCGTATAATACAAATATGCACGATGGTGTGCGTATAACACGTAATACAGTTATGATGTGTGCATAACCATATCCGCCATAGGTGTGCATGTCGCCATAAAACTATACGTGAGGTTGTGCGCATAGCACATAAATTGGTTACGGTGTGCAGATAACTGCATAACCACCGTAACCACCACTTATTTATGGAAATGTCATCCTCAAAAACAATAAATAGGATCCCAGAGCCCTCCTTCCATTCCATCTTCTCTCCTCCCGTCTTTCCTCCTTTGCACAAGAGAGATCCTCAAAGACTCCTTCGACGATCTCCGCCTTCGAAGCATCCTTCGAAGATCTTCGAGCGTCTTCAACGATCTTCGAGCCCCCTTTAAGCGCACACGAGGACTCCGCGACGCTTGCACACCTCGAGCACCTTGCACTCCCCGCACCTTGCGCACACCCCACGCACATTGCGTCTTGCGCACACCTCGCGCACAGTGCGCCTTGCGCACACCTCGCACACAGTGCGCCTTGCGCACATTGTGCCTAGCGCACATTGCGCCTTGCGCACACCACACACACATTGTGCCATGCGCACACCTCTCACACATTGGACCTTGCACACACCTCGCGCACATTGCGCCTTGCGCACACCTTGCGCACATTCGACCTCGCGCACATTGCACCTTGCGCACACAACGCGTACATTGGACCTCACGCACACCTCACGCACATTGAGCCTTGCGCACACCTTGCACGCATTAAACCTCGCGCGCATTGCGCCTTCCGCACACCTCACGTGCATTGGACCTCGCGCACATTGTGCCTTGCCCACCTTGCGGGCGTTACACCCAGCGCACATTCCGACCAGCGCACGTTCTACCATGCACACGTTTCACCTTGCATGTATTTTGCTACGCACTCGGCACGCACTCCGCCACGAGCAGAGCGCGCACCGCAGCCAGCATCACGCACGCTCCGCAGCAAGTGCCCCGCGCTCACCGCAGTGAGCGCCCCGCGTGCACCACAACAAGCATTAATTCTGCGCGCAACGCTCACAACGCCCTCAACTCAACTGGAAGCCCTCCAATCGGCAACAAGTCCACCGCTCTAGACTCCCCCTCCGCTGTCAACCAGAGACAAGCCGCAAACTCCAGATTGAGCTAAGCGCGCCGCTCCCGCTTCCCAACGTCCGTTGCTGACTCCAAATCGCGCGAAGCGCGCTTCTCCCACTGCTGATCATCAACAGAAGATTCCAGAGCACACAAAGTGCAGTGCTGCTCACTGCAGCAAGAAAAAGACTTAGTTGCGCGAGCGGTGGCCTATCACCCTCCGAGCACATCTCTCTATCCCATCAATTGTAACGAGGAGCGGCGTGTCACCCTCGCCTTCTCTTAAAAAGCTTTGTACAACACTAACAAATTGTGAAGTTTGGTCGGCACAGCTCCGACCACGTGGTTTTCACCCATTTTCGAGGTTTTCAAGTTAAAAACTTCTTGTCAGCCGTCTCATTTTAATTGACTATTTGCGCTCTCTACCTCTCCCGAGCTAAGACGGTGCAATTTAGACCGTTTTGTAGGAGCCTCGAGTTGGCTATAACAAATAAATTTTTTACTTATTTTTTAAATAATAAATTATTAAAAATATAGATATTTTTCTACATGTTAACTTATTGCACACAAAGAATTCATTAAACCATAACATTATTAATATAAACAATAACATTAATATAGCAAACATTTTTTTAAAATCATGATTAAAATTTTCCGAATAAATTGATACTTTGCCCACGCAGAGAAATATTTTTGTGTCCACTGTCCACCACTCATGCAACAATGTGATCAGATCCACCATCAACTTTGTTATTATTTTATTATTATTATTTTATTATTATTATTATTATTATTATTATTATATATGCAAGAAAAGAGGGAGAAAGTAGGAGAGCTCTTCCATCTCTATCAATTATTATTATTTCTTGTGCTAATGAATTAAGTAAAGTATAGTATATTTTTTTTGTCTTAATGCAGATGAGTTCCCAATGTTTTATGATTCTCAACTGTAGAGTTGCAGGGTATTAATATTAACCTTTTTTTAATTATCTTTTATCTCTATCATATATAAAGAAATACTATGACCTGCTAATAACTTGAGTTTGAAATTCCTACAAATAATATAGACCATCATATCTGTCTCAGTAATTTAACCACCGTCGGATTTAAATCTTTTAATCTGTACACACTCTCTCCAAATTTTCTTAGGTTTCCTAAACCTAGAGTGTAATTCAACCACCGTCGGATTTAAACATTTTAATCTGTACACTCTCTCTTCAAAATTTTTTAGGTCTCATAAACCTAGAGTAATAAGATGCCCTAAACCTATATTTTTCGTAGGTCTACATATAAAATATGCACGCCGGGTCTGCATATATCGCCAGCCCGGCCTGCATACATGCCCGCCCGCTCTACATAGCCCGCCCTATTTCAAATTTCAAATAAGTACTCATATCCTGCTACTTAAACACGAAAAATATTTCTCGATGTGAGACTAAAGGCCAAGCATATCAGTTTTGCGCTTGTAGTTATTCGCAATACAATATTTTTATTCTTAGTTTTCTTGATTTTTAAGCCCTAAATGTATCTTATTTGAAAAAGTTGATAGGAGTGCTCGAAGCATCCGAGTGAACATCAAGTTTGGAATGAACTACCTGTTGCCCCCAGCGGGGGTATTTATAGGCGTAACCCTAAATCCCCGACGACCCGTTAACGGACCCGTTAGGGTTCCGTTAAATATACGATACAACGCTAAATATACCTTAACATTCTCCTCATATATTGTAGCAATTGTATCACATAACGGGTTAAACAAAACATATAAGTTAGATAATGACAGAATGTGTTTTAGATTAAAAACAACAAGAGTCTTAGATCAAACATCTAAGCTCAAACAGGTTTCAAACATGCAAAAGCAAAAGCAAAAGCAAGAACAGTAATCTGATAACAAAACTCAAACAGGTGACGGGTCGGTCTACTCAAACAGCAGATCATCTCCATCCATGTCAAAATCCACTTTCTCTCCTCCAGACTCCAATTGATCTGCATTTAAACATTTGAATGTCATGAGAACAAACTCAATGAATCCATACATATGCATATCAAAAGTAAAGTGATTAGTTCTTACAATTTTGAACATAATACTCTAACTAGGAAGAAAGACTCACAGGTCCGCATCTCTTATCTAATTTACACAAAATTAGAAATTTGGTTTCATAGAACCAAGCTATGTTCCTTCGATTATTAAGATTATTACCAAACGTTTCACAATTGTATTATATTATCAAGTTTGGAATAATACAACAAGCTGTGACCAATATATCATCAAGTTTGGAATGATATAAGTAATGATCATAATATCAGGACGCATATCAACAACTTTAGTATTCGTTTTTGGAATGATACCCAATTCATCATTTGAAAAGAAATAGTTGTGTAAGTCATCAAGTTTGGAATGACTAGCAACTAAACAATCTCGGGCTTTCATCAAGTAACATCTGGAATACTTCAGTGTACTTAGTCTAGATGCGTGAATGTAGGCATACTCGGTTCTAAAATCTTAAACAAACATAGGTATTAAGTCACACTAAATAGACTTTAATCCCATATCCCCCGATGTTTTAGATGTAAGAACCTTGCATAAGCCCTTGGTAAGGACATCTGCTACATTATCTTTTGATCTCACGTCCAAGAGGGAAATGATCCCTTGACTGGTGAGATAGGTCAACCAGGCCTGTTTCATCCGTAATTGTCTTCGCTTACCATTGAACAGGGAATTAGTTGCAATGGTTTTTGTGCCTTGATTGTCACAAAATATCGAGATAGAGTTCATTTTTAGACTCGTCATTGGAATATCCATAACCAAATCTCTGACCAACTCTGCTTATTCGGCAGCTGAAGCAAGAGCATAGAGTTTGGATTCCATAGAGGATAGTGCTATACACGTTTGCCTCTTAGATTTCCAAGCTACTGCGGCTCCTCCTAGGGTAAACACATAACCACTAGTGGACCTACTATCACCAACATCTGAGCACCAGGAGGCGTCAGAGTACCCTTCAAGCACAGGAGGGTGTCCACTGTAACATAAAGCATACTGCTCAGTATACTTTAAGTATCGCATTAGCCTTTCAAGGCGTCCCAGTGGTCCTTTCCAGGGTTACTAGTGAATCTACTCAACATGCCGACCGTAAAGGCTATGTCGGGTCTAGTGCAGGTAGTAGCATACATGAGACTGTCAATGAGTTTGGAGTAATCCAACTGTCTAATAGGTGAACCGTCATGAGGTTTCAGTCTATTATTATAGTCGTATGGAGTCTCAATGTTCCTGCACTTATCATAACCCCACTTCTCTAGTAGAGTTCTGATGTAGTGACTCTGGCTAAGGGTGATACCCTTATCCGTAAAGTTCACTTCCATGCCTGGGATGGTCTTCACCACACCTAAGTCAGTCATGCTAAATTTTGACTTCAAGGTAACCTTAACGTCTTCCACCTCAGACTGATCAGTACCCAGAATTAGCATGTCATCAACATACAAGCAGATTATAGCGACGGAGTTTGGACTTGTCCGTATGTATAGACATTTATCTGAAAGGCTGAATTTAAAATTCAGGCCTTTTACGCAAGTGTCAAACTTCTCGTGCCATAGCTTTGGTGCTTGCTTCAATCCGTAAAGTGACTTAATCAACTTACAGACCTTGGTGTCGAGACCTTTTACGACAAACCCTTCAGGTTGACGCATGTAGATCTCTTCAGTTAGATCTCCATTTAAAAATGCAGTCTTAACGTCCATCTGATGAACGACGAAACGTTCAATAGATGCGATAGCGAGAAGAACCTTGATCATTGCAATGTGACAAACAGGTGAGTATGTATCAAAGTAGTCAAATCCACTCACTTGAGTGAAGCCTTTCGCAACTAGACGAGCTTTGTACTTAGCTATACTCCCATCTGGATTCAGTTTCTTCTTAAGAACCCACTTGCTCCCAATGGTTTTAGCTCCTTTGGGTAGGTCAACTAATGTCCAAGTGTGGTTTTCCATGAGAGAGTGCATCTCATCATCAATGACTTCTTTCCATAACAGGGAATCCCGGGATCGCATCGCTTCCTGATAGGTGGATGGATCAGCTTCAACGTGGTAAGTCACAAAATCTGTACCGAAGCTTTTAGGAACACGTTCCCTTTTAGATAGCCTAGTGGACTCTAGGGCACTAGTGTGAACCGGCGTAGTGTCAGGGAGTCGTAGTTCCGTCCCAACGAGGGTATCAGAACTGGTGTCTGGCAGACCTGGAAGAGTCAGGTTCTTATCTCTAAGAAACTTGTCCTCAAAGAACACAACATCTCTAGACTCAATAACCGTGTTGGTAGAGAGATATAGAAATCGGTCTGCAGCACTATCCACCGCACATCCTAAGTAGACACAAGTGTTCGTCTTAGGTCCTAACTTAGATCTCCTTATGTCAGGTATCCTAACATAGGCGATACAACCCCAGGTTTTGAGGTGATCAAATCTGTGCGGTCTCTTAAACCAAAGCTCATACGGGGTTTGCTTCAATTTAGCATGAGGAACCATATTTAGGATGTGATTCGACGCGAGGGCTGCTTCTCCCCAATAAGCGGCAGACATACCGGCAGTCAACAAAATAGAATTCAACATTTCTGTTAAAGTTCTATTTTTCCGCTCGGCAATACCGTTTGACTGGGGCGAATAAGGGGCAGTGGTTTCAGGTATTATGCCATTGCTGGCAAGAAAATCCCTAAACTCACCGAGACGTACTCGCCTCCTCGATCACTCCGAAGTCGCTTAATTTTCAAATCCAATTGGTTCTCAACCCTCTCCGAGAATGAAGCACAGGGGCGGCAACCTTCTCCGATCTCGACCCTCTAATCGACCGATCCAGTCGATCCAGTCACTTGGGAAGAAGGAGAAACGCGAAGAAGAGGAAAACAGCGAGAGCGGCAGTGGCGGTTACAGGATCGGCAGAAGTCGGAACCGCTCTTGCGTGAGGGGGGCTAACGTTTCACGAACGATTTCTTCGAGAATGATAGGAGTGCTCGAAGCATCCGAGTGAACATCAAGTTTGGAATGAACTACCCGTTGCCCCCAGCGGGGGTATTTATAGGCGTAACCCTAAATCCCCGACGACCCGTTAACGGACCCGTTAGGGTTCCGTTAAATATACGATACAACGCTAAATATACCTTAACAAAAGTGATCAACATCAAAGTTGTAGATCTCATCGAGATCTACAACTTCTATTTTGATCACTTTTTGATTTCAAGTCGTTTAGACTCCCGATTTGAGCCCCGAAAAAAGTCAACGTGACTTTTTAAGGTGGCGTTTGGCGCAGCTTATAGGCTGCTGTGCGGTGGAAACGTACCTGTGTTAAGTGCGGAATCAGCGTTTGGCGCGGCTTATTTCAAAAAAGGCTGATATTTGATTCCGCGATTTTCTATTACGTCCCAGCCGCGCTGCAGAACCCCGTCTGGCCTCAATCGCGATTTCCGCGGCGTCTTCTTCCCTCCCGATCTCCCCGTAGACGCAGCAAACCTTCGTCTCCCTCCCGCAGATCTGCGTCGACGATGGCCTGCACGCTCGACGACGGCATTTGCTCTCGTATGGACGTGGACGACGACCTCTGTTTTTCCTGTAGCTTCTGGAAATTCCCCTGTTTTGGTCGATCGAGCATGCCGGGCATCTTCTCCTCTTCTCTGAAGGCCATGGAAGCACTGAGGTTCAACTCTCACAGCTCGATGCTTCAGCAAATCTTGATTTGATTAGGGATATCGTAATTTGAGGAAGATTGATACGGTTTTAGTGTAGATCCGGGTGGATCTGACCTCTCGATTCACTGTGGATCTTGGGGTTTTGATTTCTCTTCCGTCCTGTATACGAATTTTAGTTTCCCTTTCCTGAATCATTTCTTAGTGGAAGATTTTAACCCTTTGTTTGAGTGTTTCACAGTTGATGTATATATTTCTCATTTCTGATTGTTTACTCCTCTTTTTTTTTGTTTTAAACTATGCATAGATTGGCTGGATTCCTTCCCTCGATACAATATGATGATCATGCTCTCTGGGTGGTGGAAGTTATGTGTGAATAGCAGATAAATTCACATTTTCATCTTGCAAATTTTGTAATCCTTGCTTGTTATTCTTCTCATCTTCTTTGACATCATAGGAGCAGATGAACCATAGATCAATGATACTATTTGTTTGGTGTTTCACCACATAAAATCCTAACATAGAAGTTTGTGCAGGCTTTTGAATCATTTTTGTGGATCTTCCTAATACAATGTCAATGGAAATATTAACATTTTTTGTGGAAAATTATATTCCTTGCATCTTCCAATTCAACCATATACACATGAATTTACTATGAATCTTGTATCCATTTGCAACTGCCACAACTGGAAGTATATGTTTGAGTTTGCACCCCAAATTCTTGTCTGTCAGTCACATGGAAGTATATGTTTGAGTTTGCACCCAACTGGAAGTATATGTTGTTTGTGTGTGTGTTTGTATGTGTATGTATGTGTTTATGTGTGCATGACATGCCAAGCGCTAAGTGAGATTATAATTTTTTTTTGTTGGTTATCTTTTTATGAAAAAAAAATTTCAACCAAACAGTTTTTTAACAAAACTTCATTTTCCAGAATCAGCACTTTTCTTATCAGCAGTTTTCCATCAGCAACTTTCCATCAGCAACAGCCCAACCAAACAGAGCCTAAGATGGAAGGTTGTGGTCGGAGAGTGAGCTTTTGAGGATGAATATTAAACAATGTTTTTGAACGAAACTCTTTCCCTGCGGTAAGAATTAAGCATAAAATAATATTCTGAGGATCAATAATTACAAATTAACGAAGGCTATTCAAAACGCACAAAAACCTAGCGTTTGGGTTTTGTGAAAGATGCAATGGAACAAACACACTCAAACTGAAAACTGCTTTTTGGAACATTTTAGGTGTTTTAAATATTATTTTTAATTTTAAGCGGTCTTATTTTTACTACAGGTGGAATCAGAAATCTCCATCCATTGAGGAACAGTATGATTTTGTAAGACTGCGGACGCACATGATTTGCACGAAAATTCATCACCAGCCGACCAATCTTTTATTATGGGCAATGTTATAAGCAGTCTTATAACCGCTAAACGTAGTCCATTGATATTCGTAGTCCAATGGATTTAAGTGTTTTTAATTAGGACTGTGAATATCCATTTTAAGTGTTTAGGACTGCAAATAACCGTCTTAGAACTGCTAATAACATCGCCCTTTGTTATTATTATTTAGGCCAGCATCCAATACAATAGCATTCGCGCTTTTTTTTGACCTAAAATATTTTTTTCGTGGTAAGGCCGGCCCAATTGATGATCGAGATTCTGAGGACTGAAAATAATATTAAATAAAGTAAATAAATATTGAAAAGCGTCACGCTCTTTTTAGAGAAATGAATGCCAAGACGTATTGCCGCCCCGATCGTAACTATAGCGAATTTTTGAAAATCCATCTTTTACATGCATTTTTAGGAAACGTGTTCAACACGAAAGTTGTAGATCTCGACGAGATCTACAATTTTAGTGTTGAACACTTTTCCTAAAAATACATGTACAAGACGTATTTTCAAAAGGCACGTAATAACTCATAGAAATTGGTTTGCACGTATTCAAAACTGGTTTGCACATAACAATTACCTATTTCATATATCTGATGTCAGCAGATGTTTAACTTGCTAAAAATAATGCCGTCATTGAAAAGTCCGGCAAAAATGATTATTATTTTTAATTAGTGAATTATGTACTTTCATTAATAAATTAAGTTTAAAGCCTGGCATGGACCCGAAACTTTTGCGTCTGAATCCCAACTCGGGATGCTCTCTATAGAGATCATTTTCGATCTACGTAGAGATAGAAACGGGTTCACCATTCCTTTACGTTTTTTTATTTTTGATCTGAGACATCTACTATTCTACGCAGCAGAAATATGGGAGTCCAGGAGTGAGAGATGTTGAAACATGGGCTTATCTTTGGACATTTCAGAATATTTCTTAGGAACATGGGCTTCATTGTTGATGGTGGATGCTTTCATAGGAATGAAAAGCACTTCCTCTATATTGGTGAAGATCCTAAGGTGAGAAACTTATATGAAGAGTTTCACCCTCTCTTTCCAAATAGCAAAATTCTTCCTCTTATAGATATGCAACTTCATAGGGCTGAGCTCTTTGTAGTTCTCACCAACATACATGATTTTTAATTCTAAGTGAACCAAAATAGATCTTGTTCTTTAGCTGTTAGGCTAGTTAGAACTGAACCTGTCTCTGATATCAATTGTTGTTTTACTTTTGGGCACTTAGATCATACATAGAGGGACGTGACTGATGTGATAAGAGTTTTTTGTATTATTTGTAGATTTTGCAAGATAATAAAGCAAATATAGAAAACACACAAGAATTATAGAGGTTCCCCAAGAATGCCTAGGGTAGTCCTTTCTCCACACCACCTATCTAGCAATGTGCTAAACTAGACAAAACTCCTCCAAATCTCAGATCTCACAATAGAGACCCTACCTCAGTCTTCTCCACAAAGACTTACACTCAGACAACCACAACCCTACTTCAATCTCTACAACTAAAGATCTACCTCAGATCCAAAGGATCTTACACTCTGATTCCCATTGGAATCCTACAGCTCAGGCTCCAAGAGCCCTACAGCTCAGGCTCCAAGAGCCCTACAACTCAGGTTTACAAGAAAGCGCTACACTCAGATCTCAAAGAAGATCCTATAACAATAGTTTATAGATTTACTGTTTACAATATAACTTAGACTCAAATAATCAAGAATGAATAATCTGGAGTCTTCTGTAGAAGCACAACAGAGGCTTTTTCTTTCTTGCTCAGATCTTTGAAATACTACTCTTGAAGACTGAAATCTTGATCAGGATAAACTTCTTGCAGAAATAATCTTCTTACTCAGATAAGCGTTCTTCAGGAAGAATTTGATCGTCTGGGTAATACTTGAGCAAATGGATGAATCAGATATTTGATTGTACAAGCTCTGAAGATTCTGCAAGAGTACTTGAGAACAAATTGTAGCAGCACCTTGGATTTCTTCCTTTGAGAAAAATATTCACAGCCTCCAATGAAATTGCGTTCTCTTTCCGCTCGCAAAAGATTCGTCAAAGTTAAAGATAGAATGACAAAATTCCTTTTCTTGTTGAATTCGTAAAGCCCTAAGGTCTTTATATAGAATCAATTACCAACGGCTAAAAATAAAAAAAAAATTTAATTAATTAAAACATTCAAGAAGAAATTCCCTGATTGGCGCATCAAATGGTGGATTTTAAAATGAAATTTAAGTTAAGGCGCAATTCACGACTTTCTTCCAGCGTCTAGCATATATAAAAATCTTCTGGACGATATACTGTTCTAGACAATATAGGCCTTCTAGACGATATAGCTCTTCTAGACGATGTATGTCTTCTTATAAGTTTAAGGTACTCTAATCTTCACCTAAGGGGGGAGGGGGTGAATAGGCGATGTCGTCTTTTGTAAACTTAAATTGTTGAGAAATTTGCCCCCAATGTTTCTGATTTAGAAAAAATCCTCAAGACAAGGATAAAAATACTTTGTATTTGATACATGTGTTTAAAATGATATTTTCAGGTATTAGATAGTGCAAGTCTAACATAGAGCTAGACTTGGTATCATCAGATATAGTTTTGCCAATGTAATATCTCATTGTGCAAAATATCATATCGACATATGATCTAGACTATATTAGATTTGTCACTCTCTTATAAGTATCAGAAAGAAAGGTTTAGCAAGTTGCAAAGAGCAAAAGAACTGAATTCACGATGATCAGAAAATGACTAAGTCATATCAACTTAGAGAGTCCAAATATCGTCTTGTAAAAGGTATCGATATCAGTTTGATGACCTTAAGCTTCAAGACGATATCGTCATGTAGACTCTCAGCAGAAGTTTCATATCGTCTTGATTAGAATAAGCGGCCCAAACTTCAAATATCGTCTTGGTAATACACTATCCAAGACGATATCGTCTTGACAAGAATTAGCTATACTAAGATCATCTTGATTACAAGAATTAGCTATATCGTCTTGACAAGGTTCAACTATTCTCATATCGTCTTGGAGATGATCAACAGATGTTTGGAAGCTCTTCATAAAGGAAGAATTTGACTAAGTTCTTTATCGTCGAGACTAAGTTCTTAATCGTCGAGATAATATCAATTGTCGTTGAGGACAAGTGAAATATCGTCGAGGAGCCAACACAACATTTCAAAACAATAGAAGACAGTTATCGTGTTGAGCACAAAATTCGGCTTGATAAGCTCATTCATTCGACTAGAAGACAGTGATAGTCAAATATCATATTGTAGACTACAAGTATCGTCAGGACGATTCGTGAAGAAGGTTTTAACTAAAGAAGTTTTGCTAAGTCCAAATTCGACCAGAAGATCAACATTCGACTAGACATCAAGAAGATTCAACCAGACATCTAGTTAAATTACAGAAAGGCCTAATTTCAATTTAAGGCGTGATTTTGTCATTATCTAATCTATTGTCTCCGCAGAGTGAGTCAATTAGAGTCGTGCTTTATGGAAAAAAGATCTCTTGCATAATGGATGTTCGATGATTCGATCGTTAGTAAAAATCCCTATAAAAGGGATGAGGCGGGAATCAACAAACCCTAATCTTAACAATCGTAATATCAAAAAGAAAGAGCTCGCCGCCGTCATCTTCAAAAAAGGCGTATTCATCAGGAGGCTCAAGAACGGAGAAGATATTCCTTGAAGCAAATCTTTTATTCTCCATAAGTAAGAATTCGACTCATCTTGCTGATCTACTAAAAGTCAAATCATCTTTCGACAAGAAGAAGAAGAATCTTTGAAAGTGCAGAGGAAACGTTCTTCACGGAAACAGATTATTTCAAAGTCCTCTGCAATAAGATCAAAGTTGAAGTTAATCCACATCAAACTTCAAGAAGACTCCAAATTTACCATGTCTTATCATTCTGAGTCTATTGAAAGGTTTTGTATTACAAACCTATATAACTGTAGGATCTCTCTGAGATGTGAGCTGTAGGATTCATTTGTTGAATATGAGTTGTAGGGTCTTGTATGACCTGAGGTAGGGTTCTTGTGACCTGAGGTAGTAGGCTAGTCATAGCTTTTGAGTTGTAGGGTCTTCTATGACTTGAGTTAGGAGGCTATCCATAGCTTCTGAGTTGTAAGGTCCTGTGCGGCATGAGCCGTAGGGTCTTGTGTGGCCTGAGTTGTAGGATTCTGGTGGGAATCTAAGTGTAGGATCCTTGGGATCTGAGGTAGGAGGTCAACCAGTGCCTCTGAGGTGGGAAACTTTGTCTCTGAGTTGTAGGATCTGCAGATCTGAGTTTTGGAGGAAGTGACCGAGACCAGCACACTGCTAGATAGGCAAAGGGGGAAAGTGGACTACCCAACTCGGGGAACCATTATAACTTTCTGAGTTTGTGTTGTGGATTTTTTATGTTTATGTACGTGTCGTTTTTTACTTTCATTATTCCGTATTAAGTTTACAAAAAGACGACATCACCTATTCACCCATTTAGGTGAAGATTAGACTACCCTAACTTACACTTCTTGATGATATAGCTCTTCTAGACGATATATGTCTTCTAGACGATATAGCTCTTCTAGACCATATAAGTCTCCTGGATGATATAACTCTTCTAGACGATATAGGCCTTCTGATTGATATAACTCTTCTAGACTATATAGGCCTTGTCGTTAAGATCATCTAGTTGATACAGTTGTGGTCTAGACGACATAGAGGCCTTGTCGTCTAGATCATCTAACCGATATTTGACTTAGCCAATTTTGGGCTTAATCCAACCTATTGGCCACTATATTTGCTGCATGATCTTCAAACTTTTTTCAAATGATTTTTCTTTGATAGTGACAAGTCTAATATAGTGTTAGGTCATAAGTCAACATATATTTTGCACCATGACAGATTACACAGACAAAACACTGTTTGAGTGATTATAAACATAACCGTACATTAGCCATGCACTTTAGTTATGCATGTCACATCAAAACTAATACATACATCAAATGCATGATGTGTTTATTGTTATCTGGAGGGCTTCCTTAAATCAGGAACCTTGTGGTCAATATTTCCAACAAAAATGAGGACCATTATTAGCTTCTTTTATTGGGTCTCTAAGCCACTGTGGAGAGCAGCAGAAATCACAGTCCAAGTATTATGACATGCATCAATCTCCCTTTCCCTCAATATCTCTGCTCGCAAAAACTCACATAAGAGGTAATCAATGGTAGAACGATTCACATATGAAGTTTGCTCCTTTCGTGCAGAACCAGCACCACCAAAAGCTTCAAAAGCCACAACAATGGCGACCAAAGAGAGAAAAGGAGGCAGCCATTGGCCTCTTCTCCTAAGCCTCATCACCACAGATGCTTCTCGACGGGTTCTTGAGATGGCGTCAGTGGCGACTAGGGCAGAGGGGTTTTCGACCTGGGCTGCTCGGAGCACCGCCGAAAGAGGAACTCACGACAGGCGACTGCTGAGAAGCGCCACTGGCTGTAGATGCGAGGAGGAACTCACGACGGGTGGTTGGCTATCAATAGGTTTCGCGATCGGAGCATGCATGGTCGCGAGGAGGAGGAATATGTTTATTAAAAGCTGAAAATGCGCCCAGAGTGGAGGTCCCAAGTAGCTTTTTTAAAAGCACCTTTTTGGGCCTTTTGGGCTTTTTGGGCGGGTGCGGTAGCCACCAGAAGCCCTCCCAAACAGCTTTATGTGAGAGGTGGTGTTTTCGAGCTACCGCACCGGAGCTAAAAAGCCCTCCCAAACAGACTCTTAGTTGAAGAAAAACTGCATAAAGAATGCAAAAGTGGGCGGCGCTGACCTTCGGTCCGTCAATAACCTCCCACTATCCTCCTCTAGTCAGTCGCCGACGACGCTTGCGAGAGAGACGCAGACACGCAGTCCGCCTCCGTCCGCAGCCTCAAAGGTCATGGCAAAAAGAAAACCTAAAAAAATGAAAGGAGAGAGTGAGATCTAAAATCTGAATTCGGAATGAGTTATATAATTAATTAATTATATCTATTATTAATTTTATATTATAATTTAATGTATACATTATGTAATACATATAATAAATAAAAATATTATTTTTTTTCTTTAGGGTTTTAGGCTTGAGCTCCGCTCGAAGGAAAACTCGAGCCCGAGCTCTCGAATTTTTTTTCGTGCCGACTCATCGAACTCTTGAGCTGGCTCGGCTCAATTTGAAGTGATGCATCAGCCTCATCATGATTGGTGAGAAAATATCAGCGGCAGTTGGAGGCGCGTTCCAGCCTTCCAGGTGTGGCCTGCGACCAAGCAAGGCCTGAGGCCCGCGCTTAGTGACGTGGACTCGGTCAAAGGTTGCTGAGCTGGCCAACCCACATTCCCGTTTTTGCCGAAAGGCCGGTCTCTTTTTCCGGTCTTCTACGTGTGACTTGTGATTCCTTCTTTTGCAATTTGCATGCGCAGACCTTTTCTTTTCTTTTAAATTTTAATTTTATAAGATAATTATAGCTTACATAAAATAATATTTTTATTATTCTACAATTTTATAAATCACAACAATTGATATTTTTTTTCTCAAAAAATCATAATAATTTGAAATATTAACTTCTATACTTCATGCTGTAATCTTTGCAAGATAAACTACTATGGTGTTTTTATTCTTTATAATTAAACCGTTAAAAAGAAAAAAATGAACTTGTCTTAAAGTTTAAATGTTTAATTTATATTTAAATAAATATTAAAAATGAAGGCTATTGATAACCTAATTTATAATATTAGTGATAGTGCACGAGAGTTCATCCGTGACCGCGTGGCCGCGATAATTCCACTGATTGTTAGCAGCTCTTGTAGATAGTACGAGGCACAACAATTTCATTAATTGACTCGATATCCTCACTGAATATTGTTTGATAGTTGTAATATTGCCGCACGGATATATTGGCATACACATAATTAATATATTGCACATTTTTTCATGAACTTTACTTTGGTTCCGTTTGACATGGCGGTGGCGTTCGTGAACGCTGTGGTTATGAACTGTCATCTGTTTGGCGTAGCGTTTTAACTCCGGTGAGTCTGGACAAAAACCTCACCGTCATGAAATATGTGTTTGATATGACAATTGTTATGACAGTTATAATGAAAAAAAGGATGAAGTTCCTTAGTTGAGATCGGACATTCAGGAACAACAGTTCGTAACGACCGAGTGCACGACCGCCGTCACCGTGCCAACGAGTTCAAATCCTACCATCGTTAAAATATAAATTTGATAATTTTAATAGAACCTTATTCAGATAAGCAATTTATTTTTATTAAAAATATTTTATTTTATTTTATAAAAATTATTTATTTTTTAAATAATTTTAACGGATAATTATAATTCTCACCTTAAAACTATGATATATCTAATGTTAAACGCAGATCGGTTTTTACTACATGCATGCCACAGTTTTTAATAAAAGCGATTGTAAACGCAGACCCCACAGTTTTTTTAAAAAAAGTATCATTTTTCCTCTTCAACCTGCATTTTTCCTCTTCAACCTGCAGCTGCCGGACGAGATCGAGCTTCCTCTATGATCTCCTCTCTCTCCTCTGGCGACTCCGGTCGGTGATCCTCTCCGGCCGACCATCTCCTTCCCTTCTCCGGCCGGCGAGCTCCTCTCTCTTCCTCTATAACTTATTTTTCTATTTTCGAAAAAGCTCCATTTATCCAAAACGTTGTATATCGTGCTATGCATATGGATTTAATTAAAAAATAGTGTTTTGTGCATAAATAAAGCCCAACATTTTTGTGATTTTACACATCTTTTATTTTACACATCTTATATTGTATTTTGTTGGACTATTATCGTGGGTCAAATAGACAGCAAAAATGTATTTATTTGACTTTTATGAATGCTATATTTTGCTTAGTGATTTATTTAAGAAAATAATAATTTGATTTTTAAATATGATTTGTAAATATGATATTTGATTTGCATGAAAAATTTTTGGTTGGCCTGCATAAAAAACCAAGAGTGAATTAGATAAAAGAGTTAGCAGGACTGTAAATTTCACAAATTACTATAATACTCACATTAATACATTATCCACAGCGCGTGCACCGTGCCACCGCCACGGAAACCCGACTGGATCCGTTTGGCGTAGCGTTTTTATTAAATATTAAATATTAAATAATAATAATAATAATAATATTATTATTATTATTATTGTTTATACGACTGATTCCGCTTCCGGTTACCTTCCTTCCATGCCCAATAAAACTCCACCCAGGGGAGCCAACGAGTTATCGTCTAGGGCACTACTCTGTCTACACCTTTGCCCGTTGCGACCAAGAAAAGGGCGCGCACTCTCTTCTTCTCCCCCCTCTGTCTTGCCATCCATCTCTTCTTCTCCCGATCTTCGGCCTTCGTCTGGCAATGCAAGCCGGCTACATCCGGAAGGGGAATTAGGATCTGTCGTAGAGACGCTTATTAGAGCTCAGGATAATGGAGATGCGATTGAGATTTGTTTGGCAGGCGGTGGTGGTGATGGAGATGGTAGCTTGGGCAGCGGTAGCAAGGGATGTGTCGCCGGTGGTAGCAGGGCGTGCGTCGCCGGTGGTGGCAGGGGGTGCGTTGCCGGTGGTGGCAGGGGGTGCTGAGCTGGCGGTGGAAGGACGTAGACGCCACGCGTATGCGTCGATGATGTACATGGGAACGCCGAGGGATTACGAGTTCTATGTGGCCACCAGGGTGATGATGAGATCGCTCGCGAAGCTTAAGGTTGATGCCGATCTTGTCGTCATTGCATCTGTCGATGTCCCGATCGAATGGATCCACAATTTGTACGTTGCCTATCTCCTTCTTCTCCTTCATCTAAATCTTCTTCCTGGTTTAGAAATCCAGGGATTAATTCATGGTTCCCTCTTGTAAAAGAGGGAAGGTACTTGGATTTTATTTTATTTTATCATAAGTAAAAGAGGAAATATGATTCCGAGGTATGATCAGACGGCTGATATCGTATGGGTGAGCCGGCCTTTTTTGCAGGATGGTTGACGATTCATTTGTCTTTTTTTTCCACGAGGGATTATCCAAGGCGCCGAATAGTTTTCCTGTCCCAGTCTTTGACAATCTTTTAATTTGTCTGAGCTATTTTTTCGCTATTTTGTGAATTTCTCGAGTAATTAACCTGGCATTTAAGCCATTTCCCTGATATATAATCTTAAAAAATTTCACTTTTGGGTACTGTTCCATTGATCCCTGCGGGAAATCAGAACTCTCGAGCTATTTTTTTTCATCATTTCTTTATGTTTTCAGTAGATTTAGATTTTTATTTGTTTACTTTGATTTCCTCTGTACATAAAAAAACCATTCAACAGTTGGAATCAGGTGTCAACTTATTTAAGTAAGATTTTGGATGTTTACTTGTTACTGTCGTGGATTACTGCCTTATCTTCTGATCCACGACTAAAAAATTGCTTTTCGTCCTGCTTTCTATTGGTTTCCTATGCAAGATAAGAAGGATGCTTCTTTTTGCTAGTCTTTTTCCTTACACTTTGACAATAGCTGAAGTATCCTTCAGTTGGAACTAGGATTGGATATGAAACTAGGATCAGTGGAAAAATCGATGAAGTTTTCTTTAAAAGTGTGTTTTCTTAAAGTTTTCTCCATGAGATTTGAAGTCGTACATTCCGGCCTTAAGATTGTACTGCCCTGACGCATATGTAACTGGCCAGGCTTATCTGTGCCACTTATCTTACTTGTTTCTACCATTATGATATAGAATATCTATGAACAATTATTAATATAACTAACGTTTACCTCAGTTTTCCACTTGAAAAATCAATGGATGTAGTTCAAAAGATTTTGTTTGTTCTTTTAATAATGGATGTAAGGGAAAGCTTGGGTAGCTAGCATTGACCTGGTAAGTGTTGGAGGGCTGACTTGGTCAGGTATTGAAAGATTAAACTAGATTAACTAGAGCTGACCTTGTCAACATTGAAGAAATGCTTGTGTCTACCGCTATGATATACAATATCTATGAATTTCTATTATATTTTTAAGTACTTGGTATAAATTGGTTCCATTCACAATATATTAGTGTTTGAAGGGATCATAAGGTGATAAGTTATGACTGTGATATAAAGGTACATACCTATTGCATGGAGCTCCTGTTGATCTAATGTTGACATACTTTTTCTATGTAAACAGGAAAAATGAGGATGGGGTGAGGGTGGTGACAGTAGAGAATTTGAAGAATCCTTATGAGCACCAAAAGAACTTCAATGTTCGATTCAGACTGACTCTAAACAAGCTTTATGCATGGAGCTTAGTGGATTATGACAGAGTTGTAATGTTGGATTCTGACAATTTATTCCTTCAAGGAACTGATGAACTGTTTCAGTGTGGTCAGTTTTGTGCTGTCTTCATCAACCCATGTATCTTCCATACTGGTCTCTTTGTTCTCCAGGTAAGGCTTTGCTATTCATACTTTATTAAACTTAAGTGGTCAAAGTGAAGTATTCTTGATGCTAACGGATGTAGTTTCTCATTAAGTTATACATTTGTTTATGATATCTGATTTTTTGGTGAATGAAATGTAATTGTCAGGGTAAGTTAGGTTTGCTTGACAGAATTTTATGCTTGTTGGTGCTAAAACTTTTTTCTTTTTTAAATGTTTGTTTATGTGTAGTGCTGTCTTCTTTTCTTTATCACATCACACAAAAGATCAAAATTATTACATGTATATTATAATCATATCATAATTAATTTTATTAGTCGAACCAGGATAATTTGTATATCTATTCTTCGAAGAAAACTTGTAAAATAATCTAATTTTAATTCATCAATGATTACTTGACATGGAATGAGATTGATTTATGCTAGTAAAGTTTTCCAAGTTTTTATGTGGTAGATTGATGTACTTTGCTCAAGGACTTTGTTTTCATCATTAGTAGCACAGAAAACCTTGGACATGACGTGTATTCAGGTATCATAATTAAGGAAGCGTGAAGGAGTTTCTATTATAATATGCGTTTGATGTTTGGAAAGCTTTGTAATTTATATTTTCATCCTACAAAATTTAAATTAAAAAATGATCTAATTATAATTCATCAACAATGATTGTCATGAATTGTGAGAGTTTATTTTTATACAAGATGAATTAGTTGAGCTGTTCTGGCTTCATCTCATTAGTAAACCAAAGATCCTAGAATTCATCTAGTCTTGAAAATCAGCAGCGTTCTCTACTTTATGGTTTGAAGGCTTTAGCTGTATTACAACAATTATTTGATAACATTACATGAGAAAGGATGTTGTTTCTATTCAATTTGGTATGAAGTAGCCCTAAATTTATGTTTCAACTTTAGTTGAAATTTTTCCAAAGTAAATCTTAACTTTCTTACCTAGAATAATTTGAGAGGATAAATTCAATCTTAAGAAACTGTTGTAGTATACTTGATATATGAAATTTTTTTTATCACCGTTTAAGATTTCTTTTTGTCAACTACTTTATTGGATTAAAGGTGAGACTTTTAGCTGGATCCTTCCGTTAAAATTGAACTAGTGAGAAACCCTCGTTATGTGCTATAAATCAAACAATTATAAAAAAAACCCTCATAACTTTCTCGACTCGAGTTACTTAAGAGGATAAATTCAAATGCCTACATAACGTGATATAGCAAAAGTGAGGTATTTGATGTTCGTGAAACCTCAAGGGTCTATATAATAGTTAGCTAAACTTTGGGGCATGTAAATGATTGTTAAACCGCATTTATAAGAAGCATTCTTCACATTCTAACGACTATTAAATACAATTTTTGGGCCCAGCAAATTTCTAAAGCTATTTTTACTAGCAGTGCATCTAAACAGATGATATTTTGTACCTATCATGCACAAATTTGGAGGGATAGGTCATTTAAGCCATCTTTCGATGTTTGCCTCCCCTGATTTTTTTACTTTAAATGGGTTCTTTCTAGTATCTATTCTACTTAATCTCTTATGTTTAAGAGGGTTCTAACTCCATCAAACTTTTTTTGAACGGCAGCCTTCTCTTGATGTTTTCAAGAACATGCTTCATGAGCTGGAAGTGGTTCGGAACAATCCGGATGGTGCAGATCAGGGCTTCCTTGTTAGTTACTTTCCAGATCTACTCGACAAACCAATGTTTCATCCACCTGTCAATGGCACAAAACTCGTTGGCACCTATCGACTTCCTTTGGGATATCAGATGGATGCTTCCTATTATTGTAAGAATGTCAAGACTCTTCCCGTTTCTATTAAATGCTAGACCCTCAAAAAGAGTTAAGTTGAAGAGCTTAAAGTGCACCCATAATTTCGACACAACCGAACTGAACAATTTAGTCATCAAATATTGGTTTGAATTTCGATTTCTCGGCCTTCTTTTTCGGTTCATCAGTTTTGGATCAGTTTTTTGCTTATGTAGAACTGAACTGGCTGAAGCTGCAGTAAATAAACTTGTAATAAACAGAAATTAAAATCCACTCCAATGGCCTAAATATAGAACACTTCAGTTCTTGGTAATAAAGTTCGGTTTGCTTGATTTCAGTTATACCAATTGGTTTGGCAAAATCATTGATAGTATCAACCATACACAACCATTAGCCCATAAACTTTGGGGATTTCATTTTCCTTCAATCGAAATATAGCCTTAGTGAAGTATTCTGCAATTCGTTAGGCCGACTATTATGAAATGCTCGAACAACTCTCCCAACCTTCATCTAGATTGCAAGCAAAAATTGCTGCTTTGATAAAATAGGCAAAAACTGCTACTTTCATAAACAGACAATGAATGACATGATGAACACTTATGCTGTTGTTTTTTTGTTGCAGATCTCAAGCTCCGTTGGAGTATACCATGCGGACCTAACAGCGTGATAACTTTCCCTAGCGCGCCATGGCTGAAACCTTGGTATTGGTGGTCATGGCCGGTCCTACCACTCGGGATCTCATGGCACGAGCAGCGACGGGAGAGCCTCGGGTATGAAAAGTTTCACCATAATAAAGTATCATTTATTGAGATGCCATGTATGCCTATAGCTTGTGGTTGCCCATGCCCGCATCCATACGCTTCTTAACCAGAACCGCCACTTGCATGTGGGCGACCGCTGGCTAAGCTCCCAGACTTAAATGTGTTATTTAATTTTGAGAAATGAATAGTTATGAGAACTACCTTGCGAGTTTGCATAATTACAAAGACTTTTCTTCTACTTTTTAACTTTAACAAGACCTCCTCTAAATTTACATTGTTATTTTTTGTACACGTATGTTACTAATGTCAACTTAGAGGGAAGGTCTTGGTGATTTAGAAAAGTAAAAAATAATTATGCAAATTTGGAGGGGAGATCCCAATAAATGACCATATTACCAATTATCCAGTAATGCATGAAGAGCTAATACTGTCATATGATTTCTGGTTGTAAAATACAACAGGTACAGTACAGAGCTTCCTGCGATGCTCATCCAGGCTGTGATATACCTTGGGATCATTGCAGTGACCCGTTTGGCCCGCCCGAATCTGTCGAAGCTGTGTTATAACCGAAGATCAGAGAAGGGTTTCGTCTTCCTCCACTCCATACTCAAGGTCGCAGTTGCCTGGTCCTTAATAGCCACGTACACTGTTCCCTTCTTCCTCATCCCCCGAACGGCTCATCCCATCCTTGGCTGGTCACTCTACTTCCTTGGCGTGGCAGCCCTCGCTTCCATTGCTATCAACTCGTTCCTCCTCTCGCCGCTCGCTGTCTTAACGCCTTGGCTCGCTATTCTCGGTGTTCTTGGGGTTATGGCGTGCCCTTGGTACCCTGATGGTGTCGTGAGGGCTCTCGCTGTTTTCGGATACTCCTTTTGCTGCGCTCCTCTACTGTGGATACAACTGACGAGGATGATGGGCGGCTTGCAGGTGCTTCTTGAGCGGGAGTCATTCTTCCCTCGGTTGGGTGAATCTTCGCAGATGTCGGAATTCAACAAACTATACTGAGATCAGAGGCGCTTGAGATTCTTTCATGGAATCGAAATGTTTGAGGATTTTGACTCTCCATGTCGGTTCGAGATTTGTTAGGATCGATTCCTTCTCGGCTGTCAGTCACATTTTGTTAGTGCAAGCGACAGTTCCTTGGTGGTTGTAGGAAATGTATGTCATTCATTTGCCGCTTCGGGCTTAGAGTTAGAGCTTCGAAGCTTACCATTTGTAAAATTTGTCTTGGTTCAGATTTGGAAGCTTCTGCTGTAAAGGTCGCATATTGGTTTGAACTTTGTACATTTCATGTAACACCCGTAATTTAATACAAAAAATAGTATTATTAAATCGTTGGGTTTGTTGTTTGCGTTGTCGACGTATCAAGGTATCTAATTCCCTTTTAGTTAATTTTATGCATAATTTAATTAATGTCAGGTAACATAAAAATATTACAAATTTTAAATTCGCCGCGATTCGGAATTTCAAAAGGCGTAGCACACTAAATTAAAAAGAATTAATTTGTAGTGGTAGAGTGTGTAAATTTAGGAGTTATGATTTAATATCCTCAATCCTTATTAAGGAGAGCCTCAATCCTTAAGTTATGCGCAGTCCCCCCATCAGTTACGACGTCGATTTAGGATAACAAGATCGTGGGAGAGATAATTGCCTTCAGTTATGCGCTTAGTATAGGAATCATAGATTGCTAGGGATTTCCTCTCCTCACCGCCGCGCCTTTTATTTCTTTCCCCAGCCGAGTGCGGGAAACCGTCGCTCCCCCTCTCGCAGTTGGCTTCCAGCGGCCCCGCTTCCTCATCCCGGCAAGCCGACGAGCCCTCCTTTCCTCTTCGATCGCAGAAAATGTGTTCTGGTGGAGGTCGGCAGCATCAGGCACCGGTTCCCATGCCCTAATCGTCCGATCAAACCTTCTCTCGATCGATCCACCCTGCCAGTCTCAGATCTGCGCTCCCTTTGTGGTTTCCAGCCCTCGGTTGACTATTCCAGCAATTACAGGCAAGGAATTAATCGATGTCTTCCAACCCTAGCCAGCGCACCACCTTTTACTCTTTAGATTTTCCTCAGTCTGAGATGGATACCTTCCATGCAGTCTCGATTTCAGGCAGACGATTCTCTTATTCTCAACAATCGTGTCGTGTCCTTTTAATGATGGATCTTGCGCTTGATATAAAGTGAGGTTCTGTCTTCTCTACCTATCTTTTGGAAGTTTTAGTTTGGGAATTTCATTTCATCCTTAGAAGAAGGAAATGAACTCCAAATTTTTCTTGTCCGTTCTTTGAATTCTTTTAGGTTTTACATTTAACTACGAGAATATGGAAAATTTTCGACAATTTTTGAAGAATGAGAAAAGTGAAGACACCATTGTAGAACCGCGCTGTATGATGAACCTTGCAATGCAACATGCATACGAACGTAGAAACATCAATGTAAGAAATTCATTTCCTTTTAGCTAGACATATTACTCATCGTAAATTTATTTATTTGTCGTGCCAGAACACATGTCATATTGCAATGCTCGTAGTCTTGTAATTCATGATATCAACCAGATGACTTAATATAGAACCCACATGAAATTGAATCAGTAGTAGCATATGTATTCATATTAAATGTTAATTAAGTCAATTGAAAATCGACGTACAAATAAGTGCACAACAATATCATCAAACAAATAAGTTATCACAGAGTATACGTGAAATCAAATCGTCGGTAGTACACGAATTCATATCCAGATAAACAAGTTATTGTAGAACACTCGTGAAATCATATTCAAACAAATAATAGTTATAGAACACATGTGTGATCAGATCTTCAGCAGCACAAGAATTCATATTTTGACAAATAATGTATTACAAAATATATGTGAAATTGTATTATGAGTAGCATATGAATTCATACTAAATGTCAATTAAGTTATTATATCTTGACATACAGATCAGCGCAATAATAACATCTTAACGTACGAACAAACCAGCTGAAGATGTTATGTGCAATTAGACTAAAAATAAAAGTTAAGTTATGTAATAAGCCTCAGACTAGTGGCCTTAATTGGACGACATAATGTTTTGATCGTGCCAACCACTAGAAGATCAGTTCAGAAAGGGGGCATGAGAGGTATTTTTCCTCATGATTGATGGAGGCACACCATCATACTCATAGGGCGTAGCAGACCTTATGAGCCTCAAGTTGGGAGTTTTTACACCCCATACAGGAGTAGTAGATTTGAATCCGTGTCTGTGACAGATAGACACTAGAACACATATGTTCGTTAGTAGGGACTCATATCGTTAGAATGTGCATACAAATCTTCTTGATTAAGAAAGAAAAGAAAAGAAAAAATATGAGATCACAAGTCGAAATCTAGAAATCTCTATAGGATAATGACTTTTGAAAATTAAACGTAAGTTCAGTTTAAGATCACGTGATAGATCAGACATCTTTTGATTCAAGTACCTTATAGAAAAGCAAGTATGGAACATGGTTTACATTTATTAGTATAAAAATATTATCTTAAAAGCATGCTCCGATAGTTTAATCAAGTTATATTTTTTTAATGTTACTGGGGGAAAAGTCTTTCTTGCTCGCCAGTGGGTTGATCTGTTTTCGGAATTTTCATTACAGAGATTACGGGTCAAGTTATTCGCTCTTACTTCCTAGTTGGCTCTGTGTTCCAAACTGTAAGGTACTTTATAAATTTTATTTCCAGCCATTTATTTTCGCTGTAAACTTAGGTTAATCTTGTTATGATACTAATCATTATCATATACTGTTTCTTGGTTTGCTTCACATCATAAGTTTCGGCCAGGCTTATGAATTGATGTTAAACTAGGTAGGGGTGTTTCATTTCATCTTTGCTGCCGGTATTGCGTTCAGCTTCTTGTGGGAAAACCGACTTGGAAAAGGTTTGTTTGATGTGTTTATGTATTCTTCAAATGTACTTTTAACATTTATTTTGATGCACAAGCTTTGAAAATTTGATTTTTTGGTTCATCAAGTTTTGTAATGTGGTTTGTATGCTTGTGAAGTTTGATTCGATCTCTAGCGTTGTTAGAATATTATGCTATTGATTGCCACCTTGTCTGCAACCACGACGATTTCATTTTCTCGTATTAAATGAGCGAAAAGATTCATTCGGTTTAACAACGTATTAACTATTCGCAATAGCTGAAGGAGCTGCAGGAGGCCTTGACTCTCAACACCCAGGTACCTGCTTCTTAGAATCCAACAGGATGATACCCAAATACCAAATCAATTCGAAGCGAAAATTTTGAATATGATAGAAGGTTTCTCCTTTCAGATTGCCACCGATACCTGTGCGCCACACGGAATTATAATTTATGTTGAGAATTAAAAAAAACTCTGAACTCTGTATAACATTAATTGATCGAGAATAGCATGTTTCAGGGCTCTTTCTTGCATCTTACTATTTCTTAAATCGTCCAGAAAACAAGTATTTCGCCCATCAGAATCATGAGTTTATTAATTCTTGCTCAAATATAAAACCAGAGTTTTGACAGGCTTCATGTTTTCAACTGCTGATTTTAGCTGTAAGCATTAAATGGACAGTTTGAGTTGTTCTTCCTACTATTGCTTTACCTGTAAGAAATTTCAGTAATGCTACCAAGAAACACTATCTTCTCAAAATGACTTCTGGCAAAAATGCCACCACATTCTTGCAGGCGTGTTCAAGTTTTAGCGGTTGTGTGAATTCCAGGCACCAGAAAACAGAAAATATGCCCCAAAAAAAGTTGTTATGAGAAATTCCTAAACACAGGTAAACTGCCACCAGCTCCTTCACTGCCACAGTTCATCCGCTTACTGATCCATATCCTCGTGTGTCCAATGAATCCGATATAGAGTAGGGTTCTGGCTCTGCGGGAAAGTGAGGAGTGAGAGAGTGATGTAGAGTATGAGTGTGGTTCTCCGATCATATTTATCTCGTTCTCTTCTGCTGCATGCAAAAACGTGTTGTAACAATCTATCGAATATGTAAGTATTTGTGTTGTAACAATCTTCAACGATTCTATCATAAATCCGACGGCTGGGATGGTCTTTTGAGTAGCACGAGTTTAATGTCATGAATTTGTGGATATAGATTACCATAGAGCCCGTGGCTCAGCTTTTCGACTGTGGCTGCCGACCTCTGGTGGCTTTGGCTTTGCTTTCTTCTTATTTGAACTTGGTGCCACATTTTTGATGACACAACCTTTTCTTTTAATCAGGTTTTTCTCTCAGGCATGAAACATGGGGCCTGGTGCAATTATTATTGTATTAATTATTTCAATCAATTATATTATATTAGTTGTGATATTTATTTGATATAATTTAACAATTTAGCATTGGAGGCATTGTGTCCTTTCCGCAATACTAGATGATTGTAATAGGGTGGTGTTAAGTGCACACCACGCAATTTTAAATGCAGGCCAATTGTTCAAGCTTGGAAACCTTCAAACAGAAAACAAGGATTCAGCGGGACCGGCGCTATTGTTGCCGAGAATGTTGCGCGGCTGATCGTCTCCAGGCTGTCCGGCGAACATCAGAATTCGCCCGATGAGAAATTTTGCTCCAAAGATCGAGAGTTGTCGCACCTTGAATTATGAAGAAGACGGGCATCCCGTCTGCAGTATGCTATCTTTATGTCACTGAAAGAGCAGGTTTTGGGCTGCAATCTGAATGCCACAGCAGGTTTGCAAACTCAGAGATATAGATTCTGCCTTGCCATTTACAAAATTTCAAAAATGTAATTTAAGGCTTTAGTGTTAATGTCTGTGCTGTATTATCAAATATAATTTGTGAATTGCAAATGGATAGAAATAATCATCCAGATGAGATATTGGGTATGCTTTATGTTCTTTTTTTGGCCGAATTATTTTAATATTTAATAGGTAATACAATTATTAAAGAACACAAAAGATGTCATGGCGGGCTTTTCTACGGCATCATGCAGAATTTGAATACGCTAAAGATGACGTTTTGGAGCATTGTGAATGGAAATTTATCAAACAGGTATTTTCAACGTTTTTCTCCCACCGAAAATGGAGAAAAAAATGCTGAAACAAACGTAGCCCTAATGCGTGAGATTGATAATTGTCATTACAATCATGTTTGTGTGTTTCGGAGTTTTTGCTCTTGTAATCCAAATTTGGGTATAGCCGACAGTTGCTTAATTGTCATTACAATCATGTTTGTTTGTTTCGGCATTTTGCTCTCTCCATTGGGTGAAAAACGCCGTCGCTAAAAAAATATGTTTGGTAACCCTCCCGTTCCCGGATCCGGATCCTCTCCATTTCTGACGAAATGGAGGGGATCCATTTCACCATCCAATGGATAAGAAAGGAGTAAAAGAAATCTAATGGTTGTGATTTTTTTTATTAAAAAAAAAAACTATAAAAAGTTGGGAAAGGCTGAACCCGTCCAATCAAAAAGCACTTAATCTGGACCGTGAAATGGACCTGACGAAATGGAGAGGATCCTGATATCCCGTTCCCACCCCCATCGCTCCAAAACGTCATTTTGATCTTCTTTGAGAACGTAGTCACCTCCTCTACTCCCCACCGCTCCATTGCCAAAGCTCTCATTCCCACCGCTTAATTCTCACAGCCGAAACAAACAGACCCTTAGAAGTGATGCCCTAGCTGACCGCCCTCCTACTTTTCATAAGACTTGAGATATGTTGTGGCATTATGTGATTTAAGGGTGACATCATCATATCATGTTTTTTGACTACTTTTCGCTAAAATCAGGCTAGGCCATGACATCTAATTTTAGAAAACACTTTGATTTTTTGCAAGTTTTATGATTGGATATCAACCTGTATCTTCTTTATCTTCTAGGCGAACTGCCGACAATAGTGTAGGTGAATTTTATTCTTTTGCTTCTTTTGAGTCTCACCTCCATCCCAACTGACTTATATAAACTTGTTGCGGGTCGCTCGAAGCGCTTGCAGACTGGTAGAATTGAATCGTCTTAGCTCGGGAGGGGATCGAGCGCGCAAACAATCGTAGAAAAATCGATGGCAAGGAGACTTTATTTAAAATGGAATATCCGAAAAGGGTGAAAATTTACGCCGTCGGTTCGGTGCCGATCAAATTCCACTGGCTCTTTGAGTGTTACAAGTTAGGAGTCCTCGAGGGCAACAGACCACTGCTCGCTACAACAAGATATTACGGAATGCGAAATGAGAACTTCGAGTTGTCCTGGAAGGAGAGATTCAAAGGGGAAGGAGATCCTCGAACCACGCTGTCGGTTCAATGTCGATCAAATTCCACTAACTTTTTGAGTGTTACAAGTTTTGGAGTCCTTGAGGGTGACCGACCACTGCTCGTTACAACAAGATTTTACGGAATGCGAAATGAGAACTTCAAGTTGTCCTGGAAGGAGAGCTTAAAAGGGGAAGGAGATCATCGAAGGCCGAAAGAGATCTTCAAGTCACCTTCGAAGGAAATCTTCGATGGGGAGGGAGATTTTCAGGCCTATGAAGATCTTCGAAGGGAGCCTCGAACGCCAAGAGAAAACTCTGAAGGATCTTCGAAGGAGCTCTCGCGGGCGCTGAATGTCGTCCATTGAAATGAAGGCTCTGAGCTCCTTTTATAGTTTTTTGACAGAGGCAGTTCGGTAATTGCATCGTTGTAACCGCCATAACTATTGAACGGACGAATCACGTTCCTCGATCTCGAGCACACATACCGCCATTTTTGCACATATGACAACTTTGCTCTGGGGCAGCAGGAACGAACTGCGAGCTGCGAGCTATGATCGCGAACTGCGAACTGTCCCGCGAACTACGAACTGTCCCGCGAGCTGCGAACTGTCCCACAAACCGCGAACGCTCTTGTAATCTTTGTGAATGTAAGAGGTAAAGAGAGAAAATTATAGTGTGTGCTGAGACGCGTTCTGAGAGCGAAAGTGCTCTGAGCGTTATGAGCGGTAGCTGGCGCGGTAGTGGGTGTGCCGATGTGCGCGCGTCGCCATGCACATTTGTGCTACCACGCGCCCTACCGTGCGGCGGTAGTTGGCGTTGTAGTGGGTGCGCGGTTGTGCACGCGTTGCCGCGTGCAGTGCTGCGCTCGCTGACGCGCGCGTGCTACCGCCCGTGCCATCGCGCGACGGTAGTGAGCGCGGTAGTGGGTGTGCCGTTGTGTGCTTGCTGACGCGCACGTGCTGCCGCCAGCGCTGTCGCACACGTGCTACCGCCCGGCGATAGTGGGCGCGTACAGGGGCACATGCGGGTGTGGGACGCGCGCGGGTATCGTACAACCCCATGTGGGCCGATGGCTTTGGTCGTCAAATCCTCCTCCACTATGAGGATTCTTAAAGTGAGGTTTTTATTTGGAACCTCCCACTCCCTCCATTCCAAGCACTGCTCGTAATCGGGATTTTGCTAATCTCAGCCCAAATTCTTAATAAATAAAGGGGTACTCATCAAAACCTAGTATATATAACACAAAAGAGCAAACTAGGAACGGGCTACGAACATTTTCACTAAAATTGGGAACTTGCACTGTCACTCGTTAGTCAAATATATGAAATGTTAACTTTAAACCTTTTTTTTTTAAATTCTATTATTTTCGCTCAAATATGCTCACATACCTCTATAGTCTATGCCCAGAAAAATATACATACACGGGCTATGCCCGAATTTATCTGTGCATATTCAAGCGCATCCGTGATTACGAATCGTTATTTGAAGTGGCAGACTCAGAATTTTCGTCCGACCCCGACCACAAGTAAAGATTTTAATTTTTGATAAAAAAAATTTAATGAACAAACCAATGAAAATGAAAGTATGAAGTAGGAGATTGAATGAATAAGTGAAAGGATTGCCTCACAAGTTAGCTGTGCGGGTGCAGGAGAAAATACTTGCAAGGAAGGAGGCAGGAGTGTTAAGAAAGGTTAATCAAGATTCAAATTTCTGTTTAAAAGCCTGAAATCAGTGAAAGCTTGAAAGGAGAACGGGAGAAGGAAAGAGGAAGTTTCAGGTTGTTCACCGGCTCGTCGGGAGACCCCGAGTCGAGAGGCTTAGATTAAGGCACGCTCGCCGCCGGTCGCTGCTCACGGGAGTCACGAAATCGTAGTCGTCGTTGGTTGCCGGTCGTGGGAGTCACGAATCGAGCAGATTAGGGCACACGGGAGACGAAAATCGCGGCGCTCACTGGTCGCGGATGGCGGAAATGGTAAACGACGAGGCTTTAGAGTTATTTCGCAAAAATTTCCACCCGGGCACGTGCCCGGGTGTATCTGCATGTGGGTCCGTCCCTGATTATTTGTATGGTGTTCAACAGTTCACTGTGGGAAAAAAAAATTAATTTTGAAAATAAAAATGGATAAGAGTTCCATAGGTGAGGTTTAGACTCCGGTTGACACGGGCGGTGGAGGTCGTGAACGTGGTGGTTACAAACCGTCGTTCGTGAATGCCCAACCTCACATTAGGAACTTCATCCACTTTTATGTTCAAAACTAGTTTCTTTTCTTGGTGGTGGTCACGACCATTGCCTTGCCAAACATGCATTATATGTTGGTGATGTTTTTGTCCAAACTCACTGGAACAAAAAAGTCACATCAAACGGAGCCATAATATTCACAACCGCCATCACCCAAATGGAACCGAATTTGGGAGGGATAAAGTGCATTTTTTGCACTTTATTGTGAAATGCGGGGGATCCAACCATCCACACGGTCATCTAAAAATGCACACATCTCAAAGTGTATTGTGCATGATCTATGAACAGTTAGGTGACCGCACTTCACGGTAAAGTACGACACGAGTCCAAAGGAACATAAGAAGAACGTGAAAGTAAAGGCGTTCTGGATTAGGTTCCACGGTCTTTTCGGTGAATTGTTTGGCCCACAATTCTGCACGTCCCTAAGAGTGCCGACCACATTTAGGGTCTGTTTGGCTGAGCGTTTTGGGAGGGTGTGCGAAAATCCACCGCGGTTTATCCGCGAAATAGGAGCTGTCTGGACTCTGTAAAATTTTGCAGCAGAGATCCGCTGCTTCTCTCCGCCTTTGCTCCAGATCTCCGTCGGCGTGACATCCGATTTCTCCTCCGGTTTTCCCCCGCTTCTCGCCGCGCTAAGTGCTTGGCATCTTCGACAGCTTCCGTGACTGTGGCTGAGCACGCATTCGACTTCTCCTCCTCCCCTTGGACACAAAAGACGGGAGCCATTGGGTAGAGCAAACTGGGAACAGGCTCCCAACCCTCGAGTTGCAGAGATATGGCAGTCGCAGGTTTTTTCCGCGCACCCGCCTCCTATCCCCGCCACCTACCCCCTATTTCCGCCACACACGTCCTCCTCTACTGTACCGACACCAGAAACCCTAAGGCCCGCGACCGAAGCTTCAGAGCTCCTCCGTCCTCTCCGTCCTCTCCTCTCCGCCGTTTCCCCACTCGAATCTCTCGATCAATCCGTACCCATTTTCCGTTAATTCTGAGCTCTCGTACTTCCGTTCGGAGGTTCTTCTGCAGCCAAACTCTCTCCGCGGATACGGAATTTGGAATGGAGGTTGGGGAAGAAGTCCGAAAGTTTAAGAAGCGGTTAAGGATCGTGGATCTGAAGGGTGGACCAGATGAAGGGTTGGGAAGAGTAGGGCAGAGCATCACGATCAGGGGATGGGTTCGGACTTGCCGCGTTCAGAGTAGTGTGACATTTATCGAGGTTAAGTGTTATCCTGTAATTGCAAATGTGGCTGTCTTGTTAATTTTAGCTCTAATTTTATAGTGCATAATCGAGCACTCTCTCTCATGATATAATCATAAAAATGGTAGCAGCTAAGATGATACTCATTTCTTCTTTCTTCATAAAGTTTGCATTAGTATGACTCAATCCGATTAAAAATATGGTTCATAGTACGCAAATGTGCTGTAAGCAATCTAGGACTCAACCTTAAGTCTTAGTTTAAAGTTGTGTCTGGATCGGTGGAATAACAACTGTGTGAAGAAGCCAGTTCCACAAAACCTAAAACTCAAATTCTCTTGTTTTATGATATTGTCCAATAGAATTGTGCTTTTTATTCAGTTTATACAAAATTAAGATAATACTAACTAACATTGTGGTATTATTGCATAATCTAATGATATTTGTATTAAATCTATTTGGGTCACTAGTAAGATCTTTTTAATGCCACAACAGTTTTTCAACCAATTAACCACAAGCCTTACAACATTTGAGTGCATTCTGAACATGAATTTTCTAAAAAGGTCTTCTTGACTCTGCAACGGAACATGACATTATGCCACACAACATATTACAATCAATTGAAGAAATCAATACCAAATATTGGTGATAATATTGACTTGAATTTTGCATGAACATATTCTGTTGCAACTAGTAATCTGAGTGCTAAAAGTTGTTTTAATTTTACATGAATATGTGAGAAGATTGGGATTGAAAGGTCTGCACTTTTTGTTTCTTTAGGTAAATGATGGCTCTTGCTTATCCAATATGCAATGTGTGATCAACTCAACTTCTGAGGGCTACATTGAGGTATATTTATTCAAAAAAATAACACTATGTTTCATTCGACATCAGTTATAGTTACGATAGACTTGACATGAACGGTTTAGATATTATAAACTTGCAGTTCTTCTATCCCAATAAAGGTATATCTCAAAATTAGTATGCATTTACTTCAAAAAAGTATTTTATTTGCAAGAATTAGGGTAATATAGCCCTAATTAGGATATAGGAAAGCTTGACTTGATGCTGAAAGCACCCCTCCCCCCCACCAACAAAGTAGTATAGATAGTTGAATACCCTGTGTTGATGGATCAATGATGCATGCATATAATTTTATTGAACTAATCTTATGTACTATTTGTACTAACTTTCCCATATATATATATTAGCATTTACGTAATTTGTATCGTTGACGTTGATAATTTACTTGTTGATCAAATTGATGTTTTGCCTGAGGCAATACTATGTACCTCTCTACGTAGATCTTATTGTCAAAGATTTTTATTATCTCCCCTAGAAGTATAGAAATGATGTTCTGCCCGATGCAATACTGTGTGCCTCTCTCCATAGATATTATTTTCATGTATCTTTTGTTATGCCCCCTAGAAGTAGAGATCCCTTTCACATTTACGGATCAATTAATGATTAATATATTATTCTAACTGTTTAAGTCTTGGAAATTCAAAGAAACATAAGCTAGGAAAGTAATTGAACAGTTTGTTGTTCAACATCTCCGTCATTGAAGAATCTTGTTTTATCCTTGGTATATCTATCTCCATTGGTGAGTTTAAAAATGTTTAAATAAGTTTTGCTTGATTATCAAAGCAATGTAGAAAGTTAAGAGTACTTCAGAGAAATGATCACGTTGCTTCACCGGTGTGTACCTATAGTTGTCAATAGAAGAATATGATAGCATGCGAGAAATTAGAAGCATTAAAAAGGTGAAGTAGAGTACCCATCACATATCATTAAAGCTATGCACGAGCACAACATGTAGGGTTAAGAATACACTAGCAGTAGCTGATATCCGACATTCAGTAGGAGAGCTTGCCCCAAAGGTGAGGACACTTGGCGACCACGATCTTGGACATGTTTTGTCAAAATAATTGAATGTCATAATATTCCCTCATGACTCGTTGTCTTTTGCTGCTTCCTAATATGTAGCTTGGCAGATAATGACATCAACCACCAGGCAAGACCTTGCATGATGTCTAACAAGTAATGAATTTCGAAGATTGTTCCTTTTTGAAGCTCACCTCACCTTAAGGCCCATATGTGTGTGTGTGAGAGAGAGAGAGCAATGTAAAAAAAGGGATCAAAACCTTGAGAATTGAAGAGCTCTACATCTTACCTCTCTTGAGTGCATTTTCCCTCCTTTGTCTCCTCCATCTTCATAGTTTTGTAATGACAAATTAGGGAGATTAATACAAAAAAAGTGATTCTTACTTTGATTTTTTCATTCTCTACTTAATTTTCCAATTTCTTCTCCTCTGCGCTTTTCTCCTATTTTTGATCCAAAGCTCAGTTGGGCATCTAATGACAAACCGGGATTGAACGTGTTAACAGGTGGGGTGAGCATGGAGCTAACTTAAGAGACATGATCACTGTGGAATCCTAAGTGGTCCAGACCTCTAGAAACTGCAGCCAAGGAGGAGTCTCATTTTGGGTGAATTCCGCCGGATGGAGTAATGTTTCATTACTTTTATCGCTCCCCTAATCGAGCACGAGAGTGGAAACAAGGACACATTGCCCAAAATCCATCATGTAGAGAACGAAACGTTAGACATAATGCCACACCCTCATTTGTGTCACTCAATGCACGAGGTTTGAAGAGACAATAATTGCTTGCTAACTTAAGTATTCAACGAGAGACTCTCGCTGATGTCCTCATCAAGCTTGTCAGGATCGCGAGCCGGATCGTAGGATCGTACGATCCTACGATCCGGGATGTTAAAACCGATCCGGATCGCTCACTGGACAGGATCGCGATCCTAAGTCGTAGGATCGCAGAATCGCGATCCTACAACGATTCTGCCGATCCCGATTCTGCGGCTATATAAAAAAAACGGGAGCAGTTTATTACTCAGTCCCGACTCCTCCGCTCTGCCCTAATCCCGTCTCCCGCGACAAATCGACGACAACTCCTCGACGGCTACGGGCTACCACACTCGACGGCTCCAGGCGACGGGAACCACAGTTCGACGACAACTGTCGACGGCAATCGTGCTCCAGTCGTGCTCGCCGGTCAGTCGTGCTCGCCGGTCAAGTTGGACGGCTCCATACTCCAGAGGGCAGAGACTAGTCTCCATAGCTTATTGTCCTCTTGCCTCCACAGCTCCGGCCAGCAACAACTAGTAAGCATGCCTCCATAGCATCTATGTTTACTTGTTCTCTTTGAACAAGAATATACCATCAATGATTTTACTTGTTCTCTTTGAAAATTTGCATGTCTTTGTCATGGAAGATAAGAGATTTCCCTTCCATTATCTATGGCAGATCTTTCTTATTATGTCTCTGCATCTATGTTTATATTTCGTTATACTAGAAACCAGTCTTCATAGTTCTTTAACAGATTTTAATAGTTTGTGTTTTCTTTAACATATTTTAATAGTTTGTGTTTTCTATTTGCTGCCTAAGTTGAATTTTGAGCGAATTTTTCCAGATTGCACTCTCCAAATACCTTCATATTCTAATTTTTTAACAGATTTTTTAATTTTATCTAATGTTTGATCCATGCTAAACCCTTAGTTTGTAGCTTACTTGTGCTAGAAAAAGAGAGATGTCTGGTTCGGGTTCAGCTTCAAAGCCCACTGCCATAAAGTCTCGCAAGAATGCTTTGGGTACAAGAAGTGATCAGGGGTGGCTCCATGGGATTGAGATTGATAGTACCACTAAGAAAGTGCAGTGCAAATATTGCCAGGTTATTCGCTCTGGTGGAATATACAGATTGAAACATCACTTGGCTGATACTAAATTTAATGTTGAAGCGTGTACAAAAGTACCTGAGGATGTTAGACAACAATTTTTGAATATTCTTCAAGCACATGGAGAGGAAGCTTTAAAGAAAAAAAGAAATTTTGAGGAAGTGGAGGATGAGGTTGAAGTTGGCGTGGGACAAACCAAAAAATCAAAAGGGAGGGAGTCAATGAATATATTTGTTAGAAAATCAAGTCAATCAACAATTAATCAGATTTTCAAAAAGGACGCGCGTGAGAAAGCATGTCAACAGATTGCTCGCTTTTTCTATACAAGTGCCATTCCCTTTAACTGTGTCAAGAACCCGGAGTTCATTAGCATGGTTGAAGCAATAGACCAACATGGCCCGGGAATGAAACCATAAGGCGCAGTGAACTTGATGCTGACGATTATATTAGTGAAGCTGAATGGGATGGGGATCATAATGATAGTGGGGATGATGACGATGCAGGGAATGTAGAACTTGATGATGAGGACATGGCAGATGTAGCTGTTAAAGATTTATATTAGTGGTTTTGTATCGGTCCGATGAACATATGTTAAGGATTTATATTAGGACATGGCTGATGTGAAGTTGTGAACTTTATGTTATTTTTGGGTTTAGTTGTTCATTAGTTTATTTTTGATATAAGTACTTAAATGTTTATTAGTTTTATAGTTTCTTATGTGTTAATTGTGTGTACTTGGATGATAAAAAATTTGTTTACATATTTCACGTCATAATTTATGATTTTTGTAGAATCTTACGATCCTCGATCCGATCCCACGATCCGATCCATTCAGAAAACGATCCTACCTGGGATCTCGATCCTGACAACCTTGCTCATCATACACAACATTCTAAGCTAACTTTCTTTCTTTTCGTCATGTAAATTGCTAACGAATTCATCTCGTTAAAATTTAGGGTGTCAGCACCAAACTACTTTAAGGGAAGATCAAACTCGACAGAAGCAGGTAGGCTGTGAAGGTGGACTGACACTAATGTGACCCTATGCAGGTGGTTCCCAGTTGACTCAACAAATCTAATTTATTTGATGCATGTACTATTTAAATTAATCTGAAATTAAATTGAATAATAAAATTATATAGACTTAGCAACATAACACGACACTCACCACAATTTTCAAGTAAGCAAGCAAAACAAGTTCTCCCTCGCACGAAGGGATTTCAACTATAACTTGCACGAATGAGTTATATATAGGAAGATATGAAAACGAAACAAGAGCGCATACAAGACAAGATTTTCAAACAAGTATGCAATATTCATCCAAATATTCAATATTAGTAGATAAAGCATAGTACACGATACTCACGAATAAGAAGATCCGGCAGCGGGAAGTGATGGCGGGTGGTTGTCACTCGTACAAGACGGCTTTGGTAGCAGAAAATAGGGCGGTGGAGGGACGAATCACGATTGGCAAGTGGGTGGAACGAGCAACGCATGGCTGGTGTAGGGAGTCAGCGGCGCTGGCGACTAGTTGGAAAGGGTGGCGGTCATAATGAGAGTCTGAGAAGATGCATGCGGTTGGCAAGTGGTTGGACGGTGAGCGTTTGGCTGCGATCGAGACTGGGGTGGCTCGTGGGTTGTAGTAGGGCTTAGGGTGAGCGTTTGCGGGTAGCGACAGGAACGGGAGGGGGTGTCCTGTTGTGCGGCAGCAACACGAGATTTAGGCGGTTTTCTACTGGATCAGGAGCTGGCGACGAGAGGTTTACGAGTTTGAGCTGGATTTAGAGTGATGGGGGTAGTGCGGCTGGGATCGGGACTGGGAAGAGGTGCGTGGATGGAGTATGTTGTAGGCCTACGGGAGGGGGCTAGAGGACGAAAACCAGGAAAATAACCGGGAGGTCACACTCCGGGATCTCACGACGTCGCACCACAATCTGATTGTCGGCTCTGGAATTTTTTACAAGGCTAACTATGCCTCACCAAGGCAAACATCACCCTTATTTATAATAAAAGAGGCTAGGGCACCCGACGTTAACGACTATGTTTGGCCGTTATGCCCGGTGTCCGATTAATATTATATATATTATATATATATATAGGAAAACAACTCTCCGGACTCGCTCGTAGTTGCGGCTCAAACTAACTGATCTGGTTGCTCACTTGCTAAAAGAGATGCCACCTATTATGGCGAGTCGTAGAATGGGGCCTCACATGTCAAAGAAGTATCCCCATAAGGGGAAAAATTGTTTTTGGTCCTCTTCGAAGTCCTAGACCCGAGGGAGAGCAATAATTGTGTCTGTTTCATCCCTAATATCATATTGCTGTACTTTTGGGTCCTATATTTTTTTTCTTCCACAAGGAAACTTGTTTCCATTTCGGATTTACCTACGGATAATGTACCACACTGCTAGTGTAAAAAAGTTTTGATATTTGGAATCTCTCTTTTTTGAATTTTACCGGACTCACATTATTTTTTAATAATTTATATTCGCTATATTGTCTTTACATTTTCTAAATTTTTATGCTGTTCTTTTGATAGGTAGAATCTGGCAGTGTTGTAATTGGGGCATCAGTGCTTATTGAGGGAACTTTGGTAAGAAGTGAAGGATCTAAGCAGAAAGTGGAGCTAAAAGTGGCAAGGCTGGCAACGGTAGATATATGGAATAATTGCTGTTATACTCTTTTCTGATGCACTTCTAGTTACAATTAGCCGAACAGAAGTTACAGATTTGAAACTACTATCTAACGATATCAATGGATGTATTTTTTGCTGCGGATTATCCCTAAATTATTATTTAGAATGATCCAATTGTCCACTTGAATCCAATATGTACTTTAGATGTCAAAACTTGATTTATTAATTAGTTAAAGTTTTATTTCTTGGTGAAAGGTAGATTTTAAGTCTTAATTGGGATACACAAATAGTCAAAGCTCATATACATATGTATGTGTGCGTATTTCTGATAGATTTGAACTTCAACATATTCTAGAATTGTTCTTGCCTTATTTTACATTACCACGTGCTCAAAATAATTATTTTGTGTATCACTGCTCAAACATGTTCTTCTGATCGTATAATGTCAAGGATTCAGTTTTTGAGCAGTTATGTGATAAACTTGCATTTTTTTCTTAAATCAAAGTCTGCTTAATTATTTATAAATATAACAATTAGCTCTGCAATTCAACATTTGCCTTTCATATTCTTGTTTCATCACCATTTCATAAGAGAAATACTTCCTGACATGCTAGTGCCCTTAATCAGATTGGGAATAGTGATCCTTCAGCTTATCCTATCCAAAAGAAGAGAGCAAGCAGAGAATTTTTGCGAACTATTGCTCATCTTCGCCCTCGAACTAACACATTTAGCGCGGTATGATCTTGTATTATGCTCATTATTTTTCTTTTACTGTTATTGCTACTCTATTAAATCCAATGTTGTTTGAGTATGGATTTCACAAAAATGTTGCGGGGATATGATTTGAACGCAGGACCTCATGGTTATGAGCGTTGTGGGCTACCAAACGGCTTTACTTCGAGCTAAACAGCAGGGAACTCATGGACGAAGTTTAATAAGTTGGCCCCTCTACCATTTCTATACAAATAGAATTGTCTATTTATACAAATGATAAAGGGGTCTTTCAGAGATTTGCCATATTTTCTCTGAAACAGAAATATTTTTCCTGTTTAGTATGTCTCCATTAGCCACTCACATGTGAGGTGTAGATGGTGATGTGCCGAGTCCTCTATTCAAGATCTTTCAGTTTGCGAGAATGAAATGCTCATTTGAAATTTTGTGTGTGGAAGATGATGTACCTAACTTGTTTTTCATTGTTCCAATATGAAAAACTTTTTCTGCTGCATTATTCAAAAATGCAAAAAACATATAGCTAGGTTTTTTCCCCAGTATAATTATATTCACTTTCTTTATTATTAAGAAGAAAATTGTTTTTCATTTTCAAGTTTGCTTATCAAAGTCTGCATGTATCTCAGTAAAAATTTCTCCAGCCTTTTATTTTTATCTTTTTATATTATTTTTTCAAATAAACCTATTGAATGGTAGACATGATGTAATAAATCTTTATATAACTTTTAAACATTCTTCACAGTTTTGTGCCAGAGGAACAAGATTAAATATACCATGCATCCGAAAAGATAACAAAAGACATCCATGCCTTTACTTTTACATTATTTAAGCAGTGCCCATACCACTATTACGAAGATACTTTATCAATGGTCTAAAGCACAGTTATCCCTTTGTCTTCTTTCTTGCATGGTTTTATGATGCTAACAAAGAATGAGCTTGATAGTGAAACTTAAGTTGAGATCTTTGAGATGCATCTTTTTAGTAAATGTTTTTAATGTGGCTTGGTACTATTGAGAACACTTAAGATGGTAGTTTGTAATGTTTCCACTTTTCATTGAATTTCCTTAATATTGGAAGCAATGATCTAATTATGCACTGAATCTGTATATTCAGTCATATCGAAGAGTAGAAGTGATTGGAGAATCATTTCCAAGGTGATTCTACTTGTGTTCTTTTGATTTACAATATAAATCCTTTTGTATTGAAGTATTGGTTGTCTCAGACGCTTATTTTTTTACCACGTGCACATTTTGTATGATAAGTAATGCAAGTTATCTCTTAACAATACCATGTAGCCTACTTTATGCATGCTTAGTAGGTGATTGTAGTACTTGTATGAATTTTTCTTGTGATCTTTGTAGGTTACAAGAGTGAGAAATGCCTTGGCATATGCAACACACCAATTTTTCCAAGAAAATGGATTTGTTTGGATCTCAACTCCTATTATTACTGCATCAGACTGTGAAGGTGCAGGAGAACAATTCCGTGTTACCACTTTGGTATAAACATCACCTTTTATTTATTTTCTTGCAAATTTTCTGGACCGTAATCTTGTGTTGGTGATTAATGATATTTTTCATGTTCTCTCTTTTCTACTAAATTTATTATTTCATCAAAAACGCCGCCCATTTACATCTATCTTGGCACTATTGTAGATGTTCATTATTTGTGCTCTCATCTCTATGTAATCTTTCTACTAAGTAGACGTGCATAAAATTCCTGAGCCTGAAAGCCTGGCCCGAGCAGTCTACCTGGTTAGGTTAGGGCATAGGCCCATTCTAGGATCAGGGGGCCTTCACAATCCCCTTTTTGGTTGTGGCTTGGCCTGGTGCCAGGACCGAGCCGGGACCAGTCCAGGCGGATCAGGGGCTGCACCTGGACGCCTCAGAGACTGACACCTGGACGCCTGCCCAACTTTATTGTTGGGCAACGCCAACTTTAAATCTTGGCGCTGCCCAGCTAGTCGCCCACTGGGTGGAGGCCAAACATTTAATGTTTAAATGTTTGGCCTCTCCTAGTGGCGTAGTTGTCCAGTTTTGGTCTGGCCTGGCCTATCAAACTCAGTCAGGCCCCTTTTCAAAGGGGTTAAGGGGGACCTTGGCCTGGTCACAAAAAGCCTATCCTGGCAGGCCCGAGTCTTCCCTGGTCGTGTTGGGCTTTTTTTACACCCCTACTACTAAGATAAATTAAGAGTGCATAACCAATATTTAGAGGCATTGCAATTTGCCCTCGTTTTGTGGTACTTTTCTCATTGTTTCCACTTTCATCCCACTTGAAGCCACCCCATCGTCATCCATGAAGTCACTGCATCTCTCCGATGACTATCAATTGTATGCAGGCTAGACTTTCACGAGGCTTCGTGACCGACCCCATCGTGGTTCGCGCCGATGCCACCTCGCGTGACGATGTCTTCGCGATCCTCACAAAGAGGTTGGCGCGTTGCCTGGACCTCTCGCTTCGTCTGCCTCCTGCGGAGTGTCCTACAGTCTCCTGCCGACAACCTACTTTCTCTATTCACCCTTCCCACCAAATCGCGGAAACCTTAGTAGGTCTCCATGTCATGACGCTCACCTCGATGGAAGTCACAATATGGGCGGTCCTTCTGTGTTGCTGCTGTCGGGCTTGGACGCCTCGGCGACCTCCTCGTCGGGAGATTGCCATCGACTCGCGAGGTGGAGAGGGGTGGCGCCCTCCCCGCTCGTCACCTCGGCAGTTCTCGGGCAAGTGGTAGCGATCTCACCAGAAGTTGCGAGGTCCACCTAGCTTCCTCCATGGTGTTGTCTCGACGGGCACGAGATGTCTCCTGTCTAAGTGTGTGGGTCATTGTTGCGGTGTGTGTTGGCGTTCTTCCTCTCGTCTTCTCTCTGGCCTCTTTATTTCCTCATGTCGCTGGTCCTAGTTGGCTCTGGATGTTCCCCCGGGTCAGCCGCGTCAGTGGGGAGAGGAAGGATATGTTCGTCGCCTCGCCCTATATATATTGGTTCGCCCGGTCGACGAGTTCTTTGAAAGAGACCATGGGGGGTCGCGCCAGACCTTCAACTTGAGCAACCCCTCCTGCAGCCTGCAAATCATCGCGAGTTTAAGTGTATATCCATCAACGTCTTGAATCTCCGCGACCTCCTCCTGAAAGCAGTTGACGTAGTGCCTCAAGGTCTTATGTGCTCCCTGGTTAATCGATAAGAGCGTCTGCGCCTTTCTTCCTCTTACTACAGGTTGCGAACCTCAACATTAGCTCGCAGTGAAGGTCATTGAAGCAATAAATTGAGCTCGTCAGGAGACAATGGAACCAATCGCGGGCTTCCCTTTCAAAGTCGCAAACAACTGACATTTGAAGGCGTCAATCACATTGCTGATCGAGACAATGCCCTCAAACCAATGGAGATGGTTGAGCTGGTCGTCTCACCCTGAATAGTTATTCAGAGCTGACATGCGGAATCCTGCGGGAACAGGTGCCATGAATATCTCCTCGCAGAACGGGTTCACTGTCTTAGGATGTTGGCGAGGTGGGCGAAGACGATCCTCTTGATCAAATTCAGGTCGCAGCGTGTATCCGCTCTAGACGCTTGCGTTCCTCCTCCATGGGCGCCTTCTCGTGTTGCTAAGGTGGTTCCGGGGTCTCGAGGCAGCAAATGTTGGGGGAGGTGTTGCTGTGGTGTCGGCCCGGAGCGTGAGGTGACCCCAAAGGATCTCCTCTACCCACATAAATCATCAAAATTTTCCATCGGGATGAACTCGCTCTGAGCTTGCTGAATCTCGCGATCTGATTCTTGTTCGTTCTCCCTCGCCATGACTTCAGAGTTTTTTCTTCCTTTCCCCAAAGTCTACTTTCACCGCACCAAAATGTTGAGGCTGAGAACTCGGCTTCAAAGTTCGTATTGCAGTATGGGCCGAGGTTACATGCCCACCAAAGTAATAATCGCAGATGAGATCCAACAAACAGGAAAGAAATAGAGATTTTATTGCTTTTAAGTTACAAAGAAGCCACAAATTGGAGGTTCCGCTGCACACCGAAGAGTGTATAGAAACTCCCTCTCCCAAACAAGATGTTGTGCTAGGTTGGAGGGGGGAAGTAGACTCAAAATAAGAATTGACAGCTCGTTGATTCCAGGCAAGGACCATTGTGAGATGTTAGCACTACCTCTCCCCCTCGACGATGAATCATATTTATAGGTAGTGAGGGGGGGGGATACCCCCTACCCAGAGGTGGGCCCACCCTTATGTGAGTTCTTCCTGGTTGCCGACAAGCTGGGGCGAGCTGATATGGTGGCCTGGCAAAGTGAACCTCTGTCCCCTGCTAGTTTGCGGCAAGCCTCCCCTCGTGGGGGCTTTTTGGTAATTATCACTTATCCGACTATCCTCTATTGATCTCAAAATACGGGTCGTACAATTATGTTCTAAAATACAGTTGTAATCCTATGTAAAAAAACTAAAAATGGTTTCGAACCATGAATCTAAAAACTTTCAGCATTAATATTCTCAATCGTTTATTTATTCTCTTTGCTTCTTGCTCTATTTTCTTCATTTTTTGAGACATTTTTCACTTGGGATACCCATGCCAGAAAGGATTCAACATAGCCAACTTCCTTGTTACAATGTTACCATAAGATAGAGTATGGTCTTTAATGAGAAGGGAGTATTTGGATTGAAATTGAATTGAGTTATTATCTCTCTCCCCCTCATCCTCCTCACCTTTTCTCCTCTACATTTTCTTCCTTTCTACTTCTCCCCTATATATATATGTCTACTCTACACTCTATCAGTATGTCTACATCTATTTGTAGGTGCATGCATATATATTTTGATCAAAGCTACATCTTACTCGATTAGATCCATCCTCAATTCGATGTAAACATTCACGTGCATGGCTTACTTCTTTCATCTGTTCTTAAAATCTTCGTTGTTAATTAAAACTTTTTTCTATACTTTGGATGCACCTAATTTAATTGAAGTAATTAGTTCTCATCCCTGCCTTTTCACTTCATTTTATACATCTTCCTCTTGCCTCCTTAGTACCTAACATACTATACAAAGCTTCAAAAACTGAAGCTGGCTTTACTCTCTAACTTTGCAAATCTTCTGGTTTCCATATGATTATTTTATGTAAATATGAGTTTTTTTAATCATTCTTTGAAGATAGATTTATTTCATTTATTCACCTTTTTACTTTCTTACTCCACCATTAATCTTATGTTTTAGTATTTATTAGTACACTAATTCCACAAATATCATGTACTAAATGCTAAGGATTAGGCTAGTAACTCTTGACTTACCCTACTTTCCTTTAGTTTGATTCTTCTTAGACTATGTTCGTTTGGACGGAATTGTAATTGGATTTTGGCATTGGGACCTAGCCAATTCTGATGTCGTTAGGAATGAATATAGATTACCTTGAAATGAATTCCACAAAATTCGGCATGATTTCCAATTTTATTTTGCAATGAAATTGGAATTGATCCATCCAAGTCCAATTCCAAGAACCCAATTCCATCCAAGCAGCCTTGAAGTTATATTATATTGGTGTGTTTGAATGAAAACTTCCATTATTTGCTCATGTGGCATTTTGTAAGCATTGAAGCATCTAGATTTTTACTGACCTACCTGCTGAGCTTTGGGTGCCTATCTACTTAGAACATGTGAACCTGATGAGGTACTAAACTCGTAATCCTGAAATCTGTAGTGTTACCTGTATTTGATTAAATTTTGTCTTGAATATATAGTTAACCGGTTTCCACGCCGGTCAGATACTTTGGTTATTTGAATATAGGCTTGTTCAACTGCTAGAGCTTAAGACCTTTTTTTATTTGATTTTTTTAGTTATGTATGAAAGAAATTTTGTATACTTCTCATGTAAAGTCCACATGGGGCTGCATGAGTCGTTAATCTGTATAAGTTGCTATTATTTTTTGTTAGCACGCTTAATTTGGTAGTTCATTTTCTTTATGTTCCTCATTGCGCAGTTCTTTCCTCTAAGTACAAAAAATAAACTATTTCTTTTCATTCTTCCGATTCACTTATAATTTGCAGATTCCAAGTACAAGGGAGGGCGATAATATTCCTGTTGATGTAGTTCCTACCGCTAGGAATGGGACTATTGATTGGTCACAAGTGAGTTACTTTGCACTTGTGCTGATAGTAGCAACTTTAGCTGTGCTGGGCATTTTGGTATTGACTTATGAGAACAAGTTATCAATAAGTTATATTTTTTCCTTAGTCACCTTTATTTTGTTTATTTCTCTCAGTGCTTGATACCTTATTATATGATCATTTTAAGTTTTAGCTATCTGATTGAGTTATCAAAATATTTGGGCTTGATTTTAGTTTTCGATGTCTGTTACCGCAGTTTGTTATGAGGCTGTATAATGGAAGAGAATTGCAACGATTTTTTTTGTTTTTCATTACTTTCATATGGCCTTGCTGGTATAGGGTTTCAGTTCATGAAAATAGTTAATATTTAGTTACCATGTCCATGCACTCAACAACTTTAGTATATTATAGTTAACATGTGTATGGACCATATCACTTAATGTTAAGAGAAATAATTTTGAATTAAAATATACATTATTAAATTGTATAAGACGTCTAAAATAAGTAACTTAGTTCGAATAATAATGTTGTTTTGTATTTGAAATACATTATTTTATTTTGTAATACACACTTTGGAAAAATATTGATCACAAAATATGTACTTAAGTTTTAATAATAATGTTGTTTTGTATTTGAAATACATTATTTTATTTTATAATACACACTTTTGGTATGGTATATACAAGGTGTCATACTCTAATTAAGGTTTTAATAAGCTATAAATATAGATATATTTCTTATGGATTCACTTTTATATATAGGTTAAGCACATCCAATTTATTTTTACTCATGAAAGTGATATTGTATTCAAATAACAGGCTTTATGGATAGTTGTTACCCAATAGTCATTAGTTACCCTGGAGAGTGCTTAGCTGGTAATTACATTATTAATAAGGGTTATCTGCTGAGACTTCCCCTACAACTTTGCATAATTTCAGTGACTTCTCCTCTATATTTCAAAACTACAAAAACCTCCCATTTAAGTTTACATGTTTAAAAAAGGGTAATGATAATTGTAGAGAAGAGCGAAACTTGTATGTATTACTTGTGTTATCAAATACAAGGAGAGAATACATATTTATAGGAGAGAAGAGAGGAGAGAAAATCCTATACACAATGTGGGACTAAATGAGAGAGAGAGAAATAAATACATAATAAATACAATAATGGACCTAACTATGGGCCTTTGATATGGACTTTTCTAACACTCCCCCGCAAGCTGGAGCGTACAAATCATAGACGCCAAACTTGGATAAGCACTGATGATAGAGAGTACTGGACAGTGCCTTTGTGAGGACATCCGCAACCTGTTCAGTACCCGGAACATGCTTCAATTCAATCTTCTTCATCTGGACTTTCTCTCGAATGAAGTGGCAGTCTACCTCAATATGTTTTGTTCTCTCATGAAAGACGGGATTCTTGGCTATGTGTATTGCAGCTTGGCTGTCACAGAGAAGGAGAGCAGGTGAGGGAAGCTTCATACAAAGATCCGTGAGAAGGCTTTCAAGCCACGTTAGTTCTGATACTACCGATGCCATTGCCCGATATTCTGCTTCAGCTGAAGATCGTGCAACCACTGCTTGTTTCTTGCTCCGCCAGGTGATCAAGTGTCCTCCAAAGTAAATGCAAAAACCACTTGTTGATCGCCGATCATCTATGGACCCAGCATAATCAGCATCTGAATATGCGACTAGATTTGGAGTTGAAGCTGAGGTTTTGTACACAAGGCCTTGACCAGGAGCTGTCTTAAGGTATCAGAGGATTCGTTCAACAGCCTGCAAGTGAGAACTCCGAGGGGCATGCATGTATCGGCTGACAATACCTACAGCGAATGATATATCTGGTCTTGTCACGGTGAGGTAGATTAATTTTCTGACCAGACGACGATAATACTCCGGATTTTGCAGCAGAAGATCAGTGTCAGATGCCTGAGCAGAAATCCTGTGATTCACATCCATTGGAGTGTTGACTGGCTTGCATCCAGAGTAACCCGCATCGTGGAGAAGGTCGAGGCAATATTTCCGCTGAGAGAGGACGAGACCATCAGATCGTCTGGCGACTTCTAAACCTAGGAAGTAGTTGAGATTTCCTAGATCTTTTGTCTGAAAGGCAGTGCTGAGATGTTGTTTGACCTTCTGTATCCCTTTGACGTCATCTCCAGAAATGACGATGTCATCCACATAAACTACCAGAATGACTGTTCCAGTTGGCTGATGGCGAATGAACAGAGAGGAATCTGCCGAGCTCTGTTTGAAACCAAGTACCCGATGTTCCTTGCTGAACTTGTTGAACCAGTTTCGCGGGGATTGTTTGAGACCATACAGAGATTGCAACAGTAGGCAGACCAGTGACTCCCCCGTGGTCTCAAACCCGGGAGATTGTTCCATGTACACCGTCTCCTGTAGATCGCCATTGAGGAACACATTTTTGATGTCCAATTGATAGAGTGGCCATCGTCGATGTACATCAACAGAGATGAGCACACGAACGGTATTCAGTTTCGCCACTGGAGAAAAGGTTTCCTCATAGTCAATGCCATGTTGTTGAGTATATCCACGAGCGACCAAACGAGCTTTCAGCCGATCAATAGTGCCATTGGGAGCATGTTTGATAACAAAGACCCACTTACAGCCAACTGGTTTCTGACTCGGAAGGGCGGGGTACCAGAGTCCAGGTTTTGTTTGCCCAGAGAGCGGTCATTTCCTCTTCCATGGCAGCGCGCCAGCCAGGGTGTTGGAGAGCCTCCTGCACTGAATTAGGAATAGCCACAGTAGACAAAGAAGTAGCCAGAGTTTTAAGTGGAGGGGAGAGACGATGCAGGGATACGTAGCTCGCCATTGGATGAGCTGTGGACTCTGTTACCGGATCAGCAGGACTTGGAGCACCAGAGGACGAGGACGACTGCGCAGGGGCAACGGGGCGGGAGTTGCGACGGGAATAAACCTGGATAATAGGTGGCTGGCAGGGAGGCAGAGTAGGGAGTGGTTGTGGTAGAGGTGTTGGAGGAGGCGTGTTAACCGGAAGGATGGGTCGCATGACAGGTTGTGGGAGAGTAGGTGATGGAGAATGTGTTGCTGGAGCTGGAAAGAATGGCAGGTCTTCCCGGAAGGTTACGTCAGCGGACACCAAAATTTTCCGAGTGAGAGGAGAATAACAGACGTAGCCTTTCTGTGTATGGGAGTAGCCAACAAACATTTGTTTAGTCGCTTTGGGATCTAGTTTGTCCGCAGATGGTCCCATGGAGTGAACGTAACACGTACACCCGAAGATTCGAGGTGTGAGAGGGAAGGCCGGAGTAGAGGGAAAGAGAAGACTGAACGGACTGACATTGTTGAGTACGGAGGAGGGAAGGCGGTTTATAATGAAGCAGGCGGTAGAGATCGCAAAGTTCCAATAGATCTTAGGAACGTTCATGTGAATCATGATCGAGCGGGCCATATCAAGGAGATGTCGGTTCTTTCGTTCGGCCACACCGTTTTGTTGAGGGGTGTAGGCACATGAGGTTTGATGAATAATCCCGAATTCAGAGCATAAGCTCGAAAACTCATTTCCAGTGTATTCGCGAGCATTATCGGTGCGTAGCGTTTTGACGGTGGTGGAGAAGTGATTGCGGGTTTCAAGGATAAATGCCTTAAACACACGAGGTAATTCAGAGCGTTCACAAAGTAAGTATAGCCATGTTGTGCGGGAGTAATCATCAATAAAAGTAATGAAATAACGGAATCCAGAGATACTACAAATTTTATAGGGACCCCAGATATCGGAATGAATAAGATCAAAAGGAGCGGAGCTCCGAGTACAATTTGCAGGAAAGGATGAACGCGACTGTTTGCCGAAAATACATGATTCACATTGAAATGCAGGAAAAGATACATCGGGGAGTGCCTTCTTGAGGATGGGGAGGGGAGCATGGCCGAGACGCTGATGCCAGTCAGCAGAAGAGACAGAGGCGAGGATGGTGGGAGAATCGTCGAGAAGGTAGAGCCCGTTGCGCAGCTGCCCTTTACCAATGGTAGTCCCCGTCCGTCGATCCTGTATCAGAAAAGAAGAACGTGAAAAAGTTTCAGAGCAATCCAAATCAGTAGTGAGACGGCTAACAGAGAGTAAGTTAAACGGGGAGCCCGGAACATGGAGTGCCGAGCGGAGAGAAATGGATGGGCTGAGAGATAGGTCAGCTGAGCCGGACACAGGGACAGTCGCTCCATTGGCCACAGTGATACACGTCGGATGAGGAGCACCCGAATATGTTGGTGGCTGAAGAGAGGTGATATGATGAGTGGCACCCGAATCCACTATCCAGCGAGGACTAGTGGAGAGACAAACGATACCTGGGCTGGAGACGGAGGCGACCGAGGCAGGTGGAGTTATCATCCCTTGGAGTTGCTGGAACTGTAGGCGGAGAGCCTCAAGATCGGCACGAGAGGCCGAGGAGCTATCTTCAACGACTGCAGCAGTCGGTCGTGGAGGACGAGGATTGCCAGTCTTCCGAAAGCAGGTGGACTCATAATGGCCATCACGACCACAGAACGAGCACTTTGGCCGCCCTCGTCCACCACGACCCCTTCCACGGTAGGCCGACCGACCTCCTCGGCTAGAAGGAGAAGGAAACGAAGTAGCCGGGACATTTTGGAGAAGAGCCGGTGAGGGAGGAGCAAGTGCCTCCGGAGGTTGTGATACTTTGAGTAGCATGGAGCAGACAGCCGATAAGGAGGGAGTGGGAGTCGAGGCCAAGACTTGTGCCCGAATACTCAGAAGATGTGGAGGAACACGGGCCATTAGCATAGCAATGCAGACGACCTCCCTTTGCGCGCGCTGAGTGGCATGATCAGAGGTAGGTAGCTGGTGTTGAAGCCATGCTTCGGAGAGTGATTTGACCCGAGCGACAATAGAAGTAATGTTTGGTCGACTGGTGTCCAGAGCCTGAAGGTCAGAGATAATGTCGAAGAGACTTTGAAGGCTATCCTTGCCGGAGTATAAGGAGTGGAGCTCGTCCCACATCCCTTTGGCCGTGGGTAAATACATGACCATTTCATATGGTTCGCCCTCCAAAGAGTTAAGGATCCAGGTCTGGACCCGATCATCATTCTTGAGCCATTCAGGAGGAGTAGGAGCCGGGGGATCATTGGTAAGATGAGCCAGAAGCCCCTTGGCCTGGAGGACCCGACAGATTGAGTGACCCCAAGGAATGAAGTTTTTCTTCCCGGAGAGGGAGAGAGTAGTAATCCGCAGCTCATCACGGAGCTCACTAGGAGAGTGCTGGGGAGCGGTCTCGGGAGGCAGAGGCGAGGAGTGTTGGGGAGCGGTCTCAGGAGGCAGAGGCGAGGAGTTCTCAGACGAGCCCATTATAGCAGAGAAAGCGGCGGACTGAAGAGTAGAGAGCAAGCCGGCAGGAAGGAGAGCTAGACCGCACGGTCACGTGAGCACACGATTGCTGGTAGTAGCTCGGAAGAGGGAGCTCGCAGAGGGAGATCGCTGGACAGGAGAGCCCGCCGGACTGGAGCTCGCTGGAGGTCGCTGGAGATCGCGTGAGAGCTTGCTGGAGATCGTGCGGCTAGCAGAGGAGACCGCTGGAGATTGCTGCGAGGAGGTAGCTGGAGATCGCTACGAGCAGGAGGGCGCTGGAGATCGCTGCGAGCAGAGGATTCCAGGAGGTCGCGACTATGAGACCGGCGGAGGAGATCGCTGCGGAGGAGATAGCTGGAGATCGCTGGAGAGATCGGCAGAGGAGGCCGCTGAGATTTGAGATGGCGCTGGCGGTCTGCGAGTAGAAGAGCGCTGGGACTTGAGATGAGCTCGCAGAAGAAGCTCGCTGAGGAAGAGCGCAGAAGAAGCTCGTCCGAGAGAGATACGATCGCCAAGGAGGCGGAAAGAGAGAAGACGATGGCGGGACCCACGCGGCAGATGGAGGAAGTTATAAAAACCCAGCAGAGAGGGAAGCGTGGGAGGTTGGGAGTAATGCGGGAAGCAGCGGCAGGAGGAGCGGTCTCAGGAAGGGTGGGCGGTCAGAAAACGGGAGACCGGAAAAATTGGATCTATGCCTCTGATACCATGTAGAGAAGAGCGAAACTTGTATGTATTACTTGTGTTATCAAATAAAGGAGAGAATACATATTTATAGGAGAGAAGAGAGGAGAGAAAATCCTATACACAATGTGGGACTAAAGGAGAGAGAGAGAAATAAATACATAATAAATACAATAATGGACCTAACTATGGGCTTTTGATATGGGCTTTTCTAACAATAATCATACCTCAAATATAGCTATTTATACCCATTTCTTTTTCTTTTTAAAAAAGAGGCATTTATTAGGCCTAAAATAAACCTAATTGTACTCACCCCCTTCTCCCTCACGCACTCACGATTTCTTACGGAAACAGCGCCTCCCCTATCCCGATCTTCTCTGAACGCCCTCCTGCCCCCATTCTGCCGCCCACCCGAGCGAATTCCGGCCGGCTTTTACCTTCCACTGCTTATACAAGTAAAACATCGAGCGATTTTCAACTGCTAATACCTTCCACGATACACGCGTCTCATGGTTTAGCCTACTTTCCCTTCCGCAGGAAATCGAGGAAACTCGCCCCGCCATATCGCGTGATATTGCACAACGACAATTTCAACAAGCGCGAATACGTCGTGCAGGTGTTCATGAAGGTCATTCCAGGGATGACACTCGACGCCGCGGTGACGCAGGACGGTCCTATGTGATGGGGAAAACACATGAATGAACTCCTACATGCGACCATACATAAATCCGACGGTTTACTTGCAACAATGAATATTTATAAAGCAATAATAATTTGATTGGCCATAAAGAGTTAAAGCTCTCAAATATGAAAACACGTGAAGTCGTATAAGTGCAAGAGTGCCAGAAAATCAAATACTATTTAAATGAGAGATTACAAAGACTAAAACAATTGAATGCAAATTTATAAACCACTATCTCTTCTAGTAGAGAACAAACACAAGACCCAACGGTAAAGAAATCAACACACAAACCTTGATTACCAAGACTATAAAGAAGGGAGGGCTGGAGACGCTTTAAGAGGGTTGCCGGGACTGGATTTCAGCAAAAGCAGGGACTGCACTTGGCTGTCCAGGAATGGAGACAGCAAATAGGAAGGTGCAGGGGGCTGTTTTCAGCAGCGAGCAAGAGGAGTCTGCTGTTCTGGATGGTCTGAACAACAATCGGGATGGTAGGGTGGCTGTATGAGATGAGTGGAGGCTTGGCCGGGCTTTGGATGGTTGTAGGATGGCTGGATTGCATTCAGGCAGCAATTACAGGGAGGTTTTGGGGGCTGCTAGAGGTGGTAGAAGGTGGTTCCACGTGAGATTCTAAGGGAGAGGGCTGCTGAAGGGAAACAGGGAGGTGGTAGAAGGTGGTTCCACGTGAGGTTCTGCGGGAGAGGGCTGCTGTAGGGAAACAGGGGGAGGAGGTTCGGCTGTCAGGATGATGAGGGAGTTAGAGGGCTGTCAGTTAGGGGGATTTATAAGTGGTTCCACGTGAGAATTACTAGAGGAATCAACGTAGGGATGACATCAATTTGAAGGGGAAGTGGGGCGGAGTTATGGCTTGAAATTAGGAAGTAACTCTTTTAATTTAGGAGGTGGAGTTAGTGGGTGGTTAGAGGTAGTTATGGTGGTTATGGGTAGTGGTGGAGGGTGGTGGCTGGTGGTGGCCGGAGGTGGTTTCCAGTGGTGGTGGAGGTGGTTACCAGTGGTGGTGGTGGTCGCCGGAGATGTTTTCCGGTGATCGCCGGAAAATCCCAAATGATGGAAATAAGTGTGGGAGGTGCAGGGGAACCACCGTAGGTGGTCGGTGACGAACTCCGGTGATCGCCGGAGATATTTTTATGGGGTAAAGGGGGCTGTTTTGTGGGGGATGAAGGTGGTGGTGGAGGGGGAATTTGGGGACCGGCTATATGAGTTGTGGAGGGAGGTGATGAGGGGGGTGGCGGTGGCTCCACGGCAGGGTGCAGGAGAGGAGGGGGCTGACTGTTTTCAGGGGAGGAGGGGGTGGATGGCCGGCTGTAGCTTGTGGTGGAGGAGGAGGAGGGGTGGATGGCCGGCTGTAGCTTGGGGCGGAGGAGGAGGAGGGGTGGTGGATTGGCCTGCTGCAGTAATTGAAGGGGAGGAGGGCTGAGTTGGCCTGCTGCAGTGAATGAAGGGGAGGAGGGGCTGGGTTGGCTGGCCACTAGAGGAGGAGATATGGCTTGGCCGGCCAAGGGTTAGGGAAGGGAGGGAGGAGGTAGACCAGAGCTTCGCACCCGGGGTTCGGCTTCGGCACCAAGTTGACCAAAGAACGAGCTTCAATACTCCATTCTTCAATGCCTAAAATGAGAGCCCTCACCCTCTATTTATAGATTCCTAGGGGACAACGGACGGCTATGATTGACCGAACGTCCCGACTCAAAAATACATAAAAATACAACTCGAAACGAAAAATGAAAAGAACAAATAATGTGACGATCGTCGATCCGCATAAAATGCATGGTTCTGATTCCCCATCACGCGGTCAACGTGATGCAGGAGGCGCACCACAACGGGCTGTCTGTCGTGATCATCTGCGCTCAGGCCGACGCCGAGCAACACTGCATGCAGCTGCGGGGCAATGGTCTTCTGAGCTCGATTGAGCCTGAAGGCGGCGGGTGCCGAGGGATCATAATTCATTCCACCCCTGGAGCTGAGCTCATAGATTTATCAGAAATCTTAACCCTATATAAATATATTTGTATATAAACATATAATAATCTGTGAAATGCATGAGGTTGGTTCCTAATTCCTATGGGGGGAGATATAAAGATTGAGATTGTAGTTGTGCTGATGTGAGATTAATTCAACATGTGTTTGCATGTGGTATTCACATTTCACAATACTGCTGGCTGGGTATTTCAAATGTTATCTGGCACATGATGTGAATTGATAATTTTGTAGTTGTTGTTGTACTTCCCATCTTATTGTATTATTTTGCTGTAGATGTGTTCGCAGTTATTTTTTATATATGCCTACTTTTATCTCTAAATTTAATTTTTTTTAGAAATCATTTTGGGTACAAATAGCGTTGTGGTGTACAATTATAATTCTGCGGGGTACGAATAAAAGTGAGTTACAAATAGCCATATATGGTGTATGATTATCAACACACTTATAAAAACAGAAAGCCTTCTAAGTTTTTTTTACATGTACGTTAGTAATGTAAACTTAGAGGGGAGGGTTTTGTAATTTTGAAAGATAGAAGGGAGTCTCTATAATTATGTAAAGATAGAAGAGTGTCTTTCATAATTATTCCTTAATAATTGTGATTTTTGGAATGCTGTCTCAGGCTGCTGACTTCAAAATTTCAGCTACTTTAATTCATGTTTATTGTTTCGTCAGATTGTACTAATTGGTTATTTGATAATGTATGTCATTCTTGTTTGATTATCTTCATTATGTATCTTACCCAGGATTTTTTTGGGAAACCTGCTTTTTTAACCGTATCTGGTCAACTGAATGCAGAAGTATATGCTTCTGCTCTCTCTGATGTATGACATTCTTTTTTTGCCAAGTTTCCATGTAAATTCTTCAGGCTCATTTCATATTAAGTCAAAGGATGTGCTGACTATTTCCAGGTCTACACATTTGGTCCCACCTTTAGAGCCGAAAATTCAAACACATCAAGGCATTTGGCTGAATTTTGGGTAAATATTACTCACAGGTATATAGTACTTCGGTTTCTCTATATCATAATATTGAAACTTCCATGTGGCTTTGATTGTCGTGAGCAGATGATTGAACCTGAACTTGCTTTTGCTGATTTGAATGATGACATGGCCTGTGCAACTGCCTATCTCCAGTATGTAGTAGGTTTCCTGTAGACTACATAAATTTTCTATCATTTATTGTCATCATTTTTAACATCAGTATCTTTATATCAACTATTTGTGGTCAGCTTTATGAATCCTCATTTTCCCATTGAATGCTTCTTGAGGTGTTAGGACCGATCTACACAATTCATCTTGAATAATATTCATTATATTGAATTTTTTCAGCATAGTCCTTCGACATTAATCTGTCAACTCATCTAATAGGTGATATAGGGTATGCTAGATGCGTGAACTCTAAATTTGCAACCATAGGTGTAGTGCCAGGGAAATAATTTCTTTCTAGCCTAGGATGATGTATGCATGCAAATAAGGATCCAACAATAAATTGCAAGTAATAATAAGAGCATAAATCTCACACAGTTATCACAAACAACAAAAATCAAATAATTCAAACAAGCAAACAAGTTTGGTTTTCCTCCGTTTGGTGGGTCGATAGCTAAATGAGCAAGCGAATAAATCCTGCACGGAGTTATCAATCGTGTAACAAATAAATTAGCGTCGCAAGACACCATTAGTCATATAAGAACCATGTTCTTACAACAATGATGAGAGTAATGAGACCAAACTAGAAAACACTCACAAATGTAGAGTCGTAGTTGACGGCAAGGAGATGCGGAGGTCGTAGAAGCGGTGGTGTCTGTCTTGTATGATGAAAGGAAAGTGGAATGGAGGTTGTATAAGGAGAGGTGGGCGGGTGGGGTGTTTGCTTGAGGAGTGACAAGCTGGGCGAGGTTCTGTGAGAGGGGCTAAGGCTGTCGAGTGGGTGGATTTGGGTTGTAAGGACCTGGATAGTGATTTGGCAGAAGGAGGAGAGGGTTGGGGATGTTGTGTGTGTGTGTGTGGTGGTGGTGGTGGGGGGGGGGGGGGGGGGGTGTATTGGAGGGCAGGTGAGCACTGTGGGGGGTGGGGGTGGGGGGTGGTGCAAAAGTGACCACTGGCTGCTGGAAGTGCAACCACTGGCTGCTTGGAGGATGTTTGGGCAGTGGGCTGAAGGGGAAGGGGCTGTGTTGGGTTTTGACGGTGTCCCAGAGAGGTGGCGACAGGATTTGGATGTAGTAGATAGTGACACCTTGGGGTTTTGTGGAGTTGACACCACAAGAGATCGTCGGATTCTTGGGAAGAATGTCTCCAAAATCTACAATAACCATGACAACGGACCGTACTGTCTTATTTATAATAGAACCTACTTAGGCCACCCATCGTGGACGACTATGATTGGTCTTACACGAGAAGTGTTCGATCTCACTAAATAATACAACAACAACAACAACAACAGAACCCATATAGTCCCCAATCATTGGGGGTATGGGCGGGGGAAGATTGGAAACAGACCTAACCTTTGGCCCTATGCACAAAGTGGCTTCTCTCAGAGGAGAAAGACCGAACCTTTGACAATAAATGCACAAAGTGGCTGCTCACAGATTACCACTGAAATAGTGGCCCCCTATACCGTTATGTTAGTTGCGGAATCATGCCCTCAAATCAAAGCCAAAGACATCAGAGAGGGCAAACCCAAGAATCCATTTTGATTTATGTGCACATAACCATGCTTCCTTCATTCAGCATCCAGAGCATTGGTCTTGCACGGCAGATCTCACTAAATAATACATCAAAATAAAATAAAAAACTCACATAAAAACGTCCAAACGGCATTCCAGACGCATCACAGACTCAAATGATCTGTCGGGCGATGCCAAGTATGGCAGGAGACAAATCTGCCCTGAACGGGCCCAAAACTCATGCTCCAATGTCTCGTCGATTCTCACCAGTAGGTGTATTTTTTTAACATTCGTTGTACATGCATACATCACGTAAGTTTGTCACTCCCATTATTTCTCTAATATAGTCATTCTTTAATTTACCTTTAGTTTTTTCACACATCGATCTTATCATTCTCATTGTTGTCACTCTCAATTTAGTTATCAATAATATTTTTACTGCTCGATGCTCCATGCAAAATCATCAACTTGATTGTGTTTTTATAGAACCTCTAAGTTTCCACAATATCCTCTTATTATATAGTACTTCCGGTTCATTTCTCCATTTTTAATCACCAACCTTTAACTCTCGAGGTTATATCCTTGTGTTTATCGCCATTCTCTTGAATAGCTGATCCGAGGTACTAAAACATGTCATGTATATGTATTTATTCATCTTCGAAGAAGATAGATTGATACATACTAATATCACTCCCACAAAAATTGAATGCCATATAGTGGGTCTTCGTTAGATCAGATGTATCATTGTTTAAAGTTAGTGTGTATATATATATATTGGTTATTTAGTAAATACATCTAATATTAGTTAGTGGTACATCATACATATTTAATAACTTTAACATACCTTTGACACATTTCTTTCTTAATGTGCACCAAATCAAATCTCTTGGCATCGATTATATGAATTTTCAAGTTTAGTAAAGATTATATGAAGATCATTTTTTCATGTACTTTCGCAGTAATTTTTTTACACAAAATGTCAGAATATATAACTTTTGCTTTGTCCACTGCACAATTGGCAAGAATTTGTTATGGGCCTCGGGTCTTGTTCTTGTTATCCTCTTATTGATTGTCTTTTATGTCGCATTTTAAGTAAGTCCAAGTGTTAGGACTTATTTATGATTATGTCACTTATTTACGTTTATGCCCTTTATATAAGTCTATTTTGTAACACCACACCTTAGTTTTACCACAAATCAGCAGTCCGGCCGGGCCCCGTGATAAGAAGCAAACCAAGAAACGGTAATAAAAATTGGTACATAGCTGGTATAAATTAAAAGTGCTAAGAGTACTTACAGCGGAAGTAATAAAAGAGACTAAGGGTAAATGTGTACCTTAAAATCTGATTTCACAGAGCCACTAAAATTTGAAAGAGTCAAAATACTTGAAACACTGAAAATCTTATACATAATATTAGAGAATCCAGATACATGTCAAATATCATAAAACAGTACTGAGGGAATAAAACTATTAAATGGAAACCAACTTTAAGAGGAACATCGACAAGCGCGATCATCCTAGGCGCAACACCCCACCTGTGACTCCTGTAATGAGAAGCCCAAAAATGGGTCAGCCCAACTGAAGAGTAAGAAAGACCATTCTTCTTAGTGACACTAAAAATAATTAATAAAAAAAAACATGATTTCTTGTTTTTAGCTTTTGAAGACGATACTGTTATTCTGCAAAAATAACTATTTATACAATACTATAATATGCATACATTTCTATAAAATACTTAACATAAATGTCTGTTCTAGTTTATAAACATCTTAAACATAATTATTCAAGTTCCAAAAAGAAAGGTTAACTATAATACCATTTCTAAATTTCGTCGTATGCTGAGTGATGTTTGTCTAGTGATTATTCTTCTTAAAATCTTATGCTGAGGAACTGTTTATGCGCATTCTAACGATTCGAGTCACATCTAGCGAACACAGAGGTTCTAATGTCTCACGGACATAGACTCGCATCTTCTGGATTTCTATTGGAGAAAACGTCTCCCTGTATTTGAGGCTCATAGGGTCTACTATGCCCCTTGAGTAAGATAGTGCGCCTCTATCTTTCACGATGGAGAGAGTCTCAATCATGCCTCCTAATTATCTTCCTTTACCAGTTGGATTTTTTATAATTATTAGACCGACTAATCATATGTCGTATTGAACATTAATATCTAGATATACGTGGTTGTATATTATTATAATTATCCTCCTTCTATACGAGGAAATTCAAACTATGCATATAATTATCTGGTATGTCTAACCAAAAAGAATAGAATTTCTTACAGTTGCGTTGCGACGCTCGTACACAAGGCGCGACGGCATTACTGTCTAGGTTACTTTGAAAGGCACGTAGGAATCTCCTCTGATTCTCCCCGTAAACCCTAAAGGAAATACGTTACGCATAAAATTAAACCTCCTGAAATTCCTAGGATAATAATTCATTACAAAGGGGGAAAAGCTTACCACTTTACTAGCAAAGAGGGACTGCTTTTTATGAGGCGCAAGAGGCCTCTTCTAAACTGGGGGTTGTTGATCAAAACAAGGTTAAGCGGAACCAAGCTCTAAATAACATTTCCATAAAGTTTAGTTGGAGGTTATACAAGTGTTGGCTGAAAATGGAAAGGAAGATTGGTGGAGACCAGCCCAGATCAGGTCGACGCAAAAGTACCTGACGTCGCACCCGTCCGGACCTCTACCGACCCTGAGTTATTACATGGAGGATTTTGTTATTTGCAATTTATTTTAGTTTGTGTTTTTTTATTTTGCACGCCTGCGTGCGTAGCCATGATTGGGAGCCTTTATTATATTCTCCTCTATATATATATATACATATATATGAATATATACATATATATATATATCTATAGTTTATATTTGCTGTATATTAGGGATTGCAAAGCCAGGAGCCGGTTCAGCCCCACACCGATCCGCCTCCCTGCTTCGACCGCAGAAGCCACCCGCACGCGCTGACTCCGCCATTGACGCTACTCCAGGGACGACCCGCAGCCACGATCTCACCTCCGACGGTTGAAGGTAACTCCTCCATGCCGTTTCTCCACGACGCCCTCGGATTGGCAGCGGATTCAATTCTCTTCTTCTGATGTAAAACCCTATAAAGAGGAGGAGAGGGGGACGTACACAGGGGGTGAAAAATTTGAAGAATGAAGGCTGTGCTTGCTTCCGTGAGAGGAATCCGGTTATTATGAGTCGTTTATTTACTGTTCTTGTTTAAGAGTTCTGTAAGAGAGCTTGAGGCTTGATTTGAATTTGTGTTTTGAGAAGTGCTGGGTGATACCGTTTCCCGTTTGTGAGAATTTATGGATCTGCTTGTCTTCCGACGACAGGAAGATGAATAATGATGTTGGAAAATGCTTGATTGCTGATTTTCTGCTTCCGTGAAGTACTGTTCCTGTTTAAAGTTGTGATGGGAATGAGCAGTGGATTCTAAGTGAGTATTTGATAAAGTTAAGGTTGGGGTGCTGCCATGTGAATGAGTTAATTTGGCAGTGGAAGTTGTGTTCTGGCTGTTTGCGTCCGGCGAACAAAAAAAAAGGGTGATTTAGATTAGCTGCATTGGCTGGTTACTGTTCCGTGAATAGTAACTAGGATAGGTTAGTTGAGTGCTTAGAGATTTCGTGGAACCACTTGTGAGAACAAGGGCGAAACTTTTCCCTTGTGCGTAGAGATTTCGTGGAGCCACTCTTGTGTGAGCAGGTGCTGAATTTAGGTTGTTGGTTTGTGGCCTCCTTACACTAGCGAGCGTTTGAGTTTCCGCGGAACCGCTTTCGTGTGAGAGTGAGTGAAATTATTCCGTGGTGCCCGTGTGCTATAGCGGCCGACTTTGGAGCGGGAGATCGAAGGTGACGAGGAATTCCTCGCGGGATCGCCGTCGACTTCGATTGCGGAAAGATGCCTCTTTCCGTGGGTAATTTGTTTCTTTCTCTTCCTTTGTGTGTGACTATACTTTCTCTTTAGGTTACTAGATTTCTTGCTGGATTGTCGTACGGATTTTGTCAGCGAACGCTACGTCGAAAACTCCAAACGGAAACGTATTTGGAGTTCACGATCTCTGTTTGCTACAACAAGGGGAACGGAACGAAAGTTGCGAACTTCCTTCCCGGGATTTAGAATTGAATCATTTTTTCAAGAAAACCCATTTTAAGCAAAATAGTAACTTTTGTGTTTTATAAAAAAATTAGTTGCTTAAATTTTAAAGTCGTGCGACGCCCGCTTAAATTTCAATGTTCGATTGCATGCATTTAGGGTTTTTCTAGAAATATCCGACAGGCGCGCAAATCCTACGCGCCGTTCTGCATCAATTTGGTATCAGAGCCAGGTTCCGAAATTTTTCTAAGTTTCGAAATCCGCCCTGCGTAGAATAGGAACCCTCATAGCATTTTAATTTTTCAAAAAAAAAAAATAGAAGTTTTTATTTTTACTTTAGCATAATCATCATCTTAATTGTGTGTTTGCATGCATCTGCGTAGTGGTAGGTTAGTGAGCATGAGTTCACCACATCACACTCCACCTGAACACCCTCAAGAGGTAAATTCTGAGATGCGTCGAGTTGAACGTGGCCAAGCGAGTCGTGTGAACGAAGGGACGGAACCACCCCCGTGGTTTCTACCTTTCGCCCACCAAATGACAGCGTTAACCGAGAGTGTTTATCAAGTGAGAGAAGGGTTTGAACACCTTATTGTCAGGATGAATAGTTTAGAAGTACCTCCTCGAGTTTCAATGCCGCTTCCAATTCGAGATGAGCATTCTGTTCGTCCACAATACGAAGCCCCTCCACACTATGGAGAGAGGTCTACACTTAGGAGAAATCCTCTATTTGAGGAAGAGGGTCGAAATCCCATAGACAGGTTCGAGTTTGCGCGTGATCAGGGTGGGAATTTCCCAAGGAATTTTCCAAGGAATTTTCCTGAGCCCCAACGAGGGCCTATATTAGGCATGCGTGATAATTATCAGGAGAGGCCACATTATGACGTAGCGAGAGAGGAGCGTCCTCGAGACCATCATCGGCCTATACCGGCCATGCATCGTGATGATCGCCCTAGAGATTGGCATCGACCTCCGCCCCCACGGCGTCGAGACTATCGTGATCCTTACGATGATGATTACGACTATCCTCCCCGGGATAGGCGACCGGATCTCACACGAGTGGTGAAACTTGATCCACCACTTTATGATGGATCTATGGATCCCAAAATCTTTTCGGATTGGGTTATTGACATAGAGACTTATTTCGAGTGGTATCATATGACGGAGGACCAAAAGGTTCAGTTCGCCAAAATGAGACTGACTGGGCGAGCGAAGATCTTTTGGATAGGTGAAGAGCGTAGTCTAGAGAGGAATGAACGCCCTCCCATTACACTTTGGCCCCACATGAAGGCCATATTAGAGGAGCAGTACATTCCCCAGCATTACCAGTCCCGTCTACGAGACGAGCTGACGTCTCTACGTCAAGGGTCCAAATCAGTTTCTGATTACTTAGCTGAGATGAAGGATCTTATGATTAGGTGCAACGTAGTAGAACACCCACGTGACACATTATCTAAATTTAAGTGTGGGTTGCGATCTGAGATCCGAGATGAGTTGATTCGATATGGCCACTATTCTCTCCCCGAGATCATATCTATCGTCATCGATATCGAAGAGCATCAGAAGAGAACCTCCCGGTTCAAATCTCAACCTAAGACGAATACTTCTTACAAGAAAGAAGAACATAAGGGTAAGGAGAGTGCGTCAAAGCCTACCTCGACCTACACCAGAGATCAGAATAGGAAGTCCCCCATGGGAACTGTGACCCCTTCACAGATCCGATGTTATGAGTGCCAGCAGATGGGCCATATTTCGAGGGATTGTCCCAAGAGGAAAGGCACATTAGTTATTCATGAGGTGACTGAGGAGGATGAGTATGTTGAAGAAGCTGGAGTCGAGAGAGACTCACACGTTTTGAACGACGAGCTGTACGGTACGCCTAGTGATGAGGAGATAGATCCCGGCGTCCTAGTGGTGAGATGCATGTTATCTACACCACAAGAATCAGCCGATTATTGGCGGACGAACATCTTCCAGGCCTACTTCAAGGCTGGGGAGAAAGTGTGTCGTTTAGTAGTGGATAGCGGGAGTTGTATGAATGTGATAGCTGAGACAGCTTTGGCCCGCATGGGACTCACTGCTGAGCCGCACCCATCCCCATTTCAGGTAGCTTGGGTTACCAAGACTACACTATCGGTGACTAGGAGATGTTTAGTGCCCATCACTATCGGAACGTACTCCGATAAGATATGGTGTGACGTTATGCCTATGGATGTGTGCCACGTTTTACTTGGGCGACCTTGGTTATACGACCGAGATGTCACCATACATGGCAGGTCCAACACTTGCTCCTTTCTACTGGACGGGAAGAGAGTAGTGTTGACCCCGGTGCGACCCAAAACACCGCCATTCCGCGCGAGTAGTAGTGCGAAAGAATCTCTTCCTCCCACTGAAAGGAAGAAGACTCTTAGCATTATACGAGGTACTGAGTTCCATCGAGAGAGTTTTGACGGTGGATTTATGTATGCCTTAGTGGTGTTACAGGCATCTGATTTATCAGAGGTATATGAGTCGACTCCTATACCTGCTAGGAGACTCTTAGAGGAGTTCCAGGACCTACACCCTGATGAGCTTCCGGCTGAGTTACCTCCCATGAGGTGTATTCAACATGCGATAGACCTTGTTCCTGGAGCTTCCCTCCCTCATTTACCGCATTACCGATTGAACCCTGCCGCCCACGAGGAGCTGCAGAAGCAGATTGGAGAGTTATTAGATAGAGGCTTTATTCGCCATAGCCTTAGCCCTTGTGCGGTGCCTGCCCTCCTTGCCCCGAAAAGGATGGTACTTGGCGTATGTGCGTTGACAGTCGAGCTGTCAACAAGATCACAGTGAAATATCGATTCCCGATACCCCGACTGGATGACATGTTGGACATGTTGACTGGGACTACGATCTTCTCTAAGATCGACCTTCGTAGTGGTTATCATCAGATCCGTATACGCGAAGGAGACGAGTGGAAGACTGCCTTCAAGTCGAAGGATGGACTTTATGAGTGGCTTGTGATGCCCTTTGGGTTGTCCAATGCCCCTAGCACTTTCGCTCGGATGATGACCCATGTCTTCAGGCCTTACATTGGGAAGTTCGTAGTAGTTTATTTCGACGACATTTTGATATATAGTCAGACTGAGAGTGAGCATTTGACTCACCTACGTACTATTTTTGAGCTCCTGCGAGCCGAGCGACTATACATCAATTTGAAGAAATGCGTTTTTATGGCTGAGTCTGTTATCTTTTTGGGATATATAGTGAGCTCCGCTGGCATCACTATGGACCCCGAAAAAGTTTGAGCGATTCGTGAGTGGCCTACACCTCAGAACATTCACGATGTCCGTAGTTTTCATGGGCTAGCCACCTTTTATCGTCGATTCATAAAGAACTTCAGTTCTATTATGGCGCCAGTCACTGAGTGTACGAAGAAGGGAAATTTCAAGTGGACGTCATCGACGGCTAGAGCCTTTGAGATCATCAAAGATAAGATGTCCACTGCACCTGTTTTGAGACTCCCTGATTTTAGTCACGTGTTCGAGGTATCCTGCGATGCCTCTGGGGTTGGGATAGGAGGTGTACTTAGTCAAGAGGGTCATCCCGTTGGATTTTTTAGTGAAAAGCTTTCAGGCCCGAAGCTGAATTATTCCAACTACGAGCGCGAATTCTATGCGATTGTACAAACGCTGCGTCACTGGAGGCATTATCTATTGCCCAAGGAGTTTGTCCTCCACTCCGATCATCAGGCGTTGCGTTATATCAATTCGCAGCAAAAGTTGAACCCTCGGCAGGCTAAGTGGGTATCATATTTGCAGTACACCTTCGTTCTCAAGCACTGTAAGGGAACGGAGAATCGAGTTGCCGACGCCCTTAGTCGGGTCACCCTCGTATTATCACAGATGCGTACTCAGGTGATAGGATTTGAGCGTATCAAAGATGACTATACTAGTTGTCCCGATTTTAGCGGAATTTATGATGCGATACGCTCTGATCCCTTACACGATGAGTCAGATTACCTCATTCGAGACGGATATTTGTTTCGTGGAACCCGTCTGTGTATTCCCCGCACCTCGTTGCGAAATTTCATTGTATGAGAATTACATGGCGGAGGCTTAGGTGGACACTTTGGGCGAGATAAGACGGTAGCCTTAGTAGAAGAGCGATTCTATTGGCCCAGGATGAAGCGGGTTATCGCACAGATTGTCAGTAGCTGCCGCACTTGTCAGGTAGCGAAGGGCAATAAACAGCCCGCTGGATTATACACACCTTTACCGGTGCCCAGTATTCCTTGGGATGATGTTAGCATGGATTTTGTGCTTGGATTGCCGCGCACTTTTAGGAAGCACGATTTCATACTTGTAGTGGTCGATCGGTTTTCTAAAACGGCTTATTTCATTCCCTGCAACAAAACCGACGGCGCCTCTCATATTGCCAGAATTTATTATAAGGAGGTCGTCGCGCACCGAGGGATACCTAAGACTATCGTTACTGATCGAGATGTCAAGTTCACCAGTTATTTTTGGAAATCGCTCTGGAGACTATTAGGGTACTAAACTTCTATTTTCGACCGCCTATCATCCACAGACCGACGGTCAAACTGAGGTTGTTAATAGGAGTTTAGGAAATTTACTGCGCTGTTTGGTAGGAGATCACCAGGGGAATTGGGATCTAATTCTTCCACACGCTCAATTGGCCTATAATAATTCGAAGAATAGATCTACGGGTTTATCTCCCAATGTTGTTCATGGTCACACTGCACGAGTGCCGCTAGATTTAGCCCCACTACCACCCACTTTTAGGACTAGCCAGTTTGCACACGACTATTTATTGCATTTGCATGACTTGCATAAAGAAATTGAGCGGAAATTGCATAGTACTTATGATTTATACGCAACTCAAGCTAACAAGCATAAAAGAGCTATTAGTTTCAAAGTGGATGACTTGGTGATGGTTCGGCTAAATCCGGAACGGTTACCCTCGGGTACCGTAAAGAAGTTAGCTGACCGTAGAACTGGACCCTTTAGAGTGGTCAAGCGGATTGGGCAAAATGCGTATGAACTTGAGATGCCTTCCGATTGGGGTGCAAATCCGGTTTTCAACGTAGCCGATCTGACTTTATTCCACGACTACCCGCATGAATCTTTAGATTTCCCATTGTCTTCTCCTCCATTTGATTCTTCTGGGTTGGTGAGTGCTAGTGAGGAGCCACATTCCGGACATACCGACACTCATTCAGTTACTGACACACCATCTGCAGTTCTACCCTTTTCCACTGACAGTTTTCAGGATGAGTACGAGACACCAGGTGATTCGTTCATACCGGTTCCCAGAGCCGCTGACAGACTTCCGCGACAGATATTGGTTCCCGAGCAGATATTGGATGACGAGACAGTGACCACTACTGATGGTGGTTTTCTGAGATATTTGGTTCGTTGGCACGGCAGACCAGAGACCGAGACCAGCTGGGTCTTGGCTGAGGAGTTACAACGCATGGATGCCGATCTTCTCCAACACTACCGGTCGGAACACTCACCAGAGATGAGTGATTTCGAGAGGGGGAGAGTTGGTGGAGACCAGCCCAGATCAGGTCGACGCAAAAGTGCCCGACGTCGCACCCGTCCGGACCTCTACCGACCCTGAGTTATTACATGGAGGATTTTGTTATTTGCAATTTATTTTAGTTTGTGTTTTTTTATTTTGCACGCCTGCGTGCGTAGCCATGATTGGGAGCCTTTATTATATTCTCCTCTATATATACATATATATGAATATATACATATATATATATCTATAGTTTATATTTGCTGTATATTAGGGATTGCAAAGCCAGGAGCCGGTTCAGCCCCACACCGATCCGCCTCCCTGCTTCGACCGCAGAAGCCACCCGCACGCGCTGACTCCGCCATTGACGCTACTCCAGGGACGACCCGCAACCACGATCTCACCTCCGACGGTTGAAGGTAACTCCTCCATGCCGTTTCTCCACGACGCCCTCGGATTGGCAGCGGATTCGATTCTCTTCTTCTGATGTAAAACCCTATAAAGAGGAGGAGAGGGGGACGTACACAGGGGGTGAAAAATTTGAAGAATGAAGGCTGTGCTTGCTTCCGTGAGAGGAATCCGGTTATTATGAGTCGTTTATTTACTGTTCTTGTTTAAGAGTTCTGTAAGAGAGCTTGAGGTTTGATTTGAATTTGTGTTTTGAGAAGTGCTGGGTGATACCGTTTCCCGTTTGTGAGAATTTATGGATCTGCTTGTCTTCCGACGACAGGAAGATGAATAGTGATGTTGGAAAATGCTTGATTGCTGATTTTCTGCTTCCGTGAAGTACTGTTCCCGTTTAAAGTTGTGATGGGAATGAGCAGTGGATTCTAAGTGAGTATTTGATAAAGTTAAGGTTGGGGTGCTGCCATGTGAATGAGTTAATTTGGCAGTGGAAGTTGTGTTCTGGCTGTGTGCGTCTGGCGAACAAAAAAAGGGTGATTTAGATTAGCTGCATTGGCTGGTTACTGTTCCGTGAATAGTAACTAGGATAGGTTAGTTGAGTGCTTAGAGATTTCGTGGAACCACTTATGAGAACAAGGGCGAAACTTTTCCCTTGTGCGTAGAGATTTCGTGGAGCCACTCTTGTGTGAGCAGGTGCTGAATTTAGGTTGTTGGTTTGTGGCCTCCTTACACTAGCGAGCGTTTGAGTTTCCGCGGAACCACTTTCGTGTGAGAGTGAGTGAAATTATTCCGTGGTGCCCGTGTGCTATAGCGGCCGACTTCGGAGCGGGAGATCGAAGGTGACGAGGAATTCCTCGCGGGATCGCCGTCGACTTCGATTGCGGAAAGACGCCTCTTTCCGTGGGTAATTTGTTTCTTTCTCTTCCTTTGTGTGTGACTATATTTTCTCTTTAGGTTACTAGATTTCTTGCTGGATTGTCGTACGGATTTTGTCAGCGAACGCTACGTCGAAAACTCCAAACGGAAACGTATTTGGAGTTCACGATCTCTGTTTGCTACAACAAGGGGAACGGAACGAAAGTTGCGAATTTCCTTCCCGGGATTTAGAATTGAATCATTTTTTCAAGAAAACCCATTTTAAGCAAAATAGTAACTTTTGTGCTTTATAAAAAAATTAGTTGCTTAATTTTTAAAGTCGTGCGACGCCCGCTTAAATTTCAATGTTCGATTGCATGCATTTAGGGTTTTCCTAGAAATAGCCGACAGGCGCGCAAACCCTACGCGCCGTTCTGCATCAAAGATGCAATACCTGTGCATCACTGAAAGGAAAGGATCTAACAACCACAAGTCTCTATTGTGGTGTCTCGATTAATGTTCCTGAAATTTCTGAACTAGGAACTTCGCAATCCAAATGTCTGAAATTTGGGGAAATAAAAGATACAAATTCGGTTACCTACAAGGAGAGATCGATTATCATAACGAAGAACTAAAAGAGGCTTACCCTGCTCGTAGGGGCTGCTGTGGGTTGATGGGAAAGAGGGAAAGGTTGACAGGTCTCCACAATGGAGAGGAGATGGTACCCAAAGCTTTCTGGAGAAAGAGGAGACCGCTCCTAAGCGTCTGCTGTCGTCGATGAACAGTGAGGAGGCGAGGGTGAAGTCGTCGGTCGCTGGGATGTCGATGCTCCGTCGATCGCTAGGAACGAGAACGCCTCCTGCGTCTTAGAACGCCAGAGCCGGGGGAATCACCGTCTGCGAGGGATTTATGGTGCGGCGGTTTCTGCTCCTCTGTCCTGCGCTCGAGGAAGGAGGAGAAAAGAAAATAGGGCTCGATAAATAACGGCTGAAGTCTTTCCTCGGTTACATACTGAAAACGCACGGTTAGGCGCCGATTAAGAACGTAACCGTAATGGGAGGGGGAAGAATTCAGGAAAAATTATTTTATCGTCGAAATGGAAGCTCCTACTTAAATACTCATTAACCGCTGCACTACTAACGCACTAAAATTATACGATTACGGTTCCTGCGACCCTTTATGTTGCGTCAAAGAGATATTATTAACTTAAATTTATTTACTAATCAAAGTGCACCAACTAGCCACAAAAATTCGTATCTCGACTTGACGCTGGCTTGATCAATCTTGCTCGAAATCGGACTCTGTGATCATAATTTAATTTTGCATATTAAATTACGGTTGTTACATATTTAAAGCTTGGAATGACATGCAAAAAGTAAATCTTTTTTCTTGTCCTTATTATGAGATATTGGTAGCTCTCTCTCTCCGAGCGCACCCCACCTAGCTAGCCACGATTCTGGCTCCACGGTATTCTCCGCCTCCATCATCCCCGCCTCCGGTCATCTTCCGGCGAGCCCATAACAAAATTTTAGCTTATAATTAATATAACTCGCGATGGTATTCATTTTTTTGCTACTATTTAAAAGACATTTCTTTTCCTTATTTTTGTATCACCTAGCTCCATCACAGGGTATCCTTACCAATAAGTGATCTATATCTAGACTCTCCAGAAAAAAATACAATCTTTGTAAGAAATTTTTACTTTCCTTAAAAATAAAGATAAAACCTTGTCCACCAACAGTGGAATAAGCGCTCACAACGGCTTGAATTTCCTTACGTTTAATCTTTTTTCCTATGAATTGAATCATAACCCTTGAATGTGCTGTTCCTGCTTCCTCTTATCTATTTTCATTTGGCAGCTCCACTTTTGTAAGTTACTAAATGCTCTTCTTTTTTCTATCATTGATTAATATTTTCGTTACTTGGCACTTGTTATTGGAAAGTTATACCACAACAAACACAAGTATGAACTCCCATAACAACAACAGAACCCATATAGTCCCCAATCATTGGGGGTATGGGCGGGGGAAGATTGGAAACAAACCTAACCTTTGACACTATGCACAAAGTGGCTTCTCTCAGAGGAGAAAGACCTAACCTTTGACAATAAATGCACAAAGTGGCTGCTCACAGAGTACCACTGAAATCGTGGCCCCATATACCGTCGCGTTTGCTGCGGAATCATGCACTCAAATCAAATCCAAAGACATCAGAGAGGGCAGACCCAAGAATCCATTTTGATTTATGTGCACATAACCATGAACTCCCCAATTAGGAAATATTGTCCTAGAATGTTTAGATATTTACTCCGATCTTCTCGCCATGACACATATTTCAAGGCCGTACGTTTGCCCTCTTCCCCTTTCGCTCCTTCAAATCAACGACAAAACTATCATTGCCACTTTCTCCTAAGCCTGATGTGTCCCCATATTTCTCAGTTCCAACAACACTCCCAGACCCCTTTCCCCACACCAATCACAATCAGGTCACCTAGGCATATACTCATCTCATCCCCTTCATCGACTTCTATAGTCTCCACACTGCGTTCAGATCATGTCACTGCACCACCTAATTCCCTCTTCAAGAAATCAACTGTAGACCCACTTTCATCCACTATATTCATTCACATCTCTATCTCAACATCAAGCCCAACCCCAATTTGCAGCCTTGAGCACCCTATTCAAAAGCACACCCACTCTATCCTATGTTGTTGTCTACTGCTACAAACAAGAACTTTCTGCGATCATGAGGTGAGAGAATGAGCACTCATAGAGAACTTGTTTTAACATTAACAAATATACGAGATACAATCCGGATGCAAGCTCTGACCAACTCTCGGAGGTTGGTCCTCCAAAGAGTTTCTCTCTCAAAGATAGTCTAAACCAAGTGATCCAAAACATTACCATACACTCAAGGTATGACTCCTTATATAGATGGAGGCCCACAACAAGACGAGACACTAAAGACAAATTGCATAATTAATTATGAATATGATACCATCCATAAAAGGAAGGTGCGTCCTATGTTATTAAAGGCGTGCCTCAGGCACCAGGCGCACAGCCCCCCGCCTCTGTCAGGCAGAGGCGGGCGAGGTGCCTCAGGCGCACTTGAGGCCCGCCTAGGCGCATCTCGTGGTTTTACGGCAAAAAAAAAAATTTCGACTGGGTGAAGCAGAACAATAGGCTAAAAACTTGCAGGAAGTCACTGGAAAGTGGCTATTGTAGGAAGGAAAGAAAATATATTTGTATAATCATTCATTGTAGCTATATTCAGATCATTGCAAATGGAAAGTTAATCAAGGATGACATAAATTTCAGCTTTAATACTAGAGGGCACAGTCCCTATGCACAAACAAATAACTAAAAACATCTTGGTATCATTATGATGTTGGAAAAATTATAAAAGTAGTTCTAACTTTGTATCATTTTATGCTAGTAAAGACAAAGAGATAGAAAGCTTCACCAATGCTCTGGATGCTGAATGAAGGAAGCATGGTTATGTGCACATAAATCAAAATGGATTCTTGGGTCTGCCCTCTCTGATGTCTTTGGCTTTGATTTGAGGGCATGATTCCTCACCAAACGCAACGGTATATGGGGCCACTATTTCAGTGGTACTCTGTGAGCAACCACTTTGTGCATTTATTGTCAAAGGTTAGGTCTTTCTCCTCTGAGAGAAGCCACTTTGTGCATAGTGCCAAAGGTTAGGTCTGTTTCCAATCTTCCCCCGCCCATACCCCCAATGATTAGAGACTATATGGGTTCTGTTGTTGTTGTAAAGACAGTGATAGAAAATTAAATAAATAATCATCTGTCAAACAAAAGTGTAGTATATGTTTTAACCTCTTGTATTTTCTTATTTTGTCATTATTTCCTTATTTGCATCAATTTAGAATGCATTGCGTAGCATCTGTTTGCATTATAAAGCTTAGAACTAGGTGCATTGTCTAGCAAATTATGTGAATTGGCTGACAGACAGTTCACTGATTTTTTATTTGAAATTTGATTTTTTAATGCTAGTTATTTTTGGGGTTGTGATATATGCAATTCTGGTGTGTTGATATGGTGGTAGATTTATTTTGTGTTTTTTATCTTTAATAAACTATATTGTCTTTTTCCCCCCATTTTTGCCCCTCACGTGACTCAGGCGCGCACTGCGCCTAGGCTCCAGGACCCCTTTGCCCATCGGTGCGCCTTGCGCCTTTAATAACTTAGGGTGCATCTCCGAGAGAACTCTTATGTGGTTAGGTCGATCGTCAACGAACATGTCTTTTGTTTAATCAGGCATGTTCGTAACAATACACCCGTCTTGAAAATCGACATTTTCCTTACGGTCGAGCGATGTGAAGCAGAGTTGAGGGCCGTGGTAGCAATGAAAGCATGTTAGGTTTGCGAAGGCTTCGACATGAGTCGCAACAAGATGAAGGACGCCCTTGTAATTTTGTTGGGTTCCTTTCCAATTTTATGTTCGAAAAGATTTTGCGCAAAAGAGAGTGAAGCGGTGCTCGCGTTGTGTTTCCTTTAGGAATGCAGATACATAATACATTTTGGCGCGAAACGGAGAGGGACTGCACACATGAGGAACGATGCGTGTAGTTTGATAGGCCGGTGGTAGTAGGTATGATTATCGTGTAGGGTTCAGTGCATCAGTTTAGACCAATGCACGTGAGTGGTGCACCGGTGGACTGAGGGTGGGTGTTCATTGAGGTTACATTGAATGTTGGCTTTATTAAAGTAGAGATGGCAGCTCGCCTGTGGATAAAAAAGAGACAAAAAATGGGTCAGGTATGAAGGATGGCAAGGTCCGCTGGGGAGGGGTCGACAAAATTGACCGGCAACAAATGCTAAAGAAGGAGAGAGGTGCAAGTGATTGCGGGGCATAACTGCAAGGAAAAGGAAATAGAAGAGTTTGGTTCATGTGGTGGGTGTAACTGAGTGGGAATTTGGGTGTGTGAAAAGAGGCGTGTGAAAATTTTGGTGACATTATTGATGGCAGTAAGCATGCAGTGGGGAGAAAGAATAGTAGACACCTGTGTAAAGCTGCTTGGAGCATATTTCATTGGGCGCGCGAGGGAGAGGGTGCTGTGGTGGGATCCGAGATTGGAAAAGTGAGCTTGATTCTAAGCCAGCTTTTGTTGTGGCTCTCAAGATGGGGAAATAAATATATTTACCAGATTTTCGGTATGTAATGACTGGAAGGGTGCTCGAGTTCTGGAGGCATCATTGTCGTGTGAGTGAGAGGGAATCGTGCGATGGATGCAATGTATGGATGTTGTGATGGCTTGCGGATATCCGGAAGGTGGACAAGAGGCAGTCTACATTACAATAGGTATGGGTGAGAGCTTGTATAAGTGAATCGACGTGCGATGAGGCGATGCAGTCACATCAGATTGGAGTTGTGGCCAATAAGGCAGATGTTGTTGTGGGCGGCAAGAAGGGGCTTAACTAGAAGAGCGGTCGTGGTGCGTGCCAAACAACTTGCCTTGACATGGACCAGGCGGTGGACGTGAGAGGAGTAGGTGTGTGGCTGCAGTGGAGGAGTTTGGTGTCTAGTGGATCGGGCTGTAGTTCTAGCGGCTAGAGTAATGTGGGAACAAAACCCATTGCCGGGATAAAGGATTCGTGGAGGCCGGGGAGCACTGCTTCTGACTAATTGTGTCTTGCGTCAACATCCATAATGTCGCCATCGGTGGTGTGCTTGTCAGCATGACAACAAGGTCTGGGACGATGAGAGTATCCCGAAGAAACTTATGTTGGTGTATCCGTGCTTTTTGCTTATCGACGACAGGGGTCGGGGACATCTTCTAAGTCCTACTGTCCGGCCAAGTGTTGGCACATCTGAGCCTTCTCATTGATGACAGAGGAGGCCTGCGGGACGACGGAAGGCACGAACGTGGCGCGGAACGCCTAGATCATTGTTTGTTGCGCTGTTTTCTTTGTCGTCATGTTGATCCCATCCCATTGGCCAAGATTTGCTTAGAGCATGTTCACCATTGCGAGGATGTTTGTGAGGATAGGGTCATGCCGATCGAAGTGCCCATGAGCAATGTTGCGATGGATGTCATGGTGGAAGATAATGATTGTGATGGAATGGCTAATTTCTTACCAACTACCGAAAGAATGGCTGGCGGGAATCCAACGATAGAGACTGCGACCAAAAAACTGCAGGTCGAACCAATTGTTACGAACAAGAATTTTTTTCCGATCGTGAGGCGAGTGAATGAACACGTAAAGAGAACTTGCATTAAACATTAACAAACACATGAGATACGATCCAGATGCAAACTCCGACCAACTCTTAGAGACCGAGTCCTCCAAAGAGCTCTCTCAAAGAGAGCCTAAACATAGGGGTCCAAATGCTAACCACATACTCAAGCTATGACTCCTTATATAATTGGAGGCCCACAACAAGACAAAAGACAAAAGACAAAATAAATTACATAATTAATTGTGATTACGATATCATCCGTAAAAGGAACCGAGAGAACTCTTACGTGGTGAGGTCGATTGTCTGTGAGCGCATGTCGCTTGTTTAATCGGGCGTGTTTGTAGCATGTACCCTCCTTAACATTGACCCCCACCCCACCAACCATCAATTATCCCATTTTCTTGACATCCATGCTTTCACTGGCACTCCAATCCTCGATGCCTCCACAACCATTATACTTGATCCCATCACCAGCACTGCCACTAATCCAGGATACTCAAAAGATTGAAATAACTTGCTCGTACACACGATACATATCGCTTACATGCTTAAAAATTACAACTAATGGTTAGAGAATTTACAATTTTAAAGAAACCGTGTATTAAGTTTTAAGTACTGTTATGTTAATACCAGAACGAAGCTTTAACATCAAAAAGATATCATCAGAAATATTTTATCTATCGTCTCAGTCTTCGATCAGTAGTGAAAGAAATTTGGTTACTTCTTTTTAAAAAGAATTACTGGCTAAATTGTTAGCTGGCTTTACAAACACATTCAACATCATCTACAATAAACATGAACTGATGCTACCATGAAAAACTTTACTTCCAAGCCATAGAAGTCTAATGATTTCTTGCTTTGTCCTAAGTTTACACATTATATATTTTGGCAGGTAAAGTATGTACTAGAGAACTGCAAAGAAGATATGGAGTTTTTTGACACATGGATTGAGAAAGGAATTGTCAATAGATTAAGCGTATGAACCTAAACATTTATTTATGTTCCTTTGTTATTTGTAATTCAATTGAAAGAATATCGATCATATTTTAAACCTTTTTTCTATTATTTTATGAATATTCCCTACTTTTTCAACTGAAAATAGTATAACAAGTCTTTGCGATTGTATTATTCCTTACTAGTAGACTATTGTTCTGTGGCAGGACATAGTGAAAAATGATTTCATTCAGTTGACATATACTGATGCCATTGAACTTCTTCTTAAAGCTGAATGGAAATTTGAATTTCCGGTGAGAAAATTTTTCCAACACATTATTATGTTTGCTTCTTTAGCCATGTTTGTAGACTATCTGTATAATAGCCACGTTAACAGTTTCTGTAATTATGTTGATTGGGTTAGTTTGGTGACCATTTGAAACTTTTTTTAGATACTTTCTTTTGTCAATCTTGCTCAAAGAGTTGAAATCCCATAAGGAAAACAAATATGCTTTGGTTGGACTTTGGAGTGTCTTGGGTTGCAATTTATTTATAATTTTTGCTTACAGTTAAGAAGAACGATATGATACGATTTTGGTGTCTTAGCTTGTAAATTTTTCTTGAAAGTACATTGGTTTTTGCTCGATCTTAATTAATGTATGTCCCGTAACGTGATGTGGTCTGCTTTCTAAAATGATCTCCTTGTCTTTCAAAATGATTGCCGAGTGTAGAACCGGCGCTCTACGTGTTGTCGTACAAGGTCCAACATTGTGTCGTAGGATGTGAGTGGTTCGGTTGGTGCTTCCCCTGCTTCTGTTCCCTTGCCTATTCCTCCTGCTTCTGTTCCCTTGCCTATTCCTCCTGCTTCTGTTCCCTTGACTATTTCCCCTGCTTCTGTTCCCTTGCCTTTTTCTCCTCCTATCCCCAGTGATCCGGTGATGCCTCTTCCTCCTATGCCTCCTCCATTGCAGGTTTACAATCTCCGACGATGGGGCACGAACACATTGGCCTTACCCACACAACCACACTACCTAGGCCACCACTTGATCCATCTTCCAGTACTAACAGAGGTAATTGTGCTTCACCAATGCTCTGGATGCTGAATGAAGGAAGCATGGTTATGTGCACATAAATCAAAATGGATTCTTGGGTCTGCCCTCTCTGATGTCTTTGGCTTTGATTTGAGGGCATGATTCCGCAGCAAACGCGACGGTATAGGGGGCCACTATTTCAGTGGTACTCTGTGAGCAGCCACTTTGTGCATTTATTGTCAAAGGTTAGGTCTTTCTCCTCTGAGAGAAGCCACTTTGTGCATAGTGCCAAAGGTTAGGTCTGTTTCCAATCTTCCCCCGCCCATACCCCCAATGATTGGGGACTATATGGGTTATGTTGTTGTTGTTGTGTTGTTGTTGTATCCTCTTTCCCATTTTATGACCTATGACTCTGTCTCCGTCACATAGAGCATTTGTGATAGGGAATCAAAACCATTCATTTTATGCGGATCGACGATCGTATCAATTTTTGTTCTTGTCATTTTTTATTTCGAGTTGTAATTTTATGTATTTTTGAGTCGGGACGTTCGACCAATCATAGTCGTCCGTTGCCCCCTAGAAATCTATAAATAGAGGGTGAAGGCTCTCATTTTAGGCATTGAAGAATGGAGTATTGAAGCCCATTCTTTGGTCAATTCGGTGCCGAAGCCAAACCCCGGGTGCGAAGCTCGGGTCTACCTCCTCCTCCCTTCCCCTTGGCCGGCCAAGCCATACTTCCCCCCGAGTGGCCGGCCAACCTCCTCCTCCCCAAAACCACAGCAGCCTTCCCCCCTCAACTACAACAGCCGGCCATCCTCCTCCTCCAACACAACAGCCTTCCCTCTCCAATACAGTAGCCTCCTCCCCAAAACCATCACCACTCCTCCACCTCCTTCCCCCCAGGAAACAGCCAACAACCATCCTTCAGCCCATCTACATCAGCCGGCCAAACAGCCCCCCATCTCCTCCATCTACAGTCGTCAGTCTAAACAGCCTCCCCCTCCTCTCCATCTACAGGCGGCGGCCTAAACAGCCCCCCTCCCCTCCATCTACAACAGCCGGCCTAAACAGTCCCTCCTCCCCTCCATCTACAGCTGTCGGCCAACCCACCACCTTCCTCCACCTCCTAGCAACAACCATCATATTTCCCCTCCAATTCCCCTTCAAAAACAACCCCCAACATCCCATAAAACATCTCCGGCGATCACCGGAGTTCGTCTCCGATCATCTCCGGTGGACCTCCCACGCTTCCTCTACATATTTCCTACATTTAGCGTTTTCCGGCGATCGCCGGAAAACATCTCCGACGACCTCCACCACCACCGGAAACCACCTCCACCACCACCGGAAACCACCTCCACCACCACCGGAAACCACCTCCGGCCACCATCAGCCACCACCCTCCACCACTACCCATAACCACCATAAGTACCTCTAACCACTCACTAACTCCACCTCCTAAATTAAAGGAGTTATTTCCTAATTTCAAGCCATAACTTCCTCCCACCATTCCCACTTACAACAGCCATCCCCCTCTCCTCAAACCTTCCTCAACTCCCACGTGAAACTAAAAGCCCACTAAATTCCCAACCCAACCTCTGTTACTCTCTCATTAATTTCCCTTCCGTGGATTCCACCCCACATTCTTTCCCCTACCTGCAAAGGCTGTTTTACCTTCTGCCTCCCACTCAGCAGTCCAAAACCTCTTCGGAATTGCTGTCCCGGTGCTGTCCATCCATCCTGCTGCCACCCACAACTCCTGCCGCACCCCCACTCCCCCTCACGCAGCCACCCCACCCTCCAGAATCGCTGTCCAGTTCTCCGGAACAGCAAATTTCAGTTGTCTGTTGCTGAAAACCACCTCAATGCACCTATCCAATTGCTGTCCCGGTTCTTGGGCAGTCCCAAACCATTTCTGAATGCTGAAAATCAGCCCCAACAGCCTTCTAATAGCACCTCCAGCCCTCCCCTCTACATTGTGTGCAAAGTTCAAGGTTTGTTTGTTGATTTTTTTACTGTTGAATCATGTGTTTGTTCTCTACTTGAGAGATAGTGGTTTATAAGTTTGCTTTCAATTGTTTTAGTCTTTGTAATCTCCCATCTAAATAGTATTTTATTTTCTGGCACTCTTGCACGTATACGACTTCACGTGTTTCCATATTTGAAAGCTTTAACTCTTTGTGACCAATCAAATTATTATTGTTTTACAAATATTCATTGTTGCAAGTAAACCGTCGGAGTTATGCATGGTCGCATGTAGGAGTTCATTCATGTGTTTTCCCGTCACATAGGACCGTCCTGCGTCAATTTGTCACCTCTTTGTCTTTCATATGTATTCCCCGTTCTTGGCAGGAAGCTCTTGAGCACAATGAATGGAAGGCGGCTATGTTGGAGGAAATGGTGACCCTTGACAAGAATCATACTTGAGATCTTCTCCATCTGCCTAAAGGGAAAACCGTTGTGGGTTGTAAATGGGTCTTCTTTGTGAAGCAGAACTCCCAAGGCCCGGTTGAACGGTACAAAGCTAGGTTGGTTGCTAGAGGATACACTCAAACAGCCGACATCGACTATCAGGAGACATTTGCTCCGGTTGCTAAAATGAATTCAATTCGGATATTGTTTCTTGTGCCGCTTGCAAAGGGTAGAGTCTCAGTCAGTTGGATGTGAAGAATGCATTCCTTCACGGTAATCTTGAGGAGGAAGTCTACATGTCCCTGCCTCCTGATGTTATTCCAAAAGGGTCAGCATGGACAGTTTACAGGCTGAAGAAAGCTTTGTACGGCTTGAAGCAGTCGCCTCGTGCTTGGTTCGGGAGATTTCACCGGGCAATGATATCTTTCGAGTACAGGCAGAGCAACGCGGATCATACCTTGTTCGTGAAACACCGACATGGCAAGGTGACTGCCTTTATTGTCTATGTTGACGATATAGTGATAACTGGTGATGACACTGAGGAGATTGAGAACTTAAAATCTATGCTTGCAAAGGAGTTCGAAGTGAAGGACCTTGGGACTCTCAAATATTTTCTTGGCATTGAGGTGGCTACATCCAGACATGGGATCTTTATATCTGAAAGGAAGTACATTCTGGATCTATTGGAAACAACTGGAATGATTGTGTGCTGACCCGCTGACACCCCAATTGAAGTCAATCACAAGCTTAGTAGAGATGGTGGAGAAATTGTTGATGACATACCAGGTTTCCAGCGACTGGTGGGGAAACTTATCTATCTCTCCCATACCCGTCCGAACATATCTTATGTTGTGGGCGTTCTCAGCCAATCCATGCACTCACCGAGATCACATCACCTTGATGCTGCATACAGAGTCCCGAGGTATCTCAAATCCTCTCCAGGGAAAGACATACTGTTTACACCCAGCAAAGCAATCATTTTACACTTAGCAAGACAATCATTTTACACCTAATCCTCTCCAGGGGTTCGGACCAAATGGTCCGACCTGCCGCTTTCCGGCCGCGGTCTCCGCCGCCTGAAGAAGTAACCGCGCCTAAGCAGTCGTACATCGCTCCCTTTTCGCTTTTCCGTCATGTACCCGATCCGCCGATCCCGCTCCTTCGCGCATTGTTCGCGTCGACGTGTTCTCGCGTGGCTTGCCCGCTTCCACCGTCGACTCGCTGGCACTGGACGACAATCCAGCGGGCTTCCCGTCTCCGCCTATGGATTTCGGCGTCCAGATCTCCTCCAGATCTCAATCGACGCATCGTTGCACCCGACAGATCTGCAACCCGACGGCCTCGATTGCCCTAGGCGCTGCTCCAGCGGGTTCGACCTTCCCGCCTAAGGCTTCCAACAGCTTCTGTCTCCGTCTTCCTCCACCCGGCCGAGTGTATGCCCCTTCAACTGCGATCGATGGTCAACTTCGACGCATCGCTGCAGCCCCCAACCACCGATCCCGCCATTCTTCGTCGTTTGGATGACCACGACGGTTCAATCGCGTTGATGCAGGCTCTCATGCTACGCATGTATGATGAGATCGACTCCCTCTTGGCCGACCGCCCTACCACATCCGCGACATCGGCGACGGATCCGCCGTCCCTCCTCTGGGCTCCCCCGGAACTCTTCCATGCAACAGCCCCCTGCCCGGGGTGTGCTCACCGGGCCCTCGTTATTTTGATGTCCCCCCTTTCAACGACACCGATCCCATGGGATGGATTGCTCGGGCCGAACAGTTCTTCGAGACACAACAGATCTCGGAGTCACAGAAGGTCAGCACGACCTTGATCGGCTTGGAGGGCTCCGCCCTCCACAGGGTGCGCTGGCTCCGACAATCCAAACCGACCATGTCTTGGTCGGACCTTCAACTCGAGCTCATTCTCCGTTATGACACCCGCTACTCAAGCTCCGCGGTGGAGTGACTCTGCGGCGTCCGCCAGACAGGCTCCCTTGACGAGTGCATCAATGAGTTTATCTCCCTCACGACGCATGTGCCAGGACTTCCGTCGGACCACTACCTCAACTTCTTCATGCATGGGCTCCTCCCCCACATCCATGCTCGGATCCGCACCCACCATCCACCGTTGATTGTGGAAGCCATGGATCTCGCTCGCTTGGTTGAAGCAGAATTTCAGATTCGGACTCTGGACCCAGGCAAACCGCCCCTACCTCCAGCGCGCCCGGTCAACCGGCCAGCAGCAGCCTACCGTCCACCGCAGCTGGAGATACCCCCGGCTGGGCCGTACCCCCGCCACGCTCTCCTAGGCATATGGCCCACCCTCGACTCTCCAATCAGGAATACCATGATCTGCGCACTAAGGGGTTGTGTTTCCACTGCGAGCAACCCTACTCTCCTACGCATGAGTGCCCGTTGAAAGACCTTCATATCCTCATTGGCGAGGAGGAACCCGATGTGACACTCGCGGATTTCGAGGCCCTTGAGTTGGATACAGCGACCGAGGACCCCCCATCGACCACCTTTCACCGCTTGGACCTTCCACTGTTTACCGTTGGCGGATTCTCGGGCCCACAAACGATGAAGCTTCGGCGGACACTTCACGGGGCCTCTGCTGAGGTGATGGTCGATAGCGGGGCGAGCCACAACTTCATCTCTCAGCACATGGTGGATCGTTTGGCGCTGCCAGTGCAGGCCGCCGAGTGTTTCTCGGTCTGCTTAGGAGATGGGAGGCGGTGGGCCACATGTGGCCTGTGTGCGACCTTCACTCTCACCATCAGCAACAACCCATTTCAGGCAGACTTCTATGCCTTCTTTTTGGGCGGGGTGAATGTTATTCTCGGGGTGGCCTGACTTCGTACCCTTGGGACGTCAACATCAACTGTGATTGCATGACTATGCGCTTCCTCCACGGGGGCATGCCCTGCTTGCTGGAGGGCGATTCGTGTTTACTCAGTCAGTCTGTCTCCTTACGGTCGCTCCAGAAATCCACCAACGTGGATTGGGCGGCCTCCTTGTGGCATGTGGAGGGGCAGTGATGGCGATGATGTCCCGCTATTCGCTCGTGTTGCTCGAGCCCGTTCGATTGATGGTGATGCGATCCCACCGCTTGTTCGTGATGACGTTGCTGATGATGTGGACGCTGTCCGCCACTTGGAGTTTGATGATTGTGATGGGCGCTGCCGCCAACTTGAGGATTCGTACGTTGTCGCAACAACCACCGTCGACGTCGCGCCGGCCGCGACAACCACCGTCGACGTCGCGCCGACATCTCCACTTCTTGGGATACATGCAAATATATGATTATAAATTATTTTCCAACTCTTGGGATAATATTATAATTATATATTTTCATATACGCATTTTATTTTCAGCATTGCTTTTAATTGGGGACTTTGAATTTCAGTTTTTTTATTTTATTTTGATGGACTGCATTTAGCCATCTTAATTTTGGGTTGGATGAATGGTGGCGATGGAGTGGTGTAGCCTATAAAAAGCCTTGATGTATTGTTTTATGCTTAGATTATGAAAATTTGAAATTTGAAAGCAGAAATCCATTCTTGGAATTCTCTCCCTCTTTCCCCCCCTCTTCCTCTCTTGGAATCCCCCCTCTCTCTTCCCTCTCCTTGGCCGCCCCTCTCTCTCCTTCCCCTCTTGAAGGTTTCGGCTTCCACCTCTCCTCTCCCTCTTCAACCTCTCCCTACCAAGGCCGACCACCCCTCTCCCTCTCTTGAAGAATTTCGGGCAGCCCCAAGGCTTGGGAAAGGAGATCTCTCGGCTCGGATTTGGCTCTAAGGGCTTGATCGCGGTGGAAGCGGCGAAGGCGAACGTGCTCTACATCAAGTGACTCATCTCCGGTGGTCTCCACGGACGAACAATCTTTAGGACTCCTACATCTCGGATCTACTTTTCCGAGAGGGGTAACGAAAATTACTACTCAAGAGATTTTCCTTTCTTAGATAGTTTCTGTGGTGGTTAGATCTGTGACGTGGTCTTTGAACCGTTGATTTTCTCGCAGATTTTCTTTATTTTGGATTTGTATTTCGATCTTGGATTTCATTTTAATTCGACGAGGTGTGGCGATCCTCTTTTGTTCTTGTTGGGGGAGATTTTCCGTTTCCGAAATCTTTACCATTTCGGAGGATCTCTCTTTGGTAGACAACAACAACCGCTCGACCGGATCGTGTGGATCCTTTTAGCCGGGAGCGAAGTTGGCCTATAGCCTCCTTCCGTTCCCTCGTGGTGTGGCTGCCCGTGCGTGATAAATAAGGTGAATAAAATCATTCCGCGAGTTGGCTGCATTTGTTCACGCTTGTGTGAGATTAGGAAGCGTTGGGGGTAATCAAATCGACCGCGCACGAGTGAGTGAACCCAAACACCCTTTCCTACATCAGGCAGTCCGCCCAATGCTCTTCGACCGCGCTGGCGCTGCATGCTATCTTGGACCTCTTTCCGGACGTCTTCGCCGACAAGACCCGATTTCCCCCGGACAGGCCGACAGATCACTGCATCCCCCTGCAAGGGGGTGTGTAATCCATCTCGGTTCGACCCTACCGCTTCGACCACGCTCAGAAGGGAGAGATCGAGACGCTGATGGGCGACATGCTCGTGGCAGGTATCATTCGACCCAACGCTAGCCCTTCTCGAGCCCGGTCCTCTTGGTTCGCAAGAAGGACGGTAGCTTGCACTTTGCCGTGGACTACCGGGAACTCAACAAAGTCACCATTCCGGATAAGTACCCTATTCTGGTCTTTCACGAGCTCCTGGACGAGTTACGGGGACCAGTCTATTTCTCTAAGTTGGACCTACGCGCCGGCTACCATTAGATACGCTCCAAGAGGAGGATGTTCCCAAGACGGCGTTTCGCACGCATGTTGGTCATTACGAGTTCCTGGTCATGCCTTTTGGCCTGACCAATGCTCCAGCCACCTTTCAGGCTATCATGAATGATCTGTTCCGTCCGGTCCTGCGCAGGTATATATTGGTTTTCTTCGATGACATTCGAGTTTACAGTTCATCTTGGCGGGACCATTTGGACCATGTTCGGGTCACTCTCACCACTTTCCTGGAGCACTCTTTCTGTGTGAACCCCAAGAAATGCGTCTTCGGCCAGACAGAAATTAGTTACTTGCGACACACCATATCCGCCAACGGCGTAGCTGTGTATCCAGACAAGGTTCGGGCCGTCCTTCAGTGGCCCACACCCCGATCACTTAGCTTGTAAATTATTCTTGAAAGTACATTGGTTTTTGCTCGATCTTAATTAATGTATGTCCCGGAATGTGATGTGGCATGCTTTCTAAAATGGTCCCCTTGTCTTTCAAAATGATTGCCGAGTGTAGAACCGGCGCTCTACATGTTGTCGTACAAGGCCCAACATTGGGTCGTAGGATGTGAGGGGTTCGGTCGGTGCTTCCTGACAAAATTTAAATTCAATTCTTTTTGTAATGGTCCTTTTTTTACATTGGTTTGCAATTTTGTAGGTAAAGTGGGGAACAGATTTGCAAAGTGAGCATGAAAGATACATCACTGAAAAAGCTTTTGGTGGTCGCCCGGTGATAATTAAAAATTATCCTAAGGTATATCTTCTTCTACCTTTAATCTCTTGCATAGGAAAATATTAATACCTGTTGCTATTGCATATCATGCTTGTTTTAGGATATCAAAGCATTTTATATGAGGCTAAATGATGACGAGAAAACAGTTGCGGCAATGGATGTGCTGGTTCCCAGGGTACGTCGAAAGCACATTTTATCGCATCTTGGCAATAAAATCATTTGATTTACACAACCGAGTTTAATTGAAATGAGTCTCTCATTTTCTCCCTTTTAATAGTCTATTGCTTCTGTTGAGGATATACTAGTAAAATTGCTGCTCTGGATAATGATTATTTTAGTCTGATTTCAAGGTCATGGGAATATAGTGATGGGTCTCATTGTCTATTTTTTGCTTTCTGTTTCAGGTTGGTGAGCTCATTGGTGGAAGTCAAAGGGAAGAACGGCTCGAATTTTTGGAAAGACGCTTGGATGATTTGAATCTCCCAAAGGAGAACTATTGGTGGTACCTTGATATTCGTCGTTTTGGTTCAGGTTATAATGTTTCTCTTGAAGAACATAAGCTTTGTGTTAGCATATTTAGCTTATTTTGCCATTGTTGTTGGCATATTTAGCTTACTTTGTCATTAGTATAATTATTGATGATTTCCCTTTAGTGTTTGGTGAATATATGATTATACATCTTTCCTAATTTTCTTTATGTATACTATTTGCCCATATATATAATATTAGTTATTAGGATTGGAATTTATAGAAGAATGCATAGAAGCTCAACTACAAAAGCCCGGTTACCATGGCACATTAGGAGTCTTGTTTTTCGTTTATAGATTAATATCACATTGTGAATAGGAGTTATGGTTGTTGAACCCCGGATACCGGTTCAACTATGTTCGAGACTTGGGGAGTACCTTGAGTTACTTCTCTCTTTGTCATATCCCTAGGTCTAAGTATTTCAAGCTAGGAACTAACCCTCACTGTTGGTGGATAATTGCCTAAGGACAGACCCACTGGCTGCAGCGAGGAGGTCCCGCCACTAACCCGGAAGTCTTACTCGACTTCCCCTCCCGAAACCAATAGCTGAGCCTGTATCTCAAATAGCACGGAAGGAAACAGAGGAAAGCTCAGTCTCTCTTGGGGGGGGGGGGGTGTATCCGTGCTGATCTGAGAAATAATTGGTCATATTTATAGGCAAATCCTTCTGAGGGTAAAATAGTCCTATTGGCTTGCGGACAGCTCCATATGCCTTAACCAAATTACTATACGCAGACCCAAGTGGTCTGCGAACAACTCCTCGCGCCTTTTCGATAATACTAACCGCAACCCCGTTGATCTGCGGATAGTGAGGAAGGACTGCTGAGTCGGGTTGATAATGAGCCTACTCGCCGAATACGGGTTGTACACAATCCCCGCTCTTTGCGAGCCCGCCCGAGGTCTGTAAGAAGAGTCCAACCCTTATTTGGTGAGATCAAGTTCGGGAATGGGGATGCGCCGATTGCTCCCCGGGTCTCCCTCTATAAATAGAATAGGGGGGGATGTCCTTGGACCTTCGCGCTGAGAGATGGATTCAGGAGGACGATCTTCCTATGCTGCCGATCGGATGTGCGCTGACGACGAGCCTGAGGCGGCCGCCGTTCTTGGTCTCATCGGTGAGTTCTTGACTCCATGCCCTCCTGACCTTGCGAGGAAGAGAAGGCACAAGAAAAAGAAGGTAGCTGGCCCTGCCCCTGGCGAGAAATCCTCCACCGATCCGGAATCTACTACGAGATGCGGACCTCCGCTTAAGAAGATCGTCGCCTCGCCTATTACTGAGGAGCCTAACGCCGACTTGCCTCCTCGGGAGGGTGAGGGCGTTATCGGGACTATGATCGGCGGGGTCGGGGATGGAGGGCAGGTTCCTGGCGACGCGGATGCTCCGCCACCCCCTCGTATCCGCCACGCCACTGTGTCGGGTAAGAATACCACCTCTTCACCTGCTGATTTTGGACCAGCTATAACTCACTCTGCTTTTTGTAGCACTCTCTTGTCGCCAACTACCACCTGATCAACAACCTGGCGAGGCGCCGTCGAGAGGCATAGCCACAACGTCTTCCTCGGTCCAATGGCGAGTAGAGTCGACTCAGGATCCCTCCCTTCAGCCACCTCAGCACGTGTCAGGGATCGGTCAGCCTACTTGCCCTCCTTCTGGTGGGAAATCACTGGTAAGGGGTCCTATGCCTGGGGGAACGGGCTTGGTTCTTCGCATAACCACTTCCACCGAGGGTCTTCGGGCGGACTCGCCTCGGCTCCAGAATGAGGATCTTGCTCTTTCTCCTCGTACTCATCTCGCTCTTCTCCCTATCCATCTTTATTTCTCTAACATTTTTTCTCATTAACGGACCTCTCTCCTCCAGATCGCCGCGCATCGACTTCCTCCGGTCACTCGCTGTCCACAGACTCGCTCCTTGGATCGCCGCCGCCTGTCACGTCCAAGTCCTTGAGGGAGCTCCTTGCAACTCCGCCTGGCTTTAACGAGGGGTCGTGGGCTCGCCTCATTGCTGTCCTCCAAGCCCATGAATCCATCCTGATGGCCATGCCGCCCGCTGAGGTGAATCAGCAATTGGTTGATCTTGGGGCTCGCCTCGCCGAAGCGGATCACTTTCAACAACAACTGCAGGGCGAGGAAGGTCTGTATGTTCGGGTAGCTGATCTAGAGACGAGGCTATACGACTATACGAGGTAGAAACTCGCCAACACGCCACCGAAGATGATCTCCACAGGTTCGCGCAAGTGGCGGGTTCCGTAGGCGAGGTATCCCTTCTGGAAGAGCACATCAGGCGAGGCGAGGACCACATACTACGAAGTGAGGAGATCCTAGCGAAGGCTGGGGAAGACCTGCGAGCAGTCCACGACATTACTTGGAGGGCTCGCCACCCTCACCACACCCGTCGCCTAGGTCGCGGGCCTGTACGCTACGATTAGGCGCCTAGATCGTTCTCGCTTTTTGCTTTTTTGATGTCTGATGTATTTTTGTACTCGCGACCCTTTGGGTTCTTGTAATGTGCGTAGTTTATCCTTGGCGGCACCTTTGTACTCATTTTTTTATTCGCGCTACGCTTTTATGGAATTTTATTTTCCAGTGCCCTTCTTTCTTCTTGCTGATGTCTCTGATTTTTTATTCTCATTCACACGTGTTGCTTAGCTGGTTACTCGCTTTCGCATACTCGCGCCCCTGGCGGGTCTAATCGCTTTCGCGTGCTCGCGCCCCTGGCAGGTCTACTCGCGCGCGACTAGATTCAGAGCGGGGGGATATAAATAGAGGGCACCCTGCGGTGGGAGGGCACGCTTTCCCTATCCTTCGACCATTCTCTCCTTCCCAAATCCCCCCCCCCCCCTCGACTCTCCAACCTACTCATCGCTAGCCATGGTGAAAGAACCTTCCGAGGAAGGGCGCGCTTTCTGCGCCCGTAACATTAGAGCTCACAACTTTCCGAGCTTGCAGACCCCGGGCGAGGAGCTGAGTGACATCGAATCCCGCTACCTGCCACCCGACTATTGCGCGAGGCGGCCAACCCCCGACGAGTTCATCAACACGCTTTACAGCGGGGAACTCGCCTTCCCCCTGGCTCACTTCCAGGTGGGGCTGAGGTTGCCCCTGTGACCGGAAGTCCGTCAGGTCCTCCGCTACTTTGGGATGATCCCCACGCAGGTCAATCCAAATGCGTTTAGTGTCCTGGTCGCTTACGCTTGTTACCTGCGCGAGGAGAAGATCGAGTTTAACCTCCCCGCCTTCCGCAAAGTCTTGACCCTGAAGGAGACCGGCGACGACACCCTGTTCTTCACCAGCTTGTGCGTCAAAGTCGCCGAGACGCTCAACAAGGTCCACCATTGGACAGACAAATTTGTTCTGGTGCGGGGCGAGTTCGGAAACATTCCCTTCGCCCCAATCCAGAAAACGGAAGTAGAATACAAGCCGCTTCGCCTGAAGGGGGACGCGCTGGAGCTCTACCAGTTCCTGAAAGACAAGGTCATGGACGTCGTCTACTTGCGGCGAGGCGTAGACCAACTCACCTTCGTGGATCCAGGAGCGGGTAAGTTCCGGGTGGTACTCGCCCAAAAGCGTCTTGCCCTTCTACTTTTGCAGGGAATGGACTTACTTGAAGTCCTCTCTCTCTTCTTTTTTTGTAGGTGAGCGCACCATCCCTACTCGTCCCCTTGTGATGTTTTGCGACAACGGTCGGGCGAGCTCTTCCTCGAGGACATTCTCGCCGGGACTGTGATCCCAGTTGACAGCGAGACTCCTCCGGCCACCGATAAGGATAAGGGTCAAGTTGACCCCGAAGCCGCCTCGAAAAGCGAGCCGAGGCGAAAAAAGAAAGACGGGGAGTTCCTGCCCTTCTATTCCGGCGAGAACGCCTCCAAAGCCCTCGACTCACACGAACTTCGGATCGGGGATGAGGAGTGATGACTCCAAAGGGAACCCCCTGCTGATATGGGACCCGACGGCGAACAGGGTCTATGTGAGCTCGCTCCTCCCTTCTTGGGAAGATTTCGAGGAAACTAACGAGTGCGCGTACAACCTCCTCTTTGGACTGTACGGTCGCTATGACACAGAGGTTCTCGCGGAGGCTCCCATCCGCGAGTTGGCTAATCTTAGCAGCCGCTCCGCCCTTCGCACCACGGAGCTGGTTCACCAGACCGCGCGACGGGGGCTTCAATCGAATAGACGACTCTGCGACCTGGGTCTAGCCTATGAGGAGCAGGGTAGGAAGTTGGTTCAAGTGGAAGAGGAGTTGGCTGTGCTTAAGGCCAAGGAGGCTTCTCCTCTTGAGGTATGACCTCTTACTCGCCTTCGTCCTACTCGCTCGCCAGCCTTTCCGGCTAACTCTTCTCTTTCCAGGAATCTGCGGTCGCGCTAGTGACTCGAGTGTCTTCCCTAGAGGAGCAGCTGGCCACGACGCGACACGAAGCCGATTACTTGGGTACCCGCCTCGCTCAGGCGGAATCCGAGTTAGTGGAGCCTCGTCACCCAGCGAGAGGGGAGTCATCAACAGTCTCCCCGCTTCTTCAGCTCACCCTTGCCTAAGTTGCCGAGATGTGCAGGCAGCTGGCCATCACGACAACAGTATTCACGCGGGAGCGTCTTCGGTGGCGATTCTTCCTCACTGCGGAAGGAGCCCAGATCGATTTACGGCCCTTCTTCCGGAGCTGTATCGCTAGTCGGCGAGCTTTGCCCCGACGAGAATCCCAAGCGACGACTCTTCCGGTGAATCAGAGGAAGAGGATTAAAATGAAAAGATTAATCGTCTACTCTTAGCGAAGTGTTGTAATAATGTCTCTTTTCGTTTATGAACACGCTCGGCGTACTCGCCATTCTCATTTTATTGGGCAGGCATCCTCGCCTTCCTTTGTTTATCCCTCTGTGTGATTTTTTGTTTCGCCCTTTGTGCTTGCATGCGAGTTTTCTTCCTTTTCGATGTGCTCACCCATAGGGTGTACTCGCCCGTAGTTAAGATTCGCGTAGGAGCGCTCTTCTCGTAGGTCTAGTGCCCGCGCGTCCACCTACTCGCTGGGAGTGCAAAGTTGTTAGGGAGGGCTTCATTGTGCTTGGTGATCGCATACTCGCGTTAGAACTTTTTGCGAAGCGTCAGACGAGTGGCTTCGATGGCCGTTGGTCGGGGGGGGAGGGGAATGTTGAGAGTACTCGCCTCCCCCCTTTCGCCTTATCATGGAACTCGCACAAGGCTAGCCCATCGTTGGGCCCAATCGATAGACTAACTCTCCGTCATACCTTTGATTTTGAGGATAGGGAAGATGATCGGTCCCGAAGGGGAAAATAGTCAGCCTGCATGGGAGGAGCCCAGTGCAGTGGTTCAATCTTCAGCCTCACTTTGATCGATGACCTAGAACCCACTCGAGGGGGCAAGTAGCCAGCTTGCCGGGGAGGAGCCCGGTGCAACGGCCTGGTCTATGACAACACTCTGCTCGGGGACATGGAACACACTCGAGGGGGCAAGTAGCCATCCTGCAGGGGAGGAGCCCAGTGCAAAGGTCTGGTCTACGGCAACACTCTGCTCGAGGACATAAAACTCACTCGAGGGGGCAAATAGCCAGCTTGCAGGGGAGGAGCCCAGTGCAACGACATGGTCCACAACAACACTCTGCTCGAGGTCACATAACTCACTTGAGGGGGGAAGTAGCCATCTTACAGGGGAGGAGCCCAGTGCAACGACCTGATCTACGACAACACTTTGCTCGAGGACACAACTCATTCGAGGGGGCATGCGCCCAGCCTGAAGGGGAGGAGCCCAGTGCAACGGCCTGGTCTACGACAACACTCTGCTCGAGGACATAGAACTCACTCGAGAGGGCAAGTAGCCAGCTTGCAGGGGAGGAGCCCAATGCAACGGCCTGGTCTGCGGCAACACTCTGCTCGAGGAGATAAAACTCACTCGAGGGGGCAAGTAGCCAACCTGCAGGGGAGGAGCCCGGTGCAACGGCCTGGTCTACGACAACACTCTGCTCGAGGACATTTAGAGGCTTCGTCTCTTGGTACCTGTCGTCTAGATGTTTAAGTATTACACATTTGCAACATAAGGTGTTATCACTTCATTTTAGCATGAAAAAATAAGAAATTACGTCCCGACTAGGATTAGAAACTAAGGTCGTCTCCACTCCAAGTGTTCTCCAGGCGCTCCCCATCGACATTCTGCAGGCGATACCCGCCCGTTTTTAATACCACGGAGACTTTGAAAGGGCCTTCCCAATTGGGATGGAGCTTACCTACAACGGCGGATCTCCCCGCGGCGTCAACCTTCTGAGGACCAAATCCCCATTGTCGAATTGTTTGATTCGAACGTGCTTTTCAAAGTGCCCCGCCATTCTCCGCTTGATCTCCTCATGGCGGATCGTGGCTTGGTCACGGAGCTCCTCTACAAAGTCTAGTGAAAGTCGTTGTGCTTCCTCGTACTCGAGCCTCCATCCGTCATCTCCATCTTCTGTTGCCACCATTCTAGGACTCCTGACCTCGAACTCCATCGGAATTAGGGCCTCCGAGCCGTGAGATAGCTTGAAGGGTGTTTCATCGGTTGCTGTGGTGGGTAGGGGTGTGTGCGTTGCGGTTTTGGCCCAAACCGCAACCGCGCTGCAAGGGCGCGGTTTTGGCCCGAGCAAAACCACACCGCACCGAAATTACGCGGTGCGGTTTCGGTTTGGTGCGGTTTTTTGCGGTGCGGTTGTGGTTTTGGTGCGGTTTTTTAGCATGCGATATACATAAACACCAAAAAGATAATGCGAGGTGAAATATGATGTAAAATTTGAGAAAAACATAGTTACACGAGTTATATTATCATGAAAAAATACGTAATACATATATTTTTAAAATATAAATACTACAAAATTAAATTTAGTAGCTTAAATTTAGTAGTGCAAGAAGGTCGGATGACTCTGTCATTAAATTGGGGGACCAAGATATTTCCGCAGTGAGTGCTTTAAATATCTGGGATCGATAATTCAGAAAGATGGAGGTGTAGATAAAGATGTGATACATAGAATCCAAGCAGGTTGGTTGAAGTGGAGAGGCGCGTCTGGGATCTTATGTGATCATAAAGTACCATTAAAACTTAAAGGCAAGTTTTACCGTACTGCAATTAGGCCAGCAATGCTCTACGGTTCTGAGTGTTGGGCAGTGAATGGTGTACATGAGCCAAAAATGGGAGTTGTGGAGATGAGAATGCTTAGGTGGATGTGTGGTCACACGAGACTGGATAAAATTAGGAATGAATGTATCAGGGATAAGACAGGAGTGGCGCCAATTGTAGAGAAGATGCAAGAAGCTCGTTTAAGATGGTTCGGGTATGTACATAGGAGACCATTAGAGGCACATGTTAGGCGTTGTGAGAGTTTAGTCACTAGACATGTTAAACGGGGGAGGGGTAGACCAAAAAAGACTTGGAATGAAATTATAAGGAAAGATATGATGTATTTAGATATTAATGAGGCTGTGATTAAAGATAGGGCGCAATGGCGACAAAGGATCCATATAGCCCACCCCGCTATGGTGGGATAAAGGCTTGAGTGTTGTTATTGTTTAAATACTACAAAATCAACCATGAGCTAAAAATAGATCTTTAGATACTATAATTCTCATGATATGACTGCTTTAGTTGCATAGGAAATGACACATCCAATGCAAATATAATCAATCTGAATGGTTTTAAGTCCTAGATATGCACAACATTCTCATAATTGTAGCTTTATTAATCCTTCAAACATTGAAATATTATGAGAAGTCTAGTGAATACACATTTATGGTAGATAAACCATTATGATACTACTTGCATTTAACAAAAGAATACAAATCGGCAAATTCATCAATAAATTGATAGAGAATAAATCAACTAAAGCAAGAAAGAAAATATATGCACTAATATAATAATTTTTAGGTTATACTTTTATTTAGATGTATGTGATATGTCATATATTCATGAAAATTGATAATATGTAATTAGTCGGTGCGGTGTGATTTTTGTGGTTTTCAAGATCCAAAAATCGCACCGCGCTCGGTTTGTAAAAGTTCAAAACCGCACCGCATTGAAACTATGCGGTGCGGTTTAAAAATTGATGCGGTTTGTGCGCTGCGGGCGTTTTTTGCGGTTTGCGATTTTTTATGCTCACTCCTAGTGGTGGGGGTAGTTCTCAACGCCCAAAGGACTAAGGGGAGCTGCTCCACCCAGTTTCCTTTCAGGTTCTCCATTTTCTTCTTTAGCAAGTTAACAATGACCTTGTTGGCCACCTCGACCTGACTGTTGCTCCTTGGGTGGTGAACCGAAGCAAAACGTAGGTCGATGCCGAGTTGGCTGCAGAAGCTCGTGAGCTCCAGATTGGCGAACTGCGGACCATTGTCTGTGACAATGGTGAGAGGTAGGCCGTGCCCACATATGATTTCTCCCCAAAGGTAATTTCTCACAACTTGAGAAGTCATCTTTGCAAAGCCTTCACCTCCATCCATTTGGAGAAGTAATCGATCATTACCAGGAGGAACTTTCTTTGCCCACTTGCCTTTGAGAACGGGCCTACCAGACCCATTACCCAAATAGCGAAGGGCCAGGGGGTGGTGATTGATCGAAGACGCTGGGCTGGCTGCAGCTGGAGCGGAGCATAAAGTTGGCATTTTGGACACCTCCTCGCGAACTCGTCTGCATCCTTCCTGATGGTAGACAAGAAGTATCCCGCTCTCAACACCCTCTTTTCTACGGTCTGGCTCCCTAAATGACTCCCGCACTCACCCGAGTGTATCTCCTCCAGGACCCGGGTGACTTCTCCTTCGGATAGGCATCTCGCTAGAGGACCGGACAAGGTCTTCCTGTAAAGCATCCCGTCACTCAGCAAATAGTAGACCGACTTGTACCTGAACCGCCTCTTATCCTGGACCTCCGCGGGCAGTTCGGCTGTAGTTAAGAAAGCTACCAAGGGATCCATCCAAGAGGAGGGCTGGTTGATGTCCATCATCCCCCCCTCCTCGTTGGAGGGTCGGAACAATCCCGTGACCGTACCCCCGACCACGGGGCCGTATTTGGCTATTCGATCTGTTTGGGTGTTTTCCTCTCTCGGAACATGTTGTATGGAGAAGGATTGAAATGTGCCTACCAAACCTTTAACTCTCACCAGATAGCGCTGCAGTACTGGTTCCCTTGCCTCGAACTCCCCTCGAACCTGGGAGGAGACCACCATTGAGTCAGAGTAAACTCAGATGTCATGAATTCCCAATTCCCGGGCTAGGTGGAGTCCTGCGATCACGACCTTATATTTCGCCTGATTGTTGGTGATCGGGAAGTGAATGTCGTCGGCTTGCTTTATCCCGGTGCCTTGGGGGCTGATCAGGATGATGCCTCCCCCGCAGGAGTTCCTCCCTGACGCTCCATCAGCGAACATTTCCCAAACCACTCCATGGGGTGCTTCTTTCTCATCCACCTCCATGGTGTAGTCTGCCGGGAAATCTGCCACAACCTGGGCTTTCATGGCTAGTCGAGCGACGTTGGTAACGCCAAACTCGCTAAGCTCCACCGATCACTTGGCCAATCTTCCCGAATGCTCCACTCCATCTAAGATGCTGCAGAGAGGGTGATCAGTCACCACCCTGATCGAGTGGGCCTAGAAATAGGGTCGGAGCCTTCGGGTTGATACGATCAAAGCAAAGGCCAGCTTTTTTAAGATAAGGTATCGCAACTCTGCCTTCCGCAGGACCCAGCTCAAGTAGTAAATGAGGAGCTGTCTTTTTCCTTCCTCGCGGACCAAGACCGTATTAACCGCTTCGGCTCCTACCCCAACGTATATGAAGAGATCTTCCCCCTCCCTGGGTCCTTGCAACAAGGGTGCCCGCGCCAGCTGGAGCTTCAGGCTCTCGAAGGCTTCCTGACATTCCGCCGACCATTCAAACTTCTTGTTATCTCGGAGTGTTTTAAAGAAAGACGAGCACTTTTCCCATGCCCTGGAGAGGAACCTACTCAGCCCTGCTAACCAACCTGTCAGGCGCTGAACTTCCTTGACACTCCTAGGATCTTACATTTCCATAATCACCTTAACCTTATCTGGATTCGGCTCCACTCCCGCCGGGGTCAACAGGTGACCCAGTAGCTTCCCTTTCCCTGCCCTGAAAACGCACTTTACTGGGTTCAACCTCATTTTGAATTTTCGGAGTGTGGTGAAAGTTTCTGCCAAGTCCCGGAGATGCTCCTCCACACTCCTGCTGTTCACCATGAGGTTGTCGACGTACACCTCCAGGTTTCGCCCCTTCTGCTCCTTGAACACCCTATCCATCATCCGCTGATAGGTGGTCCCTGCGTTCTTGAGTCCGAAGGGCATCATTTTGTAACAGTAGCATCCATCGTTGGTAATGAAAGATACATTTTTTATATCGGGGGGGGGGGGGGCATGCGAATTTGATGATACCCAGAGAGCGTCTAAAAAACTCATAACAGGAAAACTGACGGCTGAGTCTACCAGCGCGTCGATTTGAGGCAAATGATAACAATTCTTGGGGCAAGCTTTATTAAGGATTGAGAAATCGATACACATTCTCCATTTTTCCTCCCCCTTCTTCCCCATTACAACGTTAGAGACTCAGCATGGATACTGGATCTCCGACACAAACCCTGCTTCCAGCAGCTTCCTAACCTCCTCCCTGATGAGCTCGGCTAAGGAAGCGGCGGTCGTCCATTTCTTCTGCCGGATGGGATGGACTCCTTTGTCGAGGTTGAGGTGGTGGCAGGCGACATCCGCGTCAATGCCTGGCATATCCGTTGCGCTCCAATGTCTGCGTTCTCCTGGATGCATGACAGAATCTTCTCCTCATCTCCCTCCTCTAGCTCTCCGCTGATCTTTCACCTTCCCTGACCTCCCGCCTTCAGATACGATCTCCTTCTCTTCCACTTCTTCGGCTGCCTTCATCCTCGCCATCTCTTCCATCACCTGGTCCACTACCTCGACTTCTTTCTTCCAGCTGATGGTATTAACAGCGTTGAGGTAACACTGCCTCACCACCTTGTGGTCGCTTCGAATACTGATCTGCAACCCTCCTTGGTTGTATTTCAAACACTGGTGATAGGAAGAGGGCACCCACCTGTAGGCGCTGATGAGGGGTCTGCCGAAGATGGCGTTGTAACTGTTAGGGGCATCAACAATGACGAACCTGCAACACTTGGTGGTTACCCCAACGTTACGAACAACTCCACTCCTTCCACCTCTTTTCTTTCTCTGGAGAAACCGAAGAGCGGCCCCTCCTTTGCGGTGACCCTCTTCTCCTCCATTATCATCGCGTCGAACGCCTTCTTGAAAACCACATTGACAGAGCTACAATTGTCCACGAGGATGCGGGAGACCGTGTAGTTTTCTACCGTGGCCTTGATCACCACCGCGTCATGGAAGGGGTTCTCGTTCCCCAACATATCCTCCTCCGAGAAGGTGATCTCCCCCATCGGTGGTGGATTCTGGGATGTCGAGGCCACGCTTCGGCGATAAACGGCGTGAAGACTCCCCTTTCAAGTCGCCTCCAACTCTACTCCCCCGTGGATAACGCTTATCTCCCTATGAGATCCGAGATCTCCTCGATCCTCACACCTCCTTGGGGCGGGGGATCCTTCCCCCCATTCCTCAACACCTCTCCTCCTTCCCGCTCCTGTTGCCCCTCTCGGGATCCCCCTGCTCCTCTTCTCAGCTCCAAGAACTCGGGGCATGTTGTCGTTGTGTGACCTCCCACCTGATGGAAGTCACAATAAGGTATCACCATGCGCTCCTCCTCTCCTCGAGGCTGCGTGGTCTTGTTCCCCGACCGCGCCCTCGTCCTCTCCTGATCACGTTGGCTTCCCGGCATGGTGCCTGGATCTGCCTCCATTGCCCTTGCCTTTGCTTGGGGGAGTAACCGCGGTCCCGACGCTCGGGTGAGAACCTTTTTCCCTGCCTCCCAGGGTAGCCTCCCCCTGCGGGCCTCCAGGTCGGCCTGCCTGGCGGGACCTAGAACCTCCTCTCCTGGTCTCGCTGATCTCTACCCTCTCGGAATCCCCTTCCTTCTCTCCTCCTCGACTCTTCCTTCTTCTTGACCTCCTGTCTGCTGCCACCAACTTCTCCCTTCTCACCTCCTCCCTCCAACCTAGCCAGCTTGGCCACAAACTCCAAACTTGTCGCCTCGCCCTCGATCGGTCTCGCGGCCCGATCGATCAATTCCTTGAATGACAGCAGAGGGCTCTGGGTGATTTCCATCTTAAAGAATCTCAGTTGCAATCCGAGCTTGAAAGCCAACATCAAATTATGCCCCCGGGACTTCCTGAACCAAGAGAATTTCTTCCTAGAAGCGGTCAACATATGCTCCTAGCATCTCCTGCGGTCCCTGCTTGATAAGGAAAAGAGATGTTATGGGCTTGTTTTTTTTGCGATCGTTGGAGGTAGGGATACACGGGCAAGCCCTAGAAATGGTGGAGGAGGAGGAGATGAGAGAAGATGAAACCCTAGATGGTGGAGGAAGGAGAGAAGAGCTTAGAGAGAGAGAAAGGAAATTTCATAATTCATTGCTTAATAATCAACTACATAAGAATGGTCTATTTATAGGACCCCGGGTGGCATACCCGTAATTACATAAGATGCATAAAATATTAAAACGCTAAAGCATTACGACGAGTCTAATAACGATGACTCAATACACACGACGAGATAATAAGATAACTAACATAACTGACGGATGACCATAACACATAACAGGAGGACCATAGCACATAACAACATAACAGGAGGACCATAACACATAACAGAGGACCATAACACGTAACACTCCACCCGTCCTTCATATTGAGCTTGTCCTCAAGCTCAAACTCCAGTAGGATGGTCGGCTTCTCTGGCTCCTTAATCTCGCGCCAAAATAGCGCCCGATAGCGTGTCACGGTCGCGTTGACCCCGAGGTGTAGCGTCGTCGCAGTCAGAAGGACGAGCGGTTGAAGCAATGGGTTGACAGGTCCCGCGGAGCAGCAGGAGACCGAACTGGCAGGATGGCCGACGAAATAGCGGTCGAGAGTATGAAGGGGTCTGGCGGAATTGGCGGTGCGGTGCGAGGCAGTAACGACAAGGCGGCCGAGGGGGCCGACAAAGTAGTGGCCTACAGCAGAGGTTGCGGCGTGGTCGGAGGCGGCACAGCGGAAACCGGCGGTGAGGCAGCCGACAGAGCAGAAAGCCACGTGGCTGGAGGGGCCGTCAAGGCAGGAGCCGGCAGAGCAAGAGGAGACAGATGCGGTGATGGCGGCGGCGACGGCGATGGCGATGGCGGCGGCGGCGACGGCGATGGCGATGGCGGCGGCGACGACGACGACGATGGCGGCGGCGAGGACGGCGGAAGCAGCACAAGCTGTGCGGGCTTGGAGAGTGGGGTCGGTGGCAAAGGAGGCGGAACAGTCGGTGGCGGAATGTCAAGGTATCGTGAGTGCTCCAATTGATCAAGCTTGGCCTCGAAGCGAGACATGGAGGCTTGAAATGTCGTCGACCACTTCAGCAGCATCGAGTGGAGGACGCCCGCATCCGTGGCACTAAGCTGAATGTTCATCAAATTATATTTGAGATCGGAGAAGTGGGAGTAGGAGTAATTAAAAATAGTATGACGTGGAGGAATGAAAAATTTAAAACAAAAGAAAGGGGTGCAGTTAAGAAGAAGGGGTTCGGTTAGGAAGTGACAAGGAAATGAAATGAAATAAAGTAAAAGGAGGGTTGCGGGATTTGATGTTGGCTTCAGAATTAAAATAAAATAAAAAAAGAAGGGTAGGTGGGGGACGGTGATGGGACTGGAGATGTTACAGCGGGTTGCTTCGATGGGATGCTGGCGCAGAGGAGCGGGGCTCGAGTGAATGGGAAATGCCAAAGAAGTTTGCGGCCCGGTGTCGTGCAGGAGGGAGCCCGCGTCGGGCAGGAGGGAAACATCGGCGAGTGAAGCGAGGTGCTGCGCACGGAGGTCGGCTCTGAAGTGAGAGCGGGGGTCGACGTTGTTCCTGGACGGCGAGGAACGAGCGGAAGCCGTCAGCTAGCACAGGAGGGGCGTTCTTCGGGGAATGGAGGTGATCCCGCTGGAGGCTTTGTGGCGGCTGTGTGTTACCGAATAGAAATGAGATCGGGGAAGAGAAGAAGAATCCGACAAGGGGAAGGGCCGGCGGTGGTGAGCGAGACGAGGAGAGGAAGGGAGAAAGAGGAAACTTAGAGAGCAACCCTAAGTACTTGCATACATTCAAGCATAACCAAAACACCCCAACCCCTCCCCCTTATATAGATGAGGGAGGGAAAACAATACAAGGAAAACATTAAATAATTAATATCAAACTAATTAATTAATATTAATTATTACATGAAATGATTAAGGCAGTTTCCATATGCGATCTCTGGAGGTCCCGACGAAGAATAGCCGCTCCGGTGACCACGGCGGCTTCCATATGCACTTTCCATAATTGCTGACGAGTGTGGTCCCGTGACGTGCCCTTGCATTCCTAACACTGTGGCTTGCAAAAATTGACGGAAGCAGGGTCACGTTGGGGCCAACTGGAAGCATAACAGTGTCGACGAGTGAAAACGGGCTTACAAAGGGCAACGTTGATGTGCGACGGCGGAAGAGGACCGAGAGGCTCTGATACCAAGATGTTATGGGCTTGTTTTGTTGCAATCGTTGGAGGCGAGGATACATATGCAAGCCCTAGAAATGGTGGATGAGGAGATGAGAGAAGATGAAACCCTAGAGGGTGGAGGAAGGAGAGAAGAGCTTAGAGAGAGAGAGGGATAGGAATTAGAGAGAGAGAAAGGAAATTTCATAATTCATTGCTTAATAATCAACTACATGAGAAGGGTCTATTTACAGGACCCCGGGTGGCATACCCGTAATTACATAAGATGCATAAAATATTAAAACGCTAAAACATTACGACGAGTCTAATAACGATGACTTAATACACGCGACGAGATAATAAGATAGCTAACGTAACTGCCGGATGACCATAACACATAACAGGAGGACCATAACACATAACAACATAACAGGAGGACCATAACACATAACAGAGGACCATAACACATAACAAAAGCCTCCGAACCTTTCTTCCTTTTCTTCGAAGTGGAGACGGAGCAGAAAACCTTTGCGCAAGTCATCGAAGCTATAGATAGTGCCTACCGGCATCTGGTGGAACCAGCCCCGAGCCTTTCCTTTGAATGATATGGCAAATAGTCGACACTTGAAGACATCAATCATCTGCCTAATGGAGACCATGCCAGAATAGTAACTCATCGCAGGTTCCGGGAGCGGTCAGCACCAACTCGCAGAAGGGGCTTGGCGGCGCAAGTTGGCGAGTTGGGCGAATTCGGTCACACTCGCCCTCAGAGTGGCGGGTATCAGTCGGACTCGCAAAGAGTACTCGCGCGCAAAGCGACTGATCCCCATTTTCTGGGAATCCTTCCTTGTCGGGCCGCCGACTCTGCCCCACCTCGCCGGGCGAGGCGACCACTGCTGTGGAGGGCTCTCCCGCCTCGGCGCGAGGCGCGAGAAGCCCGGGGATGGTATCCTCCATCGACCTCATAAACTCCGCGAAATCGCTCTTTGTTACGAACTCGCTCGTAGGCAGCGAGTTCCCATGGCAGGCCCCCTGCTCGCTATGTTCAATCATGTGAACGTCAGATAAGATTTTCTTCTCAAGCTACAGTCCACGCTCACCGCACCAAAAAGGTTGAAACCCGGATACCGGTTCAACTATGTTCGAGACTTGAGGAGTAGCTTGAGTTACTTCTCTCTTCGTTAGATCCCTAGGTCTATGTATTTTGAGCTAGGAACTGACCCTCACTGTTTGGTGGATAATTGCCTAAGGATAGACCCACTAGCTGCAGCGCTTAGGTCCCACCACTAACCCGGAAGTCTTACTCGACTTCCCCTCCCAAAACCAATAGCTGAGCCTGTATCTCAGATAGCACGGAAGGAAACGGAGGAAAACTCAGGCTCTCTTGGGGGGTGGATCCGTGTTGATCTGAGAAATAAAGGGTTCTATTTATAGGCAAATCCTTCTGAGGGCAAAATAGTCCTATTGGCCTGCGGACAGCTCCCTCCGCCTTAACCAAATTACTATGCGCAGACCCAAGTAGTCTTTGAACAGCTCCTCGCGCCTTTTCGAAAATGCTCACCACAGCCCCGTTGATCTGCGGATAGTGAGGAAGGACTGATGAGTCGGGTTGATCCGGACTCGCCTTGCACCCTTCTTGGGCGAGTGCGGCTGAGGTGACCGTCCCCTACTCGCCCGGGACTAGTTCTCCTGAGGTGAGTTCTCCTGAGGCGGGCCCGCCTGATGCCAGGTCGTATTCGCCTTGCCTTGCCCTGGGCGAGTCAGGTCAATAATGGTCCTACTCGCCGTATACGGGTTGTACAACGGTGTTACTCATTGTTTGGGATCAGGGATCGGGAGCGGGTCGACCTTTATCGGTGCCTGCATGGATGCATGTACGCAGGAGGTTGAATTATGATCGTCATATGGACGATCCGAGCCTATGGTCGCGTTTAGAGCCATGACGAGACAATGCATTTTTATTATTTTTTGTATTTTTATTTCATATTTTATTAGGGATTGAAGATCCGAACGATCTAGACCATCCATAGTGACCTCTAAATCTATAAATAGGGGTCTAGGGGCTGATTTTCAGAGATAGAAGAATTTGGAGAGAATTTCCGGGCTTTCACAATCTTCCCGCTGTGCCGATTTCGTGAACCTTTGGTGCCGAAGATAGGGTAACCACTTTTCCTAACCATCTCACTCACAATAACTAACCCACCACTCAATAACCGCTTAAAAACTGCTTGTAACCGCTGTTTTTCCGTGTTTCCTGCTGTAACTACCTATTCCCCTTGCCCCAACTACCTATACCTACCTATTAACTGCCCATAATCACCATACATCCACCCTCCATTCATCTCATCACTAATTCCTGAATATAAACCCCCATAACTGCCACCCATCTGCATAAGTGCTCTAATTTGAGGCAGTTTTCAACCACCTGCAGTCTCTCCCCCTTGGTGGTTATATGGATCCTCTGTCGCCATTGCGCCCTATCTTTTATATTAAATTCCTTTTAGATACATGTATACCAAAAGGAATTTAATATATAATCAAAACAAAATAACACTATTAATAAAAATGCATCGGTTCAATGTAAGAAATGTAATTGAAAGTGAAAACATTACTAAGTAACTAGAGCCAATGTGGGATGAATGTTCTAGGCAGGCTTGGCGTGGCGTAAGTGTGACGCGATGGATTGAATGCGTGGTTGGTGGGGAAATATGATGCAAGTGATTTCTAGGAGGATTATGATAAATTTGAGAAATTTGAGGGGAGGTTGTTGCTATTGGAGGTGAGGTGGGTGAATAGAGGTAGTTTGTGTCAGTGGGAAGGCCTGCAATGGAGCAGGGAAGGGGACAACATGCTTGAGGTGAAATGGTGAAGGGGGGGTAGAGGGGATGCTATAAGTGGTCGATGTAGATGGGGAAGGAGAGACGAGGGTTATAGAGGGAAGGGGAAGTTCTGATGGGTTTGTAGCCACTGTCGGCTGGTCGGGAAGATTGTGTTGCGGTCTACAGAGGCAACGCGAGGGGAGGGCGGGGGACGAGATCGTGGAGGACATATGCGGGCTTGGGCGATGTTGACTGAGAACCTGGTGGATGTCGTCAACAGTAACTGGCTATAGGAAAGTTCGGGTGACTGCAGAAGGCAGGGAACGCTCGGGAAGTAGTTGCCGCAATCATTGAATAGCACGAAGGAGACTACCGGTGGGACGGCTTCGGCGCCAGATCCCTGGACGACTTAGCGACTTGCAACAAGCCATAAACTCTCGATGCTTAGGGTTCAAGGTTAAGCGTGTCCGATGCGTCGAATTGTTTGATCAGATCATTTAATATAACTCCCAAAGTACATCTCCGAAAAATAAATGAAAAATACATTAAAATATGAAAAGTTGCGCTTAAGGTGACAACGAACTCAGTGTCTAGCAGACAATTAAAAAAGTTTCGATCACGAAAATCGATCAAATGAAGTCTGACTGGTCTCCTTCACCTACTCTTTCGTAACCAGCATATAACTTTTCACTCAAATATTCTCATCATTGTGGTTGAGGTTCGTTTCCTCAACTCTGACTGAACCTCAAGCTTGACATAAGAATTCCATGCTGTGAGCAATATTTGCTTTAAAGAAAGTTCTTTCCCCTGTGTACTCGCTCGAATTGTTGAAACCTTACTTTTCAGTTTGTTTCAATTTCAAGGTACCTTGATCCGATTCGTACTCGACTCAATTCAAGTTTGATTTGATTCAGGCTTAGCGCGTTGATCATTAGTTGAAACCATACTTACCTTCATTCTTAAAATGAGGTAGGTTAAGTGAGGTGTGTAAAAGTATCCTAAGGAACTCTAATGGAGAGATGATGGTGGAATGTTGTGAGGGCTTAGGAATGCTGGAATACAAATGTAGTCCCCTTATTAATTACAATTAGCACTAACAATTATGAAGGTTAGCCACAGAAGATCACGCTTGAGAGTGAAGCGTTAGATAAATCAACAAGTTTCGAAATAAAGTAAAGTAAGAATATTTCAATTAAACTTTAGGCGAATATACCATACAAGTAGAACAAATCACCAGGTAAACATATACAATCCAACATCTATGAGCAAATATTTATATCGCCAAATAAGCAACGGATGAAGAATTATAACTCATAAATAAACTTACATGAAGATAGGAGGCCGAGGTGCCAAAATGCCGATAATGATGATGTGGGGGCAGGACAGCAATTCTACAAGTTTCTGGGTGTTGAAGTAGGGGAATCGTGGAGGACTTAGGAAGGGGCTGGAGGGGATTACGGCTGCAGGAGATGGGCCGTTTGGACGGGAAAGGGGACAGTTGGCTTACAAGGAAATAGAAATTTTGGGTAAATTGGGGTGCTGGACAGGTTCTGCAGGAGACGGAAGGGTGGGTTCCTGCTCCCGGAGGAAAGCTATTTGGAAAGTGTTGGGGCAAAAAGTGCCCTAACACTACACCCACTGGATGGGCTAGAAAAGGAAATCGAGTGTATTGAAGGTGGGTTACTTCGGGTTGTGGGCAGTTAGGCGAGAGAAGAAGTTTTTAATTACGTTCAATTAACGAGGTGATCAGGCTACTCGAACTATAGCGTCGGCGAAAAACATACACCAAAGCACCCAACTTTAGTATCTACTATAACCATACTGTAATTGAAAACTCATCAGTCATTCCATCACGACAAATACTAGTTATAGTTGTCGAGTAGGTGATCTTCTACTAAAGTGAAAAATTAGAACAACTAAGATATCGTTTGGAGTATAGAAGGATTTGTGTTGGTGTAACAAAGACTAATTACATGAATTTGAGGCATAGTCAATGTGTGTTAACAATTATCAATTATTATATTAGAAGATTAAAAGATACCAATGTGTGATGATTTTTAGTATCTTGGATCAATAATTCGAAAGAATGGGTGTATGGATACGGATAGAACCTCTATAATTAAGGCTGATTGATTAAAATGAATTAAGTGCTTTGTGGAGTAGTACTATGTAATAAGAGGTTACCTCGAGACAATGGGTTCGTTTGGCATGCCTGTCGTGAACGTGGTGGTTATGACTTATGAAACTTCAACCGTTTGGCGTTGCGCTTTTTCTCCGGTGAATTTGGACAAAACCCCACTATCATGAAATGTGTTTGACATGACAACGATCATGACCGCCACCAAATAAAAAACTAGCTTTGAACAAAAAAATTTGATGAAGTTCCTTAAGTGAGGTCAGGCGTTCACGAACGACAGTTCGTAACCACCGCATTCACCATGCCACCACCTTGCCAAACAGACTCAATATAAACTGTATAGAATTGCTAGTTAGATCAAATGATGTTGAATGGATCTGTATGTTGGCAGTAAAATAGTCGATGTATAAGTTCAAAATTGAGAAAGCTAAGATGTATGTATGTAAGGCACTGTTTGGCATGTCCGTGAACGCGGTGCGGTGGCTATGAACTGTCATTCTTGAACGCCAGACCTCACCTGAGGAACTTCATCCACTTTTATGTTCAAAACTAGTTTTCTTTTGTTGGCAGCGGTCATGACCTTTGATATGCCAAACATACATTCTATGATTATGGCGTTTTTGTTGAAACTCACTGTAGCGAAAAAGCCATGCCAAACAGAGCCTAAGACTTCATGAACGATTATAGTTGGCATTATTAATGTGAGTAAAAAATTTAAATATTTAATGATGCATTTTATTGCTACTTTTCATCATCTTCTAATATCAATAATTGCCTGTAAATGAAATTCTCATATAATTTTGGTTTTTGTTCTCCTTTCTTCAGTTCCTCACGCAGGCTTTGGATTGGGTTTTGAACGGCTCGTGCAATTTGCAACTGGGATGGAGAACATAAGGGATGTGATTCCATTCCCCCGCACGCCCGGTTCCGCCGAATTTTAACGCCCTCGCCCCTTTTTCTCCGATAATTATTTTTGAAATTTAACGATATTTTTTTTTGTAAGTCCAGGTTGTAATCTGTATCATTGTTGTTTATGAAAAATAATTCAAATAGCGTTGGCATTATCATTAATTTTATTTAATTTGCAATAATATGCGAAATGATATTGTAACCTATCTTAAATAATTGTATGTAGTACCTTTTGGGGCAATTTTTTTATTTTTTTTATCGACGATAAAAATGACAGAAATGGGAGCTATTATTCATTACCTATTGAAGTTATTCACACTGCTTCGATATATGAATGATATAGAATGAATGCTTCAGTATACTCTGTGAGCACAGACAGCGATCGATTGTCTCCGGCCAGCGCATGTCGATGCGCAGGGCATGCTTTGGAGCGCTTCGAGCTTGCAAACTGCGCCCCAGGGCGCGCTGAGCGTGATGAATATGCTCTTGGGCGTGCTTAGCGCTCGGAATGTGCTTTCCAGCATGCCGGGTGCCATGTGTAACTTTGATGCATTGAAAGGCTCATTTTGAAATAATTTTATTATGAAGTATAAAATTAGACAAAGTAACATGAACGAGTAATTTAGTAGAGATGAAATTATTTGCAAGCGACAATAAAATAATAGTTGAATGGCGAGGCAGCTTGAAATAGATGCGAGATTTCTAGATGGCTGTTCGAGTTTGTTTCCTATAACGGCAATTTAGGGTACGTTTGGTTTGGCGGGATGGAGCAAAAATCCCTAAAAAAGGAAAAAAAAATAGTGTGACGTACCTTAGATCACCGTGCACGACTTCATATAACACCGTTGTATTCTCCAAGCATGATATTCTATGCACGATTGATTGAAAATACAAACACTTTTTTAATACGATCATATTTCACTTTTTTTTGGCAAACTAGAAGCGCTCCAAAGCAGAGGCGCTGGCGAGGTCTCAACGGCTAGGGTTTCGAGCGCTGGCAAGGTCTCAGCGGACCGAGTTTAGGGCTAGAGAGCAGGTGATATTTTGGGTATAAATATCAAATGAGTTCCAAAATAAATAAGGCTAAAATTTCTTATATTTTGGATGTGAATATTCTAATTATGGGGTGTGAATAACAATACCCAATAAAAAAGAGAATTTATATAAGCAGCCTTTGTTTGGCTGTTGGCAGCCCCCATTTCTATGAGTTATAACGTGCCTTTTAAAAATATGCATTATACATGCATATTTAGGAAAAGTGTTCAACACGAAAATTGTAGATCTCATCGAGATCTACAACTTTCGTGTTGAACACTTTTCCTAAAAATGCATGTACAAAGCGTATTTTCAAAAGGCGCATCAAAAATTTGCTACAATTACGATCAGGGTGATTTTAGGGCATTGTGCGTGCATATTTAGGAAAAGTGTTCAACACGAAAGTTGTAGATCTCGATGAGATCTACAATTTTCATGTTGAACACTTTTCCTAAATATGTATGTATAATACATATTTTCAAAAGGCGCGTTATAACTAATAGAAATGGGGGCTGCCAACAGTCAAACAAGAGCTGCTTGTATAAATCACCATAAAAAAAACCTTGCCACGAGTCCGCGACCAGTAACGCACTATATCCATTCTCACTCCTTCCCGGCGCTGGCTTTCGCGTCGGCGGGGATAAAGCCGATCAACCCCTTAGCGATGCCCTAAAATAGCAGCCAATTCACCAAGCCATCGTCCCCCATGGAATCTGCCGCCATTTTCCGACCTTGGTCCTGCTCTTCTCCGAGGTACTAAATTTCCCTCAATCGCCCTTCTCTCGATTTTCATCCTCCTTGCAATTAACCCTCATCTCCTTTTCAGATACCGCATTGATCAACGCAAGACGAACCCATGGAGTTACCGGCGGCGGATCCCTCTCCTCCATCTCCGGCGCCACTTCCGACCGCAGAGCCCCCTCGTTTTTGTCTGTCAATCCCCCCCTGAAGAGATCATCAACAACTTCGCAAACTCGTGGCCGCCGCCCTCTCCTCTGCCCATTCTTCCGAACTGGAAGCCTCCTCAGCCTCTATGGAGAGGCCTCACGGCGTTGATCCTCGCCGGCCGGGTAATCTACCGCCCTCTCACCGGCCGGATTCACCTCCGCAACACCTTGCAGCAGTTGGAGCGCGTGGGGCCGCGCTCCGTCGGCGTCTGCCTCCTTACCTCCGCCTTCGTCGGCATGGCTTTCACCATCCAGTTCGTCCGCGAGTTCACCCGCCTCGGCCTCCAGCGCTCCGTCGGCGGCGTCCTTGCCCTCGCCTTTGCCCGGGAGCTCAGCCCCGTGATCACCTCCATCGTCGTCGCCGGCCGCGTCTGCAGCGCCTACGCGGCCGAGCTCGGCACGTTGCAGGTCTCCGAGCAAACCGCCAGCCTCCGCATTCTCTTCACCCGTCCGGTCGACTACCTCGTCGCCCCGCGCGTCCTCGCCTGCTCCATCGCCCTCCCCTTCCTCACCTTCTTGTGCTTCACCGTCGGCCTCGCTTCCAGCGCCCTTCTCTCCGACGCCGTCTTCGGCGTCAGCATCAACATCATCCTCGAGTCCGCCCGCCGTGCGCTTCGCCCCTGGGACCTGATTAGCTCCATGATCAAGTCTCTTGTGTTCGGCGGCATCATCTCCGTCGTCAGCTGCGCTTGGGGAATCACGACACTGGGGGGCGCCAAGGACGTCGGCGAGACCACCACCTCCGCCGTAGTGATTTCAATTGTCAGCATTTTCATTGCGGATTTCACCCTCTCCTACTTCTTCTTCCAGGGGGCAGGGGATTCTCTCAAGTATGCCATGGGTTAGGCTGTTGGAAGCTACACTGTTCAAAGAGCAACTTCTCTCTATCTTCTCCGGTGAGAATCTCACCCTACAAAGATATGCATCTTCATCGAGCGCATGTGCTTGGCTTGGGCGACGACTCTGAAATTGGAGAAACTGGTTGTTTGCAAGTAGAAGGTGGTTTCTGCATTGAAAAAGGTTGAAATTTTATTCCCTTTCTAAGGCCAAATATTGTTTCCCTAATTTTTATATGCTCAGGAAACCGTTAATGACCAGTGGGTTAGACTACTACAGATTGGTATGATTGTATTATTATTGTGAGGAGGCTTATAAATAGACCTTAGTGTAGTGGATAGGATTATGAAATGAATAAATTGCTTCATCTCTCTCTCTCTCTCTCTCTCTCTCTAAGTTCTTCTTGTTTCCTCTCCCTTCTCTTTCCTATTTCCTCCCCTCTATTAGTCATTCTTCTTGATTAGTCTATTTTCATTAGGATTCTAAGTTTGGATGAATGAATTGGACGGAGATGTTTTGCTTTTAACCTCAATTTTTAATGGAGACCAGAAAGTAATCTTCTTTTCCTTGCTGAATTTTTGGGAATTCCTTGGTTTTAGGTAGAGATTTATTTGTATTTAACCTCAGTTTTAATTACATGGGAAATAGAAAAACAGACATCTTTTCCACTCAATTTCTACTCTTCTGTGATCAACTGAAGCAGAAATAAGCCTGAGCCATATCTCAATATTTAGGGTCATGGAAAACTTTGGATGGGATTTTACACAAAAGTCAATCTAATTCTATAATTTTCTTTCTCACCCAGCCATCCTTAAAGTGTGAGTTTTTATTTATAAGCCGGGGGGATTGGATTGTTGGAGAACTTCTTTCATCAATCCAAGAAAATAGTTTTAGAATTATTAAATTGTGTGTGTGAGTCCATTAGTTCTTCATATTTTGTTCTGTGTATCAGCAAAACCAATTGAATGAATTTGTTAATTTCCTGCCAAAGTGTGTAGTTCATCTCCACTATGCTTAGGTGAAGTTCATTCTCATTCGCCTCATCCATATATTGGAATGCAGTTAGTGCCATGAACTGAAAACTGGTTAGAGAGCTTCTTTTTCTTATTGTAGACAGTAAAAATAATTTTGTTGTTGTCTAAGGCTCTGTTTGGGATCTTTTGCACCAGGAATAAGAGTAGATGAGTCCAAACAAATGACTGTGTTCAAATTCTACCGTTAGCAAGCCATCATGAGAGCATTACAACTGTGTTCATTGCATGTTTTAATGCGTCGTCTTTCTACTTCAAGAAGGCTTCTCAAGGTTCGACGAGGTTACGGTGGTTCTCTTCACATGCCTGTGCTTTCTTGCTGATAAATTGTGGCCCTTTTTTATCGGTTCATAGTAAAGTTCTTAACTTGCTGTAGATTTCAGTGGACTTGTATTTGCCCCTTGGGAAGTAGACTGCATTTTGGCCCATAAGTTGGGGCTTCCAAGTAAAACTTGATAGGTATCAAACATTAGAACTTTCCTGGGAGGAGAATCACACATCTAGTGAAGTGGATCACAAGTTGGGTACTTGGGTTAGGTGTTGTCTCAAGTCTTGAGTCATTGAGCTAGACTTTGCGTATATGAAATTCTTTTGGCTCTTCATGCCAATGATAAAATCGACATTTACCTTCTTCTCGACTTGGACCCGCTTGGTCAAAGTTTGTCACATAAATTGAGGTCAAATATTGGCTTCGGTTATCCCCTTCCGCGTATTCTTAAGGGCAAACTCGAACGTGGGGCGTCAACTAACTCCAATATTTTGTTTCCATTGAAGGTCATGAGCATTCATTCACGTTTATATCCTCCTTTAAACTTCTCCGGTGAGAATTGTGGATAAAACTTTCAGCTTTAATGCATCACATCACCTTTTGTTTTGGTCACAATAGAAATTTGCTCGTCTTTTGGACGGTTTAATGTTGATGCAGCCTGAACGTTGTCGTATATTTTTCTTCCCGCTGGGCTGGGGGCGATGTAAGGCAGAGATCATGACTATTGTGATGATGGTGGAGAAGAGGTTTTCGATTTTGTGTCGTTACTCCGCTAACACTTAGGCTCTGTTTGTTTTGGCGGTTGCAGTGGCAAATGGAGCTCTGAGAATGAGACTGAGAAATGGAGAAATAGTTTGGTAAAACAACGGTGAGAAATGGAGAAATAGTTTGGTAAAACAATTGATAGAGTAGCAACCATTACTGTTGATAAGTTTCAAGCTATTAAGCTAATATTATCTAAAAATTCAGTTGAAGTAACAGCTTCTGGAGAAGCACGAGGAATAGCTAAAGAAATTATCCCCGCTTCCTTGGATACTAACAGCTTATGCCAATTTGATTATGAAGAAACCTTAACTATCGGCTTTAATCCTAAATATATTATAGAAAGCTTAAATGCAGTACTCCATGCAGAGCTCTTTAGAATTGAAAAATAAATTGAATAGGTTGAAATTTTTATTATAATTAAATTTGAATGCAATTAATATTTATTATTGATTAATTAATAAATTTAATAATATAATAATAGTAATAATAATAAAAATATTTATATTTATGATAATAATAATAACAGTAGTAGACTAATAATAATAATAATAATAATAATAATAATAATATTGATAATAGCAGTACACTAGCTCCTAATAATAATAAGGGTGCTGCTATAAGCACGCTATCCGCACTCAATTTGTACGAGTTATTTAGAAATAACTCGTACAAATTGAGTGCGGATAGCGTGCTTATAGCAGCACCCTTATTATTATTAGGAGCTAGTGTACTGCTATTATCAATATTATTATTATTATTATTATTATTATTATTATTATTATTACGCGCCTTTTAGAAATACGTCTTGTATATTCATTTTTAGGAAAAATGTTCAACACAAATTGTAGATATCGTCGAGATCTACAACTTTCGTGTTGAACACTTTTCCTAAAAATATACACACAAGATGTATTGCCGCTCCGATTGAAATATGGGCATAACTATAGCAAATTTTTGGACTTTCGTGTTGAACACTTTTCCAAAAAATAAATGTACAAGGCGTATTTGCAAAAGACGCGTAATAACTCGTACAAATTGAGTGCGGATAGCCAAAACTGCAGTGCTAATAGGGCACACCGCCTATAATTACTGTTCATCTTCTCTCCCTTATGGCGATGGGAACGTCAGCATTTTTTTACCAAACAAAAAAAAGGATGTTGCCGTTTTCGCTCCAATGGAAAGGAGAGAGAACCGCGAAACAAACTGACCTTTAGGGTTCCTTTGGATGGGCGTTTTCACGCCGGTGCGGGAGCAACCGCCGTCGCATGGCGGAGAAATAAATTCCCGCTCGCGAGCGGCAGCGTTTGCTCCCGCAAATTTTCGCAAAATCCCGCCGGTTACACCCGCTCCCTAGTTTGCTCCCGCCCCGTCTCCCGCGGCCTTTCCAAATGAAGCCTTATTGGTTTATAAGCGTGTCTGATTCTAAGGGTCTGTTTGAGACAGCTCTGGCGGATTGAGAAGTGATTTTTCAACCGCCAGAGCTGTTTTTTAGGTGTTTGGAAGAGCTCGGGTCTGTTTGGGAGAGCTGTTGCGGATTGAGAAGCTGCTGATTGAACAGAGCTTTTTAGACAGAGCTCTTTGAGGAGCTGTTATGAAAAGCTGCACGCTGTTTGGATGGTCTGTGGATAAGCGTTGATTGAACAGAGCGTTTTCAAATAAGGCTCTGTTTGGCGCGGGGGTTGGGAGCGCCATCCGCGGGGGTTGGGAGCGCCATCTGCAACCGCGGTAGCTCCCCTGCGGTTGGGGGAGCGGTTTTTTTGGCGTTTTCAGCGGCGGGCGCTGCGATCCGCGTCCGCCAACCACCGCCCCAAACGGCGGTTTCCTGCGGCTCCGGATTGGAGCGTGGATTCCTGATCCGCAGCCGCCGTTCCAAACAGAGCCTAAAACTGTTTGGTAGAACAATTTTTGAGAGCTGTTTTTTTAAATGAAAATATTAATATATATTGTTCTTAAACAATTAAACACATCAATAAAAATAAACATTGTTCCACTATATTCAATCATTCTTCATCACCTGCACAATTAAAAAAGTTGATATTACTCGTACTTTTGATTAATATGATTTAAAGAGTTTGTTAAAAAGATGATATAAAATTTTACCTGCGGGTGTTGTACACTTCTTCAGCAATACTATCTCGTACAACAGACATATAATCAGATCCCCCGTCATCAAACATATCAGTCTCAATATCATCCTCTGTTGTATGATCATCATCCTCTGGTGGTATGAATGAGTCATCAGCATCGCAAGCATTAAATTCTGGGTTCCATCGAGATGGATGTCTACGGATGAAGTTATGCAATGTCATGGTCGCTAGTACAATTGAGCGTTGTTTCTTGAAATTGTACTGAGGCATTTTTTGAAGAATGTGTCACTTTTTCTTCCAAACTCCAAACGTCCGCTCTATCACACTTCGAAGAGATGAATGTGCCTTATTGAAATGCTCATGTCTGTCATGGACGGGGCGACTCTCGCGTGCAAATTCTGCCAAATGATATCTTGTTTCTGAATATGGTTTTAAATAGCCTGTCTTTAATGGATATCCAGCATCCACTAAATAATATTTACCTGTAATTACTTGTTATGTTAAACATAATAATATTGTAGCGAATGATTAAAGCATATACAATCATTTATTACACAAATTATCTTGAGGAGGATGCGGAAAATGTAGTCTATCGTCTGACAATGCGCGCGCGAAGATACGACTATCATGAGCGGATCCTTCCCACCCAGCCAGTGCAAATGTGAAGCACATATTGAAATCACAAACCGCCGTCACATTTTGCGTTGTTGTGCCATGACGCCCAATATATCTAACTTGATCATCAACAGGTATCATCGCATCTACATGTGTTCCGTCAATTGCACCAACGCAGTCCTTAAAAAATGGCATGTAACGGGCATCATATCTTATTTCTGCAGGTGTTTCTCTAAATTGACGATCAATTGGTTTAATAACATCAACTGACAGTAGCAATAATGATCTAAGTCCTTTTGAAAAAAATCTACTTATAGTTTCAGTTGAGTGTTGAAATCGCTCTTTTGTTAATCTAATAGAGCCTCCATGTGCTAGGATGCACAATGTAACTCCTAGGATTTCTCTTGAGGTTGTGCGTTGTGATCCATGAAATTCATGATCATTTTCTAGCTTTCTAAGCAAATCAATAAATATTCGCTTTGATATTCTAAATGCGTCATGAATTCTATCCGGGTGCCCTTCAAGCAACTCTTTCAACCAAAGCTCCCCTGTTTGATTAGACGTCATGCATGGTCTCTTCTCCCGTATGCAATTATTTATCTCACCTATTGTTGCGAAAACTCTAAAACAGTATTCAATATGTTGTACCCTTTCTGGAGAAAGACAAGACGAATTTTCGGAATCATCACTGTTCGAGTCATATGCGTCCATTACCTAAAAGAAGACAGCACATGACATGAATATAGATTAGGATATAAACAACATCATAGTATAAACATCACAGTATAAACATCACAGAAAAAAACATCACAGGACAAAAAAGACATCACACAAAACATGACCCCACAAAATATGAATTTCATTACAGAATAGTTTTAATAAAATACCCGATCATAGAATAGTCTTAAAAAAAAATGAAACATGATAACAAACAACACGTAGTTTTCTGAAAAACCATAAACACATAACACAGACACAACTGCCTAAAATGACCTGATCAATGCATCTTGTTCTCAAAAGCACTTTTGATCCACCATAACCTATCCTTCTCCGGTATGTTAATGAAAATTTCTCTATTGTTTTTGTCTTTGATATGGTTCAAAGCAAAGTAATATAAACTCTGATCATCCCATATCTCTTGCATCTTGCATATCAAGTCCACTGCCTCCTTGATTGTGACAATTGGTGGGGGCTTATCTGCTAGTACAGATGCACATAATTCACTCATATAGGAAAGTGCCACTCCTTTATTCTTTCTCATTCTTCTTCGTTTACTAGTGGAGGTGGAGGTATTGTCAATAATGGTTGATGAATCAAGTCGTTGCACCTCCAAGTTTTCCACTGGATTGTCTTCTTCATCAGAAATGTGCTCCACATCGGGTGGAACGTTGTCAATTGATGGAGCCCAAGAATCTTCACCTGTTGCAACAACTTGACTGAACATAATCTTCACTTGGGCTTTATTTGGCGCGGCGGTGGTGGGCGGAATCGGCGGGAGGAACCGCGGCAGTCGAACTGGAGGGAGGGAGCGGCGGTTTCTCCCGCGGCTTTTTGCCGCTTTCCTCAGGCGCGACGGGTGGAGCCGCGACAAATGCCGCCGCTGGGGCGTTTGATTACCCGCCTTGCGGCGGCGTTTTGCCGCAAACGTGGCTGGAGTTTCCACGCCAAATGAACCCTTAGGCTCTGTTTGTTTCAGCGGTATAAATGGAGCTGTGAGAATGGAACTTTTAGAAATGGAGAAATAGTTTTGTAAAACAATGGTGGCACAAAATTGAAAAATAGATTGAACAGTTTGGTAAAATAGCAGTGACATTTTTAATAGCAGTGACATTTTGAATGCAATTAATATTTATTATTGATTAATTAATAAATTTAATAATATTTGTAATAATATAATAATAGTAATAATAATAATAATACTAATATTAATAATAGCAGTACACTAGCGCAGTAGCGCCTAGTCCTGAACAAAAGGACCGGCAGTCCGGCCCGGAACCGGTCTTTTAAAAGACCGGTCTTTTGGCTGACCGGTCCCGGACTAGTCCCATTCAAACCGGTCCCGGTCCGGGACCGGTTTTTCTCCTCTGGAGGAGGTCCTAACCGGTCCCGGACCGGTCTTTTTATTAAAAAATAAAAAATATAATTAGAACTATATAAATTAAATTAAAATTGTAGTGATTTAAAACTAATGACTAGGGTGCAAGTTGAGCTCGACGAGCAAGCTCGAAAATTTAGGATTTTGCTCGTTGAGCTCAGTGGAGCTCGTCGAGCTCAGTCGAGCTCGTCGAGCTCCCGCCATCGCAAGACGGAAAAACAAATTCCCGCTCACGCGGGCGGCGGGTTTGCTCCCGCAAATCTTCGCAAAATCCCCCCCCCCCCCCCCCCAAACGCCCCGTCTCCAACCCCTGGTCCCCGCCGCCGGTTGCTTCCGCTCCCTAGTTTGCTCCCGCACCGTCTCCGGCCACCTTTCCAAATGAAACCTTAAGTCGCCCGGATGCTTGATTATCGCGGCGGTTGCCCGGATGCTTGATTATCGCGGCGGTTGGTTGCTTCTTCTTCTTCTTCTTCTTCTTCTTCACCATTGTTATTGCTCAAAGGCCCATTGTTATTGCTCAAGCCTTTATCCTGTTTATATATGTAAGAGCTAAAATCCTCTTCAATCATAATGATGGTCCTCAAGGAAATGAGCTTTCGCCAAAGGATTTCCCACACAAAACCGCAGGTGCCGATGTTCTCACATTTGTTGCATCACAAATGGACGCAAACCCCCGCACATGCCAGTCGCATGTGCTATGAACAATATAGGCGCGCCATATTAGCCCCTTGCATCTGCTAGCGGAGTGCGGCGGCGCGTGCATCCTCCTAAGGAACAACTTGCTATGGGTAGCCAAATCGCGCACCTCTGCCTCGACTCCTCATGATCATCCAATCCTAATTTCGCCGACTCCTCATCGATCAATCGTGTAGAGTGAAGCAGTTGTTATCATGTTAAATGTACCGTGAAATGCAACATTACTCGTGAATTACTCCAAATTTATCTCACAAATCTACAAAATGAAATTGCTGTGGTTTTACCAGCCAAAATATACAAAAGCTGAGTTCCTGTGTATAATATACACTGCATCTCCACCATCCAGCCAGGCGCATCAAAATTGGCTTATATACCTGAAAATACAAAGGTGAAACCATGATAAATAAATAAATGTCACTCCCAACTGTCACATTCATACAATTATTCATTAATTTATAATATTAATTGTCCAAATCTCCCTTTGGAGTTAGTATAATTACAGGCTGAGAACCAGGAGAGGTTTTGGTAATTTCAAAATATAAGGGTGCAGTATATAATTTAGCTTCTGATAAACGACCCTTAATTTGTACGACACTTAGAAACCCAAATCATATTTTATATTCGACGTGGGACTAAACTATCATCTCTGCGGCGCATCTCAACAATCAACAGTCATATGAGACTACGAGAGTCCTCCATATTCTCATGACCACCCTACAAATGAAAGCTCGGGGGTCTGCTTTTGAATCCCTTCAAGCTCTGCCGCGTTTGGAAGATCGCAATCGGAGTGGTCTTTTCGTAGAGAGGGGCGGAGGGGAGCTCGGACATAACAGGCGTGATTTGCCACAAAAACAGAGATTTATCTCCAATTCCCGCCGCGGCAGGGATCGCGCACGCGGGGATATTGGCGGGAACGGATGGCACAACAGCGTAACCTCGGATGGGCCCCACGTCAAAAGTAAGGGGTCACAGCTATTATGGAGCATTCAAGACAAATACATAACATTAGAAGTGGCTTCAACAACACTTGGCTCGAATTGATTTAAAATATCATGCCGTGAGCCCTCCCTCTCTGAGAAAAATCTTTTGGACATCTTTAAACCCTAAATTCAAAGTAATTGTTCAAGTGAAGAACATCACCTGAAATGTGGGGGGCGGGGCGAATCATTCTTTCCAAGAATATGGAGCTCGATCAACAACCAAGTAATCTCCTCGAATATCCTTGGCGACTCGAATCTCTCCGTCCATATACACAGACTCAAACCTGCAAAGATGAATCAAAATCCGTGTTAAACATTCGCAATAAGGAAACAACACGCAGCCTTTTTTATATGAATAATTATTTGGGTTGGGTGCATCCAAAATTTTCTGGGAATGGAGATTTATCATAAGTAGCATAAGCTCTTCCTCCTATCACAAAAGAATTATGCACCGAAGACAATTGTGTTGATATGATCACCAAATCAGTTCTAAGTAGCAAATTAAAAGTATTGTTTAGACTTGCTCAACATAGATTGTTGGAGATAGTCCCAAGGTAGGGTATGAAGTTGTGGAAGATAGTTATTGACTAAGAGGATTCAATTCAAGATGGAGAGTTGTTAGAATGCCTTAAATCCTAACTAGCTTGAGGAATCTGAGAATAATAGGAATTTAAGGATTATAGAGTAATCTGAGAATTCTATAAACAGGCGCAGGAGGAATCTATAAGTGGCGGAAGACCGATGTCCTAAACCTAGATGCAATGCAAGTGATCACACAATGAATGCAATATACCTACAACGACCCTAGGATGACATGCAAACATACACGCAATTCAATCAAATGTAAGCTTTATGCATGTGCAAATAATTTGGTCCAATTGCAATTTACCCACAAGATATTAATTAAAATAAAGATTCAAAACAGTCGCAGAGTTGCTCACAAACATTAATCAAAGAGAGCAAGTCCTATTCAACAAAATGATCAGGCGTTAATATTTTTAAGCGCCCGCGGAATAGACCCTGCAAATCACAAAATGTCCAATACTAACAGTAAATAAAATAAACATCCACTGAAATATAGTGCCTAGTACACAATAATAGAAAATTACAACTTGCACACGTAGGCGGCAGTTAGGGTGGAATATGATGACGATCCAATGGCGGGTGACTCCGTCAAGGGCTGCAGACGGCTAGACATCGGCAAGGAAAGGCTCAGGAAGAGGGTGAGGCTGGGTAGGCGGTCGGTTTGGGGTATGGGAGGGTTGAGGGGAAGTTTGGGGTATTGCTGGTCTCTGGTAGGAGTGTGGGGAGGCGGGTTCGAGTGGGTCTGGGGTTATTCAGCGGCCGGAGGGTTTTGGAAGGGGTCGAGCTCAAGACTTGGGGAGGGGAGGGAGTTTCGTCGGCGGTTTGGAGGAGAGGGAGTGTTGATGGCTTTGGGGTGGGGGTAATCAGGGACCTGTGGGTAGGAGGAGGTGGCTAGTGGTCGTTAGAGAGGAATTTGGGTGCTGGAAGGGGAAGTCGGAGGCTTGACGGGCCACAGGTAGCAAGGGTGGGGGGGGGGGGGGGGGGGGGGGTCTCGGCGAGGCAGCTGCGGACAGTGGGGAGGGGTGGAAAGGAAGAGCCGGTCTTACGGGGTCTGGACGGGGTTGGGGAAGGAGGTAGGAGCGTTGGCCTTGGAGTCGCACCAAGGAGTCATCGTCGGCGTCGCACCGAGAGGGGAGGGGATTGGCGGTTCCAAGTTTGGAATCAAACCATCGATGCTTCCCCCAACCATACAATGCATATATATATACTCAAAGCTGGAATAGGGCATCCTAATCGGATGGATCACAACGTCCAAGCCGATCGGACGTCAAATATAACTCAAAAAATAAAATAATACATCAAAAAGACTCGAAACGACCGTCCTGGCGCAACCATGGACTCGGATCGCCCGAACGGGTAGCGGTTCACCGCCTCCTACAGGAATAGATTTGTGTCGGCTGTTGATCTCCATCACAGTCATAGACCATGAGTCTTGACAGGAGATATTATATATTTATGTGTTAGAAAAGCCCATGTAATGGCCCATTCTGGAGTCCATAGTTTTCCTTTTGTTTCTCACTCTCTCTTTAGTCTCACATTGTGTATAAGGTTTTCCCCTCTCTTTCTCCCTCTTATATATTTGTATTTATACTTGTATTTGAAATATAGAGAAGTATATACGAGGCTAAGTTTTCATTCACATGGTATCAGAGCTTTCGGTCCTACGAAAGTTCACCTCGGTCCGTATCTGAGCGGCTAGCATTCTGCTAAACCGTAGCCCTGCGGTCTGCTCCTTCTAACCGATCCTTCTAACCGCAGTCCTGCGGTCTGCACCTCCCGTGGATCCACCTCCTATCCTTCCTCCTCCTCGTATGCCTTTATAGATTCTCTCCTCTCCTCCGTGGGTCCCGCCTGCTCGCCGCGCTCTTCAGCGGCCTCTTCTGCTCGCCGTGGCTTCCCCTGCTAGCAGCGACCTCTTCAGCGCCTTTCCCTGCTCGCAGCGGCCTCTTCAGCGGCCTCCTCAGCGCCCTTCAGCGGCCTCTTCAGCGCCCTTCAGCAACGTCGTGGCTTCCCCTGATCGCAGCTGCTTCCCCTGCCAAGCTAACCGCAGCCATTTAGCGGCATCTTCCTGCGGCCTGCCTCTTCCAGCAGAGCAGCAGTGCCGACCTCCCAGCGGTCTCCCTCCAGCAGACCGGGCGGCCTCCTCCCAGCGGCCTCTCCTTCAGCGGCTTCTCCTTCAGCGGACTCTCCTTTAGCGACATCTCCCTACGGCCTGCCTCTCCCAGCAGCAGTGCCGACCTCCCAACGGTCTCCCTCCAGCAGACCGTGTGGCCTCCTCCCATCGGTCTCCCTCTGCCAAGCTTCCTAAGACCGTGCGGCCTCCTCCCAGCAGTCCTGTTCGTTGCTCCCTGCTCGCGCAGTCCTGTTGTCTTGTCGCCTCTCCGCGGAAATTCCATGGGATCTTCAACAGACACCTGGGGGCTGCCTACCCCTTCTCCAGCAGGCCGCATGACTCATGCTCTGGAGGTGCGTGATGAGTTAAGGATCACCACCATCTCCCTTGCTGGAAAGAAGAATTTTGTTGAATGAGTGCATTCTGTCAGACGGGTCCTCCAATCTAAGGGACTTCTGCATCATCTCAATAAGGATCCTCCCTATGCACCTACAAATGACTGGCTACGGGACGATGGCCGTGTTCAGACTTGGCTCCTGAACTCCCTTGATGGCGAACCCTATCAAATGGCCATGTATCACGAGACGGCCAAGGCAATGTGGGATGAGCTCCATTCTCTCTACTCTGGCAAGGACAGTCTCCGGCACCTATATGACATCATCACGGATCTACAGACACTTGACACTGGTGGTGCTGCCGACCTGACCTCCTTCGTTGCTCAGGCAAAGACACTGGCTGAAGCCTGGATCCGACATCAGCCCGCAACTACAGATCTTGCAGCCCAACGTGCTCAGAAAGAAGCAGTGTGTATTGCCATGATGATGGCTCGTGTCCCGCCTCATCTACAGAGCATTCGGGCTCAGATCCTCTCATCTGTTGCTATTCCATCACTCTTCGATGTGTGTTCAATGCTACTAAAAGTATCACCTCCTCCTGATACTACGGGACCACCCTCACCGGTCCTTCTCCAGCACTCGTCTGCAACATTACTTCCTCTCCCTCCCGCTACTCGTGGAGGACGGTCAGGCTCCCGAGGCGGGGGGCGCGGAGGCCGACCTTGTCCTAAGTGTACGTCTGCGGAAAGGATGGCCATCTTGAGGCGACCTGCTACCGCAAGCATGGTCGTCCTCCTCACCCAACTGCTCATATTGCCGCTGACAATCCTTCTGCCACTCGTGCTGATCTTGACGCAGTTCGCCTCCAGCTCCAGCAACTTCAAGGCATGCTCCGCCACCCGCTGCCTCCGTCGCTTCCATCTCCAATGAAGGTATCGCTTGTCTCTCCACTAGTCCGCGTTGGATAGTGGATTCAGGTGCACCCACCATATCACCTCGCTAACACCCCATCGCTACTTGGATGCTCCTCATCTTAAGTACATCACATTAGCCAATGGCGACACCGTTCCCGTTTCCGGCTATGCTGATATTCCTCTCACTTCCTCTCTCTCTCTCTACGCTCGGCTCTTCATGTTTTGGGTTCCCTGTTTAATCTACTTTTTGTTAGTCGCCTTACTACAGATTTGGATTGCTCCGTAATATTCACATCTTCCTCTTTTTTGATGCAGAATTAACGGACGCGGAATATCATTGGTAAGGGAAGACTGCAAAAAGGGCTCTACCTTCTTGATGATTCTCCTACCATCCTCTCTTCAGTTTCCTCCGTTGATTGACACCGACGTCTCGGACATGCTCCTCTACCAGTCCTCAAGAAGGCTCTTCCAGAGATTTATCTTCCTTTTTTTAGTTGTGACTCATGTATTCTGGGTAAACAACACCGCTCATCGTTTCCTCCTCATTGTACTTGGAGCTCTGCTCCTTTTATTTTAGTACACTCTGATATTTGGGGCCCGTATAAAATTACAAGTGTCTCTGGTTATCGTTACTTTATCACGTTTATTGATGATTATTCTCGAACGACATGGTTATACTTACTTCGTGATCGCTCCGAACTTCCCCGTGTATTCCGCACGTTTGTCTTTGAGACTCGCACTCAGTTTTCCGAATCAATAAAAACCCTCTGAACGGATAACGCTCGCGAATACACTAGCCATGAATTTGCCAACCTATGCTCAGAATTTGGGATTATTCATCAAACATCCTGTGCCTATAACACCCCAACAAAACGGTGCTGCTGAACGCAAAAATAGACATCTTCTTGATGTTGCTCGCTCCATCATGATTCAAATGCAGGTACCCAAGGCTTATTGGAACTTTGCGCTGTCAACAACTTGCTACCTCATCAACCGTCTCCCTTCCTCCGTCCTTCATAATGCTACTCCGTTCAGTCTCCTCTTCCCCTCTACTCCACCATTCTCTCTCACCCCTCGCATCTTTGGATGTACCTGCTACATTCACTTACTTGGTCCGTTGACAGACAAGTTGACACCACGAGCAGCCAAACACGTGTTCGTCAGTTACTCCCGTACTCAGAAAGGATATGTCTACTACTCTCCTACTACCCGCAAGGTGACAGTCTCGGCTGATGTTACCTTCCGGGAAGATTAACCTTTCTTCTCCAACCAAAATCCACCTCTTCCACCACAATCCTTACCTAGACCTGTAATTCCAGTCACCTATCCACCATCCCCCCTTCCTGTCCCGGCTCCCGCTCCCAACAAGCCTCCTCTTCTCCGTGTCTACACTCGTCGCCTTCCTCGCTCCGTCGCCCCAATGCAGTCGGCCTCGACCTCTGACACTCTGCAACCTGCTGATCCGGCACCGGCCTTCACCGCTCATCCCATGACGAACTATGTATCGTTACATCGTCTGTCCCCGCCGCTACACACCTTTGCTACTTTTCTATCCTCTATTTCTATCCCTAACTCTATGCAGGAGGCTCTCCAACATCCGGGCTGGCGGGCAGCCATGGACGATGAAATGACAGCTCTCTGGGCCAATCAAACATGGGATATGGTTCCTCTCCCTCCAGGCCAGACTACTGTGGTTGCAAATGGGTCTTTGTAATCAAGCATATTTCAGATGGGACAATTGACCGTCTTAAAGCCCGACTGGTGGCTCGTGGCTTCACTCAACAACAAGGTTTCGACTATGAGGAAACGTTCTCTCCGGTGGCCAAGCTCAACACAGTTCGTGTCCTTCTCTCAGTGGCTGTGCATCGCCAATGGCCTCTCCATCAGCTGGATATCAAGAATGCTTTTTTAAATGACGACCTACAAGAAACAGTATACATGCAGCAACCTCCCGGGTTTGAGACCACGGGGGAGTCCCGAGTATGTCATCTTAAAAAATCCATCTATGGTCTCAAACAATCCCACAGGGCATGGTTTGATAAGTTCAGTAAGGCTGTTCGGGAGGTTGGCTTTACTCGTAGCTCGACAGACTTCCCTCTGTTCACTCGACATCGAACTACAGGCACGGTTTTTCTATTGGTATATGTCGATGACATCCTAATCACAGGAGATGAATCAAAAGGAATACAAGCGGTCAAACAGCATCTTGGTTCCGTCTTTCGAACCAAAGATCTGGGGAACCTTCGATACTTCCTTGGTCTCGAGATCGCGAGACGTCCTGATGGACTTGTCCTCTCTCAACGGAAGTATTGTCTCGATCTTCTTCAGGATGCTGGCTACTCTGGATGCAAGCCAATTAACACTCCTATGGATGTCAATCACAAGCTGTGTGCTCATACCTCTGATGATGATCTTGCTCTTTCAAATCCAGAGTACTATCGACGACTTGTTGGGAAACTGATTTACCTTACAGTCACGAGACCAGATATATCCTTTGTTGTTGGGGTTGTCAGCCGACTTATGCATTCCCCTCAAATGTCTCATCTTCAGGCCGTCGAACGCATCCTAAGATATCTGAAAACAGCCCCAGGTCTTGGGCTGGTATACAAAACCTCGTCCTCTATTCCAACATTGGTAGCGTATTCAGATGCAGATTATGTTGGTTCCCTGGATGATCGACGGTCTACTCGTGGTTTTTGTACCTACTTTGGGGGTCACTTGGTTACTTGGCGTAGTAAGAAACAAGATGTGGTTGCTAGATCTTCAACTGAGGCGGAATATCGTTCGATGGCTTCAGTGGTTTCTGAACTCACATGGCTTGAAAGTCTTCTTGCTGATCTAGGAGTAAAACTTTCCTCACCTGCTATCTTACTATGTGACAGTCAAGCTGCTATACACATAACTAAGAACCCGGTCTTCCACGAAAGAACGAAACACATTGAAGTGGACTGTCACTTCATCCGGGAGAAAGTTCAAATGAAGAAGATAGAATTAAAGCATGTTCCGGGTACCGACCAAGTTGCTGGTATTCTCACCAAGGCCCTATCAAGCACCTTATTTTATCAATTCTTGTCCAAGCTGGGTGCCTACGACTTGTACGCTCCAGCTTGCGGGGGAGTGTTAGAAAAACCCAAGTAATGACCCATTCTGGAGCCCATTGTTTTCCTTTTGTTTCTCACTCTCTCTTTAGTCCCACATTGTGTATAAGGTTTTCCCCTCTCTTTCTCCCTCCTATATATTTGTATTCAAACTTGTATTTGAAATATAGAGAAGTATATACGAGGCTAAGTTTTCATTCACAATATGATCCACTAAAAATAATCCTCAAAGATATTGTACGACAAAAGACGCCTACAGGCTTAACCAAAATCCAAGCACACCCATCTTAACAAAGAAGAAACCTAAAATTTAAGAGTCGTCTAATCTGTTTAATCCTCAGATCACATAATATTCTTGCCCACTAAATTGCTATCAACCATTAAAGCCAAATAGGATCAAAGCAAAGGACATGACTCCTGTCACTCAGATCCAACTCATGAACCACTTGTCGGTGGCGATTAGAGACTTCATTTAAGCTGAAAGATAATTAAAAATACCACATTATCCATCTCAAAATTCCCCCAAAAGTGTGCCAAAACAGTTAACTATCGATGTGTCTCGTGATTTATTGCGGAATGTTGGCTCTAGTTCATCAAAAAACTTATGTAATTTTCTTGTTTTTTCCCCTCCTCTCAGAAAATAATCCTGGTTAAGGTGTTCCCGTGTGACCTTGAGGTCACGGGTTTGAGTCCTGGAAGCAGCCTCTTGCAAAAATGCAGGGTAAGATTTGTCTATATTTCACCATTGGGGTGGGACCCTTCCCCAAACCCTCACTGTGGGGGGATGCTTTGTGCACCGGCCCCTTCTCTCTGAAAATAATAAATCTCTAAAAATCCTCAAAAAATAAGTCTCAGCCATGCATGTATGCTCGTCAACTTTATTCTTGGCCTCCTTCCGACAGCGATCTTTAGGGATCGAATTTATACCTTTTCAGGATGGACCTCTCATCGTCAAACAGGATAGTCACAAAATATGATACTCTTCAACAAACCAGATCTCTCTAGATAAACGTTAAAATTTGTCCTAACAAAAAAAATCATGAAAATCCTCAAAAGAATAAGGCTCAGTTTGGCGCGGCGGTTGCGGTCATGAATACTGTGGTTATGAACCGTTGTTCTTGAATGGGCGACCTCACCTAAGGAAATTCATCCACTTTTAAATCATGATTTCATATTTAAAAAGTGTACCCAATTTCAACGCATATGTAGTTAAATAACTCCATCTCCTAGTTGTGGATTGATGCTGGAAGTGTTATTTATCTGCAGATTAAGGTTTGAATTAGTCCTCTTACTAACTGACTAACATCTTCCTCCGCTAAACATTCCATTTTTTACTAATTGAAAAACAAAAAATTTCAGAGATGTCTTAATGATTCCTTCACAACAACAACACTCAAGCCTTTATCCCACTATAGTGGGGTCGGTTATATGGATCCTTTGTCGCCATTGTGCCCTATATTTAGTCATAATCTCACTAATGTCTAAGTACATCCTGTATTTCCTTATAGTTTCATTCCAAGTCTGTGTTGGTCTACCCCTCCCCCATTTAACATGCCTAGTGACTAAACTCTCACAACGCCTAACAGGTGCCTCTAATGGTCTCCTTTGTACATGTCCAAACCATCTTAGTCGAGCTTCTCGCATCTTCTCTGCAATTGGTGACACTCCTGTCTTATCCCTGATACATTCATTCCTAATTTTATTAAGTCTCGTGTATCCACACATCCACCTAAGCATTCTTATCTCCGCAACTCCCATTTTTTGCTCATGTACACAATTCACTGCCCAACACTCAGAACCATAGAGCCACCATATTTTGTCTTCGTGATTCCTTTAAATGATATTAAATAATTTTGTTCACAAGCAAGGAAAAGAGTCTTATATGAATCAGAGAAATCCAGTAATTGATGATTAAGTGGATTGCATGCCTGGCTATAATTACAAAGATGGATGTCTTAAACACAAATACATCAAGATAAGGATAGAAGAGAACCCTCAGATGGTTTTGGAGTACATAAAATAATAGAACCGTTCCATTAAAATGTTTTCCAGAGCTGAAGATGGTATAAAATTCATGAATTAAGTTCATCGGAGTTTGGATTAGGCTATTTCTGTGGAAAATAATGATTTTTCAAGAGATAAAAAAAGGTTTCACAGTATAAAAGAGAACTACCATTCTAGACTCCAGGGTTGGCTGTTCTTACTTCTCACTATAGAGTTGCTAAGCTCTTTCTCACACTCATGACTGTCTTTAACCACATTTCTATATTGCGAGTCCAGAATATACTCATTCAATAATCAGGCACAAACTGTTGATTACTATTGAAGAAAGTGATTAGTTTATAATCTCCCAATAATTGCTTCATAAATATCATTTTGAGAATAAAGAATTGGCTAAAACTTTGATTATGAAACCATAAATAATTCAGCATGCAATAACTTTAACTATAGCATCATCCTCATAAGTTTTTGCTAATTCATATGCCACATTTCTCTTCTGACCAAATAGAAAATTTAGAAGTCATTAGCTTCCTTCAGAATTTCACTTGGCATTTAAATCCGGTTCCAGAAAAAGAGGAGAGAAAATATCATCTCTATTTCTCTTGCAATCCTCCTGAAAAAAGCAAAACAGGCAAGAAATTACATACCATCCTTGACCAAAAGGTGGCAATGGAATCTCCCAGGTGGCCCCCCTCAGAACTGCACTGGTAAATCTGCTTCCAAGCCCACCAATTCAAGTATATTTCTATCAGCAAATCTTTGATGATAAAAATAAATACAAAACTGAAGTAGGAAATTTAAATTTGATGTGCTTGATTGCATGCAGAAAATCTCCTTGCACTGTACTTAAGATGATTATTGTACCCACAGTTATGCTGCGGGAAATTGGCAATACACAACTAAGATTCAATAGAGCACTCAAGCAATTGCAGACAGCACTTATGAAATTTCTTTTGAAGAATTTTGCTCGAAGTTGTAGATAAGAGAGAAGAAGAGAGTTTAACAACTATGTGAAAAGATGATTTTTTAAGTACGGTTTGTCTTGTGGAATTTATAAAAGCCTCGGACTCGTCTTGGACTCTTTTCAGAACAAATATGACTGTAGGTGAACAATCACAACTATTTTCTCCTAGCATTCACAAATGTTAGCACTAAGAGTTACAATCCAATTGTGTGTGTCCGCACACACACACAACTGTTAGTACTAATAGTTACAATACAATTGTGTGCGCAAACACACAACTATTAGTACTAATAGTTACAGTCCAATTGTGTGTGCCCACACACGCGCGCACACAACTGTTAGCACTAATAGTTACAATCCAATTTTGTGTGCGCACACACACACAAATGTTAGTAAGAATAGTTACAATACAATTGTGTACGCACATACACACAATTGTTAGTACTAATAGTTACAATCCAATTGTGCGTGTGGGCACAACTGTTAGTACTAATAGTTACAATCCAATTGTGCACACACACACACAACTGTTAGTACTAATAGTTACAGTCCAATTGTGCACACACACAACTGTTAGTACTAATAGTTACAATCCAAATGCGCGCGCGCACACACACACAAATGTTAGTACTAATAGTTACAGTCCAATTGTGCACACACAAAACTGTTAGTGTTAAATTTTGTGCTGCTACCATGAACAAGAACACCAACAATGAACAAAGACGAAGAACTCTTTATAACTAAGCAGTTGATTACAAAGACAAGCTGACTACAAGGTGCATATATCTTGAATCACGTCAGCTGAGATATATAAAAAATAACTTGTCGCGGACAAGGTCCGCTTCTCCACTTAGTGTCGTTGAGCTTGTCAACGCACTCTCCACTTCACAACGCACGCAACCCTGCACTCTCCACCTCTCGCTGAGGTGCGGGTTGGGGTTGGACTCTCCTGGGGTGTATGCACACTCCCACTCTCACTCACTAGTTCAACACTAGTTCTCTCTCTCTCTCTCTCTCTCTTCTCTTCTCTCACACCACCTCATCACTCACAGGGGGGGGGGTATTTATAGGCAACCTCAAATATAGGCTAGAGAGGGGGGGGGGGGGGGGGGGGGGGGGGGGGGGGGGCACTCACCACCCATGCATGCACACGTCAACATCATCTCACACACACCTCCTCATACATGCACTCGCCCCCTTGCATTGCTCCACTCGCCCCCCATACAGGCACTCGCCAACCCCCCACTCGGCAAGCCCACTTCAGCACTCGCCCCCTCCACATGGCCCACTCGCCCATGCAGCACTCGCCCCCTCCATCTGGCCCACTCGCCCATGCAACACTCGCCCCCTCCATCATCCACTCGCCAGCCACCCCACATCATCCACTCAACAAGCTCCACTCGCCCCTCTTCAAGGTGGACTTGCCCAACCCTCTACTCGCCTCCCCCTCTTCTCACTTCAACTCTCAACACTCCCCCTTGAAGTGAGCTTCAGGGACAACTCCAAGGCAAGCGCGAAGCTTCTTGAACGGCCCCGCAGATAGGGGCTTTGTGAAGATGTCCGCCAGGTTCTCTTCACTCCGCACATGCTCCACCGCAAGCGAGCCACCCGACACCTTCTCTCGGATGAAGTGGTGCTCGATCTCTATGTGCTTTGTCCTTGCGTGACAAACTGGGTTTGTTGCCAGCTTCAGAGCACTCTCGTTGTCTCCACACAGCATAGTAGGTCCTCTGACCTTCTCATCCACATCTTCCACCAGCCTCCTCAGCCAGACACACTCCTGAACTAAAGGACGACGCCCTGTACTCAGCCTCAGTGGTGGAAAGGGAAATGGAGTCCTGCTTCTTGCTACACCACGAGATGGCAGTGGCTCCACACATGAACACGTAACCTGATGTCGACTTGCGGTCATCAGCGTCACCTGCGTAATCTGCATCTGTGTAGCCATGCAGCTTGAAGTCAGTCCTCCCTCCATAGAACAACCTCATCTCAAGGGTCCCCTTCACATACTTCAGTATCCCTTTGGTTGCCTCCAGATGAGGCTTCCGCGGCTCCTGCATGTACCGACTCACTCGGCCGACAGCAAAGACGATGTCCGACCTTGTGATTGTCAGATAGATAAGGCTCCCCACCAGTGCCCGGAAGATTTTCGGATCAGGAAGAATCCTCCCTTCTTCCTTCCGAGGCTTCAGCCCAACCTCCAGTGGAACGGAGCTGCTCTTCCCCTCCTTCATGCCGAATCTCTCGACGATCTTCTCGGCATACGCCTTCTGGGTCACGAGCAGCCCGTCACTTCTCTTCTCCACTTGAAGTCCAAGGAAATGGTGCAGTTCACCAAGATCCTTCGTCTCAAACCGTATGGCTAGCTGCTGTCTCAGCGTCGCGACCTCTTCAGTGTTGTTCCCTGTCACGATCATGTCGTCGACGTACAGCAGCACCAGCACGTGAAGATCACCACTCTTCTTCACAAACATGCTAGAGTCTGAGTCTGAGGCATCGTAACCACAAAACTGCAGATACTCTGCAATCTTCCCATACCAGGCTCTCGGTGTCTGTTTCAACCCATAGAGGGCCTTCTTCAGCTTGCAGACATGACGTGGCTGAGACTTGGTCACGTATCCAGGTGGTTGCACCATGAATATATCCTTGTCAATCTCTCCATATAGGAATGCATTCTTCACATCAAGCTGCCACAGCTTCCACCCTCTGCACGCTGCTAGGGCAATGACCGTCCTCACCGACGTCATCTTCGCCACAGGACTGAAGGTCTCCTCATAGTCCTCTCCATAGGTTTGTGAGAAACCTCGAGCGGCAAGTCTAGCCTTGTACCGCTCTACTTCTCCATCAGCTCTCTTCTTCACCTTGTACACCCACTTGCAGGTGACAAGTTTAATGCCCTCCACCATGGGAACAAGGTCCCATGTCTCGTTCTTCTTCAAGGCCTCCATCTCCTCGTCCATGGCCACGTCCCACTCCTTGGTGCCTACAACATCTTCAAAGCAGGCAGGTTCCCTCTCGTCGAGTGGTCCTGCGAAGAAGCAAGAGACCAAACTCACGAAGTTCCCCTCCTTATAGCGAGCAGGAGGGACGATGGTCCGCTTCGACCTCCTCAAGGCTTGGCCACTTTCTACCACTCTGGTAGACTCCTCCGCTTGAGCTCCTCTTTCAACTTCTCTTGAAGCAGCGCTCCCCCTTCTTCTAGAGCTTGAAGCTCCCCCTGAGCCAGAAGCTCCCCCTGAGCCAGATGGCGATGGGGCACTTGGAGATACCTCCAACTCCAGCATAGAGTTCTCAGTGACTCTCTCTTCTTCTTCCATGCTTGATTCTCCACTCTTCGGCAGCACCACAGAAGAGACTCCCTGATACGAGATCAGTTCGTCAAACACTACGTCGCGCGAGACGACGAACTTGTGGGTCTGCGGGTTCATGCACTTCCATCCCTTCTTCCTCTCGTCGTAGCCGATGAAGACACACTTCCTCGCTTTCGGCTCCAACTTGGTTCTCTTAGCCTCTGGAACGTGCACGAAGCAGGTAGAGCCAAACACCCTCATGTGACTCACATCTGACTTCTCCCCGAACATGAGTTGGTGTGGAGACACCATCATGTTGGGACTCAGAGGTAGCCGGTTGATCATATAGGTAGCACATATCATTCCCTCCGCCCATAAGGCTTTGAGAATCCCCTTGGCATGTAGCCAACTCCTGGTAGTCTCCACCAGATGGCGGATCTTTCTCTCTGCGATCCCATTTTGTTGAGGGGTGTGGGCGCAGGAGAGCTCTCGCCGGATGCCGAATTTCCTGCAGAAAGAGTTAAAAGCGTGAGGTAAACTCCCCCCCCCCCCATTATCACTTCTTAACATCTTCACCCTCAGGTTCAACCTCCCCTCCATTAGTTCCTTCGACTCCTGGAACTTCTCAAACACCTCCGCCTTCTCCCTCATGAAGTAAACCCACGTGTAGCGGGTGTAGTCATCCACCAAGACCAGCGCATACTTGTTTCCTCCATACGTCAGGGTGGCGCACGGACCCATCACATCAGCGTGTACGCACTCAAGAGGTACCTTACACCTGGTCTCTGACTTGTCAAATGGAAGTCGATGTGACTTTCCAAATTGGCAGCCCTCGCATACATGGCCGTCGCCACAAGAGGAGAGATTGGGCAGGCCAGACACCAGACCCTTCGCCGCTATCATCTTCAACTTGTCCATCCCTACGTGACCTAGCCTCTCATGCCAGATCGCTGCGCTGTCATTTGTCTTCAGCTTGTCCACGTAGGCACTTGCAGACAGAACGCACAAGTCCTTCACCCTTCTCCCGGTGAGCGTGACATCAGCATCAACTGAAGACAGGTTCTTCAGGAACTTCACCTCCTTCGGTCCAAACAGCACGTGGTATCCTGCATCCACTGCATTCGCAACAGAAAAGAGGTTCTTCTTCATGCCCGGTACGTGGTACACACTCTTCAGTGTCACGGGTTTCTCTTCACTTCTCAGGGATACCATCCCTTCCTTCTCAACTGGATGCACCGTATCATCCGCCGTGATGATAGCATCAGTTCCACCATATGCCTTCAAGGAGGCAAACTTAGACACATCTCCAGTGAGATGGTGCCCGCAACCAGAGTCCACTATCCAGTCGTTCTCAAAGCTGACGGAGGCTAAGGCATCGACCGACGTTGCCGTCATCTCAGCCAAGAAGCAGTTGTCTCCGCCTTCACCACCCTGGTGACCCCCACCTCTTCCCCCACCTCTTCTTCCACCTCTCTGATGGTCTCCACCTCTCCGGTGGTCTCCCTCTCGCTCTACAACATGACCGGCCTTGAGATTTGACCGGCACTCCTTTGTCATGTGCCCGTACTTCTTGCAGGCAAAGCAAAGGGGTCTCCCCTCTGGTAATAAGGAGGGAGAAAGTTCTCCCTAACTCCCTGAGAGGACGTTGAGGGTCCATCTCTGAAGTTCTTCTTCTTCTTGTCACAAGGCTTTTTCTTGCCTGAGAACAGTGCCTCGATATCTCCCCCTGAGATAGACGCTCCTGTCATCTGCTTCGTCAAGCTCTCCTGTGACGACAGCAGGTTCTCTAGCTCCAGTAAGGTGGGTTGAGTAGCCCATCCTTGCACAGACGTGATAAACGGAACATACTCCTTCCGCAGACCTCGGAGTATGTGCCTCTTCAGCTTCGCCTCAGAGATCGGCTCATCAGGATCCAAGGCCGAGATCTCTGCACACAGGTTCTTCACCTTCAGGAAGAAGGTGGATATCGACAACTCTCCCTAAATAGACCGCGCTAACTTATTCACCAGGAACTGTAGCCGCGCTACGTTCTTCTTGTTAAATAACCCATCAAGGGCATTCCAGATCTCTGACGCTGACTTGCACCCCAGGATGTGGTCGAACAAGTCAGGTGAGATAACCCTCTTTAAGGTGAACTCAGCTTTGGCGTTGGTCTTCGTCCACGCCCTCACTGCTGGACCATTGTCTCTGATTCCTCTTGCTCAGCTCCTCCAACGACCTCCCATAGGTCCTCTCCAAGAAGGTAGCTCTCCATGCATGACTTTCACTTCTTGTAGTTGGTCTGGGTGAGCAGCTCAATGCCTAGTCCTCTCGCATAACCTCCTCCGCCTTCCATCTTGGTTGTCAACCTTGAACCTTGATAGCACACTATGCTTCACCAACCTCCCTCTGGTACCATGTTAAATTTTGTGCTGCTACCATGAACAAGAACACCAACGTTGAACAAAGACGAAGAACTCTTTATAACTAAGCAGTTGATTACAAAGACAAGCTGACTACAAGGTGCATACACCTTGAATCACGTCAGCTGAGATATATAAAAAATAACTTGTCGCGGACAAGGTCCGCTTCTCCACTTAGTGTCGTTGAGCTTGTCAACGCACTCTTCACTTCACATCGCACGCAACCCTGCACTCTGCACTCTCCACCTCACGCTGAGGTGCGGGTTGGGGTTGGACTCTCCTGGGGTGTATGCACACTCTCACTCTCACTCACTAGTTCAACATTATTTCTCTCTCTCTCTCTTCTCTTCTCTCACACCACCTCATCACTCACAAAGGGGGGGGGGGGGGGGGGGGGGGTATTTATAGGCAACCTCAAATATAGGCTAGAGATGGGGGGGCACTCACCACCCATGCATGCACACGTCAACATCATCTCACACACACCTCCTCATACATGCACTCGCCCCCTTGCATTGCTCCACTCGCCCCCCATACAGGCACTCGCCAACCCCCCACTCGGCAAGCCCACTTCAGCACTCGCCCCCTCCACATGGCCCACTCGCCCATGCAGCACTCGCCCCCTCCATCTGGCCCACTCGCCCATGCAGCACTCGCCCCCTCCATCTTCCACTCGCCAGCCACCCCACATCATCCACTCGGCAAGCTCCAGTCGCCCCTCTTCAAGGTGGACTCGCCCAACCCTCTACTCGCCTCCCCCTCTTCTCACTTCAACTCTCAACAGTTAGTACTAATAGTTACAATCCAATTGTGTGTGTGTGCGCGCACACACTGTAGGAGAAATTGCTATCTGGATATTTCAACGGGAAAGAGTTTTAACACTTGGCTTTTAATTTCATGCATAATGTGATACAGCATTGTTGCCCTTTTATAATGGTGCCAAAACACTAACATAACTCATTGACAGGTGGCAGTTAAGAAAAGAAAACATGGGAAACAGGCGGGCCTTTAATTGTCGCGGTTAACATTGCAAATGTATTTTATTTCCAAAAACCTTTCCAGGTCTTGCAGCGGCTTCATTTATTCTGGTTCTTCAAGTCTTCAGGGCGGCGGCTGCTTCGTCTTCTTCAGATGGTGCTTCGTCTTCTTCAACCAGTTGGGACTCGGCGCTGGCTTTCTTCTCCAATACCCCCTCTAAAGCTATGCCGTCTCTCACGCCGAGGTGTTCTCTGAGTTTGTGGAAGCGGCTTCGGTGTAAGGGCTTTGTGAATATGTCGGTGCTTTGGTCTTCGGTAGGGCAAAAACTGAGCTCGATCTGCTTCTTCTCTACTGCCTCTCTGATGAAATGAAAACGGATCTCTATATGTTTGCTCCTTGCGTGAAAAACGGGATTTTTGGCTAGGGCTAGGGCTGACGAACTGTCGCAGTGTATCTTGACTCCGCTTCTTCTTTCTTCTTCTCCTTCTTCCTTGTAGATTTCTTTGACTAGGCGCTGTAAGTAGATGGCTTCTCGGGCGGCATCATTGAGTGCCATGAATTCTGCTTCGGTGGTGGATAATGCTATGGTTTGCTGCTTCCGGGAGCTCCAGGACACTGGACTGGAACCCAGGAAAAAGACATACCCACTGGTACTCTTCCGATCAGCCAAGCTCCCTGCCCAATCTGAGTCGGTGTAGCCCATCAATTTGGTGTCTGCTTCGTGCTTGAAAAGTATGTCGTAGGTCTTTGTTCCCTGCACATAACGAAGTATTTTTTTCGCTGCCCCAAAGTGGGCTTTAGATGGGTTGCTTACAAACCTTGCGAGTATATGCACTGCGTTTTCGATGTCGGGTCTGGAATGCGTTAAGTACATAAGGGAGCCAATTAGGCTTCTGAATTCTTCTTCTTCTGCCCTTTCTTCATCCTCTGTTCTGGTTCTGAACTTCTCATTGCTGGACATTGGCGTATGGCATGGGTTACAATCGTGCATCTGAAACTTCTTCAACAAATTAGCGGCATAGAGTTCTTGAGACATAAATATGCCGTGGGGGTTGTATCTGATCTGGAAACCCAAAAAGAATTTGAGTGTTCCTAAATCAGTCATGTCATACGTGTTCTTCAGCTTCTCTCTGAAATCTTCAACTGAACCTGCATCACTCCCAATTAAGATCAGATCGTCGACATATAGGCTTATAATAATGTTACCCCCCTCTGTGTTTTTGGTGTATAATGTTGGTTCAAATGGGCTTCGTGTGAATCCTTCTGACAGAAAAAAGTCGTCGATGTTCTGGTTCCAGGCGCGTGCCGACTGCTTCAGGCCGTAGAGGGCTTTGAGTACTCTGTAAACTTTGTCTTTATCTTTGCTGTCTTTGATTTCAAAACCTGGAGGCTGAGTGACATAAACTTCTTCAGTGAGAGAGCCATTCAGGTATGCCGATTTTACATCCAGGTGTATTACTTTGAGCCTTTTTGTGCAGCCATTGTAAGGATGATGCGGATGGTGTTCAGGCGCGCTACTGGGGCAAACGTTTCATCGTAGTCTGCTCCAGGTATTTGCGTAAAACCCCTTACTACCAGTCGTGCCTTCCTCTTCAAAACAGAACCATCTTCATTTTGTTTCGTTTTAAAAACCCATTTGAGGCCTACTATATTCTTCCCTGGGGGTTTGTCTACTAAAATACAGGTTCCATTCCTTTCTATGGCAGCTAATTCTTCTTCCATTGCTCTTCTCCAGTCTTCTACTAAAATTGCTTCTCGATGGTTTGTTGGTGTAGATGTGAGTAAAACTGTTTCAGTCGCTTGGTAAATGTCACGTATTGATCTCATTTTTGGGGGTGGTGAGGAAACAATGTTACTCTCAGTTGATTCTTCATTGCAAAGGATGGGGCTAGAGGTTATCTCATGCTCAACCGGCAATGGGGAAAGGGATGCAGGTGGAGGACTTTCTGATGCCCAATTGTGGAACTCACTTTCATGAAATATTACATTCCTACTGATCTGAATTTTGTTATTGTCTAACTGGAGTAATCTGTAGGCTTTACTCTCTAGGCTGTAGCCAAGAAAAATACATTTCTGACTTCTGTTTTCTAACTTGTCTCTTGCTCCTTTGCTTAGATGGGTGAAAGTGATGCACCCAAATGTTCTTAAATTCAGGAATGATGGCTTGTGGTTATACAATGTCTCATAAGGTGTTGACTTCTTCAGTGCTTTGGTTGGTAGTCTATTCAAAGTGTAAACTGCGGCAGCAGTGGCTTCTCCCCAGAATTTCTTTGGGCAACCGGAATGGAAAAGCATGGATCTGTCCATTTCCAGGATTGTTCTATTACGCCTCTCCACTACCCCATTCTGTTGAGGGGAGTGTGGGGATGTGAGTTCTCTTTTAATTCCACACTTTTTAAACAAGGTGTTGAATTGATTTGATAAGAACTCACCTCCCCTATCAGTCCTCACAGCTCTTATTCTCTTGTCTAGCTGATTTTCATTGAGTGTTTTGAAATCTAGGAAAAACTCATAGGTTTCAGATTTATTTGAAAGGTGAAATATCCATTGGTAGCGGCTGAAATCATCAACTATCAAAAGGTAATATAGTTTTCCTCCGATGGAGGGGACTGGAGCAGGCCCCCATAGGTCCATGTGGAGTAATGCTATGGGTGAATCGGCTCTTCTTGAGGCTGTAGCAGGGTAAGGTAGTAGGTGAGACTTGGCTTTGGCACAACTGTCACAATTGTGGAGTGAAACAATGAAATCTGGCATGCAGCAACAAGGTTTTTCTTCATAATGTGGCTCATAACAGGGTGGCTGATGTGGCCCAGTCGGTTGTGCCATAGTTGGGTCTTGGTTAGCTGCCTTGACTGTTCTTGTGTTGTAACTAAGGCTGTTGGTGGTGTGGGCTTCAGGATGAGGGTGAAAATATTGCTCTGGTTCATGTGGGCTAAGGCAATTATTTCTTGTTTCACGGGCTCTATAATTTCACATGTACTTTGTTTGAACATAACCTTGAAACCTTTAGCTAACAGCTGCCCTACACTGATCAAGTTCTGAGTGAGTGTGGGGACATATTGAACATTCGAAATGTATTTGTTTGAGCCTTCAGGTGTAATAACTGAGATGGTTCCTCTCCCTTCTATTCTCTCCTTAGTTCCATCACCTAGAGTCACTTCAGACTTCCAACTAGTGTCTAGGTTGGTGAAGAAAGAGATGTCGTTGGTCATATGGTTTGAGCATCCACTATCAACATACCAAATGGATGTGTCTTCCCTTTTTTGGGTTTGGTCGCAGGTAAAGAGATACTGGTCTGTTTCTGTTGCTGTAACTTTGGCCTCTTCTTTGGGATTGTACCAACATTTGTCAAAGGAGTGGTTTGGGACTTTGCAATTTTTGCATCTAAAGTAACAATCCTTCGGTTGGTGGTTGGTCTTTTTGCAGATAATGCATCTTGAGTTCTCAAAATGGCTAGTGTTTTGCTTTGTTTTGTGCAGGTTTTGTGGCCCTTGGGACTTAGTGCTGCTATCTTCCTTTTTCATTTTGTTGTCTGTGTTGTTTTTATGTACTTGCACCTTGGTTTGAAAAGCTTTCTCAAATTCCGGCTCATCCTTAACGCAAGAGAGGTCTTGGTGGGTTTGTAATGAGGCCATGAGGTCCACAACTGTAAGAGTTTCTAAGTCGTGTGCCTCAAGGATGGCAGCAAGGATGTGCTTGTGGGAATTTGGAAGTGATATCAGCATTTTTTCAACTATTTGTTGCTCTTCTATTACCCCTCCCAAACTTCTGATTTGATTAACTATACTTATGATTTTGGCAAAGAACTCTTGTATGGCATCATTTTCATTCATTGTGATAGCATCAAAATTGCGTCTTAGAGAATAAAGTTTCATTTTGATTACCTTCTTTGAACCTTTGTACTCATTGGCTAGTCTCCCCCAAGCTTCTGCGGCTGTTTTAGACCACATTATCCTTGGATAAATGGAGGCAGCAATTCCTTGTTGTATCAAATGCAAAGCCAGGGCATCCTTCTTTAGTTCCTCCTTTGTGAACTTTGGTGGCTCTCCTTCTACTGATTTTTCTGTTGCTTGGGGGCCGTTGGAAACAATATCCCATAAGTCCTGGGATCTCAAAAAAGTCTCCATCTTGTCACTCCAAAAATCGTAAAGCTCTCCGGTGAATATAGGAATAGTGGAATGGGTATAAAGTGGGGCATGAATGGTAGATGATGAGGCCATGGAAACAAGAATGGATACTTGGGAAAGGCTCTGATACCACTGTAGGAGAAATTGCTATCTGGATATTTCAACGGGAAAGAGTTTTAACACTTGGCTTTTAATTTCATGCATAATGTGATACAGCATTGTTGCCCTTTTATAATGGTGCCAAAACACTAACATAACTCATTGACAGGTGGCAGTTAAGAAAAGAAAACATGGGAAACAGGCGGGCCTTTAATTGTCCCGGTTAACATTGCAAATGTATTTTATTTCCAAAAACCTTTCCAGGTCTTGCAGCGGCTTCATTTATTCTGGTTCTTCAAGTCTTCAGGGCGGCTGCTTCTTCGTCTTCTTCAGATGGTGCTTCGTCTTCTTCAACCGGTTGGGAGTCGGCGCTGGCTTTCTTCTCCAATACACACACACAAACACACACAACTATTAGTACTAATAGATACAATCCAATTGTGCACACACACACACAAACACAACTGCTAATACTAATAGCTACAATCCAAATGTGCGCGCACAGACACACACAGCATTATCATCCATACCCAAGAATTTCATTTCGGTATTGAAAGCATAAATGCTGAGAAGTAATCAATTACCTAAAATTTATTCTCTGAGGAGGGTCTGGTTCGACGGAGGACCTCACAAAGAAAACCCCAGAAGGCGGGAAAGTGATGACGTTATTGAGAAAGCCCTTCTCCACATCAATGACCTGCAAAACGTCGCCGGTCTCAGTGCCGAAGAATCCGGCATTCTTGATGATGAAAAGCTGCTCCTTCTCCGTTGTCCACAGCATTCTCCACGTGCACGAGAGCGAAGGGCCGGTCGTGTTCGTGCCCTCCCCGTGCACCGCGAGCTCATCGATGGCGCGTATAATTTCTTCCCTCTTCGATGGATCCGTTTGAGTCCGCAGCCCTCTCTCCTGATCCGAGATCAGACGCAGGAGATCGACCTTTGCGCGGAGGAACTCGCTCGAACTCACGGATTGAGAGGCCGGAGCTGCGCCGACGGTGGGAGAGCGACGCCGGGAGATCGGAAGTTGATGAGTTCTAGGGTTTTGGATTGGAATGCGGGGGTTCGGGAGTTGGATAGGTGTAAAACCGGTGGCGAGAGAAATGGCCGGCGCCGCCATGGATTTTATCCAGTAGCTTTTTTAGTGCGCCGGCGAGGAGCAATTAATGAATAAATTTGACGGCACTTGATCAGTTTCCTCACCTAGAGAAAGAAAGGAGGGCCAATCCGACGGACGAAAATAAAAAAAAAAAGACTTCTCAGGTGAACCACACAAATTATATATATAGTTCATTTATTATGGCTGTTATTAGCGTTTTTTGCTGCTATTCACAATTATATCCACAAATAAAATTATTGTCCCCAAATAGAAATTCTTATATATTGACACCGGAGTTGGAAAATCTTAGAAATAGGATTTTGGATACATCTTTGAATTCCATGGTGCCACATAACATATTCCAGTGCGCGTGGTGATGGTGTACGGGTCCTACTTTGAAGATTGTGCGCCGTCGAAGTGGTGTTGGGCGAGAGGGAGGCGAGTCGCAGGCGCCGGGAGAGACGAAGGGAGTTTGCGGTTTGAGAGAGAGAAGCGTGAGTGTCGTTAGTAGTTTTAGAAAGTCCTGTAAAATAAAATTGAATGAGTGCTAATAATCATATTTGTAACGCTAATAACAATCGCCTTTATAACAATCGCCTTTATTATTTGTTTTTCAATTTATATTCCGTAATTTATTTTTGTTACAATTAATTTTTTGTTATCGAAAAATATAATTTAAGCATAAAAAATACCCTATTTGCACGGTACCCGCGTGTACCTAAAATTTTTTTCTATTATTTGTGAATGAAAATTGAGATCAAAATTTTATATGAAAAAGTGAATTCATCTTAGCTGAAATTTCTTACAAATTGTGCATACTTTAGAAATATTATTATGGTCTAACTAGCCCGACTAACTAATGAAACTGGGTTTAGGGTCATTGTAATAATAATAATAATACAAATGTTTACTCCCATTTATGAGATTAATGAAATATATGAACTTGACTAAGAATTTTACTAGTCCAACATCAATTTCCTCAGCATTGTCACCACCTAGTAAGTACAGGGGCGGGCCGGGGATCGGGCTCTCTCCCAAGAATTTTGCAAAAAAAGATATTGTATTTGGATTCCTCTAGACGAGACAGGAGTTCAAATTTCTTTTTTATTGGAAGAAGACGATGACTGCTCCCCTCCCCCCTGTTGAAATTCCTGGATCCACCTCTGAGTAGGTGGGATCAGAATGATCAAATGCCGTATGTGACTCTCATTGGTCTTGATTGCTGCCATCACATAAGAACTGGGTTCGAAAGTAAAAGTGGGTTCCAAGCGGATACTGGTGCCGCAGTTCATGACTCACATAGATCTTGGTTGCTTTCTTCATATTTGAGCTAGCTACATTATATATAGAGGCGGATTCAGAGGGGGCCAAGGGGACACTGTCATCATCATTTTTGACGATTTGTTATAAGCAGGCCAAAATTTAGCTATTCGTAAATCAAATATGGTTATTCACAGATCAAATTTGACATTAGCAACCCGTTTTCACCTATGTGCACCACTAAAATTAATTTTCAACTTTTGACCAGCGGCCCGCCTACTCACCCCCACCCAATGTAGCACTTTATGTACAACTGTGTTTAAAAAAATTGTATGCACCTGCATTTAAAATTTTCTGGATCCGTCACTAACTATATATATGTAATAGTCCAGTGGCAACTTCTTGGCCGCATCACAATCTCCTCCCATTCATTTTTTTTTTACCAACTGATGAATCTAATTGTCACCCATAAATATAAGTATTTTCATAATATATATTATAATAAGTTTGGAGTGCTCTCATGTGAGGAACATTTTTTTCAGATACACTAGAGGTTAATTTAAGCCCCGTTTAGCGCAAAGTTTTTGCTCTGATGAGTTTGAACAAAAATGTCACCGTCGTAGAATGTTTGTTTGGCATGATATTAATTATCAGGAAAAGAAAACTAGTTTTCAACATAAAAGTGAAGAAAGTCATTAGCTGTGTTCACTACTGCTACAGCCGTACTAAACAGAGCCTTACACAATATTCAAAATCGCTGTCCGAGATCGCTGTCCACGTGCAAGATCGAAGGGAGACGATTAAATCTAAAAAATCATCGGGATTGATGAACCCGTTCACATATTCGAGAAAAGAACAAATCGGAGTCCGCTCGTCAGATTCAAATATTTCGGCCGTTTGACGCGATATTTTGCTCCAATAAGTTTGGACGGAAACGCCACCATCGTAGAATATATGTTTGACATGATAACGGTTATGACAGCCAAGGAAACTAGTTTTGAACGTAAAAGTGAATAAGTTCCGTAGACGAGATTGGGCATTCACGAACGACAGTTCATAACCACCGCGTTCACAGCCAACATCTCCGTGCAAGAGAGGACATCATGCCCCAGCGCGAGTATTAACAGCGCATCAATTTAGAGTGATGGTCTTTGCAAATGAAAAAAATATATATTATATTATTATAAAGCGAGAACCAATAAATCGTGCGCTCGCTAGGGTTTTCGTCCACCTTAAAACATGCCTTCATTTCAGGAACTGGAGAATAAACCCAAAACCTTGCCTTCATTTCATGCTATTTATAAATTTTCATTATCATCTGCATTTCTTTTTATGTTATTAACAAATTGTCTTTTAATTTATCTTCTTATACTGCCGGGAATTCTAATTATTCGGCTAATTACCGGGACCTCCCCTGGGACTCTGGGAGTATGCATAATTTGCATAATTACAGGTTGCACCCCTCTGTCTTTCAAAATTACATTTACCTCCCCCCCTCTAAGTTTCCCCAGTTTACAAAAAAGCTTCTTCTATTAGAAACATGGATGAAAATGATATTTTGCCCTTTGTAATGACTCTACATTGAAAGGTGTGACCTTTTTCTTTAGAAATATAGATGGAAAGTAATCAAATATGCCAAGTTATTTTATGATATTCCAATTTTACCCTTTGTAATAACTTTACATTGAAAATGGTGCATTACATTTTACCCCTTATAAGGAATCTAGAATTATTATACAAGTATAAAATTGAAATATCATAAAATAATTTGGCTGATTTCATCCATACTTCTAAAAGAAGGGGCATTTTTGTAAACTGGGGAGACTTAGAGATGTAAATGTAATTTTGAAAGATAGAGGGGTGCAACCTGTAATTAACCCTACATATATATATATATAATCTAGTATGTTAGAAATGAAAACATAAGCAAAACTCAAGCACTGTAAAAAAATGGAAGGGAAGGATCGAGAGCATACTGTGTGTATTGAGATTGCTTTCTCCAACTGGCGCTTGAAGAGTTCACACGTGCTATTTTGCAGCTTTAAGACGAAATCATTTGACTTGCAGCATATGCGGCTTTGACTTCACACAGTGAAATCTTCCAGGAAAAAACAAAGAACCCCGCGGTCCAAAGATTAAATTAGCATGTAAATCAGAACAATCATGGTCATTCAATAGGTCATTTAGAATATGAAGCTGGCCGGTGGTGAATCATGACCGTTCAATAGGTCAATTAGAATATGAAGATGGCCAACGGTGTTGATTCTTAAACCACAATAATGAGATTGAAGAAGAGTTTATGAGAACTCCAGGGGTGAAGCTCAATTCTCAATTACGCCGGCAGAAGTAAATGTTGAAAAATATGGAGCGCGAAACTATGGACTTGGTCAACCCTACACGACTACCTCCGGACCACGTAATGTTCGAACATGCTCGTGATTCTTCATACGCTTATGGCCAGCAAAAAATCTGAAGATCTCCTTCCTCCTGCATTCCGCAGAACACTACTACTACAGGATGCCCAACCCCTTACAAAATTGATCTTGCATTTTCATCATTAATGATAAGGGGTTGGAATTGGATGAAGGCATCCCCAACCCCTTCTAGAATTTCCTTCTTTTATGTTGTAATTCTTCTGACATTGTTCTAGAACAGAGCAGGCCACTCTTACAATCCATGCAGAGAGATTGTGAAAATTCGAACAGGACTTCGGACAATGGATTCAGGCTCCGTTTGGCATGACGGTGGCGGTCGTGAACATGGTAGTAAAATCGTCATTCGTGAACGGGCACCCAAGGAACTTCATCCACTTTTATGTTCAAGTGGATGAAGTTCCTTAGGTGGGTGTTCATGAACGACGGTTTTACCACCGCATTCATGACCTCCACCAGTGTACCAAACGGAGCCTGAATCTACATGTGAAGGATGAAAAGCTCAAGGCTAAGGAAGAGATCGTGCGGCAGACGACCAACTTGCTAGAACAATACAAGAAATATGTTCCAGGGAAGAAGGAAGAGGAACAAGCAAAGAAGGAATGTTCTTGAGGACGGAGTGAAGTACATGGAAGAAGAAGCTTTCACCTTTGCCCCCACTTCACTTATAAATGAGATACAGGCTAAGCCCTAATAATACTCCTTTTCCAACCGCCACCGCTCTACCAAACAGGCCCTAAGAGTCTCTCCTTCTTTCTAGGTTGTCATCTTCCTGAAATAGAATTGTTAATCTCGGGGCCTCTCGTGTTGTCTTGCAGAGACACTGGGGGGACGTGCTCATAATGAACACTCCCCCTGATAAAAAATGATATTGTCCCCAAGATTAAGGGAAACTGAAGTAGCAACTCGTAAGCATTCATCCAAATGGCCTACATAAGTATTCAGACTGTGCCGTTGGACCAAGACCTGGGAAACCAACCGACTATCCCGGTCAAGATGCTGAGTCCAAAATGGACTCGGGTACATAAGGGTAGGCCGCCTCAGTGGTAAGCCCTGCCGAAAGTGAGCCCTCCGTGAGACATGACCCAACTACCCACGTCAACTAGGTGAATATGGCTGGTCTGACGGCTGCAGACGATAGACGACAAACCCAATGCGATCTTATTAAGAGTATATAAGTAGAAACTCTACTTAGAGCAAGCACATCAGTGTAGTCATGGAGGATTGACGACGAGGAGTAACTTCATGAAGACATTATCCCAACGGGCAAGGACTACCTCAAGACGATATTTCTTTGCATGATGACTCTTATGTTCCTGGGCATGCAACAAGTTGAACTTGAGCTACTAGAGCGCTTCATCTCTATCAAATAGACTGGAGGCTAAGGCGGCAACTCGCCACTCTCCGGTCATATAAATGACCGATTTGTGGTGGAGGCCGACCACAAACAATATGAAACGTATACGTCATTATCGCTGACTGATATGAGATGTTAAAAGAGAATTTTTCCCAAGACTGCATGGACCAAGGGAAGGGTTGGGTTTTTACGGGAATATGCTTTTTAGGTTAATTTTGAGTGGGTCTTTATGAGGGGATCACCACAATAATTTGTTACCATAGCATAGAATGAATAAAATCCTCTGTATTCTCCTCATTGATAATTTCCTAGAATTAAAGAGATAATATTTCAATTTATTTCTTTAATTTTAAGATTAATAATTTTTTAAATAATATACGCGTTTTTATTATTATTTATCTAATTTCATTGTTTGCCCAAACTATCGCTAAATTTAATTTGAAGGGTCATTTTATTAAGAGTCTTATTGGTCGGTCATGTCAATAAACCGCAATAACGAGCATGACAGAAAATAAGTGAAACAAACATGGATACAAAAGCGCGACTAGCGTGCGCAAATAGTAGATATGAAATGTGTGAAGGCATGCATCTTGAGTTTCATCAATTCCCTTGGGGTTGAAAGAGCTCAACCCAGTCAAAACTGTGATGTAACATGCTACCAGGACGTCTAGATGTCGATATGATGGTCCATAAGTTGTAATGCTTTGCTATCGTCATGTCACTGGATAATCAAGAATTGAACGCTCGCCTGCATAGTAAGTATGAAAGGTGAATCGGGTAAAAAGGCAACTCTCGATGTGATAAGTGAGGGGTTGATGAGTGGATCAAAGGACAGATCCTTTGCTACAACTCATAACCTGCAAATAACCTCTCTGTACTGAAAAATGCAGGAGACTAATCTCCTTCGAAATAAGAATCACAAAATAATTAGTCATAACTTTATGCATAGTATTTAAGTGATCAATAAAAGTCAGAGTATCAAAGAGAAAAGAATCACAAAATGAAAGAGAATCGAGATCAAATAAACAAGGTACGGGGTAGGTAAGCTCGTGTGGGATCATCAAATCATGTTGCATCATACACTCTCCTGCTACACTTGCGTGTCAACTAAACCTAGATCATCTGCCTCAATTTGTATACCCGGTGGAGTACACCACATTTTTTTTTTTGACCCCAAAAATATCTTTTAAAATTTTCCATAGAAAAACCTTAATGTGTGTGTCCTTATAAGTGAACATCCGAGGGGTAATTTTTATCCTCCTGACACACAATGACATCTAAATAGATCAACAATATAACAATGAAACTCAAAAGTACGCCTATAATCGAATGATAATTGAGTGAAATAAAAGTGTGATCACCAAATATAAAATCGATATAGTGAGGTGTCTAGGATAAGTGATCATCGGATATAACGCGGGCAAACAAGGAATACAAGGTGACACATCAGAAATTGATATGGGTGGTATTGAGTCCAGACCATATGGGATGAATGGAAAATCATGATCATATCTTTCTTCCTAGAGTGGGGGTTGTTGGGTTTCTTATGCATCTAATGCACAGCGGAAAACTAGCAAAAAACTCATTGAAATGATCATGCAAAAAACAATAGATCAAAAATCGAGATTATACCTGTCATGTGAAAACCACAACGTAGAACGAGATCTATGTCTCTACGAGTATCCACACTGTTGGAGGTATTAATATTTAGGTAGTTATATATATGTGGGTTTAGCCCCACATCATGAGTTTAGTTCGTGAGTCCTCTTGTAGTCATATAAATTAGCCCCATTGTGGAAGAATAAATTGCACCAGTTATTATCCTTTCTACTTTCCAACATTGTATCAGAGCCAGGAATTGACTCCTCCCTGAAATTTTGTCGCCCTAATTGTTGGCGACCTAATTTCTCGGTGGCTTCATCTCTCTGATTTCCTCCTCTGCCTCTCCCGTTCATCTCGTCGATTGCGCTGCTAAGGATCCTATCGAGCAGTTCCGCTCCCATCGACGGAATCGTCGTTTGATTCCATCGACGGGAGGGGCACTTTTGTCTCCTCGATGCCTGCGTTGGTTTGGCCTCCCGTCTGCGTCATCAACACCAGATCCCGTCGAGCTCGTATGCTCCCGCTTTCCTTGCTACTTCTCCCGTTGCATCCCGATGGAGCCTCTTCTCCCGTCGAGCCTCTGCTCCCGTCTGCGCCACTCCTCCTGTCTGCGTTTCTGTCGCAGATGGTCGTCGACGATTCCATCGACAGAGGGCGACTCCAAATCCTATCATCGACGATGCTTCCGTCTTCTCTTCCGGTCGAGCTTCCTGCCCCTGCTCCCGTCGATGCTGGATGCTCCTTCTGCCTCTGATCTCAACGATGTCGCCTTCATCGTCGCTGCCTCCATCGATCTCGTCGGGGTGTCCCATCGCTGTCGGTTGCTTCTGGCGTGCGACCGTTCTTGCTTGTGCATGCTACCACCTCTGCCCGAGCTTGTTCTTACAGTTGTCGGTGATCTCCGCTGCTATTCCTGCCCAGGCTATCGATCCGCTGCTCGCTTCTCTTGGTGTTAATGTCGTATTTAATTGTTTTCTTTACTTTTTGTGTTGTGTTGTCTTAGGTATTGTGTCGTTAGTGTCACCAAGCGTTCTATGCCTTCCTGCACGTGTCTACGTGAGGAGGAGTGTTTGTCATGGCCTCCAGGTGTAGTTTATACCTTCATGCACGTGTGTCCCACGTGAGGGGGAGTATTTGGGACGAAGGCGACTCAGATGATCTTTCCCAACATTTCGCCTTCGTTTCACACAACCTCTAGGCGTATGTCATCTCTGTCTCCCCATGTTTTCTTGAGGTTGGTCGTGTGTTGGGGAATCGATTGATGTTGGTGTTCTATATCTCACCGGGTTGTGTCGTGTGGGACTGTGATGTGTGGGACCGCTCTTGTGCGGATGTATCCCCGACGGATTATCCCTGGTTGCTCGGTTGATGATTTACTCCTCATTTTTTGTTCCTTTGCATATTGTGTGTGCAGGTGATGTTGGTTGACCGGTTTCCAGCGAGTCCACGTCGTTGTGTGAGTCCTGCGTCGTGTGTGGATCATCGTCGTGTGTGGCTATGTCCCCGGTTTGGAATTTCCCTCGGTGTCTCGTCTGATGTTTTGTCTCGCATCGCCTACCTCCATTGTCGTTATTATGATGTCCAAGTTGAAGGGTCCCCCTTCAGCTTGAGGAGTGTTGGAAGTATTAATATTTAGGTATTTATATATGTGTGGGTTTAGTCCCACATCATAAGTTTAGTTTGTAAGTCTTCTTGTAGTCCTATAAATTAGCCTCATTGTGGAAGAAAAAATTGCACCAGTTATTATCCTTTCTACTTTCCAGCGCACACGAACACCGAAAATACTTCGTCGTCCGTCCAACAAACTCAGTTTGGAAGATCGTCCCTTCTTCTCCACAAAATACTAGTTTCGTTTCATGAGAAGATGCGGTTGCAGGTTTTTCAGGAGTCGTGAGAGTCGTACTCAAAAGATGTGCTTGAAACCACCCAAAAGATGTTATTTCTAACAGTTTCATAAACCGCCTATTTTCGCGTCAAGAAGGAGAAATTTGTTTGTTGAGTTCTATTTTACTAGTTGATGCACGTCGACTTCATAAGTCGGCATGCGTCGAGTACTATCTCATAGCATATAAACTTTGATAAGCGCACACCAAGTCGACGTACGACAACTTCATAAGTCGACGTGCGTCGAGTACTATCTGGTTACCTCTCAACTCGACATACGTCGACTTCACAAGTCGATGTACGTCGAATAGTATCCGGAAAAGTCTGTATTTATATCAAACGCACACCAAGTCGACATACATTGACTTCAAAAGTCAACATGTGTTGAATAGTTGTTTAACACTCCTTTTTGAATCCAATTCAAAATACAATTACTCCCAATCTTTATTTAATTAATTCCAAATTAATTAAACTTTATTTTAGGCTTGGTTCTTCATTTATATCCAATACAAGTAAAAACCAACACGATCATTTATCCAATTTTCGTACGTTCTTAACGTGCGACTCCATAAATTCATATTACGTTGGCAGTAAGACTAAATCCTTGATTACTTCTAGATCATAGATTCCAACAATCTCTCACTTGAGCTAGAACGTATCAATCATAGTCTCAAACAATGAGCAACATCTAGTAATGCATCATTGCTACCCAAGTAATAAAAGAGTTAGTAACTCAATGAAACATGTTAGTAACCAATGATCCAATGTTTCCAAATAATTCAATCTATGTTTCCAGATTTAGTCTTTTTGCCCATTACATTCAGACTGAACTCGAGGCATGGAGCGTGTCGCTCTCTTAATAATTCAATCTATGTTTCCAGATTTCCGAGTAAACTATAAAATAAGTAAGATTAATATCATATATTGACTCGACTTAGCATGGTCATGCATTTCATAGTCTCACTTCATCAAGGGGCTCATGGATATAGGAGGACAAATCTCATCTACATCATCCACAATCACCAACATGATTCGTAATGTACCCACTAATCACCCTTATCATCAACCTTTCTTAAGGAAGACTTTAAATGACATCAAAGTATGCTCCTCCTCACGTAATGATTGTAGTGACTTCAGGTTAAAAAACCACATACATCATTGTCACTCTGAGAACTACTTGCAAAATATTCATATAACAATCCACAAAGTAATCTCAAGGGTGGGTATGTCCAGTACAACTTGTTCATTAACAAGTACATGTGTGATGAGTTGATATTCAATATCATGATATATGAGACTCGGTCACCAGTCAATCCCACACACTAGTCTTAAGTATATCATCATGGAAGATTAACATTTAATCGATATTAACATTTAATCTTTGCACATGTTAAAACATAATCATGAAAAATATTACACCATTCACATTACAGATACATTTCAGATGTACACATATTTCACAACGAAATACAAGGAGCTCGTGGCGGGGTTCCAAGGGGATGCGCCCCTGGCGGGGTAGTTGCAACCTGAAGGATTGCAAAAACTCGTATACAATCATTCTGAAGGATTGGTAATTGCAACCTGAAGGATTGCAAAAACTCGTATACAATCATTCTGAAGGATTGGTAATTGCAACCTAACTCTGATACCATTGTTGGGTTTCTTATGCATCTAATGCGCAGCGAAAAATTAGCAAGAAACTCATTGAAATGACCATGTAAAAACCAATAGATCAAGAATCAAGATCATACCTGTCGTATGAGAACTACAATGTAGAATGAGATCTACATCTCTGGTATCCACACGAACGCTGAAAACACCTCGTCGACCGTCCAACGAACTCGTTCTAGAAGATGATCGTCCCTTCTTCTCCACAAAATATTAGTTTCGTTTCAGGAGAAGATGCGGCTGTAGGTTTTTCAGTAGTGAGAGTCATACTCAAAAGACGTGCTTGAAAAAAACCTAAAAGACGATATTTATAAACGTTCAGAAATTTGTGCGTTGAGTTCTAATTTACTAGTCGACGTACGTCGATTTCATAAGTTGGCGTGCATCGAGTACTATCTCATAGTATAGAAACTTTGATAAACGCACACCAAGTCGACGTACGTCGACTTCATAAATCGACGTGCATCGAGTATTATCTGGTTACCTCTCAACTCGACATACGTCGACTTCACAAGTCGATGTACGTCGAATAGTATCCGGAAAAGTCTGTATTTATGTTAAACGGACACCAAGTCGACATGCGTCGACTTCACAAGTCAACATGTGTCGAATAGTCGTTTAACATCCTTTTTCGAATCCAATTCAAAATACAATTACTTTCAATCTTTATTTAATTAATTTCAAATTAATTAAACATCATTTTAGGCTTGGTTTTTCATTAATATCCAATACAAGTAAAAAACCAACATGATCATTTATCCAACTTTCGTACGTTCTTAATGTGCGACCTCATAGGTTTATACTATGTTGGCAGTAAGACTAAATCTTTGATTACTTCTAGATCATAGATTCCAACAGGGGTCTAGGCAGGAGTGTGGTGGTGAATGAAAATAATTTGGCGAGGTCCTCTCGGGTGCCTTCGGAACAAGACCATTTTTGGGAAGAAGAACAATCTTGCGCTCATGGTGCTCAAAGAAATAAGAGTTCCTCATGTCATCATGCATGGCATGTCTGTCGCACTGTCAGGATCGCCCTAGCAGAATGTGGCAAACATCAATGTCGGTGACATGAAAATAATGTGATGAGTAACGGGTATAGTCAAATGACTATTAACCCCGGATAAGTTGTAGGTTTGTTCTAATGGGTGCGTCTCAAGTCCTAATGCATCCATCATACGTTATGAAATGAAGTTCTCCATACTACCATTATCGATGATAATGAAACAAATTGTCCTTAGATGTGTAAAGTAATGTGGAAAATGTTGTGCCTCTTATAGTCATCCTCAGTAGACTCGTTGGGTGATCAAGTTATATCGAAGGAGACAGACTAAGTGATCAACGTGCTCTCCTACTTTCAATACATCCTTAGACTCGGGCTCGAGTTCAGGGTTGAAGTCACTAATGTAAACTTCATACTCATGCTCACATCCATCAGTATAATCAATAATAGCGACGAAGTGGCGTCGCGGACACTCAGATGATTTGTGCTCCGGCTCCATGCACTTGAAGCATTGAAATACTCTAGTGTTTGGCTTAGACCCAATGATCTCCTTACCCCAGGAGTCGGGGTCCCAGTAGTGATGGGAGGGCGAGAGGAATTTAAGATCCTAGTGGTAGGGACAGTGGTAACACTCGGCAAGGGTCTTAAGTCCGCATGTCCGCTTCTGTAAGGAATCTACTCTATGGGCTCTACTAGAGAATTCGCCTAAGTCGTGAAAGTCGTGTAGCTCTAGCTAGTCCCGAATGGAATAACGTAACCCGCTTAGGTAATGGAATACGATCATGTCATCATCCTTGCGAAGGTAGAGTCGAGACCGAAGGACGAAGAATTCATTGGGGTATTCGTCCGATGTCTTCTCCTGTCGTAAATTATGGAATCTACGATATAGGGTTTGGAAATAATTAAGGGTAACATATCGCTTACTTAGTTGAGCTTTGAACTCAACCCATGTACTGATGGGGGGCATCTCTAAATTGAACCTCGTACGTTTTAATTGTCCCCACCAATTTAATGTGGGTCCCTTCAATCTAAGTACCGCATATTCGACCTACCTATTAAAAAGCATTTGCTTCCAATTCATGAATCGCTCTATACGGCCACACCAGTCTAATCATTCCTCGTGTTCTAAATGTCTGAAGTCTCCTACATCTAACATGACTCCAATATCCCAAAGAGGTTGGCTACGGAGTTTAGGATTTGGTTTTGGAGGTTCTAAACATCTAGGGTTAAGGTTTTCTTTGACTACAAGGGGAGGTGCTCGCTCTAGGTGGCAATGATGGATGCATATTCAGTATCATGTATTGGATCGTGTGGCAACCTTGGAGGTGGAGTGAATAAGATATTTTAAGTTTAATCATTCTAAGAGATGTACACAGTAGAATAATATGATAAACCTCAAACCACAAAAAATGAATAAAATAGTAATTGTAATTATTTATTCACTCGAAGTATGTTTGATCTTATGATGCTAAGATCAAAGCGATAATACATTTTTTATATTAAATCCTCCTGATCCGATAGGCTTTTGTTCATCCACACTCAGGACGACGGTTAACCCTCTCCTACAGGTAGATTCCATAAGAACTTCCTCATTCGTGACACCTCCGTAAAGACAATTTTTATTCTTAGATCTACCATGATCTAGACGCCTCCGCAGAAGCAATTTCCCATGAGGTCTACCACAACCCCGATGTCTCCTCAAAGACGATTTTCCATATTCACTATTATAATAGACAAAACCAAAACAATATGCAAAGATAAAATATGAAATAAAGAAGATGAAGACAAAGAAAACTCCACAAATAATGGAACCCATTGATGGATGACCGTTGTGAAGTAAAGGTTCTGTCTTTGAAGTGTTTTTGCGTTGAGAAGATCTCTTAGACCTTGGAGAACAAAAATCTGTCTATCTTTGTAGTCTTTCTTTAGATTTGCAATATGAGGAAGAGGAGACTTAAAGTGATCAATGGAGGAAGATGATGAACACATGCATGAATGACTCCATGCATGTGATCTCTTGTTTTGATCAATCTTCTTTGTTCTCCTTGAGGGATGGCACCAATGGACTTGGGGATTTTCGTCCACAAAGATTTCAGGACGGCTAGGGCACACAGGATATGAAAACCCTTGATTTGGAAGCAAAATTATCTCTATTTATAATTTTGAAAATTTGGGTGCGATCACTATCCGATTGCAATAGTGTTACAAGACAGACGATAGTGTTGAACTTGATCAGCTTAACGGTGGCAGTATCAAAATACCTATGATAGTGCTATCAGACTGGCGTTATAGTCTATGTTGATAAACTCAAGGCTCACCGGGCTCAAAGATCTGCACCTTCATGCGTCTTTTTACACCATTGGAGCATAAAAACACATTTGGGTAAGATTTTAGTTGTAAATATTTTTCTTTCAAAATAATGAAAGAAATAATGTAAGGACTCAATAATTTTTGCATAATTTACTATTTGTGAAATATAATTGAGCGTTGAGACTTACTTAGATATGATGAAGTGACCACATTGATTTTTTTTAATAGAGATAAATGATAGTAATGAATGATTAATGAGTAGAAAAGATGGAGAAGTTGAACTGATGTTTGATATTGATTACTTAAAAAGGATGTGGTTGCGCCTTGCCCTCGTTAGGCACGTGTCTTGAGCCTAGGCTCCAAGAACCCTTTGCGCCTTGATGCGCCTTGAGCCTTTGGTCACAATACAAATGTGCTATCGGAATCTGGCAGTAGCGCTAACATGTTTTTCATTAGAGGTTGTAACTTGGCAGATTGTTCTTCACTACAGTCGGCGTTGACGATAGCGCATTGCATTATAATTCAACTGCTAGCAGATTTGGCATTATCGGTAGCGCACGAGCGTTATAGTTCATTTACATAGACCTGCTGACTATTCTTCCTTATCGTCGACTTAACAATAGCACCATGTGTTATAGTTCAACAACTATCGGATATGGCGTTAACGCTATCGCACTGATGTTAAAGTACATTTACACCATCGTAATTGGTAATAGTGATAGTGTGTTTTTTATTAGCTACTCTGTAACTTCAGCAAATGTTCGTCCATTAGCGCCAACGCTAACCAATAATGTCGACATTATATTTCATGTTTCTTGTCATTTTGTCCATTTAAATGAATGGTTATCACAATCCTATATGCTTACATGCACATTATCAAAAAATTAAAAATAGCATAAGTAATCACAAATATTTGTTATTCTCAAATTAAGAGAGTATCAAACTATGTTCCAACATCATGGACCACTTCGGTTGGAATGTCATGAGTCTCCATCCAACATGGATGAAAGATCATACTGAGGGAGCCTCCTTCTGCACCCTAGAGAGAAAGAGAAATTGGGAGACGAATATGGCATGGAAATGCCTGCCTTGTACTCGATGGAGAGATTGTAGCAATGAGCGGGTTATCCATAACTGGTGATGGAGTTGTGATCTTCTGCTCCAACAAGTACCACAAACTGTGGTGATCAGTGTGAATAATGAAATGCCTCCAATGGCGAAGACTAAGACCAATGGTCGGAGCTCTACATTATACACTGATTTGGTCAATGACTTGGTGGTCTATGTCTTGCTAAAGTAAACCAAGGGTGGCCCTCTTGCATCAAAACATCCTCAATCTCGGTCAGAGGCATCACACTCCATCACAAATTTTTTGGCGAAGTTCAACACAGATAGGTACATGAGCGTCACCACTAAGGCCCGAAGAAGTGCCGATTTGGGGGACTATGCAGGAGTGTCCATCTAAAGGCGTAAATTCAATCTTTCTGCAACAGGCTGGTGATGAGGTGAACAAGGTCACCATAATGGTGGGTGGGCCATAGTGTCTTGTAAGGCCCAGAAACCCTCGTGCAACCCACACTGAGGTGTGCATTGGCCAAAGAGGCGCTTCCATACTAAAGGTGAGCCAATATATCCAGAACGATGTGCAAGGGATCAAGATGAACTCGCCAAGAAGAGTTATAAACAAGGATGTCATAAGAAATCATGAAGAACTTATGCAAATGAGGGCAAAAGACATTGTTTATGAGATCACTTTTTTGTTATATAATATGGGCCTGCTCCCATTGCCGAATATGCAGTTGATGATATGTCGTCTTCAAGTTCAACCTGAATATTTCTTGAGGTTCCCATGCAAAAACACCGAAAATGTTGTGTAATTAAACAATAAGAATATAGCGAACACTACCATCTGCAAGAAAAATTATTCTAAAGATTTGTCTAGAATATGCTCACATGGGACTTCCTCCGCAATGGTGATACCTCGCTTCTTTTCATTCTTGGGCACGAGTTGAGTGTGCTCTTGCTCTTTAATAACATTCAAGTAGCACTGTTTTTGTTGTATCAAATCTCATCAGATCATGATGATTCTTTAGTCGATGAGAAAATTGATGGAGATATGTATGGTAGATGCAATGGCTTAGCACAACTAATCGAATATGGTGTTGTAGTGCGGCACAATCAAAAGAACCATGAAGTCACTCCCTTCACCTCATTATTCGTGTAGTCTCCCAAGATGACTGAAAATGTGACGACGCTCTCTATTCTTCTTCTTTCTCCTGAGAATTCTACTAGAGTTCCTTCAGGCTCCTTAACATTCCTGGTGTCAAGCCTAATCTTATCAACTCACACAAAACATAATGCACACTAAACATTGGGTGTCAATGAATATTCAACTATGTTGTTAAAGGCACACCTAAGGCTCAAGGCTCGTCAGGCTCAGAGGTTTGCGCCTTTGGAGCATAAAAGGCGCGCCTGAGTGAGATTTTGTTGTAATTTTTTTCCAAATAAATGTAAGAACTCAATATTTTTTGCATGATTTAGTATTTGTGAAAGAGCGTTGAGACATAGATATGATGCAATTGACTACATTGATTATATTATTTAAGAGATATAAATGATAGTAATGAAAGATTAATGAGTAGAATAGGTGAAGAATCATATCAAGAAGATAAACTGATGTTTGATGATGATAATTTAAAATGGATGTGGTTGGGCCTTGCCCTCGTCAGGCACACGTCTGCGCCTTGAGCCTTGCGCCAAGGCTCCAAGACCCTTTTGCGCTTTGGTACGCCTTGAGCCTTTAATAACTAAGTTATTCAAGTGACTTCAAAATAGTTAATAATTCATGATAATGATTGCATCATGACAGATATTTTCTGCATTGCTAAACATTCATCCCTAGAAGAGATAACATGCAAGAGGGTTCCAATACGATATATGTCATGATAGTCCAAGCAACACAAACAACTCCTATACCTCTAATGATGGAGGATGCTGACAAGTATTAGATATTTCTCCCAGCGACGCTATATGATAAGAATTTCGCCGAGCCACCCTAACTTATGAGATTCTTGATTACTATCTTTTAGGACAGTACATTCATTTGTGTCATGCAACAAGGTCATTGTGGAAATTGAAGTAATGCTTCATCTGGATGATCGGCAATCAACGCCAAAATGGGATATATGAGCAAAAAGGCCTCTACAGAAAGATCAATGTCTATCTCTGTAATACTCGTGTCATTCTGGCCAACCAACATGTTCATATCCAGTTCATCCCCTCTTCCTTGGAGGTCGTCTGAATTTTGGAAACATTGGCGATAATCAGGAAGATCATATACTGTTTTCTTTAGAACCTAAAGATGAGGTGTGGCAGGAACTTTGACCAATTTGATGATAATTAATGGTGAAGATGTACTTGAATTAATACTTAGCGACAAAGTTAGTGCAGAATGAATACGTGGGCACGTTGACTGCCACGTCCACATTAATTTTCCTCATTTATTGCTGGAAAGAACTTCGAATGACCCCATGATTATAATTTTGCATTAGTTTATGGCAGTTCAATCCCAGGAGAGAGCTCTAAGTTTACATATAATGAATTCATCGAGTATTATATTGAGTAATTGAATGATTACAGGGATTAAGGATCTAAATGAACTCACTCACAAAGAGTAGACTGAGAATGAGAGAGAGAAGCATGCTTCCAAGTCAACTATGAACTGACTAGTCAGAAGTTCAAAGATACAGATGTTGCTCAAGTAACAAATTCAACATCCCAATTATTCACTTTCCCTATTTATGCATGTTGGTTTACTCTACCAGAATTTCCATAACTCCTGATTTCCTAGTAGCATGTCCATCCTGGAACTTCTAACTGACTGATGAATTGCCAAATTTCCTTCAAGTCGCTGCTTAAAAGAGTGCTAACCATTGCTTATAATTATGCAATGAATTCTGTCAAATAAATTCACTGACAGGGAACACGAGTTGAAGTTGTGGTGATACGACCTCACCTCCCGGTGACCATTGTTAGGTATGAGCCAAGCATTAATCGTCTAGAATGAATTCCACAAAGAAAATATGTTGATATATGTTGATATATGTTGTGCTCGAATACGAAAAAGTCTATAAATGAGTATGATGAAATCCAATAAAAGATATATGTGACTGTTAAACAATACAATACAAATAAAGCATTAATCAATTTCTCAAGTAAAATGAACTCTTACACTTAGCTTTCAAATACTATCCAACGTGCTAAACAAATTCATACAATTGAAGAGTGGCTGAGGAGAAAAAAATTGAACGTAATGCTAGAAGAAGCAGCTATTTTATTGTTTAAACTCGAGCATAATGAGACAAGAAAAGAGATACAGCACAACAAACTTAAATTCGGGAAAGCAAAATATAATTGGTTGCTTGAAAAATACCTGCATTCACCTCATCCATGACTGGGAGAAGAGAAGACCGGTTGTCTTCGCCCCAACCTCCGCGATTTCACACACAGTGCACCGCTGCCCTTGGACCTGTGGCGAAAATCTAGCACCACAATAAGAACATGAAACATCCTTTTGTCCACGGTAGATAGGAACAAAAGTAGCTCCACAAACCACAAAAGGATTTCTATAATCATAGTTAAGCTGGTGAGCATCATTTTTATCGCCGCACGCCAGCAGAACCTGCCTCGCCTTCTTCGATTGAATTTCACTAGGGTTACTCTCCAGGAGCATCCTCGCAAAATTCGCTGCTGTGGCGAAATTTCTTCCCTTAAAACATATGGTCATGGCGCTAGTGAGCACCAGCCTTGTATGAACCTTTTGAAGCTTACAATTAGTGAAATATGCTGCAAGCTCCTGCTGCCTTATCAGATCATCTTTGGTTTCCTTCCTCTTGACCTCAATCTTCAAGCCCAGAACATACTCTTTAGCTATCTCAATTAGTTCTTTAACTTCATCAAGCTCCCTCCTAGAATCAACAACAACTAAAGGGATAGTGTGCAAGATATTCAGGAACTGCCTCAAAGCCTCTGAGAACTTCCCTTCTGTCGTTGCTCGGTAAGCTGACTTGAGCTTCTCATCCATCTTTGAGAAACTGAACACGAGCGCTGGCGGGCTCCTCACATTAGGAATCGACGACTCACTCCATCCCTTCTCGATAGCGATCGAAATAACTGGGGCAGTAGGAAAAGCGGGAAGATGTGTGTGACTGCCCGTGTATATATCCATAAACATCGGCTTCAAGAGAGCGAAATTATTTATACCCAACTGCCAGTAAAGAAGGTTCATTGCCGTGTCGAAGTTTCCTGCTGCAACATGCTCGACGGCGAGAGACGATTTCTGAATCCAGATTTGACTGACAGGCATGCCTGGAGTAGGAGCGATAAATACAGAAGCACGGGCACTGGTTGCGGCAACTGGGGTCCCCACATCAGCTGGCAACTCCAGATCTTCAAGATCCCATCCTCCTCCTTCATAGTTCTCATCATTTGCTTCAACATATTCTGCTTCATTGTCGGTATCTCCTGTCTTAACTACACCCTCTGCATCAACAATATCCAAATCCTCATCACCCCAGTCAGCACCAGTAGCTTCTCCCTCTTCTTCTTCATGTCCTCTCCTTCCAATTTCTTCCAGTCCACCTTCAAAAATGCCCCTCATAACCCTCAACAGAGCCCAGTCTCGGCCGCACAAGAGAGGAGCAGGTGGCAACAGAAGAGAGCGTGTTTTGCTTTCAGGTACAACAGGAACACTGTCTCCCAATTCAGCTGCAAGCCTTTTAGAAGTTTCTGAGAGACCATGAGTTAAAGCGGTGACGTAGGCAAGAGGGAGGTGGCCCGATCTCTCCAATATCTTTACACGCTCCTCTACATCACCCAGATACATGGCATTGTGGAACTGACCCATAGGATCATTCTTGAGTTCAGCTATCCTCAACATTTTTGATAGCTTCTCCCTGTTTCCCGTGACGAGATATAGGAACGACAGCCTATCGAAGTTTTTAGTCTTCTGGTAGGCATATTCGACGATGCTGGTATTTCCCTGCCGAAGTGACTCAATTCCTAATCTGTACCAATGGTCCTTCTCATCTATCTCTTTTGCAGAAGCAACAGCAATCTGAATGTTGCCACTCTCTAGAGCCAGGTTGAATCTGGTTCTCTCATCTTTGACAAAGTGAAGGGCTACTTCAGGGAATCCTTTCTGCTGCAAGTATGAAATCACAGCCTGCCCGCACAACTGTGAATTCTTGATCATGCTCATAACATGGTCGTATCTTTTCCTCAAAAGAGCGAGCTTGAATATGTATTCTGTAGCATCAATCATTATAATCTGATTCTTTCCATCACGATCCAAACAGAAGATATTGCTGCCGGAGACCTTTGTTAAGTATACTGGAACATCCAAAGTTCTTATAATCCCACTGTCCCCATTAGGAAGGCAATACTTTATGTGGTTTAAGGTTGTATAAATGAACACACCATTTTGGTCCCAGGCGCCACTCTTTACACGTATCGTTTCATGCAGCATGCAACGATGAACGAGATTTTTGCTAGCAATCACAATGGCATGCTTGCTTAGCAGAGCAACAGATTCCATGTCACTCGACCAAACTACATATTTGACTGCAGAAACCTGAAGTTCCCCGAGAATAAGCCGTTGTTGAAGATCAAAGATCACAACTTTGTCTTCAGACTTACATAGTAAATTGCCTGTCCCAGCATAAAAGATTGCATCTGTAGATAAAGGAAGGGGAGTTCTCTTTACAACCTCATTATTCAAATTCTTGATGACTGCTTGATTGGAGCTCTTATCAAGCACTGCAAATCTGTTGCGAGCAACAAAAACAGCAGACCCCCCTAATCCTCTCTTCGCATCCTGCATAATCTCCCCCTTTCCGGTATTGTCTGAAGGAACAATGTAGAGTTCATAACAACCAGAATCCACATCAGAACAGATCAACACAGCATTCTCTGTGGGGCTGAAAGACAGTGTTCTTGGTCCCTGATTCAAGCTGACAGAACCAGGCTTCCTAATTGGAACCAATTGACTGTCCTTCTGAGAAGAGAACTCATACAACCTCAAAAAACGATCCTTGACGTAATATAAGAAGTCGCCACTGACAGAGAAAGCTGGACGCTCCCTCTCCAATTTGAAAACAATCATTCCGCTGTCATGACCAGCTGCGAGAAGATTCATCTCCGGGTGTGCAGCCAAGACCCAGAAACGATCATGCTCGCGGCGAAATGTCTGAACTGCGGTGCGCTTCGTAGCATCCCAGATGCGAATACTTTTGTCCTCCGAGTTAGACACAATAATATCCTGCTTGGCATGGAACATCACACAAGACACATTGTTCATGTGCCCTCTCAAAGTGTCCACTTCCCAGGCCTTGGTATCTGTGGAAAGCAAAATCTATTCATTCACTATGTTGACAACTTTTTTTTAAAGGGTAAAAATAATGAATTGCTCAGGTTTCTTGTTATTCATCTTCTCTTCTTTCAGTAGAGATAAAACATGCTTGAGTTATCAAAAGCAAACATAGAAGGTTTTGTATGACTTACCATTCATCCTCCAAAGTTTCAGTTGTCGGTCATCTGCACCAGAAACAATAAGGGGTAGGTTAGGATGAAAAGATGCCCAATTGACACCCCTGTCATGGCCCTCCAACACATACTTCACGACAGCATCTACACCGCCAAACAAATCTGTATTCATCTGGCTAATGCGAGATATATCATCAGATGGGGAGACAGTCTTCTTCCTCAAGGCGCTGATGTCCCAGACACGAACAGTCTGGTCGAGAGAAGCGGAGACAACGAGGTCCTCCTTGGGATGAAAGGATGCACACATCACATAATGATTGTGACCTGTCAACACTGAAATGCAGTTTCTGGATTGCCAATTCCAAATCCTAATTGTTTGATCGTCACTTGAACTCACAATCCATGGGCATTCGTCATGAAAATGAACAGTTCGAATGTAATCTAGATGCCCGAGAAAAGTGAACAGGCAGCGGTGTGTTTTGTAATTCCAGACCTTGATTTTGTAATCGTCTCCTGAAAAACAATATTGCCATTGCAAGTTTTATTATCCTCAAGTTTCAGAAATTAGATCGAGGAAAGAATAATGACAGAGAAATCATGCCTCCGGATCATGGTAAGAAAAGAATAATATAATCCACAACCACTTAATAAACAACAAAACCAGATGAATGCACCACAATCAGCGGTATCTGGGAAAGAAACTGATGTCAGATTCGTAAAACTATTAAATATTGACATTCAGTGCCAACCATTATCACTGCTTAGATTTAGGGATTGCAAGTCGGAGATGCACAGCCTTAAAGAGAATGCAAGCAGGACATTTCTTCAGAATCAAGACCTACAGCACAAATTAACTACACAACAGTAGCAAGGAAGACCTTTCAAGAGTTAAAAGAAGATCAGATCACCTCCCGATACAAAGAGCGGCTGTGATTTATGGAAGTGGACGCCTCGAACAGGTCCTTCGTGCTCGTCGAATCGGTCGATGAGAGTCCCCATCCGGTAGTCCCATAGCTGTATAACGCCGCTGTGAAGACTAGCAAGGATCCATGGCCTCTTGGTATGAAAGCTAAGTCCCTTCACCCGATTACTCTTTGTCTCAAATTTGGTCAGCATCTCTTCCTTGTTCCCTCCCTCCCGCCGCGTTCAGATCTCCAAAAGCCCTCCGTCAGCTTGCCGATCAAACCCGAAATTACAGAAACAAACGAGCAGGTCCGATCATTGGAGATCAAACGCTATAACTATGGGTGCGACTCGGTTAGAAGAAGGGATTTAAAGCGAGGAGAACGAATGGGTGATGAACTCGGATCTGAGATCTGGACGAAGAGGAGTAAGAGAAGCGAATATAGTATAGGTTAGGGGGGAGGAGGAGGCGGCTACCGTCGGCAGCGAGGCCGTCGACAGGAGAGAAGAAGCGGTATCCCAAAATGAGATCTCCGTTCGAGAGCCTCGCTTGATCGGTCTTCTCTCCGTTTTAAGCTTTTTAGCCACTTCCCACAATTTTTCTCTCTTGTCGGTTCCATTAATTCCTCCCACCTTCACAACATGATACAACCAAAATATGCATTTGTAGAATTTGACGCAAGAGTTGTTATCTCCTTGGGATATTCAATACTGTGTGTAGATGGGCATCCTCCTCCCCCCCCCCCCCCCCCCCCCCCCCCCCCCCCTATTGAAAGTACACTGGGATATCGTCAATGACGAAGCAATCCAGGTACTCTCGGAACATTTTGTTCATCAAATTCATGAATACATACGAAGCATCACTGTGAACTCACAATGAACTGAGCTCACTGTGAACCCTAAGCCCAAACAGCATCACTGTGAACTCACAATTTCAGTAATGTGTGTTGAACACTGTTTTGGGGATATCTCTCTCACGTATTCTCTACTGATAATATTCCGACTTCAACTCCAACTTCGAGTATATTGTAGATCCAACCGATGGGTCAAACAAATCGTCGATTCGGTGACTCAAAGTACGCGATGTTTCCAAATTATTTAGAGCATTGCTATATGCATATCTATAGTTGATGGTGTTCCCCTAAAATTCATCCGAGTCAGATCAGCCTTTCAAGATCGTGATCTCGATCGAGTCGCCGAAGTAGGCCGCCTCGGCCGCGCAAAGCAGAACGGTCCCAGCAATCAAGAGCTCGCTCGTGCAACCCTGGACGTGAGTGCGGGAAGGGTGTGTGTGTGTTCGTGCGCGCACAGCCCCGCCCACCTCTGTCGCGAGTTTCCTTCTCGCACACCTCTCTCGTCGTCGTCTCGCATGCGAACCTGCCTGGGCCGCCTGGACAGCTCGGGAGGGGGGGCATGATCGTCATTTTCTAAAATTTGTCATCCAGGTGACTAGAATCGTGCATCCCTATTCGTCCGTTCAAATTCCAAGAATGCGCAATTACCCCCCCCCCCCCCCCCCCCCCCCCCCCCCCCGAAAAGCTATAAAAAGGTTCGCGGGCCTTCATTTGAAGACACAACCAAAGAGAAAAGATAGAGTTATGAAGTTTTTTAGTAAATACTTGCCACTCTGCTCGCTCTACTGCTCAGTGTTCGCTCTGCTCTCTCCCGCTCATTATTCGCTCTGCCGCTCTCCAGCTCAATGTGTGCTCAGCTCGCCACCACGCCAACTACAACGAATGCTACATCGCCTGCTTCAGCGCCCGCTCCCGCGAGCGGTGTTGAAGACTTAGCCTTTTTTTCCTTAAAATACTTGTAAGAGGAGCTGTGACATTGTGAGAGGCGCTCGAAGCATCCCGGGGAGTGTCAAATGTGGAACACAGAACTCGTTGCCCCTAGCTGGGTATAAATAGGCAAACCCTAGGAGTATCTACGGGTATTGGATATCCGCGTATCCTACACGACCCGTTAAGCGTCCGAACACCGTTACGAGTCCAAATATACACCAACAGTCTCCTCCTATATTTGTGACAAGTAACGTGTACGTTTCGGAGTGCAGAAAGTGGAGGGTACTAAAAGACATATTTTCGACTTTACACATTGCAATAAGAGTTAGCACAGTTTAAACATAAGCAGGATTGTTATAACAGAATCATAAAACATCCAAAACAAATAACAGTGCTACTCATACATGAATAAGTCTGAAAACAAAACAAGGTACTAAATCAAAACATATAAAGAATTCTACTCAGAGAGTAGATCATCAGCATCCATGTCGAACACCACTTTCTCTCCTCCATCTCCACTAGTGCCTGCAAGGAATTTGATGAGATTAGACTCAATGAATTCATAGACGTATGCATTAACATATAAAGTAAGCTAGCTCTACCTGAGTGAGCTTAGTACTTGTAGCAATAGTGAAGTAACACTGTCAGCATCTCTATCCAGTCTAACTAGGACTAGTTAAAGTTTTGATTTTAATAAATCAAACATTGTTATCTTACTCATTAATGGTCACTATGTACCTCATCAACAAATGATTTGGCACACCATCATTTGCAACATAATCAAATGTGGAATAATGTGCTATGACCATAAATGTTTAGATTAACCGTTACAACGACTTTCGATTCCCAGTTGAATAACTCTCGAATCAACTTACGATGAGAAAGATGTTAGGTTATCAAATGTGGAATAACCAGCATCTAGCCATCTTGGGTTTTCATCAAGAAGTTATTTAGGGTTTTCAGTCTGTTATTAGATGCTTGAATGTTGCGACTATAGGTTCTTACTATTAAAGCATAAACACAGGAGGAAAGTTTCATACATCTATGAACTTTAATCTCATCTCCCCCGATGTTTTAATTGTAAGAGCCATATTCAAGCCTTTGGTTAAAGCGTCTGCAACATTATCTTTCGATCTCACATCTATTAGGGTCATAATCCCTTGACTAGTAAGAGTGGTCAACCAGGCTTGTTTCATCCGTAGTTGCCTTCTTTTGCCATTGAACAGAGTGTTCGTGGCAATCGTCTTTGTAGCCTGATTGTCGCAGTAAACTGCAACAGAACTCAGTTTCAGGCTCGTCAATGGAATGTCCATAACCAAATCTCTTATCCATTCTGCTTCTTCTCCAGCTGAAGCTAGAGCGTACAGTTCGGATTCCATAGAAGAGAGAGCAATACAGGACTGCCTTTTGGACTTCCAAGCTACAGCTTCTCCTCCTAGTGTGAAAATAAAACCACTAGTGAACTTGCTGTCGTTTATTTCTGAGCACCATGATGCATCAGAATATCCTTCCAAAACTGGAGGATGACCACTATAGCATAAAGCATACTTTTTGGTGTGCTTTAAGTATCGCATTAGCCTATCTAGGGCATTCCAGTGGTCCTGGCCAGGATTGCTAGTGAATTGGCTTAACATGCCTACCGTAAAGGCTATGTCAGGTCTAGTGCAGACCATAGCATACATGAGACTACCAATCAGTTTATAGTAATCTAACTGTCTAACTGCAGCTTCTTCATTGGGCTTTAAGCGGTTGTTATAATCGTATGGTGTCTCTAAAGCTCGACTATCACTGTATCCCCACGTATCCAACAAGGATTTTATGTAGTGGCTTTGACTTAGGGAAATGCCATTTTTCCCAAAGCTCACCTGCATACCTAGGATAGTGTCAACTATTCCTAGATCTTTGATGTCAAATGCTTTCATCAGGCCCGACTTTACGTCATCCATTTCGGATTGATCGGATGCCAGAATTAGCATGTCATCTACATATAAACATATTATGGCGACGTTATCTGATCCATGACGTATGTAAAGACATTTATCCGAGAGACTTGACAAAAATCCCATGTTCTTTACACAATAGTCAAATTTCTCATGCCATAATTTAGGTGACTGTTTTAATCCGTATAGCGATTTTAAAAGCTTACAGACCATGTTTTCGTGACCGTCTACAATGAAACCTTCAGGTTGGCTCATGTAGATCTCTTCGGTCAGATCTCCGTTCAAGAACGCAGTCTTAACATCCAACTGATGGACAATAAAGGTCTCAATAGCTGCAATAGCTAGGAGGATCCTAATGGTTGCTAAGTGACACACTGGTGAATATACGTCAAAATAATCCACCCCACTAACTTGTGTGAAACCTTTAGCCACCATGCGTGCTTTATACTTAGCTACGCTACCATCAGGATTTAGTTTCTTTTTCAGAACCCACCTACATCCTATCGGTTTAGCCCCTTTAGGCTTAGGAACTAACGTCCAGGTGTTGTTCTGTAGGAGAGAATTCATCTCTTCCTCAATAGCTTCTTTCCAGAGTAGTGAATCCCTTGACCTCATCGCTTCCTTATAGATGGACGGATCGGCCTCAACGTGGTAGGTAACAAAATCACTACCGAAGGTTCTGGGAGTTTTCTCTCTTACTGAAGTCCTCCTAGACTCTAGGCCACTGGTGTCTACAGGAACTGAATAGGAAGTGCTCGGTACTGATTCTGGATCCTCCTCAGTAATAGATGCTTGCATACCTGGGAGTGTCAGGTTCTTATCTTTAAGAAATTTATCTTCAAAAAACACTGCATTCCTAGATTCGATGATGATATTGTTGGAAATATCAAGGAATCGATCTGCAACACTATCTTCAGCACAACCTAAATAGACACATGTATTGGTCCTAGGTCCAATCTTAGACCGTCTAGGGTCAGGAACCCTGACATAGGCTATACAGCCCCAGGTCTTAAATTTTGTAATTGACGGGGGTCTCTTAAACCAAATCTCGTAGGGTGTAACATCTAACTTAGCATGAGGGACTTTATTTAGAATGTGGTTCGCAGTTAAGATTGCTTCTCCCCAAAAAGCGAAAGGCATGCCTGCAGTGAGGAGCATAGAATTTAACATTTCTGTTAATGTTCTATTTTTTCTCTCGGCTATACCGTTGGATTGGGTGAGTAAGGAGCAGTGGTTTCGGCTATGATGCCTTGAGAGGCAAGAAAACCTTTGAACTCACTGGACATGTATTCTCCTCCTCGATCACTTCTAAACCTCTTTATTTTCATGCCTAATTGGTTTTCTACCTTGGTTTTGAAAAGACAAAACTTTTCAAACGCTTCATCTTTAGATTTAAGTAGGTAAATGTGACAAAACCTAGAGCAGTCATCTATAAAGGTGATCATATACTTCCTTCCTCCTCTGGTGACGAAACTTTTAAAGTCACAGATGTCGTAATATATTAGCTCTAGTGGTGTTGTGCTCCTAGTAACCGCGCTAAAAGATTTCCTAATGATCTTTGTCTGAGCACACACTTCACATTTTCCACATGGGGTTTTAGTGTCTAAGTTGATCTGGTGAGTTCTAGCTATTTGGAATAACTTCCTATAGTTCACGTGTCCTAGTCTCTCATGTAGAGTCTTAGGGCTAACTAAGTTTGATTGTACTTGTTGAACTATTTCATTAGCTAGACTTAGTCGGTACATTCTATTTTGGACGTATGCACATCCAAAATAGTGTGAGTTGACTGACAGTATTACTCTACCGTTACAGAAATTAACAGACATACCAGCATCACAAAGTAGACTAACAGACACTAAATTAGCAGATAATGAAGGAATAAATTTAACATTTCTTAAAGTTAAAGACTTACCTGAGGACAGCAGTAGTGTAGCGTTCCCCACCTTCAGCACATCTGCCACCCCACTGTTCGCAATGGTCACAGATTCATTTGCCTCAGCGAGCCCTGTCATCAGATTAGCATTATTGCATACATGGCAAGTTGCCCCCGAATCCAGGTACCACTCAGTGCTGGCCTGCGCATTTCCAACCATGGCGACAAAGTTGGAAGGCTCAGCAAGGCTAACCATATTGGCTTGGTTGTCCTCTTGTGGTCCTTTGGTTCTTTCTCTTTTGGGAAGCCTACAGTCAGATGCACTGTGCCCCCACTTGTTGCAGTTGAAACATTTGCCGTTAAATTTCTTTATTTTATTTTTAGGGCCCGCAACCTGTGGTTTATTTGGGGGCGGTTTGGTCTTTTTCTGATTCGGCACACGCTTGGAGCTAGTAACCATGTTAGCGGCAGCTTTTTGCTTGCTAACAGCTTCTAGCGCGTGTCGAGTCCTATTTTCGTCCTATATGCGTATAAACGCTTGAGGTCATTCAGACCAACCTGCATCTTCTTCCGGTACATTTCAATTTTGAAATGATACCACGTGGAAGGCAACTTATAAATTATTGTGCCAGCAACAAAGCTATCTGCCAGAGAAATTTGTTCGCTATGTAAGGAATCAACAATACGTTCGAAATCTGATACCTGAGGGAGAATATCTTTCTCCTCGTCGAACATGAAAGAGTGGAACTTGTCCACTAAGTGAGCCTTGGACATGTCCTCCTCCTGTTGGAGCATGCGTTTCGCACTCCTCTGGTTTGATAATAACAAAGTCCTGTTTGTATTTGATTCTATTTTTATTAATGGTGTGCAGGTAACAGGTATGAGATGTTCACATTTCTGATGGAGCTAAATTTGAATGTAGGAAAATTTCACTGTCGGAAAATTCCGACAGCTGATGTCACTCAGGCGACAGCAGAGAAGTTACAACTACTTCCCTCCACGGCAGCACGACGAAAGGCAGTTTTGAGCTGTCAGAAATCCGACAGCGATGTCGCCCAGGCGACAGCTCGGAGGTTTCAACAACTGCCCACGACAACACCACGACCGGCAGTTTTGCGCTGTCGGAATTCCGACATCGATGTCGCCCAGGCGACAGCTCGGCGGTTACAACAACTGCCCGCACGACGGCACTCCAGCGGCAGTTTAGCGCTGTCGAAAAATTCCGACAGTCGATGTCGCCCAGGCGACAACGATTTTCTATAAATTGACTCCTTGTGTTCATGCATTCTAAGTATTGAAAATTCAAAGTTCCTTCCTGAGTGCATACGAACCAGAGAGCTCCAGAACCTCTTCAACTCCTATTTGTGCAAAGAAGGATTGAAGATTGAAGACGAGATCGGGCGCGCTTCTACATCAACGATCATCTCGAGGCTTCAACCATCCTTTCAGAGATCTGAAATTCTAGGGAGTTGTTCTTTTCATATTGTATTTTCATTTACACTCATTTCATTTTGTATTGGTAGAGAAATCGTCGTCTTGCGTGCGGCGTCTAAGTCCTTGCGTGGCTTAGGGGAAAATCGCTTCCTTGTGTGGAGCGTCCAAGTCCTTGCGTGGCTTGGTGGGAAATCGTGGCCTTGTGTGCTACGTCTAGATCTTGGGAAGATCTAGAGGATAGGCTTGGGCTTGGTCTTGGGAGAGACAAGTGATAGCCTTCCGATCCTTGGGAGAAGGATTGGTAAACCAAAATTGTTGAATTTTTTTATTAACATAATTGTGTTTTGATCTTAAGCATTGTTAAGATCATTTTTATTGTATGCAAATTTTCGTGATTAATATAATTATGTCTTTTTCTTTAATTACATATTTGGTGGCATAATCCTTATCTTAGAAATTTGTGTTTGGTTTAATACAAAAATTGCATTGGTTTGAAAGTGTTTATAAGTAATTTTTTAGTAAAGTAAAATCTGTTTAAAAAATCATTAAGTAAAACTTATATTTTAAACACACCCTTATTCACCCCCCCCCCCCTCTAAGGGCGTCATACGATTCAACAAGTGGTATCAGAGCGAGGTTACTCCAAAACGGTTTTACCACCGGGAGTAATGGCGCACAACGATCACGCGTTCGTTGAGGGGCAAGGAATTAGTAGGCCACCACTTTTTACGAGCACAGACTATAATTATTGGAAAACACGTATGCGTTGTTTTCTAATTGCACTAGATATAGAAGTCTGGAATATGGTAGAATCTAGTTACACTTCTCCAACATTTGTTGTAGGAGATGTAACTATGGATAAGCCCAAAGACAAGTGGGATGACAACGATAAATTAAAATGTAAGAACAATGCAAAAGCCATGAATGCTTTATTCTACGCACTAGATCGCACTGAATTTAATAGAGTTTGTGCTTGTAATACTGCATTTGAAATTTGGAATCTGTTAGAAATCACTCATGAAGGTACTTCGCAGGTAAAGAATTCAAAGCTATTTCAACTGGAGTCTGAATTTGAAAGGTTCAAAATGGAGGTAGATGAAGAGATTGATACGATGTACACACGATTCACAAAAATCGTGAACGACTCAAAGGTGCTAGGAAAGGTGTTCTCAAATGGAGATTTAGTAAGGAAAATATTAAGATCACTTCCCCCGAAGTTCAATTCTAAAGTGACTGCAATTTCCGAGTCACATGATCTTAAGACCTTACAATTGGAGAGCCTCATTGGGAACTTGAAAACTCATGAAGTTGAATTGAAAATTCAACAACAAGAGTATATGGAGCCAAGGAAGAAGGGATTGGCTCTAAGATCTAAGAAGGAAGAAACTAGTGATTCTGAGGAGGATGAAGAAGATGAGGAAAGTTTATTTGTTAAAAAATTTAGAAAATTTATGAAAAATTCGGAGAGAAGGAATTCGTTTAATAAGTATTTTAAGAAGAAGACCTTTAGGAAGAAAAAAGGAAAGGAAGGCGATGAGGAGGAAGAGAGACCGCCACAGGAGTGCTATCACTGCAAGAAGTTGGGACACATCTGAAGCAAGTGTCCAAAGTACTTGAAAGAACTTAAAGAAAAGAAGCACAAAGGGTCGAAGAAGGTGTTGAAGGCGGAAACATGGGATGATACTACTTCTGAGGATGCAAGCAGTTCAGACTCAAGTAAAGAAGAGGAGGCCAACATGTGCTTAATGGGAAAGAGCGTCATATCTGATGACGAATGCAGTGTCCAAAGCGACACTGAGGTAACTCCTCCAACCTACGATGAATTATTTTCTGAATTTTTAAAGACTTGCAATTTTTTTGAAAAAAGTTTAAAAGATAATGATCTTCTTAAATCTAAAAATGAAATTTTGCTTAAAGAAAACAAAAAATTGTTAAATGAAATTAAGACTATTGGAAAAAGAGATATTTCTTGCCAAGAGTGCGATCACTTTATGGGAAGAATTAAAGAACTTAAAGAATCTCTTTCCAAATCTCATTCTACAATAAAACTTCTTACTAAAAAGAATGAGATTTTAGAGAGAGATCTGAAATCTTAAATTTCCAAAATCCATGAGGGAAAGAAATCTTTTGAACGTAGATGTGTAAATCTGGTATCCGAAAATACAAAAATGAGAAACCAGATTCATGACTTAACACTAGCCATGAAAAAATTTGGAATGGGCCGAAGATCACTGGATATGATCTTAGGATACCAACGCCATGGATCTGGAAGGTTTGGACTCGGATACACATCTGGAAGCTGTCGCCCGGCGACAACCACTGTCGCCGACGACAGTGAAAAGTCCAGAAAATTTACTTTAAAAAATTCTAAAATTAATGAATTGTCAAATACTGCATCCTCATCCAGTAAAAGTCCAGAAAAGTTATACTCTTCTAAATACATTACATGTGCCAAATGCAATAGATTTGTTCACACTACGGACTCTTGCTGGAAGGAAGGAAAAAGTAAAATTAAACAAATCTGGGTGCCTAAGGCTTCTACCTATACTATGGGTGGAACCACTTGGGTAACCAGATCTTTACTCACCTCTTCTTTCTAGGTGTGTTGGCAGGCTAAGGACAAAGAAGACGTGTGGTACTTGGACTCGGGTTGTTCAAAACACATGACGGACAATAAAGATAAGTTCTTTAGCCTGGAGATGAAGAAAGGAGGAGGAGTTACATTCGGAGACAATGGAAAAGGAAAAATCATCGGCATCGGAGTTGTGGTAACGAAAATTTTTCAATTTCAAATGTTCTATTTGTAGAAGGATTAAAGCATAATTTGATTTCTATTAGTCAATTATGTGATAAGGGTTTAAATGTTTTATTTGAATCTTCTACAAATTTATGCAAATTTATTAATTCCAAAAAAATGAAATTGTTTTTACCGCACCTAGATGTCATAATGTATATATGATTAAATTTCTTGATTTTTCAAATTCTACCTTAAAATGTTTTTTATCAAAAAATGATGAATTAGATTTATGGCATAGGCGACTTGGACATACTAGTGCCAAGTTAATTTCAAAACTTTCAAAAGATAAATTAATTAAAGGTTTACCATTGTTAAATGGAAATTTATCTTCTTCACTATGTGTGCCTTGCCAAAAAGGAAAATTTTCAAAATCATCTTTTAAAAGTAAAAATATTATTTCTACCACTAAGCCACTTCAATTAATACATATGGATTTATTTGGGCCAATTGGAATTTCTAGCTTAGGAGGTAGAAAATACACATTTGTATTGATTGATGATTATTCTCGTTTTTGTTGGACTTTATTTCTAACCTCAAAATCCGATGCATTTTCAGAATTTTCAAAATTATGTTTGCGTATTCAAAATGAATTTGAGTTAAAAATTAAACGCATACGATCGGATCATGGAGGAGAATTTGAAAATGAAAAGTTTATTTCTTTTTGTACGGAATTAGGAATTAAACATGAATTTTCCGCTCCACGCACACCACAGCAAAATGGTGTAGTGGAGAGGAAAAATAGAACTCTTCAAGAGTTAGCCCGTACGATGTTATCTGAATTTAAATTACCAAAATCTTTTTGGGCTGAAGCGGTTAGTACGTCATGTTATGTAATTAATAGAGTAATGCTTCGCCCTATTTTAAAATTAACTCCTTATGAATTAATTTTTAATAAACAATCAAATGTTTCTTATTTCAAAGTTTTTGATTGTAAATGCTTTATTTTGAATTCTAAAGATTCCTTAGGAAAATTTGATGAAAAATGTGATGAAGGTATTTTTATTGGCTATTCTTCAACTAGTAAAGCTTATAAGATTTTTGATAAAAGAACAAAAATAGTTGAAGAATCTATTCATGTTAGGTTTGATGAGTTTGCTTCATGTGTAGAAAAGAAAATTACAGGAAAAGAAGATGAACTCCTTCCCACGGTGGAGAATGATGATGAAGAATTTGGAGAAAATGAAGAAGGAAAAGAAGAAGAAAGAGAAAAGAGAACGAGAAGAAGGAGATAGAGAAGTAGAAGAAAGAGAAGGATATGAGCCTCCAAGTGAATTGAGGTTTTCAAAGGATCATCCAAAGGAGCTTATCATTGGAGATCCGCAAAAAGGGGTTAGTACTCGTTCATCGCTACATGTTTTATTTTCAAACCTTTGTTTTGTCTCTGAAATAGAACCAAAAGATGTTTCCACCGCTTTAAATGATGAATTTTGGTTTTTAGCTATGAATGAAGAACTTAATCAATTTGAACGTAATAAAGTTTGGAATCTTGTAGAACGACCCAAAAATCGTTCTGTAGTTGGTGTTAAGTGGATTTTTAAAAATAAAATGGATAATGAATCTAGAATTGTTAGAAATAAAGCCAGATTAGTTGCAAAAGGTTATGCACAAATTGAAGGGGTAGATTTTGATGAAACTTTTGCACCCGTAGCAAGATTAGAAGCGGTTGGGATATTTCTTGCATTTGTTTGTTTTAAAAGATTTAAATTATATCAAATGGATGTCAAAACCGCATTTTTAAACGGGTATATAAAAGAAGAGGTTTATGTAGAACAACCCCCTGGCTTTATAAATGAGAAATATCCAAATTATGTTTATAAATTAGATAAAGCGCTTTATGGATTAAAACATGCGCCTCGTGCTTGGTATGATCGATTAACTCAATATTTGTTAAAGCACGATTATAAAATAGGAAGTGCTGATTCTACACTCTTCATTAAGCAAATTGATCATGATTTAGTTATTTTGCAAATTTATGTTGATGATATTATTTTTGGAGCCACTAATGAAGAGTTGTGTAATGAAGTAGTTCAAATTATGAAAAATGAATTTGAAATGAGTATGATTGGAGAACTTTCATATTTTCTAGGTTTTCAAATTACACAAAAAATGATGGTATTTTTATATGTCAAACCAAATATATTCATGATATGTTAAAAAGATTTGGATTTGAAAATCTTAAGCATGCAAACACTCCTATGAGTACTTCACTAAAATTAGGAAAATATGAAAGTGGTGTTTCAATTGAACAAACTCTTTATAGAAGTATGATAGGGTCTTTATTGTATTTAACCGCATCTAGACCTGACATTATGTTTGCCGTATGTTTATGTGCTAGATTTCAAGCTAATCCTAAAGAATCACATTTAAAAGCGGTGAAACGCATCTTTAGGTATCTTATAGGAACATCTAAATTAGGATTATGGTATCCTCATAATGATTCCTTTATTTTACATGGTTTTTCGGATTCCGATTATGCGGGATGTTCTTTAGATATGAAAAGCACTAGTGGCACTTGTCATTTTATCGGCCCTTCACTTATTTCATGGTCGAGTAGGAAACAGAATTCTGTTGCCCTCTCTACTACCGAGGCCGAATATATTGCACTAGGTAGTTGTTGTGCCCAAGCTCTTTGGATGTCACAAACGTTAGAAGATTTTGGCATGCAACAAAGTAGTGTAGAATTAAAATGTGACAATAAAAGTGCTATAGACTTAACTAACAATCCCGTATTACATTCTAGATCTAAGCATATAGATGTCCGACATCATTTTATAAGGGATCATATTAAGAAGGGTAATATAAAAATCAACTTTATAGGCACGGAAAATCAACTAGCGGATATATTCACTAAACCGTTACCGGATTCCCGTTTTTCTATGCTTAGGCTAGAATTGGGAATCCTAGACATTTCACAATGAATATATCACTACTTAAAACCTATAAAATTAAAAAAAAATCACAAAACCTATACATTTAAAAAAAAAAGGAAAAACCTAAATTTTAAAATCAAACCATAGAATTTAAAATGACTTAACAAAAATTCACACATCATTAATATTACATCAATATTGTTCCATAAAAACAGTAGAAAACAACATAAGTTCAAGTTCACTAACAGAAAACAACATCTGAAGAAGTTCACTGTCGCCCAGGCGACAGTGGATGTCGGAAATTTCCGACATCAGTCAGCAGCAGCAGCCTGATGAAACTACTCAGAATCCTCAAAACCAGCCCCGCTGCTCTCTGGACAGTCTTCTGGAGGTCCTCGTCTTACGGCCTTACCACGGCGAGTCCGCCTCACCGATTGGCGTGGCGGTTCTTCGTCTGGAACTTGCCATTCGGCCTCTTCCTCCGGAGTTGGCTTTAACTTCAGACCTTTCACAAGAAATTTCATGAACTTCCGCATTCTACTACGATCCTTCTTCACTTCTTTCTTGTGATCCTCTAGTGAATCACGTAAATCATCAATAGACTCTCGAAGTGATCCTGCCCTAGGCATTGGAGGCTCTCTAATCTCAATTCCAGGATGAGCCTTTTTATGCATCTTCTTCACTTTCATAGTACCCGTATAATATATCTCTGGATAACAATCATCAAAATACGAATCTTGAGCTATTCATCCATACTTCTTATATAGTATACGCTGAATTATCGCCCCCATTGGCAGCGTATGAACCTTCACCCATTTTGGATGATTTAATCTAAACGCATACCGAATCTGGGAGAGTATGAAGTCCGTCACATCAAAAGGTTTCTCCTCCATAATAAAGTAAGTAAAGGTATCTCCACTCTTTAACATGACTGTGTTCCTTAATATATCTTGAACAAAAAATGCATCCGGAGTGAGTGACGTAACTTCAGTGGTTAGGGTCTTCTTTTGACTCCCATGTAAACTCATGTTTACAAGGGTCCAATCTCTATCTTTTCTATAACTCTCCACTATATCCGGCATATTTTCACTCATTAGTAGTCCAAATTCCTCTCTTAGATCAACATGTGTTATTTCCACATGTTGACCCTGGATTCTTGATCTAACTCCCTCATCCAATTCAGTGAAATTTGGGTCTTCCAAATGGTTATAAAATTCTCGAATCAAAAAGGATGAAAACGAATCTGCTGTGATTATTGAAAGTATACCTGCATTCGCAAGCCGATCATAGATATGATCGTGCTTCGGCGAATCAAATTCAACATATTTCGCTACTCCAACTATGGCTTTCTCCACCCCAGGAAAAACTTGATACGAACTATGCGCATCTTCAGAGGTACTCCTTCGCGCTTTAGAACTGGAAGCCATTCTGCAAATAACATATCAAAAATGGATTAAACATGTACTGTGCACTGGAACACTGTCGCCCAGGCGACAGTGACTGTCGGAAAATTCCGACAGTACTCCAGTGAACTTCTCTCGAAATTTTGTACATACACTTCCAGATCTACTCAAAATCAAATTTATTTCAACATCAAGTTTAAAAAAAAATATTTTTTTTCAAATCTACATCTTCTCCATATCCTTTATTATTCATCATCTTCAACCCTCTTCCAAAAGGCAAATCCTCCATTTTAAAAAATAAAATATGTACAAATGCAAACCTTCAACCACGAAAATCACAAAATCAACACATCTTTCACCAAGATCCACTTGCTTTAGCCTAGATCTACACTTTTAAAACACAAAACTTCAAAGATCTACACCATTCATCCATAGTAAAATGAAAACCACATTTTCTTTCTTCTCTACTTTCTAAAATCAAAAATCCCTAAAAAATTTTGAGTCAAAACACTTAAAAATCCAAAAACCATACCTTAGATCTAGGATGTCACCGAACTCCGACAGCTTCCTCTCGTCCTTAACTCCAGGAAATGATGCACAATAGGGTTTGACTCGGTCCAAAGCCGTATTTATATTTTTGGCTGTCGCCCAGGCGACGGTGACTGTCGGAAATTTCCGACAGCTCCCGATTTGATTAATCTTCAGTTTTGGTCCCTTTGATGCTTTACAATAGTTGTATGTCCTTATTAATGCTACAACTCATGAATTGATGTCAAACCATGTGCTTTTTATTTTAACAAATAGCTCTTACATGATAATATGATTTCATTTCCAAGCTATCATCGTAATTGACACTCCTACTTAGTTGTTTAGAACATTGGAAATTGTTTTCGCATGCCTCTAAGTATGAGAAATTGTTTATATATCATAATGCACTATCACGTTCACTTCTTTTGATCAATACGTATGTCTTTTTATTTAATATATACATGAATCATATTTGCTTTAACATAATAAAATAGCACTTCATAAATACAACTTTCAACCTTGATTTGTTAGCACAACAAAATATACACCATCTTTTGCGATTCAAGTGAATTCGGAGATCCTTGGTCAATTAAAAAATTATTAATATCTCAAAATTAAGATATCACAAAATATGTGATAAAAAAAATAAGGTTAAAATTAAAGACAAGGACACTCCACCAAGCACTACTTACCCTCCTGATAAGTCTTAATGAGCATTGTGAGGTTAAGCACCTTGGAAAGAATTGTAAAGTGTCTTGTGTAAAAGAAAAATGGTTTGTTATTCTTCTTGTGTTATATCTTCAACGTAAAAGTTGACTTTATATGCTTATATTATGTTCTCCATTTCATGATCATGTACATTAAATAACTTCATATGTTTGATCTAAGTATCACATGTACACATCATTATGTTATATAAACATTCATCTCATGAGAATTGGACCGAAAATATTCCAAATTTCTATCCACTATTGTGTCTTTCTATGATACTTTCAAATGAACTTAATCATGTTTAAGTTATTTTATTTTCTTACTTCATATGGCTATACCGTCTCTTCATGAGTTTATTCATACTATGGCATATACCTATTATTTCATGAACTTCAATCATTTCCATCAAAGTGCTTCCGCTTACTCTTCATTTCTACATCCTATATCTTTTCCCTTAAGAACCACTCATTTATCTCATATTACCTTTTGCTAATACCAAAAGGGGGAGAATTATAGGTATATTCAAGAAATCTCAAATATATTACACCTAAATATTCCACCTAACCAATACATCATTTCAACTTACTTTAACATTTAGGGGGAGCATTCATTTAGGGGGAGCTTTCATCTAAGGGGAGATTATTTATTTTAAGAGAAATATATCATGTTATTTCTGTACACACACCAAATGTTAAAATCAACAATCTAAATAGACATGATATCTTTTTATACAGAATTGTTATTATCAAAAGGGGGAGATTGTTGGAGCATGCATTTCGCACTCCTCCGGTTTGATAATAACAAAGTCCCGTTTGTATTTGATTCTATTTTTATTAATGGTGTGCAGGTAACAGGTATGAGATGTTCACATTTCTGATGGAGCTAAATTTGAATGTAGGAAAATTTCACTGTCGGAAATTCCGACAGCTGATGTCGCCCAGGCGACAGCAGAGAAGTTACAACTACTTCCCTCTACGGCAGCACGACGAAAGGCAGTTTTGAGCTGTCGGAAATCCGACAGCGATGTCGCCCAGGCGACAGCTCGGAGGTTTCAACAACTTCCCACGACACCACCACGACCGGCAGTTTTGCGCTGTCGGAATTCCGACATCGATGTCGCCCAGGCGACAGCTCGGCGGTTACAGCAACTGCCCGCACGACGGCACTCCAGCGGCAGTTTAGCGCTGTCGGAAAATTCCGACAGTCGATGTCGCCCAGGCGACAGCGATTTTCTATAAATTGACTCCTTGTGTTCTTGCATTCTAAGTATTGAAAATTCAAAGTTCCTTCCTGAGTGCATACGAACCAGAGAGCTCCAGAACCTCTTCAACTCCCATTTGTGCAAAGAAGGATTGAAGATTGAAGACGAGATCGGGCGCGCTTCTACATCAACGATCATCTCGAGGCTTCAACCATCCTTTCAGAGATCTGAAATTCTAGGGAGTTGTTCTTTTCATATTGTATTTTCATTTACACACATTTCATTTTGTATTGGTAGAGAAATCGTCGTCTTGCGTGCGGCGTCTAAGTCCTTGCGTGGCTTAGGGGAAAATCGCTTCCTTGTGTGGAGCGTCCAAGTCCTTGCGTGGCTTGGTGGGAAATCGTGGTCTTGTGTGCTACGTCTAGATCTTGGGAAGATCTAGAGGATAGGCTTGGGCTTGGTCTTGGGAGAGACAAGTGATAGCCTTCCGATCCTTGGGAGAAGGATTGGTAAACCAAAATTGTTGAATTTTTTTATTAACATAATTGTGTTTTGATCTTAAGCATTGTTAAGATCATTTTTATTGTATGCAAATTTTCGTGATTAATATAATTATGTCTTTTTCTTTAATTACACATTTGGTGGCATAATCCTTATCTTAGAAATTTGTGTTTGGTTTAATACAAAAATTGCATTGGTTTGAAAGTGTTTATAAGTAATTTTTTAGTAAAGTAAAATCTGTTTAAAAAATTATTAAGTAAAACTTATATTTTAAACACACCCTTATTCACCACCCCCCCCCCCCCCCCCCCTCTAAGGGCGTCATACGATCCAACACCTCCTGCCTGAAATGCTCCTCCAGTGCGTCCCATATCTCCTTTGCAGTCATCATCTTCAAGTAGGTCTTTGCCAAGCTTGGGGAGAGACAATTCAGTAAATAGTCCCGGCAGAAGTCCTCATCGCTGATCCACTGTTCTTTATCCTCAGTCCCGATGAACGCAGCACGATCATTCTGAACGGTGTAGAACACGTTCATACATTTCATCCCAAATTGCGTGTTCAACTTCCAAGTGTTGAACTCCGTCGCCGTGAATTTTTCCAGCTTCGTCATCGGTACTGGAGAGGAGAAGTTGTTCGCCTTCAACATCGTGCTTGGAGACGGCGGCGGCGGGAGAGGGCTGAAGGCGGCTGGGGGATCTGAATTTGGACAGCGGAGACAAAGCACGGGAGAACTGCGACGCACGAGTACTGTCTTCTAAAGAGCGCACGAGTACTGTCTTCTGAAGAGCGCACGAGCAGTGATCGTGCGTGAACTGCTGAGCGCACGATCAGTGGTCGTGCGGGGCACTGGTACTGAGGAGCGCACGATCAACGGTCGTGCGCGAAGGGACGAGCGCACGAGCAGTGGTCGTGCGTGAACTCCCTTCTTGCACAAAACGGCTGCTACAGACAGGCACACGAGCGGAGGTTCTGCGTGTCCTGGGCGCACGGGCAGCGGCTCTAGGGCACGGATCGGCCTTCAACAGCGGCAGATCTGGACGTCGCAGCAGCAGATCTGGAGCCTCTTCTTCGGCGAACGACGGCGATGAAGGCGGCGACCTCCTTCTTCACGCACGGCGATGGGGAGAGAGGCACCAACGGCAAGCGGTGGCTGCAGGGCGCGATGAAGAGCTTCTATCGGCGACGGATAGCAGACCGCAGGAGACGCGATCCTTCCTTCTCCTTCTCGAGCGACGGCGGCTAGCAGCAGCGGCACGATCGAGCGTGGAAGATGCGATCGGCAGCGATGAGAACGAGCAGCGGCAGCAGCGATGACGCGATCGAGCGGCTTCACCTTGCGATCGAACGACGGCGAGCACCAGCAGAACACGAACACGGGAGGGGTGCTTGGAGCGGCTAGGGTTCCTATTTCGAGATTGTGAGAGGCGCTCGAAGCATCCCCGGGAGTGTCAAGTGTGGAACACAGAACCCGTTGCCCCTAACTGGGTATAAATAGGCAAACCCTAGGAGTATCTACGGGTATTGGATACCCGCGTATCCTACACGACCCGTTAAGCCTCCGAACACCGTTACGAGTCCAAATATACACCAACAGACATATCACTCTCCGCGGAACTCTAACTACTGTAACCACCTGTAACTAGTGGATTTGGTCAGCACCGTACATGTCCCCGTGATTTTTTTCTTTTTCGGACACGTAAAATGTCTCGATGTTTCTGCTGTTGGTTCTCTTTTTGACTGTTTGCACGCTTGACTCACTCTCGAGCTAAGGCAGTCTGATTCGCTCGATCAATGGGAGCGCTAAGCGACCCGCAACAACAATCGATATATATATATATATAGAACGATCCATGTCATTTTGTTATATGCACACGAGAATCAAAATTAATCAACAAATCTTACTCTTACATCTAACAAATTATACAAGAATACATGGGATCAAAGATTCAAATTCTTTAAGTTGGGCGGCCTCACCCATTCACTCTACGCATTCAAAAGGTTTATCAGTTTGCAATCAATGTTTAGAGTGGAGACAGGATCGGTAAATAGAACGATCCATAAATTCATACATCCACTCTACGCATAAAAAAATCAAATTTGATTTTATCAACTCACCTAGGATTTGGCGCGACGTTTTTGCTCCGGTGAGTTTGGTATGACAACGGTTACGACCACCACCAAGAAAATAAAACTAATTTTGAACATCAAAATGAATGAAGTTCTTTAGATGAGGTTGAGCGTTCACGAACGACGATTCGTAACCACTATATTCACGAGCGCCACCACCGTGCCAAACGGACCCTAGGACTCTTACATAGGAAACATTGTGATATATTATTATAGCCTTTTTTTATCTTTCTTTGTAGGATTTTTCACGTAAAATCCTACAAAGGTGATTTATTAGAATATTTGGGTGTTTTGATTATAGTCTACAACTAATAATAGAACAAAGCGGTATTAGAGCTCATAGTTCAACATCTTTGCCCTACAAATTAGATCTGACGGTGTCCAACTAGGGTCCAATGCATGAAAGGAAGATTGTTGGGGGGTAGTCCCACTTCATCCATATAAGATATTGAGTCTCCGTCTGGCACGACGGTGGCGGTCATGAACGCGGTGGTAAAATCATCATTCGTGAACGTGTACGTAAGAAATTTCATCAACTTTTATGTTCAAGTTGATGAAATTTCTTAGATGGGCGTTCATGAATGACGGTTTTACCATCGTGTTCTTGACTGCCACAACTGTACCAAACGGAGCCTCAGTGATTGCATATAAGTGCGCGGAAAACAGTTGCCCTCAATATCGACCGTTGTTTGAGGTGCTAAATGTAAATTATTTAGATCATTTTCGACAACTTTCATCCATATTATATGGGGTTTATCTTTTCGGTGTAATCCAGGTGATCAGAATCGTGCTTACACACCACGCGCGTCGGCTCCCGTCATCGCCGTTCGGCCGCCACCACTGCCTCTGTCCTCTCCGGCGAGCCTACCCGGATTGCCCGGACCGCCCGGGGGGCATCTACGTTATTTTCCCGAAATTTGTGAGCCAGATGATCAGAATCGTGCAACCTCATTTGCCTGTTCAAGCTCCAAGACGGCGCAATTACGAGGGCATCCCTAAAAAAACAATAAAAAATCATTATGCTTTCATTTGAAGACAACAACTAAAAAGAGAAAAGAGAGCTCTCAGATTTTCCGGCGAAAACCACTCAGAGGTCTCGTTCCGAGTTTGAAGACCTCCTTCGGTTCTCAAATCTTTCTTCAAGAGCGACTTGGAGATCTCCTTCGGAGTTCGATCCGCTCTGCTCCAGTGCCTGCTCTGGAAGCTGCTCATACGAGCGCGAAGTAAGACTTTGCATCTTTTTCATCTTCAAGTGCTTGTGATTTGAGCGGCGACATGTCACTCTCTCGAAGATTCTATCACTTGTAACTTCAAGCAAATTAGTCGATTTTGTTGGCACCGAACCGACCCCGCGGTTTTTTTTCCTTTTCCCATTTTTTCATGTAAAAAGTCTTATCGTCTCTACTGTTTGGTTCTCCTTTAACTATTTGCGCGCTTGCCTCATCGAGAGAGCGCTAAGCGACCTACAACAACTTTATTGATAATGCGTTACACCATCAAAATCATTTATATGTTCTGTTATTAAAAAAATAAAAAAAGATTCAACAACTCGTTATTTACTGAAAAAGAAGAGAGAACAAATGATGTAAGAAAATGTGGCACATAAGCCGTTATGATGAAGATCTACTTCAGAGAGACCTATTATGATGATCTATTTGTTTTGATCGTAATTTTTAGCATAGTTTATGCGCACCAAGCAACCCACGAATGAGCAAATTTTGTTCGCAATCAGTCGGGCAGGGTCAATTTTTATATATGTTCAACGTATATGAAGTATGATGCGGCAAATTCAAATTTCTGCTATATTTTTATTTTTTTCACAAAATAAGTCCGATCAATATTTTTTTATTGATATTTTAAGTACTCATATATATATATATTTGAGGTGAAAATACAATTGTAAAAAAGTAAAAAATTTGAACTATTTTTATGACTATAATTTACAGCTGAAAATACAGTCCATTTACAACTGCAAATAACGCTACAGCTATAATTTTGCACTAAAAAAGATCTCGTAGAATCCTGTGTATGTACTGCACTTGCAGAAAAATATCGATTAAACAGAGGTACTAGTGTATTCATATATATTCTAAACACAGTTTTCTGGCACTTTGCACCCCATGGCCGAATTCTGAAGGGCAATTTCGTCCGGACAGCATTATTAATGTATATTTTTGGCATTTTGCACCCCAGATTTACATTTTTTGGCTATTTGCATACCATATTTTGTCACATTCGTATTTGCGCCAACAAGAAATTTTGTTTTTTGCACTTTGCACACCGAGTTCGGTTTTTTTGGCTATTTGTACACGTATTTGTACAGTAAATGTATGATGCGCAACCTGATTTTCTTCATTTCAATATCCAAAACATAAATTTCAGCAATATAATTTCAACAATTAGAGCAGATTTTGCATTCCAATATTAAAATATTATAAAGATACATGAGTTCCAAATTGAAATGTTAAAACAGTACAAATTTAAAAAACAAAGATACATGAGTTCAAATAGTAACATGATAACATAAATATCCCGATCCACCACAACATAAATATAACGATCCGCCATAACATAAATATCCCGATCATCCACAAGCTTAAATTTCACGATCACATATTCCTCCTTACATGCATATAAACAAGAAGTAATTAAAAAACAATCGCATAATAAGGAAACATAAAACAAATATAACAATCTTAATGCTTACCGACAGTTTTCTTTTTGTAGTAGACGTTGTATCGTTGGTGTTGGAGGCTTCAACACAACTTTTCTTGTTATGCCCTCTCATTCCACAGTTGGAGCATGTGTATTTCATCCCATGTCTATTTACCCCATATTTTTGGCCCTCTATTTCCTCCTCCTCCTTTCTTCTAGCATAATGCGACGGCCTTCCGGTTTTCTTGTTTACATTACACCATGGCACTATTGGATTCAAATTAGCCAATGGCCACTCTTTATGTGATTTTATTAGATTTAGCAAGTGTTCATATGTCTTCGTAAACATATCCTTTCTATACCAATGTTCAACAAAATCTTCAACGTTTCCCTCCGATAGAATATGCACGACGTCGCATGCACACAAGGAATACCTGTTAGATCCCACCGCCTGCAACTGCAACTTCAAACTTGTGATGACCATTCCATACTAAAATGTAGTTATGCGCATTTTTTTTTTGTTCTCCAAAATTTGTTGTATAGAATGACAAATCTCACCACTAAACTTGAATACCTTGTCTCTTTGTGTATGAAGCCTCCTCATAAGTAACACCCTTATTGTGCAACCCATATTCGGCGAGTGGATAGACGCTCCCCTGCGAGTCGGCGAGCGGTTCGGGCGAGCAGACCCAAAGACGGTTCTACTCGCCCAGGGTAGAGCGCGGCGAGTAACCTTCACCCAACCAGGATCCCATATCGGCGTGGTCTCGTCCCAACGATAACATTCCTTCTCGCCGGGGGAGAGGCAAGTGGACCAGACCCCGGGGCGAGTTCACTCAAGGAAAGCTTACTGCTGGCGAGTAGGACGGGACCTAGTCGCCCCACTCGCCGTCTCAAGTTAGGGGCGAGACGAGTAAGATCAACCCGATTTCTCGGTCCCACCCCCTCCACTATCCGCGGACCAGCATGGGGTGCGGCTAGTGATACGAAAAGGCGCGAGGAGCTGTTCGCAGACCATTTTGGTCTGCGTATAGTATTTTGGTTAAGGCGGAGGACGTTATCCGCAGGCCTTTAGGACCATTTTACCCATGGGAAGTCTTTCCCTATAAATAGGACCCATTGTGTCTCAGATCAGCACAGATCCCCCCCCCCCCCCCTTTGAGAGTCTGTGCTTTCTTCCTTGTGCTGTCTGAGACAGGCTCAGCTTCTGGTTTTTGGGAGGGGAAGTCCAGGGGATTTCCGGGTTAGTGGCGGGACCTCCTCGCTGCAGCCAGTGAGTCGTACTTAGGGAGCTACCTACCAACCGGTGAGGGTCGATTCTTAGCTCGGAATACTTAGATCTAGGGATCCGACGAAGAGAGAAGTAACTCAAGCTACTCCCCAAGTCTCGAACAAATTGGACCGGTATCCGGGTTCCAACACTTATAGTCTCCAACATTGTTATTATAGGCTTATCTCTTGCTTTCAAAATAACTTTGTTAAAGGCTTCACAAAAATTATTTAACAACATATTACATTTAGGCCAAGTTCTAAAGTGAGACTTCGCCCAATGTCTTTCATGTCTTTCTTTAACCCATTCATAAGCTTTAATATCACACGCCTTTAACTTCTCCATTTCATTATTGAAATCTACGACCCTAGTAGCGGATGCAGCCTTCCATGGAATATCTTTTAGGTGTAGGCCTCTATGTTTTTGTTTGAAGTTATTATACATATGGCGGAAACAAAATCTATGTTCTGCATTAGGTAGGAGCTCCTCAATAGCTTTAATTAGCCCTTTTTGCAATGTTGCGAATTTGCAACTCTACAACATGTATGTTCCCCTGTAATTGTCTTAACTTGAAATGTTTTTTGATTCCTCGACATGAAAGAAGAATACATAGTTCAACCACAATCACACGTAACTCTAATTTTGTCACTGCAATTTTTAATAAACTTCAGAGGTTTCCCTTGTTTAGTAGCGTGCAACCTCACGACATCCCTAAAGTCAGAAGCAGTATTAAAACACAACCCGATCTCGAACTCAAAATCAGAATCGTCTGCGTCTCCTTGATAAACTTGAACCTCACATTTCCCTTTCCGTGTCTTGGATTGACTACCACGATCCCTTAAATGTATTCCAACATTCGCACTCAAGGGTTGATTGGATTTAATTTTTTCACCAATCAATTCGATTTCGTCTTCTATATTTTCATCGAGCACCATATCATCTACCTCAAACTAACTATCATTCAAATCATCATCAGAAATTGATGAATTTTGATCGTCCGTGCATTGTGAGTCATTACTGCTATCAACATTAGCCCCCTCTTCGGAATAATTCTCGTCAATCAGCATATCTTCTCACTCCACATCTCCGACATGAGTCATTTCTTAAATGAAATTAAAATTACACCTAAAAAAATAAATAATATTAAATACATAAACCACCATAAACCCTAGCAAATCTATGTTCAAAAATAACAAGAAGAACAACAATACCAGATAACTGTAGCAAATCTGAGATCTGAAAATCAGAAATCTGCATTCAAGAATATCTAAAAATTAGAAAAATCGCAGCTGGGAGAAGAAATGAAAATCGTAGATAAAATCGCAGAGACGAGCTCTCCCTCCCGGTCAAAATAGGTTCGCAAGCTGGGGGAAGAAATCGAAAATGCCCTAACAGGTTGAAGATCGCCAGGTCGCCGGGAAGCTTACCTGTCGCTGGGAAGATCGCAGCTCCAGCATGAGTCGCCGTTCTCGCCGGGAAGGTCGCCGAGCTCCAGGTCGCCGAGCTCCAGCAAAACAGGATGAAGATCGGCGGGTCGCCCCTCTCCAGCAAAATCGCAGATCGCCCTCGCTGCGGGAAAAGGAAACGGAAGAATAAATCGGCAGCCCTAATACATCAATAATGCTGCCCGGACGAAATTGCCCTTCAGAATTCGGCCATGAGGTGCAAAGTGCCAGAAAACTGTGTTTAGGGGATGCAAAATGCCCAATTTAAAGATTGAGAGTGCAAAATACCAAAAACCCGCTTTTCGGAGGTGCAAACTGCCAAAAAGCCATTTGATCTCAACTCTTAACGGTTGGAATTTGGATCCCGAATTCGTTTTTTTTTTGGAGCGCTCCGCTCCTATTACCATTTATGGACGCACTTCCCCCAGATCAGATATCCCATCTTCCTTCTTCCCCAGATCCTTGTCTCCGCCTCTCTCTCCCTCCGCCGTGAAAACTCCGGCAAGGTTTCCATTCCCGTCGATCTTTCTCCTTCCCCTTTTGTTCCTTTGAGAATGGCGGACCAAGGGTCTACCTCGCAATATGTGAAGCTGAAGAAGATCCAGGACGCACCTGCTGAAGATATTCAGCCCGGGGAGCTCAATCAGCCCATCCGTGTTCCTCAGGTATGCCCCCCTCATGGTGTTTTCGAATGCCTCCTCTCATGACCGAAAGGTGTTTGTAATATTTCCGATTCGAGAGTTTGGTTGAATCGCGTTTGATTTTGATTTTCGGTTGAATTCATTGAACTACTTTTTAATTCTCTCTCCGAAGGTATGAATCTTCTTCCAAGCTAACTATCTGATTTGACAGTTGGAGGTTCCTAAATGTCATGAGTGCGGTCAGCCGCTTCCGGAAAACTTCCAGCCACCGGCCGATGAGGCCTGGACTACTGATATCTTAGGCTGTGCGGAGGACACAGAAAGCTGTAAGATTAATTTAACTTGCCAATGCTTGAAATTGTGCTGAGAATCGATAAATTTTGTGATATATGGTTGAAATGTTGGTGAGAGATAAGCATAGCTCCAGATGCTAAGTCCATTTCCAACCAAACTATCTAAATTGCATCGAACCTAAATTACTACATTGGGTGACTGGTCATATGTTTGGGCATATAATTGTTTTGTTTGCGCTGAGATTAGAACTCTTTGATACTGAGGGTCTGCTTGAATTAGCGGTGGAATGGAGTTCTGTTCAGGATAAATGCAACGCCTAATCTTTTTCGGTTTGTTTTTCCACCTTCTTTTCCAAACTCTCGTGTTTCGGATCCTTCACTGCTTCCGCCGTTAGCAGCCACGGACCCCGAACTCCTTTCACTGCGTTCCATTTTCGACCTCCTGAAGAAAAGGCGAGCAACAGTCAGATTCCTACAGCTCCATTTGCAATCCTCCATATACCACCACTCATTACACAACCGTCACCGCTCTCCCAAACAGACCCTGAGTCATCTATATGATCTAAGGAATGGAGGAATTATGCTCAGTATTTTGTTATGAAAATTCGACCTTTTGATCTTTTCGACAAATCTATTACGATTTTCAACTTAGCACATTTTATTTATTACACTAGCATCAATGTCATTATGAAATTAAGCACATGCATGCTTTATAAACCATCATTTCATATCTTTTTTATTAGCAAACTATTCTCTTCAATCTTAAAGGTTTTGAGCAGAAAATGTCACGACATCGATCTTTTTAACAAAAATATCATATTGAAAATATCGCTCAGTATATCTGTTTTACCCGATATATCGAACGATATTTTGAGTCTGATATATTGGTGAGAATATTAAAAAAAATCATTTCTTTTAAGCGACTGATCGACAATATTTTGTTCCGTGCATCTCCCTGCGCCTATCTTCGTCAACTTTCTCTTCTCGCGCTCATTTGATGCTCTTTATGTAGTTTACTGTCGTTGACGTCTCTTTCTTGTGTAATTAACAAACATACATTATGTGTATATATGCTTATTGCGTAATTTATAGACATACATCATGTTCAAAATTGTATATATTTACAAAAAATATGTATGTATATGAATAAAATTATTTAAATATTAAAATCCGACATTGTAAATATCCCCGCATTCCGACGTCATCCGACATTTCAAACACGACTTGAATCCGATATTCGACATATGCAACCTTGACTACACTATGACATATGTCTCTCAAATCTCACATCCAGTCTTATTTTATCATTCCTACCATGGGTTGACTTGCTATGCAAGTGGGCATGTGCTCATACATGTTGCTACAAAGTCAAGTCTTGATTACCCAATTTGCACCAGAAAATTTACAATAATAAAAGTCAAGAATTTTGGATGTAGACAGAAAGCTGAAAACACGAGGGCATTAAGGAGTACACAATGCAATAGAGGGATTTGACTGAGCACAAAATAAATTTTTTGGTAACCAAATTGGACCTGCAGATAGCAAGTTTTGATTGATCGTAGAAGGAAAATTTTGTAACTAACTTGTAAATTGCAAGATGACAAGTGCATGATACAGTTGAAGCGAAATCCAAATTTGAAATATCCACAAGTGCAATTTTGGGAATTTCCTAATCTGGCCATAACATAGAATTCTAATTTTTGAAACTTCATTTATATATCCTTGTGAGCACTATGGCTCCGTTTGACGCGGCGTTTTTGCTAAGGTGAGTTCGGACAATAACGCCACCATCATAGAATGTATTATGTTTGACATGACAACGGTTATGAACATTAAGAAAATGAAACTACTTTTGAACATAAAGTGGATGATGTGCCTTAGGTAAGGTCGGGCGTTCACGAACGATGATTCGTGCCAAATGGAGCCTATAAAATATACTCAGCTACTCATTAATTACAATTATAATTTTCCAGTAATTATCTTAACAATAAAGCTACTTCTGTAAAAGATATTTCTGGCATGAAACCTAGTTGGTTCACTGATTTATACAGTGTGGCTCATAAGTTTATTCTTTTATAATTAACAGTCTTAAACTTTTCTTTAGTTCTTAAATATCGGCATCAAAATACTCTCTAGTTATTTGGCTTTCTCTTCTTCTTTAAATTTTCTTTGTAAAGAGTACTTGTCAACTAAACCACTGCACTATCAATATTAAAATATTTCATCATGATCTGAAGCCTTACCTTTATGCATATTTTTCAAAACTTATTTCAATTTACTTTTTTGTATCGGCCTATAATTCACCTCATTATTTTGTTTATTATGCTCTTTCAAAATACTCCCTTCATTGATATTTACCTTTAATAATTTATCATAATAGCATTTCATCTTTTATTTGATGTCTTCATCTTGAATTACGTGATAACTCAATGTGTTTTGCATTCAGAAAATATATGATTTTTTAAATATGTGTAACAACTTGATTATCGCATAAGAAAGAAACTAGAGAGGACGTATTAATACTAAGATCTAATAGGAGGGAGAGAGAGACATGGAATCATGAAACAAGGTGTCCAATTACTCGATATTTTACCTCAACATTGGAATGAGAAACAATGACTGGAATGAGAAACAATGACTTAATTCTTTCTTTTCCTAGAAATAAGCTTTGCGACATAAATGATACGTATCCAGTGGTAGAAAGAAATTTATCAATGGTGTCAGCTTAATCAACGTCAAATTATCCTTGCAAGCAAGGTTGTAAATATCGTATCTCATACGCCGAATTGAGTTTTTAAATGTCAGATGTCGGAAATCGAAGACATAATGGGAATTTAAAATATTGTATTTTCATATCTTATACAAAATTTTCTTGTTATGTATATTAAGTAAAATTATATGTTCTAAAAAAATAGCATAACAAGTAGACGATTAATGAGTCATGCATATAACAAAATAAATTTGAATAGTCTTCAAAATAAAATATTAGTAATACATTACGATTACTATTAACAAGTGCAAATATATACATTATAAAATATATTTAATATTATCCAATATTTTTATTTAGATAACACTAAGTTTTATAGCAAATAAAGAAAATTTAAGAGCTAAATATTCTTGATTGATTATAAGTCAGTGCAAGCTTAATAAATTTATGTTAAAATATAAAAATAATCAACTAATAAATGTATTGGTTAACTATTTTGTAATTTGAAATAAGAAATTTTAATGTGAAACAATTATACAAAGTTGATTGTAAAAATAACACATATTCAAGAGAATTAAAGAATAAGTCTAATTTATTTATGCATATATAATAAAATACATATAGATAATTTAGATATATACCTCTAGTTTGTTAACGTAAAATAAAATAGTGAGCGATACGATCAGAAGTCGTTTGGCCAATATATCGAGAAAAAAAAATAGATATCTCAGGCTTGATTTTACTAAATAAATAATCTATTTTTTAGGGGAAAAAAATATCGTTTTCCCCTCAAAAATGACATATCAGCAAACATGTTAAAGGATATTTAAAACAATGTTTGTACGGTTAAGCATTTTTCTAATTTGAGCGATAGAGCTTGTTCATGAGCTTTCTTTTGATAGTGAAACCCGATGAGTATCAGTAGGAGACTATGAATTTACTAACACAACTAGGTGGTGACTAACTAATGTGTAGGTATCAGTTTATCGAAGAGCCTGCTTTTCTCATTCATTGCAACTAGCTATGCTCCAGTGGTGGTTCCTACATACTAAAAGGAATAAACTCAGAGTTGAGGAGGATGTAAAGACCTAAAGTTGGTGTTGAGATGAGTAATTAAGATAAAATGAGTGTCTGCAGGTTAGTCCCGCATTGAAGACTGAGAGTTTCTAGGCTTTATGTAGTGGGTTGGTGTCATGTGAGGCATCATTTGAAGGCAAAATTGTGAGGTCCGATGGGACAAAGTAAACAATTCCTCACAGTGGTGAACCCGGGTTGTTACAATTGTTATCATAGCTGACCTCTCGAGATTGAGTGTGGGCTAGGTTCGTGGACAAACCCAATTGAGGTTGGGGAGTGCCTGTGGATTAATCCCACATCGAAGATAAGGAGAGCTTCTGAGCTTTATGTAGTGGGTTGTGGTGTCACCATGTGAGCTCTTTTTGAGGGCAAAATCATTGATTTTGTGCTGGGCTTGAGCCAGGGTAGGTTCGTGGACAAACCCAATTAAGGTTGGGGGAGCCTATGGATTGATCCCATATCGGAGACTGAGGCAAAGTTTCTGAGCTTTATGTAGTGGGTTGTGGTGTCACCATGTGAGCACTTTTTGAGGGCAAAATCATTGATTGTGAGCTGAACTTGAGCCAGGGTTGGTTCGTTGACAACCATATGCAGAATAACTGAATAACCTAGATGAGTTTTTCTTTGCATTTTTCCTGTTTTATTGATAGCTTTCCATAAAAAAGAGATGTTACCTTTGGTGGCTTAATTTCTTGTAGGATCCGTTTGTTTGGAAGGAATTGAGGCATTGAAATTAGAATTGGAGGGCCACTTTCATTGGAATTGGACTTCAATTCCAAATCCGAAGCCCCAATTCTGCTCAAATGAATGGACCCATATAGTCTCTATGATTTGGTATTGGATTTGTGTTCATTAAGATAACTGGATCTCTATTTAATTTTGTGTGTCGAGATGGTTAAAGTTTGCAAAAACTTCCACAAGATCAACCCAATATATATGGAGCCTCTGGATGTAAGATTACTTTGACATTCCTTATGACCTTTACCAGTATGCCTTTTGTTTGATCAGATGACCAGAATAATAATGTGTATATTTAGGATGCTATTATATAGTTTGGTGTTTGTCTGGTCCTAACATAAGTACGTAGATTAGAGTTTTCCCCCAATCATTTTACTTGAGTGAAATTATCATGTTTTCATATTAATAATCTTGACCTGCAAAATTGTGAAACTTATCATTTATGAAGATCAGATCTACTTTGCCGTAAACAAAGTTATCCTCCAAACTCCGCTGAAAAACTACATGAAAAGCTGTGAAAGCATATTAACGAAAAAACTATAATATTGTTTGGTAAGATCAATGACAAAATCTTTTGTAATACTCGTATTCGACGTGGGGCTCAAGCATTTGGTCATATTTCAAGCGTCATCATCAATACTCTTATCCCAGCCACTTGGTGTTGGCGGTAGCGGTCATTTTTCATTAGTTCCTATTGAATTCTGCTTGATTATTTGAACAACATTTATACAAATTACCTGCTCTTCATTTTGTAAATCTTCAAACCACAAAAATATATCTACAGTTACCGCGCGCCTATCGTAGCATTCTCATTTCAATCACGTTCAACATATGATGGAACCATGATCAAGAAAACTTTTTTGAAAAATAACTTATTTTTGCCACTTGTCCTCTGTTTGGGGCGGTGGTGGCAATGGGAAAACCTCTATTCCCACCGCCACTGTCCTTTTTAGGTTGTTTGGACGAGGAGCTTTTTCAAAGAGCTTTTGCAAGAAAGTTGTCTTGGGGGCTTTTTGAACAGCCGGTCCAACTGGGTTTTCTAAAAACCGTTTTCTCTGCTTTCAACTTTCTCTTTTATTTGAAGGTTCTCTTCTCTCATTCCTGATTGTTCACCCATTCCCGATCTTTGCTTTTTGACGCTGACCTTTTATAACCTGTTTATTTAGAATTTATATAAAATTTACGTATCTATGCGATAAATGATTAGCATAAAACACATCTTTATTATTAAATAGTTGTTCTTCCAAACAAAAAAACATACACCTTTTTGAAAATCACTTAAATGGAGATTTTCCAAACATTCTACAGCTTTTTCAAAACAACTTTTTGGACAACTCTAATACACCAATGGTTTCTCAACACTACTTTTTCCACCCTCCACCGCCGCTCCAAACAGAGCCTTGGTTGGAGCATTCATTCAATTTTTATGTGATAACAGGTTGGAAAGGTCTCTTCTGCCCCTGTGTGTTATTTGGACAAAATGTCCAGAATATCCAAGATGATGCCCAATGGACATCAGCATGTGTTTGTCATGCAATATTTATTGAAGGTGGTATAGTACTTGGAGCTGCAATGCCAATGTTCTATGGTATTGATCCAAAGACATCTTGCCTGATAATAGAAGGATTATTTTTCGCATGGTGGATGTGTGCTGTCCATACCAGCACCTTTAGGCAAATGCTCCAAAAAAACTATCATCTCGAGGTTAGCATTTCTTTCCTCCTTTTTGCATATAGATTACTTTGAAATTTGTAAGATGTTAGAATCTTTGCATCCAACTTCGAACTAATTTGTTATAGGCGAAGATGCCTATAGTTTGTATTAAGTGCACAAATGAACAAGCGTTTCCTACTGTAAGACTAAGTTATCGACATGTCCTCTCGTGTAGAATATCTTTTTGCCTATAATAGGCAATTTTTTAAAAAAATGGGGTGACATGGCAATGCGTCTTTGGGTTTATTCTGCTCTGATACCATGTTAGAATCTAAGTATCCGACCTAACTAATCAGTTATAGTCGGAGAGGCCCAAAATCTTAACACATATGTTCATGCATAGAGTCTTTTTTAATTGGGTGATGTGGTAGTAAGTCATTGAGGCTGGCTTGTTCTTATCCTATGTTAGAATATAGGCATCAAACTGTAATGGACCCACGTTGGGGGCACACATATCAACGTCACGTTCAATCGACCAAGATTGATCATAATTTTATTCACACGTTATCGTACTCTTTATGTTTTAAATGTTGCGCAAGTTCTAATTTAACTCACTTGTGTTATTGCCCAAGTGAGAGGTTTTTGAACTTGTGATGGTTTGGTCTGATGGGAAATTAATTAAGAAATTATTATTCAAATATCTCTCTCTTCTCTTTTTCTTTCCCCTTCCTCTCTCTCTAACCCCCTCATGTTTCCGTATCGCGCTCCACTTGCAAACTCGCGACCAAACGCCCTAGCAGTCGGATCGGTCAAGGCTTCCTCTCACTCTCGCCGTTCCTCACCTCTTCTTCCTCCGATCAACTCCTCTGCAACCATAGCTTCACCGGGATCTAAGAAGCGGGATTCAAATCCCCCGAGGGACTTTGCCCTCGTCCTACCTAGCACTCGATCTCAACCGGAGCACACAACACAAACACAAAACAAATTGATTATAGATGGAGAGGATCAGGATTTATATTCAATGCGCAAGGCTCAAATTCTGCAAAAATGTCAGATTGTGAACAAAATTAAGATTCCTCTCCATCTCCTTATTAATCATTTTAATGGAATTGCAATTTGCATATCATGGTTAATTCAAATTTTGCTTTGTAGGGGTGTATCATTTAGCTGGTTATTCTTGAACAAGTCATTTTTAGCTTGTTAATAAGCAGTTGTGTTTGGTTTATATTTGTTAATGAATGCTTTGTGCATGAACATAATATTTAGGCTCACTTCATAAATGAAATTAAAACTTAGGGTCATTTACCTGGGCCTCTCTTGTAAGTTTTTGCTAAATTACAGATTGCAACCCTCTATCTTTTGAAATTACAAAAATGTTCTCTGTAAGTTTACATTTAATAATATACATTCACAAAAATACCCCACCGGAGGGAAGCACCCGGGGGTTATTTTTGCGCCTGCATGTTATGAAATGTAAACTTGCGGGGGAGGTTTTTGTAATTTCGGAAGATAGAGGGAGGCAACCTGTAATTATGCTAACTCCCAGGAGAAGTTTAGGTAACTAATAGTTGAAATTTATTAACTAATTGAACCTTGATGAACTCTCAGCCAAAAGTAAATAGGATGAACGAGCTTGAACGTAAAATCAGCTAACAATAACAAAATCATCTGAACACGAACTATAACATAATTTACCGAACCGAACAAGGTTCGGTTTGTTGAACTTTTCCAAGTAACAAGAAATTTACGAATTATTGGTTGCAGAACCATCCTTGTGACCCTTGCCTGGTTCACTGCTTCATGCACTGGTGCGCGATATGCCAGGAGCATCGGGAGATGAAGGGACGCCTCTCCTTTAACGTCGAGTTGCCGACCGTGGTTAAGCCGCCCACAATGCAGGAAATGAGCCCAAATGAGAGTCCAGAAGCAACTGGTTCCGGGAGCGGCAGCACTCAGCAAACCTAGCTCTGCGAGTTTCCAAGACGAAGGAATGCATCTCGACTTCATATGCTCGTACAATTCATCCTGCGGGCGAATTTCTGTAGACAGCAGGGTATTGACTTTTGAAATCATACTTGGAAGTCAATTTATTTGAGCAGATAGATCATGATTTTTTTTTGTATCATGTTGATTGCCAACTTGAGATTATGATATTCACATAAATGATCTTTTTAGCTTCTCCAATGTAAACCAATTTGTTTGACTAATGGACTCAGATCTTCTCAAAGCGAATTGCATGCAATCTCTCATTATATAATGTATGAGAACTATATAAATACAAATAAAATATTTGAAATTTGAATTTTTGTAGGAGTGTAACATTTACAAATAAATTTTTTTCTACTAAATAATTCCCTATTTGCATTATGTTTCCCTCATCGTATTTCTCGTGCCGTTGCAATCACGCTCTTTGATTCCCGCCATGAGATTCTGAGCATGGCAGGAATCAAAGCCAAGTTGCTCTTTCGTGTCAAATGATTTTGTGATCCCATTCGAAAAACTTAATATACTCTTTGCTTGCTCGACGGTGATCCCGAATTCAAACACATGGAGCGGGAATGGCTTATCAAACCACCATTTATCCCGAATTCAAACACATGGAGCGGGAATGGCTTATCAAACCACCCTTTTAGCTTGAGAGTTTAAAGATAATTATGTTGTTTTTTCCCATGAGTTTGAATAATTATTAGAGATCTCTCTTTTAGCACATTATGAGTGCACTCTTAAAATTGATAAGAAATAATTAATTGTGCGCAAAATAAATAATAAAAACGTGAAGATTGTTTTTGATAATTTTAAATGAAAATAAAGATATGAATTGATACTTGATATAATTAATCATAAAAATAATTAGTTCTTATTTTATTCAGTTTTGAGGTTGTAGTTTATATAAACCCTAGTTTATGTACAATTAGTAACCCATGGAGTTCCCCGTGGCTCGGCGGTGACATTAAACTCACAGTTCGGAGTCCCAACCAAAAAAAATTGTCGGGGAATTCAAAACGAACGGCAAATGCCAAAGTGCTTCAACTACCAAGACATCGTTAAACTCGTGCACATTTACTCGTATTGCTAAGCGAGCAACCGCAGAGCCAATTTTACAACAAAAAGGTAGTTCTCAAGAATCCTTAATCCACAAAAGAGGGATCGGCTCCCTTAATTTTTTTAAATGAAGACGACAATTTTGTCCGACACAATAATATCCCGAACTATCAAAATTGGCTTTTGGTCTAAAGATTATTGTCGATTTGGACGAGCACCCACAGCTCCTTGTTTCTTTAGGAAACTCAAAAGCTAGAATCATCTTTGATTTAGGGTCTGTTTGGGAGAACTATTGCGGATTGAAAAATTGTTGATTGCACGGAGCTCTTTGAGAAGTTGTTTTAAAAAATTGCATAATTGCTGATGAAACATAGATCTTACATTTTTGAGTGTTAGGTAGAATAGCTTTTTAAAAACTGTTTTACTTGATGATTGGTATTCATGCTCGATATTGTTACATAATAATAATAGTTATAATAATTATAATAGTTATAATACTTCCGGCGATGACGAGCTAATAACACTCTCAAATCCGATGGGGAAATAGATTTTTGATCAGCAAAAGCAGGTCCCTTGCAACTTCTCAAAATAAATAGACCAAAAACATGGCTCCATGAAAAGTGATTTTTGAGAAGCTGGACTAGAGAGTTGTCCCAAACAGTTAAAAAACAGCTCTGACGATTGAAAAAAAGATTTTTCATCCGCCAAAGCTGTCCCAAACAGAGCCTTAGAGTCTGTTTGGAAAAGTTGCAACGTTGACAATGAGAGTTGTGAGAAACATAGGCAGGAGCTGTCTGTAAGAAATGAAGGTTGCTGATGAAAATTGTTTGGATTTCATAACATAACAACGAACTGTTTGGTAAGAACAGTGTTCTGAATAGCTCTGTTTTGATTCAAATTGTTGAAATCATCTTTACACAAATCACAGAGAAAAGTTATCATTCAGATTTCTACAAGATTTTAAACTATAACACAAGGACTTCAAACACATCAGGTTTATAACAATATTTAAACCGGAGCACTGTGGATTTTAGGGGGGTTCATAGGGATTTCAGACATTTTATTTAAAAAATAGATAGAAGATCATGTTTATTAAACATGCTTAATAACTGGGCTTGATTGACAAAATACATGCTTAATTGAAAAATAATAATAAAAGCTTACAATAAGTATTGATGGGGGAAGATCACCTGCGATTCAAACAAAATGGCGAGCGAAAGACCTGGTAGCACTCAGCTAAACCAGCGGACGGGCCAGGAAGCGCAGGAATGGTCACCAGCATACTCAGAGTTGTTCGGCAGCGAAGAAGACTGAACGGACGTCGACAGTGCTGGAGATTGCCGCCGGATCTCCAACGACGGGAAAGATGAGAGGCGCAATAAGTAACTTCGCCCTAGCCATATAGACTGAATAAAATGGAGCTCAATATAGACTGAAATTTTCTAAATTAAAAAAAAAACATGAAGTTTCCTTCTCTTTTTTATTTAGGCTTTGTTTGGCGGGGTGGTGGCGGTCATGAACAGTCATTCGTGAACGTCTAACCTCACATACAAAAATCCATGCATTTTATGCTCAAAACTAGTTTATTTTCTTGATAGTGGTAATAACTTTTATCTTGCCAAACATACATTCTATGATAATAGCGTTTTTGACCAAACTCACCGGAGGCCAAACACCTATAAATAATAAAAAAACATGAAGTTTTCTAGCCACCGGAACGGAGCAAATAAGCTCTCCCAAATGGGGCTAGGCTCCGTTTGGCGCGGCGTTTTTGCTCTGGTGAGTTTGAACAAAAATGTCACCATCATAAAATGTATGTTTGGCATGCCAAAGGTTATGACCACCACCAAGAACATAAAGCTAGTTATGAGCATAAAAATGGATGAAGTTCCTTAGGCGAGGTCTGGCGTTCGCGAACGACGGTTCATAACCACCACGTTCATGACCGCCACCGGAGCCTTAATATAGGCGTTCTAAGCATTTCCTAATCCACAATAATACTTTGGGTCCATCAAAAATCTTAATAATTTGGTAACTCCCGCTGAAATCTTTTATAAATTATGTATGACATAATAAGAAAAAAATAATGCCAGTTTAGCATGTTTCAGCTCTATAAAACAAATAAATAAAATTACCAGCAATCTATGCCTCGCTGGAAGCCCATACAGGCATACACTGACCATCAATCACTCAATCAATGTGTGCACGGATGCGGATAATTTTGTCGATAAATTGTCTCTCCCGGCGATATCTGTTTCACGTTCCAAAAAAAAAACTGTTAGATTTATAGATAGAAACCAGTGGCTCATTCTTTACTTTTCACATGCGATTTTATAGAACAAATATTGTTTATAAGATCTGGCTTTGCCTGGGAAGGTGGCGGGGGCGGGAGAAGCTAATAAAACAAGTCATAGTTTTAAATTGTCAGTCTCGCGCCACGTTTCTGATCTGAAGAAGTTGTTTTTAGGGGATAGGCTGCTGTGGGATCCCCTTCCACGTTTGCGTCGTTCGTCCAACAACGTTCGTTGTTTGTTTCGTGGATGCCTGGAAAGGATAAATAGCGTAGGTGTGTTCAAAAAGAACCAAAGAACTGAAAACCAACCCGGAACTGGACCGATCAATTTGGGCCGGTTCCGGAGGTTCTTGGTTTGGTTCTGGTTCCAAAAAGACTTGGAACTGATCTTTCATTTTTGGTTCTCAGTTCTTAGAGTTTGGTACCCGAGGATCAACCAAGGAACTGAATGTCTGAATTGTAAATAATAGATAATTGATTAGTAGTTTAGGTAGCATTTAATATATATCTATTGTTAATAATTAATGATTAATACTTAGTACATATCATTTAAAGTTTATCACTTGATTCCAAATCTATAACACATCAACATTAATATTTTTTTTGTTGATCTTGAAAATGTTTGGATCTTTGAATTATACTATCGGGTTAAAGTTACTTCAGATTAACAACAGTAAACACTTTTTACTACCAGATGAATACTATTCGAAGTTTGTGTAGTGGCGTATTTTGATGATATTCTAACTTATAGTACGGATTATGATCAATATCTGATTCATATTAGGCAAGTATTAGAGATCTTACAGAAGAACAAATTATGTGTGAATTTAAAGAAGTGCATTTTTATGATCATATCCTAACCTTCCTAGAAAGAAAAAAAGAAACATTTGATGGAATTAATGTAGACCAGAAAAAAGCGATTGAATCGTGGCCAAACACTAAAAATATTACTGAGCTATAGGTTTCATGGCTTAGCGTCCTTTAATCACGGGCTTAAAAAGGGGCATTTTATCTAGGTTGAGGAAGTCGAGTGCATTTAAACACCTTAAAGAAAAACTTGTCAGTGCACCAGTTCTAGCACTCCCAAATTTTGAGAAGATCATTGAGATTGATTTCAACACTTCTATTGTTGGTATAAGTGTTGTATTGAGTCACGAGGGTTGCTCCATCGCATACCTCAGCGAGAAGCTGAAGGATACAAGAACTCGACCTTCCGCAAATGAAACCGAGTTTTATGTCATCGATCAGACACAAAGCTGTCATTTTTTTCATGCTTATTCACCTTCGACTGTTATGATCCCTCAATTTGAACTCAATCGACCGTTATTTTTAGCCAAAAACTGTTTTCCCACGATCCCAAACCTGCTAGGATCAACTCAGAAAATCAGAAAAGCTAATGGGAGTACGCAAGTGGTGGCGACCGACTCATCGAAACAATTGAAGTTGTCAGATTGTCTTCCAACTTTCAAGGCAGCTTCGTTTTGTCAATACAAGCTTCTGATTGGACAGTCGGATCTTGAGCAATCGATTTGAAGAATTTGAAGTTTTGCTAAAACTCCATGAAATTATTCTATTGAAGGGTCCATCCTATATTCCTATGTGTTGTTTTGTAAGGAATCCAAAGTTGTTTTCCGATTTTGATTTTGTTGAGCTATTAAGGAGATATATACCTCCAAAATTTAGCTATGGAAGGTCATTAATTGTGATTGGGAGCCTTTTAAAAAGGAAGCGAAAAGGGAGAAGTAATTGGTGCCACAAGATGTCGTCAGCGGTCCTTCCAGGTTTTGCCACTGGTTCTCCAGCGGTCTTCAGAGTAAAGGCAGGGGCGGTGGATGTTGTCGCACCCGAGTTAACCACACTAGGGCGCTAGGGCGTGAACTCCCTAGTGTACTTTGAGACGGAGGCTCCTTAATCAGCTAAACCGGACAGACTGTAACAACCGTAATTTAATACGCAAAACTAAAATTTATCGCAGGGTTCGATCTCGAGCAAGATTGATCAAGTCAACGTCAGGTCGAGGTACAATTTTATTTACGATCAATGGTTACACGTTAATAAATGTATTCACGAAAGTTCTTGGAATTTTATTGACGCATTTTTAAGGTATATGCGAGAACGTAGCGCGCAAACTTAGCAGCTAGTAAGGTTAGGCAATTTTGAAATACGATATAGGGGTTTAAAATTGTTTTCCTAAGATTTCTAAAGCCATTTATTTCGCCTTTATCAGTTTACCGATTTAGAAGTAACCGCAGGCCACGTCTTTCCCTTCATAAGCGATGTTTAGGGCTCACGCGCCTGTTGGAGACGATAAATTTATGCGTAAGTTTTTCCCTCTCAACAAATCGTGGAAACCGCCGCTCGCCTCATCCCTCGCAGACGGCGCTTGCGACCTCTCCCATTTCTGATCTCCTCTGCCTGAGCAAAAGGCTTGGCCGCCCCAGCCGACGACATCAGAAGGCGTGACTCCAATCGCCCCTGTTCCAGACACCCTCGGCGCAGCACGTACAGGAAGTTTCGTCGACCCGCCATCGTCGACGATCCTGGGAAGGGTCGTTCCTTCCTTCTGTCGTGATCCATCGACTGGAGTTCCCCCTCCCTTCCCCAGTCAGCATAACTCCGAGAAAGTTCAGAATTTCACTCCGGGACTCCTCGTTCGAGACCGGTGATCTTCTCGACCCTTTAATTCCAAGTTTTACTCGGTTTTGTGCTATTCTTTTCTCTTAGTTTCAGTCCACCTGTGTTGTAAGACCTCCACCCTCTCCTAAATCGTTTGGAATGTTGTTTAGGGTTTGGTAAGAAATTCTATTCTTTTTGGTTAGATATACCATGTAGTTATGCACAGATTTTATCCTCGTATAGTAGGAGGAAAATTTGTAATGTTATACAACCATGTTTATCTAGACATCAACATTCAACCTGTTAACGAAATGCGATATATAACTAGTCACTTGAACAAATATAAAATCCAATAGATAACGGAAAATCTTACTAAGAGGCATGATTGAGACTTTCTCCTTCATGATAGATAGAGACGCACTATCTTACTCATGGGGCGTAGTAGACCTTATGAGCCTCAAATGCAGGGAGACGCTTTCTCCAATAGAAATTCAGAAGATACGAGTCTATGTCCGTGAGACATTAGAACCTCTGCGTTCGCTAGTTGAGACTCGAATCGTTAGAATTCGTACAAACAGTTTCTCAGCATAAGATTAAGAAGAATAATCACTAGACAAACATCACTCAGCATACGACAAAATCTAGAAATGGTATTATAGTTAACCTTTTCTTTTGGAGCCTGAATAATTATGTTTAAGATGTTTACAAACTAGAACAGACATTTATGTTAAGTGTTTTATAGAAATGTATGCATATTATAGCATTGTATAAATACTTTATTTTTGTAGAATAACAGTATCATTTTCAAAAGTGAAAAACAAGAAATCATGTTCTTTATAAATTATTTTTAGTGTCACTAAGAAGAATGGTATTTCTTACTCTTCAGTTGGGCTGACCCATTTTTTGGCTTCTCATTACAGGAGTCACAGGTGGGGTGTTGCGCCTGGGATGAGCGCGGTTGCCGTTGTACCTTGTTTAGTTGTTTCTCATTCAGTAATTTCCCTTTCAGTGCAATGTTATTATGTTGGTCGTGTGCCAGGATGATCTAATGTTTCTATGTATCAGACTATATATAAGATTTCAGTATTTCAAGCATTTGACACTTTCATTTTTAGTGACTCTGTGAAATCAGATTTGAGGTACACTTATACCCTTAGTCTCTTTGTTTATTTCCGCTGTAAGTACTCTTTAGCATTTTTTTTTATTTTTACCAGTTATGTACCAATTTTTATTACCATTTCTTGGTGTGCTTCTTATCACGGGCCCGGCCGGACTGCTGATTTGTGGTAAAACTCAGATGAGGTTCTACACAGACTTGGTTCGGCCTGCTTCGGTTTAGCTTCTATGGACTGAATTATGATCCAATGTGCTAAAAATCACATACTTATGGTTATTCAGCTCATCTCGACGAATTTCTTCGGGTCTAATATGAGCACTTTAAACTTTTGGGGGTTAACCAACCAAAACTGCACTATTGTTTTTTTTAACCGAGAATATTACAGCTCCATTCTGAATAATACTAAAAATGAACTTTCATCAAAAAGTCTGTAATTTTCCTACCAATGATTTCTCACCGCTCCATTCTCACAACTAATTTCCCACCACTATTTTGTACAACCTCTCAGTCATCCCAAGTATAGCACCACGTTATAAATGCTGGCAAGATTTTCAAAATCTTCTAGCAGAACAAATTGATTATTAAACAAATTTACAGGAAGGAATTCATACATTACAATGGCAGAGATGGAGAAGCATAAGAGGCCAATAGAAAGATGTATCATAAAGGTCTGCCAAAAGTTCCCCTTGTCGAGAACTAGTCTCTCAGATATGAGTGTGATTGCGCCAGAAAGAATCAAAACAATCCAGCCTGATGGCAAGCACTGAAGAACGGAAAAAGAAGTGTCCTGCAAAAGAGAAGAGAAAATGTTAAGAGTGCAATTTTTTCTTGACTGAAAAATACTAGAAAGCCAAACAACCAAAACATGAATTCTAGTGCTTTGGGGACTAAGGAAAAAAATTAGACTGTGTGACCACATACCTTGAAGTATCGTCTTATAAACAATCCAGAGTATGTTATTCTTAAAATCATATCTTGAATCTGTCAAGGAATTTCTCGAGCCCATGAGAAAGATATTTTTTACAGATGCAGGATCCTTTAGAAAATTGTTGCCTCCCCACAAAAACATAAGGAGACTTTGTATGAACAAGAAGGGGAAGAAAACTTACGACGCAAGATTAGCATGAAAGGTTGCATTTTCTTTTCATGCCATCAGACAGATGTAATGAAACCATTTTGTATTACATGCAAATGACCTTGAAGTTAAAAGATATTGTACAACACAAAGAACTGTGCAATTTTGCTAACATTTAATGACAGTTTAAACCTTTTTTTTAGCAAGTAGAACTCAGTAATTGTCCAACTTTGCTTTGATCTTGCATGGTGTTACATAAACATTAACAAAAGTTATCATTCTCCACAAAAAAGGAGAAAGGAGTATGGAAAGCATAGAGGATAGCAACTAACAGCGCTCCATTTCCCATCAGGCCATCAACAAAAAGGCTCTCAATCAACCAATAATTATATAAAAGGTAAAATAATTGATGCATGAAACTACCAAAGTCAACATATCAAGATGCGCCACAGCAAAAATTCAAGGAACGATGGCCAAAAACTTATCACCAAATATTATAGTGCAAAATGTTGTTCATCATCTTCTGCATGTCAAACAATAAGTAAACAAACATAAAATATAAAAATAGATGTTTGCAAATGCTTTTGTTGATAATTTAATAGTACATTAAGAAATTATTGACTTTCGGCCCCACTGCCAATAAATTAGTAATTTTGAATTAGATACTTAGGTTCTAGTATAGTATCAGAGCAGACCCAGGCAACTCACCCATACGCCACCCAATTAAAAAGTACACAAGTTAGTGGCAAAAGACCTTACATATGAGGCTTATAAATGAGGGGGCGGGTTGAGAACATTGACCCACAATAGGAATTTGCTTGTGCACTTAATATAGATTTGGCCATTTGGCCCCTCCACTTGATCAATTTGTTTTGAGTTGGATTCTTAGGTTCTAATAGTTTTAATGTAAAGTATTCATTATATGATGTTAGGATTTCATTACATGCAGGAGGCAGTAAAGGTTGGCAACATAAGTAACATAGATAAAGATTTTCCTAAGAACTTGACCATAAAACTGCCAGTCATTTAAAAGGGAAACAAAGGATACTTAATAAATTTGCAGCAATCAGGCCAAGTACTCCAGCAGATTGTACAAGGATAATATTAAATAAAAGGTATATCCCAGAAAAAATGAACAATGAGAGATTTGACTTTATTAGTTGATTTTCGTTGGCAACAGCATGCAGAAATGCCTCAGATGTACCTGCGAACAACATAAAAACATAAGTTTCCCTTGCATGAATAAGTGAAAAAGTAAATTTTTTCCATAAGCTGTCAGAAGTTCAAGATGATGAGATGCAACACTATGAGCATTATCATAGGTTATATGAATATGGTTGTCGGTGGACGGTGATAATGCAAAAGAACACATCAGTTCATCATTCACAGAACTTACGCATATTCTGGTATGCTTCACGAACGTTCCTACACTTATAGACCCACAACAAATGGTATAGATATGCACAAGAATAAATATCTATTAGAAGATGCCCACATAATGCTTATTCAAATGACTGCTCCATAATATTTTTTGAAGGGATGATATTTTTATTGCATGTGACCTTATTAGTTTCATGCCCCTTCTGTTCTTGATGGCTAACTTGTATAATTTACACATTTCAGATTTTTTTCCCTAGACTAAAAATCTTCGACTGTGTTTGCTTTGTGCATGATGACAGTCCAAGTCAAACTATGTTAAATCATCGACCAATGAATTGTCTTTTTAGGGTACTATAAGGACTCAAAAAAAGTTTACAACCATTATGATGCTGAATTACAAAAATAATTTATCTTGGCAGATGTTACTTTCTATAGATGTTAGGTTTTTGTTTCCTACAGTCAGTCGCTTCCAGTTTTTTAACAGTAATAAACTGATAATGATGAGATCGGTCTATTTTAGACCTCCTGGGCAAACTAAAGAGTTTTATTCTACATCAGCATTGTTAATTTTTGATGTAGGACACAGCACCGCAAAAATAAGTGTTAGCTAAATCTAGGATCACATAATCTTATTTAATATCTAAATTTATGTATCTAGGGAATGATGGCTTTATTTTTTTTTTATTTGAGTTTTGTCGTGTCTAATGTCATAAATTATATTTAGTGGTTATGGTTGAACCAAGTTGTACTGTCTATGTATGTTAAGTCATATTTTATAGGTCATGTATGTATCTCATATAAATTGACGTTTAAATATAGGTTAATGTCATGTAGAGGTGTCACGGTTTCGGTTCTACTAAGACCGTGAACCGAACCACTAAGGTAACGGTTCTTCAAATTAGAATCAAAACCTTATTTGGTTTAATCGGTTCAAGTTCTAGTTGCGGTTCCAGCATTATTTTTTGGAACCACCGTGTCAACTGTTTCGATGCCGGTTCAACAAGAACCAAAACCAAACCGGACACTAACGGTTCGGTCCGGTTCCAATCGATTTTTGGTGTCATAGTTTTAGTTATTTTATAACTTTATAATTTGAGTCATTAGACGCATTAACAAAAATTATTCTCATTAAAAATGCATATTTGAAAAGAAATTGGAATTCTAATGGGTTGAGCAAAAAATTCATGGTTTTTTAAGTCTAAATATGTTAAAATTAAACTAATACAAATATGCATGCATAACATCTGATTTGACGCACTAAATAGAAAAAGAACGGGTAATATTGTATGATTACAACAACAACACTCGAGCCTTTATCCCACCATAGTGGGGTCGGCTATATGGATCCTCTGTCGCCATTGCGCTCTATCTTTAATCATAGTTTCACTAATGCCAAAGTACATCATGTCTTTCCTTATAGTTTCATTCCAAGTCTTTTTTGGTTTACCCCTCCCCCATTTAACATGTCTAGTGACTAAACTCTCAAAACGCCTAACAGGTGCCTCTAATGGACTCCTGTGTACATGTTCGAACCATCTTAAACGAGCTTCTCGCATCTTCTCTACAATTGGCGCCACTCATGTCTTATCCCTGATACATTCATTCCTAATTTTATCTCGTCTTGTGTGACCACACATCCACCTAAGCATTCTCATCACCGCAACTCCCATTTTTTGCTCATGTACACCATTCACTGCCCAACACACACAACCGTAGAGCATTGCTTGGATTATATGTATCACATCTTTATCTACACCTCCATCTTTATGAATTATCGATCCCAGATATTTAAAGCACTCATTGCGAGAAATATCTTGGTCACCCAATTTAATGACGGGGTCATCCGACCTTCTTGCGCTACTAAATTTAAGCTTTCATATACTCCGTCTTTGCCCCGCTCAACCTAAAAACCCTTCTTTTCTAAAGTATCTCGTCAAGATTCAAGTTTCGCGTTTACGCCCTCACACGTCTCATCGAGCAAAACAATATCATCTGCAAATAATAAACACCAAGGTATTGCTTGTTGGATATGTCCGGTGAGCTCATCTAAGATAAGGGTAAAGAGATAAGGCCTTAAAGTTGACCATTGATATAAGCCAACAACGACAGGGAATTCCTGTGTTAATCCTCCAGATGTCCTCACCCTGGTCACTGAATTTGTATGCATATCTTTGATTACGTCAATGTATGATACATTTACACCTTTCTTTTCCAAGACTCTCCACAAGACCTCTCTTGGAACCCTATCATAAGCCGTCTCCAGATCGATAAACAACATATGCAAATATTTGTCTTTCCCGATAGTTGTCAATGAGTCTCCTCAAGAGATATATAGCTTTCATGGTTGACCTCCCTGGCATGAATCCAAATTGATTCTCTGAGATGCTAGTCTCTCGTCTAGCTCTTCTCTGCATTGCTCGTTCTTATATTTTTATAGTATGACTCATTAATTTAATTCCTCTGTAATTGACACAATTTTGTATCTCCCATTTGTTCTTATACAACGGTACCAAAATACTTTCTTTCCATTGGTCTGACATCATTTTTGTCTTCCGTATTTTATTGAAGAAACTTGTAAGCCATAAAATTTCTTCTCTCCCTAAGCATTTTCATACTTCAATGGGTATATCGTCTAGTCCAACCGTCTTTCCATTTTTCATCTTCTTCAGAGCGTCATCTATCTCTGATGCTTGAATTTATCGATAAAAATTTATGTTTCTATACTCCTCTGATTTACTTAACTCTTCCAAGTTCAGCTCATTGTCTTTTCCTTCATTGTATAGTTGATAAAAGTATCTTTTCCATCTCTCCTTAATAGCCACATCATCCGTCAAAACTGTATCTGTTTCATCTTTCTCTGAGATGCTAGTCTCTCGGCTAGCTCTTCTCTCTATTGCTCGTTCTCATATTTTTATAGTATGACTCATTAATTTAATTCTCTTGTAATTGACACAATTTTGTATATCTCCTTTGTTCTTATACAACGGTACCAAAATACTTTATTTCCATTCGTCTGACATCATTTTTGTCTTCCATATTTTATTGAAGAAACTTGTAAGCCATAAAATTCCTTCCCTCCATAAGCATTTTCATACTTCAATGAGTATATCGTCTGGTCCAACCGTCTTTCCATTTTTCATCTTCTTCAGAGCGTCATCTATCTCTGATACTTGAATTTTACGATAAAAAATTATGTTTCTATACTCCTCCGATTTACTCAACTCTTCCAAGTTCAACTTATTGTCTTTTCCTTCATTGTATAGTTGATAAAAGTATCTTTTCCATCTCTCCTTAATAGCCACATCATCCGTCAGCACCGTATCTGTTTCATCTTTTATGCATTTAACTTGACTTAAATCTCTTGTCTTCCTCTCTCTAGCTCGAGCAATTTTATATGTATCACGCTCTCCATCTTTGGTATTTAGTCGTTTATAAAAATTTTCATAAGTTTAACTTCTTGCTTTACTTACTGTATTTTTAGTTTCTTTCTTGGTGACTTTATACATTGCCAAGTTTTCGTCATTCCTACAAGCATATAATATTTTATAGCTGACCCTCTTTGCCCTCACTTTGTCTTGAACTTCCTTTTCCCACCACCAAGATTCTTTTTGTTGGGGCGCACGACCTTTGGACTCTCCAAGTATGTTCTTTCCACTAATCCTTAAATAAGAAGACATAACTTCCCATGTGACACTAGGATCAACATAAGGATCATCAACTAGTTGTTCTATAACCGCTGCTTTGAAAGCAACCTGTTTTTCCTTCTTCAAGTTCCACCGCCGAATTTTTAGCAACACTTTTGTCTTTCTCTTAAAGTTAATATATTTAATTTGCACATCCAACACAACTAGTCTATGTTGCGTTGTCAAACTTTCTCCTGGTATGACTTTGCAATCCTTACAAAACTTTTTATATATTTTGTGAGTCATAAATAGTCAATTTGTGATTTATTTTGTCCGCACTTGAACGTAATTAAGTGTTCTTTCCTCTTCATGTAGAACGTATTTGTCACAATTAGCTCATGTGTTATGACAAAGTCTAGAATGATTTTTCCTTCTTCATTTCTTTCTCTATACCCAAATCCTCCATGAACATCAGTATAATCCATATTTTTCTTACCTACATGTCCATTTAAGTCTCCTCCAATGAAATTTTCTCGCTTTGTGGGATTTCTCTTACCAAATCATCTAAGTCTTCCCAAAATTGTACTTTAATAGCTTCACTTAATCCTACTTGTGGCGCATAAGCACTGATTACATTAATAGTTTTCTTTCCTACGATTAATTTAAGAGCTAAGATTCTATCACATTTTCTGCTTACCTCAACAACTCCATCCCTCCAAGTAGTATCTACAATAATACCAACTCCATTGCATGTTTTACTTTTTCTTGTGTACCATATTTTAAAACCTGAATTATCAAAAAATTTAGCTTTCTCACCCACCCATTTAGTCTCTTGCAGATATAAAATATTTATCATTCTCCTAATCATTGTATCCACTACTTCTATCGTTTTTCCCGTTAACGTGTCTATATTCCAACTTCCAAACCTAAGTCGATCACAAAACCTACGATCTACTTTTCTAGGACACCTAATATTATATGATTACGGTTCCAAAATTCAAAATGGAACCCGAATAATAAAATGAAGGAACCGCACCCGGATCATTATTGTTTACGGTTCCGAAATTCAAAACGGAACCGAATAATTCGCAAAAGGTTCGGTTTAGTTCTTTGTACTTCCGGTTCGGTTTTCAATTTTAAGTGACAGTTCTAATGCTGTATAAAGGAGAAAATGGCGGAGGGTGTGGCTTAACTTTAGGAGTTACTTCCTAAAAATGAGTGGGGATGGAGGAAATAGTGGGTAATTAGTGGGGTAGTTATGCTGGTTATGAGTGGTGGTGGTGGAGGTGGTTGGTGGTTGGTGGTGGCCGGAGGTGGCTGTCGGTGGAGGTAGTGGTGGTCGCCGAAAATGTTTTCCGACGATCACCGGAAAATGTAAAGTGTTCGGAAAATGAAGGGGAGGTGTAGGAGGACCACCGGTGGTTACCAGAAATGTTTTCAGTGATCGTCGGAAGTGGAAATGAGGGAAAGAGGGGGCTGTTTTATGTGACACTAAGCAAGTGGAGGTGGGGGAGGCTTATTGTAGCCGGTTGTAGGAAATTTGACTCTTGAAGGGGAATCCAGCAATGGACATTGGGAGGAAGGACGAAGGTTGGCTGATTGAGTGGTGCTTGGCTGTGGGAAGGGATCACCGACAGTAATTTAGAGGAGTGGTTTTCTTGGAGTGGGTTGGAAGGGGAAGGTGTGGTTGGCCGGCAATAGTCTAGAGTGGAACTGGTGGTAGGCTCACGACAATATTGAGGCCAGGGAAGTGGTGGTCGGCCACTTGGAGAGAGGATGTTGGTGCCTGGTGGTGGACGGCAAGGTGGAGGTGGGGGATCCAAGGCTTCGCACCCGGACTCGGCTTCGACACTGAAATGACCAAAGGATGGCTTTTATGCTCCAATCCTTCAATCCCAAAAATGAGAGCCCTCACCCTCTATTTTTAGATTCCTATGGGGCAACGGACGGCTATGATCGACTGATCGGCCCGACTCAAAAAATACATAAAATAAAACTCGAAATAAAAAACAACAAGAAACAAAAATACTATGATCGGCAAGCTGCTCGAAATGAGCAGTCCCGATCATCACTACGCTCAAGGTCGTCGTGAGTATACCCGAATGGGTCGGGCGGGCTGCTCCCCATCAACTGCCGCCATCTCAGAATCATTCATCTTCGTAGAATGAAGATGAGCATAATGTCGTAGTAGGGAGGGGGCGAGTCTCTAGATCTCTGCTGCGGAAATCCAGTTATCATATGTAAAATGGCGGCCCTGCCAATGGACCAAGTAGCGAACTCTGTCTGGTGCGAGTACAAGCTCATGGGCCACGATCTTTGTAATGACGTCAAACGGGCTGACGGCTGAAGACGATGGAAATGCTGAAAAATGCGGAACTGTTGAAGATGGTGGAACTGCTAAAGACGACAGAACTACTGAAGACGGTGGAACGGTTGAAGATAGTGAACCTGTTGAAGATGGTGGAACTGTTGAAGACGGTGGAACTGCTGACGACGAACAAGAAGCAGGAACTGGAGAAGCAGAGTGCAATCAGTGCTGAGGACTCAGGCTGAAGAGGAAGCTGGGTGGTAAATGAAGTTTGCTGCTGATGCGGCAAGGTGGAAAAAGCCACTGGTGGTAACTGGGTTGTGGCAGAGTGGTGGATGCAGATGTAGGCTGAGAGGATGTGGAAGTAGAGGGCGAAGGATACATGTAGTCATGCGGCTCAAAGTATGGAGTCAGATCTTCAACATTGAATACAGGTGAAATCCCCATACTCGGCATGATATCCAGCTCATAAGCATTTGCTCCAAATCGTTTCAGCACAATGTAAGGACTCATTCGCTTAGCATTCAATTTTCCAGCAGTTCCTTTTGGGAACCTTTCAGCGCGCATACAAACTATCACTTGTTCTCCTTCTTTAAATCTTTGTATTCTCCTGTGTCTATCAGCCTAAGTTATCAAGGCGCGCCTGAGGCGCTGGGCGCACCCCGTTGCGCCCAGCAAGGCTTAGGCGGGCGATATACCTGAGGCGCACCGAGACGTACCCAAGGCGCACCTAGGCGCCCAATTGCTGAATTTCAGCAAATTGGGCGCCCAATTCGCTGATTTTCCATGAATTGGGCGCCCAATTCGCTGATTTTCCATGAATTGGGCGCACCATTCACTGATTTTATTTTTTTTCCCATTTTGCGCCTCACGTGCCTCAGGCGCGTGTTTGCGCCTTGCGCCTAGGCTCCAGGGCCCCTTTGCGCCTTGCGCCTTTAATAACATTGCTATCAACATACAATTTATAAATATCATTATTGCAAGAAATCCTTTGCCGGACCGACTCATGCATATTATGTATATGCCTAACAAAAAGACTCAGCCGACTCGCTAGGACGAGGCTCTATAGGAAGGGGAATAAGATCTATCGACTTCCTAGGCTCATAACCTAAGACTACCTGAAATGGACTCAATCACGTCGTCCTATTCGCCGAACTATTAAATGCAAACTTGGTCATGGGTAACACTGAATCCCAAGAGGTGGTGTGGGCACCAATGAGGTATCGCAAAAGATTTCCTAAACTCTTGTTTACTACCTCAGTCTGGCCATCCATCTATGGAAGGTAAGCAGATGAAAATAGCAGTATGGTGTCAGTCTTCTTTCAGAGGGTCTTCTAAAAATAACTCATGAATCAGACATCTCGATCGGAGACGATGGTCTTAGGGAGATCGTGAAGTCTAAAGATGTCCCGAATAAATAGTGAAGCAACGTGAGACGCATCATGGTGTATAAAGTCTCGTGTTGTAGTCCCGTATAAAGCCTCGTGTCCCGAATGAATAGTGAAGCAACGTGGTGTATAAAGTCTCGTGTTCTGTCATGATCTCTTAGCTGTCTGGCAGATGTAGCAATGTCGGATGACTCGCGCAACGTCCTTCTTGAGGGAGGGACAATAAAAAGGACCTTCACTAGTGCGGTGGTCTTATCCCTACCAAAGCGGCCCGGTGCACCACCGACATTCATCTCCCAAACCAGATAATCTCGGAGGGAGGTCCTGGGGATGCATAGAAGTGTGTCGCGAAATAAATACTGGTCGGTAATCGAATAGTCAGGGATGACCTCAAGTGAGTCCTAAGATAGAAAGGAGAATATATCTGCAAAGTCTGGGCATGTCGCATACTTAGCGATCAGGTACTCGAATCCCGTGACCTCAGTGGTAAGGGTGTGAAGTAGGCCCACCCGATGGCTAAGTGTGTCCGCGAGTTTGTTCTCAACACTAGCTCAGTGTTTAAGAACGTAGTGAAAATCCTGCATGTACTCTATCCATTTGGCGTGCCGATGACTCAATTTTTTCTGGGAGTCCAAATAACGTAAGGTTTGGTGATCCGAATATAACACAAACTCTCGTGGGAGGAGGTAGTGCCTCCAGTGCCTCAATGATTGTACTATCGCATAAAACTCTCGGTCGTAGTTGTACTACCTTTGTTGGGTCTCATTCAGCTTCTCACTAAAGTAAGAAACTGGATGACCCTCCTGACTGAGTACTCCTCTTATGCCTACGGCGGAGGCGTCGCAAGCTACCTCGAAGGTATGGCACAATTGGTGATGTGAGTTCACTTGAGAACTCTTTATCTAGGAGGTCGGGTGTTCGATCCCCGGCCTCAACAACCTACTGTTGGTTGTGGCCGGCCCAGAGACGGGTTGGGGTATATGGGATGCAGCCCTGATGAAAGTCCACTTAGTGGATTCCAGGGTGGGGCCCCCTAGTGGATTCCAGGGTGGGCCCCCTAGTGGATTCCAGGGTGGCAGGCAGGTGAATTTTTGTCATGCATCATAAAAGTGCAAGCCACAAGCAACAATAGGTTGTTGAGGCCAGAGATCAAACACCCGACCTCCTAGATAAAGAATTTTCAATTGAACTCTCATCACCAACTGAGCTGCAGCCCTGATGAAAGCCTCCCTGGTGGATTCCAGGGTGGACCCCCTGGTGGATTCTAGGGTTGCAGGTAGGTGGATTCCTTTCCTGCATCAAGAAGTCTGGCAAGTGATTGCAATTAATAATAATTCAAAACAAAGCAAACGCAAATAGCACGGTTAATCACATAACAATTGAAGATAACTTGTAAGTTTAGGTTCGCGCATGTGAAAGCACTAGTAATTTAATGCAAAGTAAAATAAGCCTAGTAAGTCCAGTAATATCAAGGAGAACAATATGAACTATGAAGAAACTCAAACATCTATAACAATATAGTGTTTGATTCATACAAATACAAAAAAAAAACAAATAAATACTCACATGAAAACAGTTCATAATCGGTGGAGGAAGTACATACGATGTTCGTGTAGTGGGGGCAGTCAGAGAAACACTCAACGATTGCGGAAGGAATGTAGGTGCAGCAAATGGAGGACGGGTTGAATGGGTGTCGGAAGGGTTGGAGAAGTATTGGTGGGGTTTGGAATGGGATGGAGCCATGGAGGGTGGCTTGGGAGGGTCGACTAGGTCAGAAAACATGCGATGGGGAGGCAGTATGTAAGGGGGAGGGAGCGACGAGGAAAGGCGGGGGTACGGATGGTCGGACAGGCCTTGGAATGGGCATGAGAGGGTCGATCTGAGAAGAGAAGTGGGGCATCGTCCAGGCCATAGATTGCCCTGGAAGGGTCAATCTGGACTAAAATGAGCTTGGATGGGGCAATTGGGCTATGGGGTAGCTTATAAGGTGGTTAGCGGTTGTTGGACAGATTTCCTGGGTGAAGACTTGGTGGAAAAGCTATGGGGAGGGACAACATTCCAAGGAAAATAAGGAAATTACAATGTGAGGATAATAACTAGGAGTCATTAACTAGGGTTTGTGGAGTCGGCACTGCGAATGACCGGCGGATGAAGTAAGAACTATCCAAAATCTGTAAGGGAGCCAAAGTTAGTCCCTACACCCATTGAAATAGGCACGGAACAAGACAACCATCATGAACGGCCCAGATTGCATGTGCATGATGATTATCAAATCTCCATAAATAAATAAATGAAAATATATAAAAATATGTCGTCGTTGCTTTGTACGCGATTACGGACTCGAATCATCGAGATGATGACCATATCAGCCTCTCCTGCAAATGTAGACCCGTGCGGGCCTCAATGGATGATGATCCACTCTCGAACGGCGCTCCCCATCAGGTTAGTCTAAATCACTTCCTCTTAAACCAACCCTAAAAAATCTCCTCATTTCCAAATTGTTGATATTCACATCATCTCCTTTTGACTCGACACATCATTTTGACCTCCGCCTCATTTCGCGCATCCATGGATGAAATTATCTTCCCCTCCCTCCCTCCCATTGTAATTCAATGCATGCATGTTAAGCTTTTGATATTTCAACTCCCTTAATGACCCCTTTTTGAAATTTCCAAAAAACCTTGGAATTTCATCAGACCCTGCATATTCCACACCCAATGATGATAACTTCATCCCTTGGGATACTCATTCTCCTCTACAAATAGTATCCATATGTTGTATTTTAGGTACACCATGATAAAACAAATTGGAGTTCTTGATTCTACCTTTGTGTATGATCCTCGAGTAATTTCTAGTAAAAGACATTCAGAGGAGTGTGAGAGTGGCCCTTGATAAAGGACCCCCAATGAATCAAAGAAATTATCTCCTTGAAGGATTGTCTATGAATCCAGTTCAGTTGGAAAGATGAAGCGGCAGAGAATTGTATGTAGAAATCCAACCTTCATATTTTGATAGCTCTAGTATTTTTCTTAGTATGTTAAGATCTTCCTCGTATGTTTTGCATCACTCTTCAATCCCCTGTGATGTAGCCTTTTATTTTTGTTAACTTATTTTACCCAAGACATAAAACATTTTTACAAAACTATATAACATTTCTTACGGATTTAGTTAAAGAATTTCCATTTATATATTAAGATTAAAATATACTAAATATTGGTGTAAATGTGCTTTTTTCATTGCTTGAATTAGTACATATTTTCATAAGGCATCCTAGAGATCCTTCGCTTTAATCCAACATATTTTCAACAACGTAGAAGTCATGAGATTGCACGTGCAACTCAATGAAGGAAGTATCTTTGGATGATTAACTACCTCGACATTTTGATGCACTGTTATCAATCTCTTCGAATTGTATTCTTGATTTACACACTGGTGAGACTTCTTCCCATTCTAATCTTGATCTTCTTAGTGCACAATATAAAAATATTTATTTTTGTACCACTAATCCATTCTATAAATTAATCTTTTGCGCTCATTTATTACCTTTTCATCTTGTCTTGGTTTATGTCATTAATTCCCATTTTATTCTTAAATCATTGTCTGGGGTCATATCACATATAGGTTAGAGACAAGTTATGTATAAAAAAATAGTTGCATGATGAGACTTAGTACTTCGCATCACTTTCCAATAGGAAGAGACATAACGCAGCTGATTCATGACATAATCCAGTCTTCCATGAACGTGCAAAATGCATAGAGTATAATGCCATTTTACAAGGGAGAATATGGTGGATGAGATTATGAAACTCAATATGTAACAACAGACAAGCAATTAGCAGATCACAAAAATCTATTTGGAAGTTAAATAAAGTACATTTGAACAAGCTAGGTTTGTTTAACATCCACGTTCCAACTACACGATGTGTAATTTAACTATTTAAGTGAGAGCCTTCTGAGCCGCCTGCAGGAACGTTGCAGGAGGAGGGTTGGGAGTTGTTTGTCAGAGGTATGTTTGATTTAATTTAAGCTTGTAGTCAAAGACATTTTAGATCTATGATAACCTAGAAAGGATGGGTGATTGAAGTGAGCCCTTACTAAAAGACCTACAGGAGTGTTGCAAGAGTGTCAGGGGTGCTTACTAGAAGTACGCAATATTTTAAGTTCACTTGTTTTTACCAACTACACGACATTGGGCTTTGCATAAGTCGAATTTCAAGAACATTTGCTATGCAACATTCTTGAGTAGATGTAGCAACCACACAAATTTATTGCTCAAAAGGAGATAGATAATGCTTACAAGATGAGAAGTCAGTGTATGGGTTGAAGCAACCACAACAGATATGATTTGTCAAGCTTGTGAAGGTTATGAGATGATTTGGTCCACGAAGATGTTACAATGATCATTCAATCTTCTATCATCGGATAATGAATGTAGAAATTTTGGCGGCCTATGTAGAAGATATAATTATTATAATGGTGAAGAAGATACAAGAGATCTGAAGAAATATATTCACGAGAAATTTCAAATGAAGAATATTAGCAGCTTGAGGTATTTAGAGCCTTTAGGTGACATGGTCCTACGAGATATTTTTATCTCATAGGAAATGTGTGCTTAAGATGCTTTCAGAGTATGAGATGTCGAGATGCAATCCAATTGATGCATCAATGGATTAGAACTTGAAATTGTTACCATATCAGAGGAAGTTATCAAAGCATCAAGGGAGATATATGAAACTTGTGGAGAAGTTGAACTATATCAAGATTACCCGACACGATATTTGATATTAAGTTAGAGTTGAGTAAGTTTGTCTGATGAATATTTACTCTCGTAGGATTTGTGATATTGTAATTAATTCCTTTTCCGGTCAAATCTTGATGGGGATCGGCCGCATGTTCATGATCGGAGATCGGGTCACCACTCGGCGGGACCCATTTTTGCTGATTTGGCGGAGATGCATTGATCGGATCGAAAATCCCAGACCGCGAGCGCATCCGGAGCGCCATCTTTCATTTTATATGTATTTTTTTTATATTTTTGGAGTTGTATTTATTGTTTTAGGACACTGGGCATAACGGACGATCATAGCCGTTCACGTCGTGTGCACAACCGCCCCCTCTCGTTATAAATAGGGGCAGATGTTCTCATTTTCAGATTATTGCTGAGTTTTGTGAGAGATTCCAGATTCCGGCAATCTTCCGTGGTGTGACGCCGCGAGCCCGGGGTGCAAAGCCTTGGTTCTACTTTCAGTTCTTTCATTTTCCGTTCACTGCTTTCGCGTACAACTTCCCCTTATCCCACGATCTCTCCATCACAGCCCTTCACGATTCAATTTCACGTCATTTCCTCTCCTTCCAGGCCGCACGATTGGAGAAACTTCCAGCTTCCGTCGTTTTGGCCACTGTTCATCTCCTTTCCCAGCGACGCAAGGGACGAAACCTCCTGGACGCTACCTTCTCACCATTAATGGAGGCATACCCTTCCTCCTGGCTGATCGTAAGCCACCAGATTCAGCCCTAGACGCCTCTTTCTTCCTCGCTGGAAGGATCGAAGCATCCGGTCGCCGTTTCTTCTGACTGCCGTCGATCCCTCCAGCGACTCACTCCTCGATCCCGTCAGCCATCGACGCCCCTTTAGCTGTCCCTGTCGTGGAGCCACCAGTGAACCCCTGCATCCATCCCCCAACCTCCTGAACCAGTTTCCCCTACCAGGCAATCGATTCCCACAGCAACCCGCCACCCCTTCACAAGTCCTCCTCACTCCCCCTACCAGCCAGAGAAGCCCAATCAGGCAGCCCTAATCAGGCACTTCTCCACCCCGCTGCCGCACCCCACCACGACCGTTTGGTTTCAATATTTGTGAGTAACTTTAATTTAATGTGTTTTATTTTTTTCTATGTTAAATATTGGATGACATGTCGTGTTTGTTTGGGTATTGAGATTGTTAGTGTTGTTCAATTTTTTCGAATTCTATAAAACTTATTCGTGTAATTTGTGGTGGACAGCACCTCGTGCAAAGACGATTGTGATCTTGGTCGTGCTCCAAAATTTACAAACTCACGTTGTGTAGATCTTGCTCAATTTATACAAATCTATTGCTAACGTTTAACTCTGGCTAATATTTTAAAACATGCATGCAACATTTAGAACAGGCTTGATCGCATTCGCGTCGTACATGCACGTAGGGTTGCATTAGAGCGTCGACACCGCCGATTATTTCACACTATTTTTTTGTCCTGCGTCAAATCTCCTATTTGAATGCATTATTATAAGCTGTCATGTGCATCATTGTGTATAGACATTTAGACTTTAGTTTAATTCCTAATAAGAAATAATGTAAGTCTACTAAGAAAATCATTCAAGTCCTCTTAGCAATGTTTGAACAATGAACAAGTTACACATGTAAATTATATTCTATTTGGTATAAGATAAAACATTAGCGGACATTAAATATTCGCTTTATATCATTGTTATGAAGTAAGGCCAACAATTAGCCTGGTTTAGTTATTGGGTCACGGAAGAATCAGACCGGTCCAACAAAATTTGTTTGCTGGTCATCAGAAGTAAAAAAGAGAGCTTAGAAGCGGACTCAAGAATTATTTAAACTTCTGGCTAGTCTACCATCCAATTCTATTTTGCGTTAACATTTTTATCAGGAATAATATTTAGGACAGAAATCTTGCCAAAAAAAGAGGGCTTCTTTTGGGGCTGAGAATAAGTGCAGCCCAAACAAACTATTTTCATGGACAAGTGACCCAAAAAATCCTTTAAATAGAGATTACACGACTCTAACAAATTACCAAAAGCCCCACATGAACGAGAAGACCCAAAAATCATAATAATTCTAAAGAGCGACACTTAATAATGATAACACTAACATAAATTGTGGGTCCATAACAGCATGTTGGGGTATCGATCTTCAGGCTCAGGGAAACTAGCTACTCCTAAAATGAGTTTAATTCTAGAGAAAATACATATGAAAAACCGGCTTGAAATTATTATCGTTGGGAATCTCAGATAAAGACGGTAAACTTAATGACAATGAAAAATATCTTCAAACGGAAGAAAAAATCCACACGGTCTACTAAAAATAGTAAAAGGGAGCCTAAATTCATAAATTAGAGTTATTGTGGAGTTATGAAAGATACTAACCATTCACAGCTAAACTGACAATATAAAAGCAATAGTAACGTAGAACAGTTGAAGCTTGTCCATCACTCCATTTCTTCCCATAGAGCAGTCTGATGAGACAATACGAGTAACTTGGGCCAAATGCGCTGGCTATAAGACCTGCAACAATTACAAAACATATATGATTTAATGACCAACTACAACAACTAGAACTGCATACAAAGTGAAGATCTGGCAAAGGACTTCTGCACATAGAGCTTAGCCAACATCAAATATTTTAATTATTACCATCTAAAAAATAACTTTAATGACCAAGGAGAGCAGGATTTTAATGAACCTAACTTGAACATTCTCTAAGAAGGTCTAAATTAATTTATCTACACAGATTCTGATGTATAGCAATTATGTGGTTGAAGAAAGGGGATAATCATTGAAAAGCATACCAATCAGCAATACTAACTTAAGTGCGTCTATTAGTGAATTTGCTAACATCTTGATCCGCTGGGGGGAGTCTCCTATTCAACAAGATGATGAAAAATGTCAGTATCTGCATAAGGATAAAAAAGGATTGAAGATGATAGCTGGTATGGCGGCATCTAGAAATCAGAAATAACGGTTCAATTTTACAAATAACTGAGCCTGTATTGCAAGTTAAAGGATTTCAACATCAACAATGAATAACAGGACTTGTTATTAACATTGATTAGGTGATATAAGCATTTAGTAATTTATTTTGAGTAACAGATAAATAGATACCTATGTGATAAGTTCAAGTACATTGGATTGGTCATTCAAAAAATGAAGATATAGATGAAAATAATTGGGTAATTAAAATGAAGAAGTGTATCGGAAGTATTATGTTATAAGAGGATTCGAGGAAACTTAATCGTGATTTTATAAAATTTCAGTTAGGTCATTGATATTATATGGATATAAGTTTTAAAAGAGTAAAAATTTGTCAATATCTAAGCTGAGTGTGGCGGAAATAAGAATGTTAAAATGAATGTGACAAAACTAGAAAAGACGAACAATAGGCGTGGGATATATTGAAGATAATATAACAGAAAGCATACTTGGGTAGTTTGATCATGTAATATGAAGGCTAGAAATGCAATAATAAGAGGAGTATACATAGTATTGAAGGATTATGTAACATGGATAAAAACTATTCAAGATGACCCGTGCATTGCTAGATTTAACACTTCATACAACACTTGATAGAAGCAAACGAAAAAAGAGGATTTATATTACATACCTCAAATAGTTGAGACGATGATGCAACAAAAATTCTTTCTTTCTTGTGAATAAAGTAGGAGAAGGTAAAGAACAATCCATTTATTAAACTAATGAAGGTACACCAGAAAGAAGCTAACCTGATGCTACTTTTGCAAACATTGTATATGAGCTTTCTTCAAAAGGATTAAAAACCAACCTCACAACTAAACTTCCTGACATAGAAGAATAAGAAATGCATAGTTAATAATGTTTTTGATATTAAATATATAAAAGCTTCCAGCAAAACATAAAAAGTTCTCCCAAGGACAAGAAAAGTGCACAAGACATACCTAATTTGTCCACTAGGCCATATATAGCTTGATTGTAAGATGAATCAAACCATAAAAGAACCATTTTTTCGCCTTCCTGAAGTAACAATTTCCATGATGCTTGACCAGTAAGTAAAAAGCACAAATGACGTAATTGGCTATCATATTCAAAGTTGATACGCAACCTGGAAATTACGAGTATATGAGCTGGAAAAATACAATTTAGGTCTCAATAATAATGTAGTGTTTATTTTGTTTTCGTTTAAGTGCTTGTGTCTATGCAATAAATGTGGACATAGCATTAACAGGTTCTAGCTGTAGGTGATAGAAAGCTTGCAAATAGACCAACATGTTACCTAAAAGGGAAGAGGTAACGTTTTCTTATAACCCGAAAAACAAGGAAATAAACCCAATAACCGAAAGCTAAGCTAGCACCATAAGAAGCCTGGGAGACAGCAAATATTATCGCCATTTCCTGGAAGAAGAAAAATTTGATGCATAAGTACCACAAGAAAAAAAATTCTCAGCCGTTCACATACATTAGGTACTATAAGAATCTTGCATTTAGTAACTCGGAATTTGCTATAGATTTAATTATTTAAAGAACTTTGGAAGTTATGGAACTCTGTCACGGAACTACCAGTTCAGATCACCTTCCTTCCTATCGAAGACATGGTGAATATTGTGCATCCGCTGAATGACACTTTTTTTAAAGAGAGAAGGTGATATTTAGTTTTTATTCGTCGACACTCTCGGAAAACTGCATAAGCAAATTAGGAAATCGCAATAAATGTTTATATAAAGGGCAGCCCGGTGCACAAAGCATCCCCGAGCAAAGAGGGTTCGGGGAAGGGTCCCACCACAAGATTAGTAATTTATATAAATATTTATATAATTAGTAATTAATTAATTAATTAGTAAAATAGTTAATTAATTAGATTAGATTATTTTGTTTTGAAGTCTTTTGTCGTGTAGTGGGCCTTCGTCCTTTATAAGGAGGCTTTAGAAGTAGAAGAAGAGATCTTGGATCTTGGTTTTGGCTCTCATATGAGAAAAGAGTTTTTTGGAGGAAGCAGTCTTTGAGAACTAGGCAGGAGAGGCGCTTTCGAGTTGTATCATGTTATCATTTTTCATTCCATGCAAACCCTAGTCTTTTCTCCATCATAACCATGGTCCAACCTGTCGTGCCACCCACAATATAGCTTGATCACCGACCGCAATCTGCTCTGCAGCAACTGAGCACAACCAACTCCACGCGCATAAATCTCGGCCACCGGTGGGAACCATCCAACCACTGCATTCGTCCCCTCGATGTGACAATCATTGTAGCATAGGTGAATGAACGGTTTGTTTGAAGGGACACCTGCCTCTATTGAGCATCCATCCAATTCTGGCTCTCGAGCCGCCTGCCGCTCAGCACGCTATCGAGCCGCCTGCCTCGCGCCCCTCCCCAAGCAGCATCTTTATTTTATTTTAAGCCTCACGTAGAGCAGCCACGCCTCTCCTCTCCCATAACAGCAGTTGACTTCCATCTAAAGCCACGCGGGACTTTTCTCTTGGGACTTGGCAGCAACTTTATTTTTCTTTCATTAAAGCCCCCCGCCGTTTCACATCTTTTTTTTCTTATCATCCTTCCAATCTCCTTTCATCCCGTCACATTTCAACCCCGCCACCAAGCTGCCTATTCACATCAAGCTCCCACACACCATCTCGTTTCCTCCAATTTGGTGTCTTCTACTTATTCCGCTGCCTCCAACACAAGGGAGCATGAACGCTTCGAGCATATTTATTTGTGTCACCATTGGGCGACAACGCGGTTCATGTGGCAACTCCCAACCAGCCACTTCAGAGGAATCTAGTCGCCCAGTCAACCGTTCCTTCTCTCGTTACTACTTCAATCCGCAATATGGGCGACACACAAGATTTCATGGCAGCTCTCCAAGGATTCATGATGTCCATAGAGGCCCGCCTTAGGGAAGCCGAAACACGTCATCAGGATGACATGGCCACCCTCAGCATCAAGCTTACAGAGCTGACCGCCGCCTTCCCCATTGTTACTACCCCACCTACGGAGCATGCAAGCAGCGGTCAGGCGCCGCCACCACCACTTATCCGCCACGAACCACCGGCTCTCATCCGCTCGGAAGCAGTTATTCTACCGCGCTATACCAGGTTGGAATTCCCAACTTACGATGGGAAAATTGATCCATTCGACTGGCTCACCAAATGTGAACAATTCTTAGGCCACCACCAAACTCCAGCAGCCGAACGAATTCATCTAGCATCCTTCCACATGCTCGACTACGCTCTATTGTGGGATTCTCGTCTCCTCACTGCCCAGCCGAATCTGATGTGGGAAGACTTCAAGCGGTTCTGCAACTTGCGTTTCGGTCCTCCTATCCGCAGCAATCCCCTCGGCGAACTCACGTCTTTACGACAAATGGGGTTCGTGGACGAGTACCAGGAACAATTTCAGCTTCTTTTGGCGCATATTACTCTTGCCCCAGAAATGCAAGTCGCCATTTTCACCACCGGACTTCGCGACCACCTGCAACTAGATGTCGAGTTTGAGGCCCCTCCAGACTTAGTGACTGCTATGAGTCTGGCCAGGCTCTGCGACCGTCGCCTCCAGATGGCATAGGAGGCCTACCCGCTCACCAACAACAACATTCAATAGGGCCTTATCGAAGGTCCTCCAGCCTCACCGGTCCGCCGATTATCTCGGGCCGAGATGTTGCAACGACGCGTCCAGGGATTACGTTTTAACTGCGACGAGCAGTACACTCGCGGTCATAGGTACAACAGTCTTTTTTACCTGCACGTCGAGGACTCTGACGACGAGGGCGTCGAATGAAGTGCACCATCGTTGACCTCTCTTGAGCTTGAGGCCAAGCTCATTTTTGGACGGCGGGAGTGATGTTATGGACAACGTGCCCCGCATTAGTATTTTAATATATCTAGTCCTATTATATTAGAAGTCTAGTCACATCATATCTTTTAGTGGGTTAATGTAATCATATTATATCGAGTCAAGTCAAGTCTAGTCGCGTCGTAGGTTTATCTTTAGTATTTTAATGTTTGTTGTAATTACGGGTTTGCTACCCGGGGGTCCTATAAATAGACCCTTAAGAGTCTAGTATCGGTAAGCAATGAAAGATTTCTAATTCTTGTCCCCTTGTGAGATATTTGGTGGCTCTCTCCTCTAACGAGCAACTTTGCTTAGGCAGTCGCGGTCAAGGCTCCATTGTATCTCCGTCATCTTCCCCGACTCCGATCACTTATTCGGCGACCTCCGAGAAGGTCCATAACAGTATCTTGTTATTGTTTTTTTCATTTTATGCAAACTCTAGGTTTTCTTTGTCGTAACAAACTCCTACAATCAATGCTCAAACTTGAAAGGCAAATATTACAACAAAGAACCTAAGGGTATCGATATTAGATCCAAAGATGCTGAGCCATTGGAAAAACAACCCTGAAATTGTTAAATGAATTTGGGAAAGGTACAATTTGGAAGGTGGGGGAGGCAACAGAATTTTTTTACATAAAATAATGTGAGGAAGAGCCTCTCATTGCAATGGATAACACGCTGAAACAACAGATTCCTGCATTTGTACTCAGAAGAATGTTAATAACAACAATGGGGACTGGACAATCCCTTTTATTATAAATGAAGAGCTGAGGGAAAATCGCTATTGAAACTGTAGATCGCTTGCTTTGCAACATTGTTTGGCAAAATCAGTTTGGAGATGGGTGGAAAACAAGATTATTAACAAACAAATCACAGCTGGAACATTTAGCACCAGGTTTAAATGCTACAAATCTATGTGCTAACAGTTTCAATAAGGTCTTTGGAACAATAAAAAATTCTATTATCATTCCCTGTACTGGGTTTACATGGTGGAAATATGCAATAGCATTTATCAGAATAAAGGATAAATGGGTGAACACGTCATAACCAAATACACAATCTAGTACAACAACAAAAATTCAGAGAAATCCCTGGATGTTGACCCCAGTGTTCAATGTCAATGAAGCTGACTTGAAATCAAGGGATATGACACTTGGAGAGGATGCATCAGAAACAAGGCAGGCATTTTACTTATTTCATTTGTTAATTTCATTGGGAAACAATATGCTTTCATAGCTGAGTGAAGAGCTTTAATTGAAGGCCTAAAAACCTGTAGAGAGCTGTATTGGTCAATTCCAGCATGTAGTGTGGGACCTGTTATATCCGAATTATCCGCGACCTGGCATGATTTGAGGATTAGTCTTATATTGTCTACCACACATCACCCGTCTGTGCTTATAGACCCCTCCTCCTTTCACTTTGGGGTTTTGGGATGGAAGTCGCGGGTTTTCAACATGGTATCAGAGCTGGGCTTGACCCGTTGTGGGGGGTGTTGGTTGACGCTGTTATGCATTGCATAAAAGAACCTTTATTTACTCAGGTCGAATGAAGACGAAAGGGAGATCCATCAAATCAATCGGCGATAGTGAAGAAGTAGTGGGCCTTTCACCTCTGCTTTTGCTCGTGGAGCTGAGAAATCCACTTCAAAGGGAGGGAAGCTAGCTGTCATAATCATCCTTTCCGGTAGGAAAAAGAGTCGAAATATGGCGTACCAGTCCGTTCAATTGGATGAAGCAATTCGACCGTGTCGCGTGAGACCGGTTTATATCTGAATTATCGCCGGCCTGGCGCGGTCTAAGGTTGTCCCACATTGCCTACCGCGCATCACATGCATGTGCTTAGTCCCACATTGCCTACCACTTCTGATGCAACAAGAGTAACCTCTTATTTTATTTTTATCTCCTGCATTTTATGTGTCTCGCAGTCTTCACGCTTATTTAGTTCTTTTATTTTTGCGCATATTATTGGCGTTATATGTTTTGTGTATGTCATGCATGTGTGTTTTTGCGCATGTCACTCGCACGCATTTTTTAGGCTTATTGGCAATGATGGACCGATAAGACCTTGAATGAAAAGGTTTGTCAATCTAAGTTAAGTGATAATTAAGGCAAGCTTGAGAAAATATATTAAAAATATGTAAGTTAAATATTTTATCTTATTATAAAAAAAAACTGGAATTAAATATTTAAATTTATAATAATTAATTTAATTTCAGGATTATTTAAGGGTGGAAGAATTCATAGACTTTTGATCAAAGTCTCATTTATGGACTTTAAATCCAAGAGCCAAGTTCATGAACCCCTCATTAGCCTCCTTTTTATTTTAAATTTGCAAACTCCCTTCTTTTATTATATAAAATTTGACAAATACAGCAAGTGACGGTCATGTTTCTCTCCCACCTACTTGACATTCACAAAAAAAAATCTTATAGAAAAAGAATAGCTAAACACTGAGTTCCATGCTATGTTTTCATCTATAGGCTGCTATTTATATATAAAGGGGAAACACAGATTCAAGAAAACAATTAGGTCACAAAGAAGCTCTAGAAGCTTTTTCCAAAGGTTATATTTAAGTCTTAGAACGACGGAAAAGCTAATGATCATCTTGTTCACATATGCATTCACTAAAATTTCACTTTTCCTAAAGCATTCTAAATTAATGCTTTAAAATATGGAATAAGTTTGGTTGTTACCATGCCCGTTCCTTGGAACATTAGGGTGTAGGTTGTCATGCAACGGACAATAGTTGCAGCAGTTTCAACCATCAACCTTAGTTTTAGGAGAAGCAGGTTCTGTGAAAGTATATACAATGGCTCTGCTAATAACTCCAATATACAAGCAAATCCTGAGAATTCATTAAAGCTGATGAGTATTCAAATGCAAATAGAATATATAATCAAAACAAGGTAGATAAGGATCTAATGTAAGGAATGTTGCAGGAAATATATATATATATACACACACACACACACACACCAGCATTCGTGCACGGTTCAGTACATGGCTGCTCTTGGTTGCGAACAGGCTCAGTCTGTCGAAAGTTTTGAGTGAAAATAATACTTTGCAATATTATTTTAGATATTATTTTAGAGATAAAAAATGAAGAATAAAAAGGAAAAAAGAAAAACACTCTCTCAACCGGTCCCCGTCTCTCCTCTAAGCCTAGCTATTTTAGTAGGTTTAAGAGGTCTAGGAAAAAAAATCT